>CM029441.1:20853943-22053943 GCA_017140255.1 Eucalyptus paniculata subsp. matutina | reverse complement strand
CATCTCCAATAGGCACTCGGTTATCTCTTTCAGAGAATCCAGCGAGAGAGTTTGGACATCAACCCCGGAAGCAAGAGTGCTGAGGACTTGGTTTGTCCTCGCTTGGAGGTTTGCGTTGAAGCTTCGCAGATCAGGGTCGGACTCACATGCTGCTCCATCCATGGGAGGGTTTCTTCTGGTGTTGTAGTTTGCCATTGACCTTAAGGAGAGATCATGCAAAAAGAGAGGGTGAGTACGCTAAAAGGAAAAGAAATGAAGCTGTTGCAGAAGTTTATCTCCCTCATAGAATTTCAGAGCGTGCAAAAGGGAAAGTGAAAGGAAGAGAATGGGAAGGAATTCCGAATTATGTCAAGATAGAAAAGCAATGATTTGAGACCAATGTTAAATAGGATGGGAAAGGAAATAACCAGTGCTGACCCAATACCAGCAATTATATCAAAACTCAAAGCCAGAAAACGATACTGTACTTCGAGAACCGAGTCTATCTAGGATGATGAATATAGCCAATTACAATGCATGGATTTGATGAGATTCACTCCACTCTCACATGGATGAGTGACATTTTATGCAAGAAAACATAGTATACGATTTGATACTAGGGTCACTATTGGTTTAATAAGCAAAAAGCACATATATTCACTAAATGACTTGAGTTTTTTTTTTTTTTTTAATCGGTTCTACTATATTTCTACTCTAATTCTTATTCTTAGACTTTTGTCATATCTTATTACAGAGTGTAGAAGTCGAAACCTATATTTAAAACTAAATCGTTCCTAACCAAACTCTCTTGAGAAGGTGAGGATTCGAATCTCCCAACTCTCTCTTCTCATGTGACCACCGGGGCAAACCCCAGTGGTTTCTTATGCTATATTTGAGCAGTTAAAAAGACTTAGAATTCACAAATTTGTTTTTAGGGGCAATCACTTAATGGTTATAAATAAAGGGTCCACAAAAAAATTAAAAGTTTTAAAGGTTTTGTTGTTATTGTCTTGAGAAAAAGAGTTATATCATAATTGAATTTTGTGAAGTTAAATGAACAAAAGAGTTTGTCGATTGAGAAAACTAGAGAATTAAAAACAAAAGACAACTTAACAATCATCACCTTTTATGAATATAATCCAATTATTTGGATACTTTCACACAAGATATTATCATCAGGTAAGTAAGAAGACAAGAAAATATGCAATTTCTCACAAAATTACCATTTGGAATGTTTGTCCCACCCCAAGAAAAATTCAATTCTCACTTCACAAACTGACATGCGCATCCACCGACCACGATGTGCTAGTGACCAAGCCGGCTAAACATAAACTCAGATGGTAAAACGAGAGGAATGAAATCTATACGATGTTTGATCTAAATATTCATTATCGTTGGGTTCACATAACAAAAGGCGGGCGAGCATAAGTGTCCACCTCTTGTCTATGTATCAGGTGATTTTTAAGTGCTTAGATCATGAAGACGCCCCAAAAGAAATCATTTCTAGGGTTTGTCCGAGAGTCATCCATCGAAATGGGCTAATACATACATTTTTCAACCACAACAAAGGAGTTCTTGAGTTAGGCTTTATGTGATAATCAAGCGTGGTCATGATTTTTTTAAAAAATTATGAGCGCCTTGTCTTATTCGTAGCCTGCATGGTAATCAACAGAAAGTTAAGATACCACAATCTGTATAAGATCTAAAATCATAACAGGAATACAATCCAACAAGCAACATAACTAACTCTTTTTGCACCATTGAATATAAATTGGATTTTTCCTTACCTAAATGATCTGCTTCTTGCAATTGACTGCTACGGGGGAGAGAACTTGAGAGAGAGAGAGAGAGAGAGAGAGAGAGAGAGAGAGAGAGAGAGAGAGAGCTTGTTGAATGTTATGAAGATGAAGCAGCCTCTCGTATGATTTTTATAGACCTTCAGATTCAATGATAAATTTGATTGCGACCACATAGATTGTGTGTGGAAGAAGCTAAATGTTAGGCAATGTTACCTAGAATGCTCATGCCACGTCAGTATTTCCTATTCCTGAGAAAATACCAAGAAGGTAGATTTAGAGCCGATCCGTTAACACCCAATCTATTCGGTGCCATATTTGTATAGAGATTTGCAATGCAGATTATTTGGTGAGACAGACATTATGATACTTCCGTATTTATTATATGACAATAACCTAGATATCATGTGGATTACCCCTTTAGCTATCGGATACTTGCCATCATAAAATCTTGACAGCCGATTTTCCTTTTGTGTTAACTAAATTGTGTTAGAGATAGAAAATGTTGTTGCATCATACCTCTTTTTATTTTTCCCAGAGAGATTACCTCTTACATCTTCTAGGTAAATATGCTTTGCATCTTTCATATTCCGAAATTAGAATTTCGTATGTTATATTTTATTAAAAGGAAAGGTTATGTTGGTGCACGTCAGGTGGCTCTTAATCTTCTAAGTGCCTCCACGGGCCCTTAACCTATGAAGACAAAAAAAAATCCTACTTGGAGCTTCACTTGGGTGCCCATATCAAATAATAGTTTGGCTCGTAAATCATATTAATTGATCAGACGGTTGATGTTTTCACTAAGACACATCCATCGGAGCTTTTTAAAAATCTTTTAATGAAATTTCAATTGACCTCTTCTAAGTCACCTTGAGTTTGAGAGAGATGTTGGATATATTAATCTTCTTTGATTGATTGTAATTGATTTTATTTGGTATTGTAACATTTCATTACTTTAGGTATTCGTCTAAACAATTTATAAATAGGTTCTTGTATCATCAATATTATTCATATAGAAATATACGGAAATTCTCTTTTCCGCTTTATTTTTATATAAAAAGAACATTACATCCACCATTTTCAACAGATGAATTTACCTAAACAAGTATCACAAAAAAGTGATACATCACTTATGTTATTAGAGAACATGGAGGTAAAAGGAAATTCGTTCTCTCTTGACTCTCATGTCAAAGCAGTTAGCACCCTAAAAGAGGATAACTATTGTTGCTTGGGAAGTCGGAGAATTTTTAATTTATGAATTGGAGTCCACCAAATCAATTTCATTACTTGCGTCTAAGCTATTATGGGTCATGGCCATTTGCATAGGTCGATTGTAACTTTGTTCTACCTCATATTTACCTTACACCGTTCTTAGGTTGTATTTGAGAAAATAAATTCAATTTAAAAATTCGAATTTATATGATTTCTAATACAATTTTTAGTTAATAATAATAAAAATGAAAAAAGCTATCAAAAATCTCAAACTTTACTCAATGTGATAAATTTATGTCAAACTTTTTTTTATGACAAAAAATTTCAAATTTTGCCAACTATGACACATTTACCCCAAACTCTATGGTTGAAGGGCATTTTCATCTTTTATTTTTAAAATTTTTTTTCCTTGTACTTTCCTTTATCTGGTTTTCCTTTTTGGCGAGGGTTGTCCTCTTTGGATCTAGCGAGGGCGACCCTTGCCCGATGCTAATGAGGGTGGCCCTCACTTGAGTTCGGCTTCTCTCCACCAGCCATGGCGGGTGAAGAAAGAAGAAGAAAAAAATAAAAAATAGAAAACTTTAAAATTTAAAATTTTAAAAAATTTTAAAAAAAATTTAAAAAGTAAAGGACGAAAAATGCTCTATAATTTGAAATAAATGTATCACATGACTATAAGTTTGGAGTTTTTTATATCATGGAGAAAAAATTGAGATAAGTATGTCATACTTGGTAAAATTTGAAATTTTTTATGTCAAAATTTTTTTTGAGATAAATTTGCCATAGGCAAAAGTTTTGGATTTTTTTATTTATTTCTTTTTCCTAATAAAAACTTCCCCAGTTTTTTAGTCAAAGGTCAACTACACCCTCCGTCTGTCTCTGTGCCTTCTTCCCATAGAACAAGCCAAGGACAGTGTGCCAAGCAACAGAGCGAGGGAGAGATGGCTGCCGAGAGCAGAGCTCAGAGGAGGATTCAATCTCTGTATCATCATCTTTCACCACAAGCTTCTGATCCCTCGGCGAAGTGGGCCCAAATTTGCATTATAATTTCCAAGTTGGAATAATTAATTTAATTGATTTAGTACTTGGAATTGTGATTTAGTTTATTTTGTGATGATTCAACTAGACGAAGTAATTAGAAAATTGCCTAGAAAACGCTAGACTTGGCCCTTATAAAGGGAGACTACACAATTAAGATACACTACCACAATTCCGAGAAAGAGAGAATACACTACGAGAGAATAATCGTGGGAGACGGCTGTAGGGAGAGTATAGCGACAAAGGCCGAATCAGAGAGAGGAGTGGATGGGGTGCTTTGTTTCCACAATAATCGGCCTCCAACCCGCTCTTACATGCTTGGCTCACAACGCCCCTCAACAGCTTTTTTTGCCATCGCCGTACCTTCACCTTCACCTCGGCAAAACGTCTCGGTCAGCCCTCAAGCGTGAATCCAGTAGTTCTAGTTGTGGTCCTCATGTGCTCAGCGACACTTGTTATTTTGCCAAGTCTTGTATCAGGCTCGGTGTCCTAAGACTTGTGGCCGGCCATGAAGTGAATGCCACAAATGTTGGTGACCTCTTGCCGCAGTCATCACTTGACATTTCCAGTCTTCAACATCAAAACCGAAGAACTGCTGCACTCTTATTCGTCCCCATGTCTCATTGACAATTAGTATGGATTCTTGCGGTTTTGCCCTCGTTCTCTTTTTGCAGGCTTTTCTGAGTGAAGTTTGACACTCATAAGCACAACTTTTCATCCATCACGCAAGAGGAGCCAATCGGTGGTCAAGGAGGAGTACTTGGTCAAAAGAGCAAAAAGACCAAAGTGGGCGTAATTGGACTAAGTGGAAAATCTAGTGTACAGTTGATTTCTTGTAATCCAGTGTGGCTCGATCAACAAAGTGAGATTCAACATGAAGAGTAGAGAACGTTCCAACATGAACCCAATGAAGCAACAAAACAAAGAAAAGGAAAAGATGACTCGGAAAGAAGGATTGATCCAGCTGTGAGCAAAAGTTCTCACTGAGATGTCCTTGCCTTGATGTTGTACCTCACCATTCTTTTTGCATCGAGTCTATCGCCCCTAGTCTCGCTTGCTTCTGTTGCCAATCATCACGAGCTCCCTTCATTGGCCACGTCGTTGCACCGTGATCCCAAGCTTGTGATCCCTGCTGAGCTGTTATGCCGCCGTGATCCACTGGGCTTAGCGTCACCACCATCGAGTAGGTTGTCGCTATGAATCATTGCGCCATCACTGGTCCAAGTTTGGGAACAATATCTTCAAGATTAGGTAATATTTGATGTTAATTCAATATTTGATTATGTTACCTAATTTGATAATACCACGATCTAATTGTATATGTTGAGTGATAGGTATCCCCAACTAGGATTTATTTCCTATTCTGCAATATTTTATTTATAAGGCTTTAGATGGAATTATTAATCATGTGGGATCTCTTAAAATTGATATTTTGATCTTTAATGCTTAAGATCAATTTATTGATTTTATTCGCGGAAAATTCATGTTAATTTGATATGGCTTCCTAATTTATTTTTTTTTAATCGAAAGGATAAAATTCATTCATGAAAGTTAAGAGCACAACTGGCAGCTAAAGCATCCAAATACAGTATGTCTAACAAAGTAAAAGGAGGTGAAACGGGCCAGTTAAGGGGAAGTGTGCCATTTTTGTGGGCCTTTGCAGCCCAGTTGGCCACAAAATTAGCCCCCCTTCAACAAAACCTAATTTGCATATTGGAGAAGCCTTGAAGGAGAGTTGCCGCTTCAGCAAAGATGGATCTAACCTCCCGTGGTGTAGATCTTAAACCTTGGATTGTTTCCACCAGAATTTTTGAGTCAAATTCGAGCACCATCCAATCGTGCGCCTTGCTATGCTCCAGCAGGTAGTGAAGAGTGATTGTTAATGCTTGAAATTCCACCTACAAAGCCGACAATGCGACAAAACTCCTGGTAAGGCCATCTATCAGTTTTCCATTTCGATCGCAACAGATGCACGCCATAGTCCCTTCATTACCCTCTAATTGAAACGCTCCGTCAATATTCACCTTCAGGAAATCGGGATCTGGAGGTCTCCATAAATCGTCCGGCTTGAGACGGTGGCATCTAGTGCCTCCTCTGTTAGAGTTGGAAAGCTGTGTCGTCTGGACAAAAGCCAATGCTAGATTAATGGCCCGAATTGGATCAGGTTGCTGTCGCCGAAAAACAAAATTATTTCTAGTCTTCCAAATATGCCACAAGACTGTAGCTACAGCTTCGAAATCATGTGAGTCATGATTCTGTTCAATTCTGTTTGCCATTCAAGCTCTGAGATTTTGTATACCCTGTGTTGATATCTGAATATTAAGCGTTGGATGTGACCAAACAGTTGTTGTCCATGGACAAAGTAGAAAGGTATGTATTGCAGTCTCTAGTGCGTTGGTAGTACATATTGGGCAGATTGGATATGAGGTGATGTGGCGATGAAAAAGATTAGCTTTGGTTGATAGAGCATCTTGGCTTAGGGACCACATGAATAGCCATAGTTTTGGGGAAATCTTCAGCTTCTAGATTTTCTTCCACAGAACATCTGGGGCTTGAACAGAAGTAGTTGCTCTATTTTGAATACTACTGAGGGCTGCTGTTCTAGCTGATTGGTAGCCACTTTTTATGGTGTATTTGTCGTCTGTAGAGTCAGTCCAAATAATTTGATCATTTATGTAATTGGGTCTTACTGGAATGGTAAGAATTTCACTAATAGTGGAGTCATCAAAGTACCTATTTAAGAGAGGAACATTCCATGTATTGTTGTTGGGGTCAATATAATCAGACACCAGCAGGGGTTCATCTTGAAGAGCTGGACCACCCAAAATTCCTTTTGGTAACCAACGATCTTCCCTTGTTCTGATTTTGCTCCCATCACCCACCACCCATTGTAGTCTTGGTAAAATTAAATCTCTTCCTACCAACAGGCTTTACCAACCCCATGACAATCTAGTTTCTTTCTCAGCATGTCTAAATTCATATGAATGAAAATAAATACCTTTGAATAGCATTCTCCAAAGGGAGGAG
This sequence comes from Eucalyptus paniculata subsp. matutina, assembly GCA_017140255.1. Lineage (NCBI taxonomy): Eukaryota > Viridiplantae > Streptophyta > Magnoliopsida > Myrtales > Myrtaceae > Eucalyptus > Eucalyptus paniculata. The sequence goes on along the minus strand of CM029441.1, from coordinate 22,046,891 downwards.
GGTCGTTGGATTAAACGACAGGCTTGCTTCCTGAGCATTGCCCTATTTAAATCCATAAGATCTCTAAAGCCGAGTCCTCCTTTACTCTTACTAGTTTTGAGCTCCTCCCAACTCTTCCAGTGGATACCAAGTTTTGTACTATTGTTCTGCCACTAGAATCGAGCAATCTTCTTCTCAACGGATTTGCAAATAGATGCAGGAATTTTAAAGATAGACATAACATACCGAGGGATCGCTTGGACAACAAACTTAATCAGAATTTCCTTGCCGCCCTTTGATATTAACCTTTCTTTCCATCCGTCTAACTTAGAATAAAATTTTCCCATTATCTAGGCAAACATTTCTCTTTTTGATCTACCCCAGTCAGAGGGAATCCCTAGATATTTGCCTGTTTTAACCATCAGAGGTACTCTGAATTCATTGGCCAAATTTTCTTGTAGGCCAATAGGGCAATCTTTACTAACAAATATTCCAGATTTATTCTTGTTTACTTCCTGTCCTGTTGCCAAATAGTATTGATTTATAATATTGGAAAGATTTTGACATTCCAGCAACTTACCATCTAAGAAAAATATGGCATCAGCTACAAAGAATAAATGAGATAGGGTAGGACAGCACCTGTTGAGCTTGATGCCTCTAATGTTTCCCATATCGAGAGCCTGATGAATAAGGTTGGACAGGACATTTGCCATCACAATAAACAAGTAAGGAGAAAGTGGGTCTCCCTGTCTTAGGCCGCGTGTTGGATGGAAGTAGTTTAAAAGTTCAGATATGGCTTCCCAATTTGAATTATGAATTTTACCTTTGGTGAGTGGGCAAATCTTGAGTGTTTGAATGTTATCTTGTCTTGATTTTTTTCCTTATTTGAAAATATAAAAAAAAAAAGATTGCATATAGATAAATTAGGTCATGTGAGGTAATATTGCCTAATTAGAGCTGATTGTATTGCATAATTAAAATAGAATGCATATTTGGATAGTTTTTTCATAATAATTTGAATTGCTTCTGAATAGGATTATTTACATAGCATGGCATATTTAGGTAGGTTCATGAATCTAAGGATACTCATCCGATTGAATTGAATTACTTTCTAGTGTAGATTTGATAATATCTTTTTATAGGTAGTTTATTTACATTAATTTTTAATTGTGAATTTTAATAAATAAAAAAATCATATGCATATCATATAGATTGATTGCACATCGTGTCATACACCATGTCATATGGTCTATGTCATCATGTGTCATATCATCACTCATGCCATGATAGTGTAGTTGAATGCCAATTTTCCTGTCATTATAAATTGCATCTCTAAGATCATGTACTTTGGAAATTGCATGCTATGCTAGAATAATATATTTTATTTTCATTATAATTAAGACATTCATATGTCGCATATCATATTAGACTAATAGCATGCACTGCTTATATTAACATTGCAGATATTTGTATAATATATTTTATTTTCATTATAAAACTAATAGCTTAGTTTTATTTATATAAAAGAAAACCCCAAAAAAATTGTTTGCAATTGGGTGTTAATTAGAAACATATATTTAGGTTGAATATGTGGTTTTTTCTATTAACATTGCAGATATTTGTATTGCTTTGAGGTAAACACATCTTCTCTATCCTTGCAATTTATTTATTGTTTTCATTATTGGTTGTTATTTTGATGTCTGCGCACCTCATGAACACCTTGCATGTTAGTAATTCTAGTTAAAATGAATCTAAGCTACCTATCAAACATTTTTTGCAATAATAGAAAAAATGTACCGGAAGGACGTTAGAGCAATTTTGTGTAATCAAGTTCTCTAGTGCATAGGGGTAAAGTATAATTTTTGATACTTTACCTGGGTCTCTAATTGACCTCCAAAAAACCGATTAGTGGCGATTCCAAAATAAAAATTATTTATATTGTAAGAACTTGAACCCTAAACACATGAACTAGTATAAGCTTGAGAGAGTCTGAGTTAAGTCAAGGCTTAATGTCACAACATATGGTGGTCAATTTATAAGTATGAGGGAGTGCCTCACCATTTGAGCTAGTTTTTGGGGATAAGGGAGACTCAAGACTACCCAACGCTAGCATAAGAATTTAAGTTACCAATAAGTCTGAACTCAACAGTCACATAAGAAACATACGGGTTGTTGTGAGACCTAGGGCCCAACGTGTGAGAGAGGGATTGTTGGGGTTATACCACATTTGGTGTAGTAGCGTCAGCTTGATGGTAAACTTAATGGTTCGATTTGGAGAAAGAAACCTAGTGTGAAGTTTAGCATTTGAGATTCAAATTAAGATAAATTGATGCGTAGAGATATTTGAATTAAAGGGGAGCAAACTCAATAGTAATTCTTACATGTGAAGGGGAGATAGTTAAGATGCACATGTGAGTTGTGTTAGAAAAAAATCACATCAGAGAATGGATTTGGTGTGGAGCAGTCAATAAATCTTAGTTCGCTCATAACTCATTGGCTTAAGTTTTTAAATGAAGGTGAGTCTAATTGGATATGTTGATAAGCTTGGACTTGAGCTTTCTCTTGGCGATCTTCCTGAGTGAAGGTATTAAGTTTCTCCTACATGCTCCCTACAAATGGTATCAAAGCCGTTGGTTGATTAGTGGGCCCCCAATCTAGTTTGGTGTTTGGTGAATATCTTAAGGAAGGAATTTGATTACCAACATGGTTTTTGGGTTGTGGGCATTGTGGTGTAAAAATGTGAATCGGATGGCAGGCTTCATGGTTCGATTTGAAGAAAAAGACCAAGGATGAAGTTCTGCATTAATGGACATTCAAGTTGAGATATCTTGATGCAAAATGATACTTAGATTAAGGGGAAGTAGAACTAACGCTAAGCTCACACGTGATAGGAGATTGTTAAAATACACGCGTGAGTTGTGTCAAAGAAGTTCTATATCGAAGAATTAATATGGTGATAGAAATTAATATATTTTAATTGGGTCATAACTTATAGGCTTAAACTTTGAATGAAGGTCGGTCTAGTTTTTGGGTTGAGATAGGTTCAAGACCACCTCAACATTAGCATCAAAGCTGGTTAATTTGTGGGCTCCCAATTTGTTCCAGTGTTTGATGAATATCTCAAGAAAGAAATTTGATTACTAACGTGGTGTTCAGGCGGTGCATGTTGTGATTTAGCAATGTGGGCACAATGGCAAACTTTATGGTTTGATCCGGAGAAAGAGATCAAGGATGAAGTTCGGCATTGATGGAGATTTAAGTTGAGATATCTTGATGCAAAATGATACTTGGATTAAAGGAGAGCATACTTAACATTGAGCTCACATATGAGGGAAAGATTGTTGAAATATACGTGTGAGTTTTGTTAAGAAGTCCGATATCGAAGAATTTGTATGGTGTTGAGTAGTTAATTGCAAGTAGATATCTTGACGAGCTTGGATTTGAGCTTCCTTTTGGCAATCCCTCTGGGTGAAGGTATCGAATTTCTATTGTGCGCTCCCAACAAATGGTGTAAGAGCCGTTGGTTAATTGTTGGGCACCCAATCTATACCAGTGTTTGGTACATATCTCAAGGAAGGAATTTGCAACTGGCTTTTAGGGTGTTTATCTCATTGTTGTGGCTACCACCTAAGACTCAATGTGTGAGGGAGAGATTATTGGAATTTATCCTATTTCAATTGTGGAATGGGCTAATGGTTGATTTATAAGTGTAAGGGAATATTTTATCCTTTGAGCTAGCTTTTGGGATAAGAGAAACCCAGGACCACCCAACATTACCTAGAAAACTTATAAAAAGTAATCCCTCCGGGAAAAATAATAGGAGGTATAGTCCAAGCTAATATTTTCTATCTTTAACACATTTCAATGGAATGAAAGATTAGTTGTCAAGGTATTATATCGGCAAACATCCAATAACTAAATGTGTGTTTCGGACAATATCTAGGTTTTTGTCATCTGGTAAATATGGCAGCATCATAATATCCATCTGACGCAATAATTTACATTCCAAAAATCTATAGAAATATGACATGGAACTGATCACACGAAACGGTCGAGTGTCAACATATTGTCTCTAAACGTGGTTTCTCCGAATCATATCAAGAATGAAAAACACTAATATGGCATGAGCATTCTCGGTAACTATGCTGAAAATTTCAAAAGCTTTCTCTGGACACTTTCTATGTCATCGTGACAAAGTCTATCCTCCGATTGAAAAAATACAAATCTACATGAGAGGACGCTTCTTCATTACATTCAACAAGCCATCTTGCCCTTTGTTTTCTAACTTCCGTCCCGCAGAGCAGTCAATTGAATCCACTTATTTAGGTAAAGAAAAATCCAATTTATGTTAATTTGTGCAAGAAGAGTTAGCTATCTTGGTTGTTGGATTGTAATCTTGTTATGGTTTTAGATCTTATGCAGATTGTGGTATCGAAACTTTTGCTTATTATAATGCAGGAGAGATAAATAAAAAGGCTATCATGAATTTGAAAAAATCATGATCAAGCTTGATCATGAGATATACCCGTTACACATACTTGTTCTGTTTCGAGATACACTGATGCAGAGACTTTGTAAAAATTTAGGTACCCAAATATATTGGACAAATTGAGGAATTTCAGGGAGGGTGGACACCCATTGACTGAGTTCTTCGAGATCTTTCAGATTATTACAAAAGTCAATGTTCGAGAAGTTGCAGATTGAGAAGGAGATCAACATGAAGCTCAAGAGCATATGCACTTGGTTGAAGGTCTCAAGTATGATCCTAGTTATGACTTTCTAAACTGTTCTAATCTATTTAGTCATGACTGCAGCGGTTTTTGTTCTGGTAGTGGCCGCTACTCTTACAGCTGCAACTGCCTTTCCCATGGATTCGGTTGGCAAGTGGATTGACTCCCTTTGAAAGAATTATGAACATATGCTTACATAATAGGGGGAGGTGATCACCTCAATGCAAGTGAGTACTACAAAGCTTTCACACTCTTATTATAATGACCATCCCCACAATTTCATCAAACCAAGTTAACATCCCTGTTAAGTTCAAAACAATAGTTTCCCCTTGAAGTCCTCACATCTAACTTAATGAACATTGTGAGGCTGGCTTGATATTAAGTAGCTATGATGATGAGAACAACGTCTAGGAGTCCAAAATGCAAGAAACTATGATTTCCATAGCAATTCTCACAAGTAAAATGAGGCTGGCTTGTGTGTCAATATATAGTTGATATATATTATAGGGTCTTTGTGTGGTTATTGTGTTTCTATCTGTTCCTTGACTGGAATTAATCACTATTATATAATCCTATGAAACACAAATCAGCTAGCTTTTCCAGTTATTCGACATCTTTCAAGAAATCTCTCAACTTCTTCTTGATGTCTGCTATTCCAAGCTTCTCTGCTTCTGCTCCCTCCTCAATCACAAAATCAGCCATTAGCAAGAGGCTCTTATTTTGTACCTCCAGACGGTCAATAAGAATTCTGGTTGTTTCCATGTCCATGAAAGCAACAAAGGTAGTGGCCTGTCGAGCTTTTAGTTGTACGAATTTACTAATGTAAATCATGGTGACTTCTCTTGCAGAGTTTCTTGCATTTTGGACTCCTAGACGTTTTCCCCATCATTATAGTTACTTAAAAATCAAGGCAGTCTCACAATGCTCATTATGTTAGACGTGAGGACTTCAAGGGGACACTATTGTTTTGAACTTGACAAGGATGTTAACTTGGTTTGTGGAAGTGTGGGGATGGTTACTGTAATAAGGGATGTCGCGACGTAAATTTTCAGGGCAATCCTAAAGTTTAGGTTAATGGATTACTAAGTCCGAAAACTTGGCACGGACCCTCCCAAGTCCTACCAATCGCGACTTGATAGAAATTAACTCATTTAAACATGCAATTTCAATTCAATTTGGAGCCGCCACTAATCAATTAGGGTTTGATTAGAAACCCAAATAAAGTATGGGAGAATACTTTATTTTTACGAACCAGAGATTCAATAAATCCGAGGACATGATTACGCTAGATTAGTCTAACGCCCTTTCGGTACCTTTTATTTTAATTTCAAAAATATTTAGCAGACAATGTTGATTAATTTTAATCTAAGCTACTAACATGCAAATGGTGGTCATGCAGGTGCACAATTAATAAAATAACATTCAAATAAATAAATAAATAAATGCTAATAAAATGCATGTCCTAAACATGATTTCTAAATGATAGGACACCTACTTTTTCTTTTTCTTTTAAAAAATATTAATTATGTGCAATCTTAATTTAAATTTGATATGCATGAATTTTACTTTAATGACATATGAGATGCAATTCATGTGACATAATTTAAATCATTACAATATGTATGTAATCTAATTTACATAACCCTAAATATGCATATGCTGTATGATATGAGATGTATGACGTCGTAATTCTATATGCATGTTCCTTTTATGATTTTTTTAATGATTTTTTTTATTACACATATGCAACCTACACTAACAATGATCACATGAAATATGATCAATTATAAACTAATTTATTAACTAACCAAGGAAATGATATGACGTGGGAATATGACCTAAAGTATATAACATGAATAAGCATGCAATCTATCCTAAAGCATGAAATGAGTTTATTCTATTTTTTTGTATTTTTCATGAAATTCAAAATTAAAGAAATGCAATTTAAATTAATTAAATGACCTAATTCTAATAACAAGCAATTTCTAACTAAATGAACTTAGCAATAATTACTAGATGATGAAAATTTCATAAACCTAATCCTACATGTCTGATTTATTAAACCTACATGCTTTGATGCAAGATTTTGATTTTTGATTTTTGATTTTTTAGTGTTTTAGTGTTTTTCCAAAACAAGTAATTATCGGACTAAACATTAAATCTAAACAATCAAGATATTCAATAAACAAATGATTAAAATAACCGAAAAAATAACCCGTTGTCTCACAGGTCAAATTAACGATTATTTTAAACCTAATTATCACGACAAATAGTTCAAAATAATTAAAAATCTAATCCGAAGTCTTACGGATCAAATTAATAATTACATTGATTTAACAACCAAAATATCATCAAAAAGCCTGAAACTTAATATAATTAAAAAATTGATCCGGTGTCTCTCGGATCAAATTAATAATTACAATAAGTTCGGACAAAATCCTTACGTATAATGCCTACAAAATGCATAAATATTAATATTGATAAACCATATTCTAACTTAAACAATAATAACAAAATTTAAAATGAATAAATAATAAAATAAAGAAAAACAAACTACCTAATTTGCTTTTCTCTTTTTCTTTTGTTTTTGTTTTTGTTTTTCCTTTGCTTCCAAAAGAAAAGCTCGGCGGCTCGTGCGGCTGGTCACCGAGGAGCCAACGGTCGTTGGTCCGGCAAAGGAACGGCGAAGGCGGGCCGGCGGAACGGGGCGGCACCGGGCAGCGGGACAACCGGCGGAACGGAGGTGTCGCGGTCGGAGGTTGCGAAGGTGCGGAGCTCCGGCGAGATCCGGCAATTCGGAGCTGCTGTCGTCAAGTGCCGCAGCGTCGAGCACGGCGAGAACGAGGAGATCGGCGAGCGGAGCTGGACACGAGCACCGCGGCGTTCGGGCTCGCAGTCGCCGGAAGCAAGGCGCGGGCGTCGGGTACGGCGGGCTTCGGCCACCGAGCGAGCAGGAGGCGAGGTGCTTTGCGGAGGCGAGCTGCTAAGACGGAGGTCCGAGCGGCGTGCGGTGGGGTCGCGGGTCACCGGTGTGAGGCGGTCTTGGTGAGGTGACCGGTGCGGCTCGGTGGCCGCGGGCGAGTGGAGCGCAGACCACCGGAGTTGTTGCTGGGCGCGAATTGCGGGTTGTGGGCCTCGGGTGGTTGGACACGGCGGCGTCGGTCGCTCGAGCGTGCAGCAAATCGACCTCGAGGTGGCGTCACGGGTGTCGCGGGGAGTGGGTTGCTGCGATGGAGGTCCGCCGGTGTTGAGTGATCTTTGGAGGCGGCGGAGCGAGCGTGCCCGAAAGCTTCACGGGCGGCGGTGATAGCGCGCAAGGCGTGCTGGTGGAGATCTCGGACCGGCGGTGATGTGGGGGCGCCCGGAGCGGCGCGGTGTGGGGCTTCGCGGACGGCGGTGGTCGCGGTCGTGGAAGCAACAGCGGCGTGGGGCTTCGCGGAGGAGGAAACCACGAGGAAGATGAACAGTGCACAACTTTTTTCTTTATTTTTTTTGTTTTTTCTCTCTCCCTCGCGTCACTCTCCCTCTGCCCCTGTGTACTTTTTGCAGAGACTTTTTACTTTTTTCCTTCTTCTCTCTCACCTGACACTCTCTCTCTCACTTGTCTCTCTCACCTTCTACCGAAGACTTCCCCTCTTTTACAGAGGAAAGACTCAAAATTGTTGAAGATTTCCCGATATCTACTCATCTTCTCAACAAAAAATGGCTCCAAAAATCAAACGGTTAATTTTTTTTTAAAATTTTGAAATGAGAATATATTTTCAACAACAAAGATTTTCAAAAACCGAATTTTATTTAATTTATTATTATTTTTTTAAATATTAGGCGTCAACAAGGGAGAAAAAGGTTTGTAATACTTACATGCACTAAGGTGAACACCTTCCCATGTTCCATAAGCGTATTTTCATAATTCTTCCAAAGGGAGTCAATCCACTAGCCCACCAAATCCATGGGAAAGGCAACTGTAGCAACCAGAGCCGTGGTGACTAGCGGAACAAACACCATAGCAGTCATGACTGGATAGAGCAGTATGGCTTCGAAAGTCGTAACTAGTATAGTGCTCGAGACCTTTGCACAAGTGTGTATGTTCTTGAGCTTTGTGTTAATCTCCTTCTTGATCTGCAACTTCTCAGACATTGACTTTGTTGATTGCAGATAATCTGCAAGATCTCAAAGGGTCTGCAGTCTTCCTGAAATTCCTCAATTTCTCCCACGTGTTTGGGTATCTAAATTAGTTCTTCTTGAAACTGAACAAGTATATGTATTCCTCACCACCTTGGCCTTGTAATGTTAGTATATCAAACTCTAGAAATCAACTCAACCTCATTGACAGAGGATATGAAGTCAAATGCTATTGCATAGAGAAGACGGGAGAGAATGAAAACGTTAGCAATAGTAGCTCAAGAACCAAATGTACTTAGATACATGTGCTATCAATGAAGTTCCTTGAGAATTAAGATACACATACCTGTGACCTTCTTTCCTGTCTTCTTCTTCGAAGCAATGAAGCGTGTCAAAAATCAGCTATTGGGTATCGCATGCATACTTCAAGCAATTCTCAAGGGTGGCACAGAAATCTAGGATGTGCAAGCCATTTAGGAAGTCATCCCCGACAAGCTCGAATAGCTTTGGAAGGTTTCTCCTGGTGTTGGAATCTCCCATTGACCATCAAGTGAGATCATCAGGTTAACAAAAGAGAGGGAAAGTACACTAAAAGGAAAAATAATGAAGCAGTCACAGAAGTTCACGTCCCCTAGAGAATTTTAGAGCATGTGAAATTGAAATTTGAAGGAAGAGCATGGGAAGGAACTCCGAGTTAAGTTGGAAGATCATCGTGGCATGTCCCAAAAATATAAACTATTAATAGAGCAATGATTCGAGACCATGCTAACTAGATTTGGAATGAAATAACTAGTACAGACCAAACTAGAACATGAAACTCCAATTGGAGAACTGAGTCTACGGAGTTTGATGAACAAAACCAATTACATTCATATTCTGTGTCTTATGGAGTTTAGGACAAATATTAGATAATATTGGCTATTTTTACACCATTCTCACATGGATGAGAGTCACATTGATGCAAGAAAATATGCATTATAGTACGAGGATGATAAATGACTTGAGTAGTTACCGATGTCCATGCCCTATATTTTAAGCACCTAATATAAATTATTTCTTGTTTTATTCCGTGAGTCATCCTATCAAGTGGGCTGGTACATTCATTTTCAACCTCAACAAGATAGTTCTATGAGTTGGGGTATATCTCATAATCAAGCGGGGTCATGATTTTTTCAAATTCATGAGGGCCTTCTCATTTGACTAGCTTGCCTGGTAACCAGCAAGAGTTCAGATTCCACAATCTGCATAAGATCTAAAACCATAACAGGAGCACAATCTAACAAGCAAGATAGCTAACTCTTCTTGCACAGTGGAATATAAATTGGATTTTTCTTTACCTAAATGAGCTGCTTCTTGCAATTGACTGCTCTGAGGGACGGAAGCTAGAAAAGAGAGAAAGAGCAAGGTGGCTTGTTGAAAGAAGAAGAAGCACCCTCTCATCTGGATTTCTAATTTTTCAATTGAAGGATAAACTTTGTCAGGATTACATAGAAAGTATCCAGAGAAAACTTTTGAAATTTTGGGCATTGTTACTGAGAATGCTCATACCATGTTAGTGTTTCTCATTCTTGGGATGATTCCGAGAAACTACATTTAGAGACTACATGTTGACACTTGACTTGTTTTGTATGAACAGTTTTGAGTCACATTCATATAGATTTTTGGAATATAGATTAGTAGGTGAAATGGACATTATGGTACTGCCATATTTACCAGATGACAAGAACTTAGATATTGTGTGGACAACTGTTTAGTTATTGGACGTTTGCCAATATAAAACCTTGACAATCAATCCTTTTTTCTGTTGAATTGTGTTAAAATAGAAAATGTCAACTTGTAATATACCTCTTGTTATTTTTCCTTGGAGAGATTACTTTTTACATCTTCTAAATAGTCATGCTTTCATCTTGTATCATCTCAAATTAGAATTTGGCATCTTATATTGGAATATTGCCTTGCTGCAAGACGAATGGCTATCAGTTATAAGCCTTCTAGGTAATCCTTATGTGCCCTTAACTACGATCTATGGGACGCCAATTAATATGTTAGCACACAAATTGGAACACACGCCATAAGTTTCCAGTCTTGTATCTCACCAGTCAATGTTTAATTTCAGATCAAACTTCATGAATTTCAGAAAGCTTGGACAAAAACATATCATATTGGGCACAAACACACATTGGGAGCAATAATAATGTTATTGGAGAGTTAGTGTAGGCCAATATTTTAACAATGACCAATGTGAAATGGACCTATTAGAATGCACAATAAAATAGGCTATGATCTTGTCTCCCTTCCTCATTTTGAAGCATTTTAGGATTATCGGTCACACCCCTAACGCTACAAGGATGGAAGCAATGACATAACCGTCCTTTTACCCAAAGAACACAACTTCAACAAAAATCAATGATTTAGCCTATTGATTAATCACAACAACTCATATATTAATGGTCTAATCCATTAATTAATCTCAGCAAACCATACATTAATGGTCCATCCCATTGAACAAATTCATGCACAAATATCTAATTATGGTCACACATAAAGTCACCAAGATTCCTCCCTTTACTAGATCCCCACCTATATTGTCGGTTGCTTAGCCCACAAACATATCTTAAACTAGTATGCGCATATCCACATCCCCTTAGTAGGTTTACAGTGACAATGAGTATAATTCATTAACCCTGATCTCTAGTAATTCACAACCAAAACCAGGAGCCATCTCAAAACTCAAGTCTAATAACCACATCATGTGACTTTTCACGATTCTATATATATATATATATATAAGCACCTCTCACAAATTACATTAAAATCATGATATTTTTGTGTTTCTTTTGTAAAAGGTGCAATGAGTTTAAATTGTAATCAAAAGATAACTTCCCATTTTAAATAAGCAAAGCGGCAGCAAGTGCTAGATCCTGTTTTATGCAATAAAATTATTATTTCTTAAGTCATGACGTATCTAATCTATACATTTTTCGAAATATAAATTTACAAATTCAAAGAAGAGATAGTTATTCACCTAGGAAAGCCAAAAATCAATCTATAGTGGTTGTTCAAGGTGACGTACTTATAATTCTTAACAATTAATCAAAAACGATGTAAAAAACTGAGTAAACTAATATTCAAAAGAAAGACTTGACTACACTATGCCTATTCGTCGATAAAATGACATCTATGCACTAACAAAAAGTTCGCACATAGCAAATACCTATCGCTATCCACTATGCGCAACTTGCATTTGCGTCATTACTTCCTCTACTAAACTCTATTTCAAATAAACTTACAATCAATAGAAAATTTATTCATTGTACTACAAGACCCCCAGCTTCATCAATTGAAAAGGCGGTTGGAGTTGGGGGAAAATCATGACAAACAACAGAAATAAAAACTGTCCAATAGCGCCCACAGAACTTTAAAAATTCACTCCAATCAAACTGTAACTCCAAATTGATATCTGTCAAATCCTACGGTTCCAAAACATCCTAAACTATCATTTCTATATATATGCATAGCCCAGCAACTTCTCAATCAAATGCAGCAACTCAGAACTAATATAAATCCGAATTTCATATTTTAATATCGATGATTCCTTCAATTAAAAGAATAATGGGTTCAAATACTTAGCCGGTATTGCAAGACAAAATTAAATCGGCTTCGTATCGTGAACGCGCAAAGATTTTTCCACTTTCCTTCTTTTTCCTCTTTTTCCTCTTTTCTTCTTCACAGACTAACCCTTCTTTTTCTTCTTGTTTTTGTCGTCTTTGACTTCTTTTCTTTCTTGCACAACTAGTTGAAGCAGAAGGAAAATGGCTGGTCTGAAGGCTTGGACTATGGGCTTGCCTAACGAAATATGGATTATATTAATGGGCCATATATCACATCATCTATCGAGATCCTCTAAGAGAGGAAAAGTAGAGGAAGATCTAGTCCCGGAGTCATATGGGGATTCTTGTGTATTGATTGGTTCAAAGACTGCGATTAGTTAGACCGGGTATGTGATTTCGATTTAAACTTAGAACTTTATATTTTATATAATGATTATAGACCATTGATTACAATATGCTCTTTAAGGCTGTCGCAAAAGGGTTCCTACAATCAAATCGAAGCTGCTTTTGTTGGAGGCTATCTTCTCACGATTTATTTCTTGCGTCCAACCTGGTACACCTACTCCTCCGCCTCTCTCGTCGACTCACCGTCTGAACATAGAGTTCTAACTCAACCTCCCTCTTCCACCACCACGTCTCTCCTCTAACCTCTGCAGACAACCGACGACAATGCCGGCCACTAGAGTCAACAAGCGCTCCAAGTGCGCTCGCTCTTGCTATGGTCGATGCCAAATGCGATGATGGCATCGGCGACCAATGCCAGCCACAGCACCTTCCCCTCCAATGCTCTTTTTATTCCTTTTATTCTTGAACAAAAGATATTTTATTTTGAACTGAGAACCCTTGATAATAATTTTTGAAATTCACTAATACAAAATGCCATGTTAGCATAAGCACTGTTTGCCACGTCGGCTATCACATAGGATAAGAAAAAATTGACAGTGGCCATTTTAGTCCATCGAGTAAGAGTACCTCTATTATTCAAGAAAAGTACTAAAAAAGTCATAAACATATTATATTGATATCAATTTAGTCCTAAACCTTTTTACATTTGTACAAATTCACTTCATCTGACCGGCCGGAGTTGCCGTGTTTTTTTTTTTTTTTGAATTTTTTTTCTTTTCTTTCTCCTTTATCTTTTCTTTTCCTTTTCATTTTTCTCTTTTTCCTCTATGGACTTTCCTGGCATTGGCCAATGAGGCTTCGGCGAGGCTCGTCTGCCACTAAGCAAGGCTAGGGTGAGGTGGCTTCACCCAGATTTGGGTGAAGCAACCTCACCCACGGCCCTTGTTAAGGGCCACAACCCTCACTGGCCACCAATAAAGGTTTCGTAGCCCTCGCCAAAGCCTTGCCAACCACTATGGGCAAATTCCATGGAGGAAGAAAGAACAAAAAGAAAAGAAAAAGGAAAATGAAAATGAAAATGAAAATGATAAAAAATAAAAAAAAAATGAAAAATTATTTAAAAATTGTCACGTTAGCGTTGGGCGGACGACCGGTGTCCACGTCAATGCCGATCGGCCAAAATTAGTCGAATGGACTGAATTGGTACCAATGTAAAAATGTTTAGGATTAAATTGGTCCAATTCAAAATTTATGACTGAATTAATACCATTACAATAGGTTTAGAACTTTTTTGGTACTTTTCCCCAATTGATAGTGGGCTCATTTTTATTAATTAGTATAATTACTTGATCTTTTCTCTTTAGATTAGGCCAGTATGTACATTATATTAGAGCCAACTTTCAAAACAAATTTTCACATGACCAAAACTTCATTTCATTATAGAATAAGTAAAATGTTATACAAAATTAATGACTAAATTTCAAAATCTTCGCACGGTTACCTAACAAATCTTCTATATTTATGAGCACATATCCTCTTCTTTGAAATCCATACCCATTTTCTCTATTAAAAATACTTCAAATCTATGTCTCGATTTGGAAAGGCACTGCACGTGCGCACCCTTAAGGGTGCAACTTACAGTATTCAAAAAGTTAAACAAAGACTACATTGGACTTGTCCCCCGAAATTTCGTTAGTTGGGGATAGAATTCAAAAGTTCCCACGGAAGAAAACAATTGTACTTGTAACAAATAAAAAGTTGCCTTGGAGAAATTGGATAAATTTCTAGAAATAGAAGAGCAACCTACGGTGTCAGTGTCTCTAGGCAGATTAGAGACAAGTGAAGTGACTTTCTTCTTCATGCATCTCCAAAAGTGGGAAGGCACGTTTTTGGTTTGACATGTGTAGGTATACCCCTCTCTGAGATCGTTTCCTGAACCTTTACTGTGCCAAGGAACAAGGAGGCCCTTGTGTTGGAATGGTATCGGTCCACTGATGGGGGAATCACTTGGGAAGTTGATTTTTCAGGACAAATCCACAACCCGGAACTTGAAACTTTTGCTAGTGTTTTCTGATTTGCTGTATAATTCAAAAGCATTCTCTCAATTCTGCTGATTCTTCGCGTTTGAATAGTTGCAACCATGGAAATTTTTCTGTGAAAATTCATTGCAGTTTGTTAGTATAGAAAGTTCATGAAGCCAGAGACTTGTTTCCGAGGAGAGTTGGAATGTGAAAACAACGACTACTAATGTGTTTATTTTTTGTTGCTTGGAAAGCAACTTGGAACGTATTCCCTCCTTAATAAATTTGCATTAGAGGCAAAGTGTGGGCCGATAGGCACTTCCTTCTGAGTCCGGAGGCAGAGATGGCGAATCATATTCTCCTTCGTTGTTCCCGAACTGACTGTTTTGGGTGGCCTCTTATGCTTTCATCCGGCTAACTTGGGTTACATGATCGGAGGATCCATTGAGCATGAATTATGGAATTGCAGGGCTCCCATTTGCCTGGGCATTAAGAAAGAAGGAACTCTTCCATCCCTCACTCTGGTTCTTGGTTGATTTGGAAAGAACATAAGAAGAGAGCCAAGGAATGAAGACGCCTGTTTTGGTGATTATTGAGGATTGCTGAAAGATGTCACATTTTTTAGTATAGTGGAAACCTGTGCAAGCAAATGTTTGGATTGACGTCGTTGATGATTTATCCTGTAACCGAGCTCTTTTTTGGTTATCTGAGTTTACTTTTAGTATAGGATTGCACCCCCCCTGGTGCCCCCGTAGTAGTTTTTCTTTCATCCAGCAAAAGAAGAGTAACTTCGAGATGTTTTCTGAATTCTGGTCCATGTATGAAGGAGGGCCCAACTCTTCTGGTTTTTTTATGTTATTACCCAAAATGATTGTGCCCAAAACAACTTGATAGGCTATGAGACAATTAGATTGGCCGTCAAATCGGTCCATAATTTCCTCTGTGGCCAATACCCTCTGCATCATTCCACCGAGCCTGGTAACTGAGCTGATCAATATACCCCTTAACAGTATAACCTTTTAGTTGAGTCATGTAAACAACATATTCATGTATTCATGGATTGTTTTGATTGTACTTTAAGAGATAATTAAAGGATTTGTTCCCTTATTTTGGCCAGTGACAAAGATCTCGTATCTGAGAAGATTAAAAATGTGGTGACATTAAAAATCCCAATAATTCTGTTCCAAATTCAGTACTACTAAAAACGTTACTTGTTATCAGGCACTCCTGATATGAAATGATATTTAGCTCATTAGAACCGTCTGTGCATTGTGAGCACCTCACGACTATATTGACAAGATGCCTTGTTGTTCATTTGGTTAATGGATCTTTACATTCTGCCTACTGATATATGAACATTGTTCTGTTTTTTCTGTATCCCTATATGCCTGGTAGATTGAGCTTAAAATGTAAACTGCAGTGAGCAGAAGTGTGTTTGAAGTGAAAATGTGCCGCTGAAAATGGCCTATCAACCCCAAAAAATGTTCTGCTTCCAAAGACAGAGGTTTTATGCATGCTTGCAGGAGTTGCGGGCATCTCTGGGTTCAGGTTGTCTTAATTTTGCATCTGTTTTGACTGAGGGAGTGGGGTTTATAAATCTAATGGAGGCATGCAATATGGACCTCGAAGGTTCCACATAAATTGATCCCACAGTGCAATTCTAGTCGGTATCATTTGTTACCAGGATTCCTCCGAGTCAAACTTTCTAATGCTGAAGAAAATCATCAGTTTTTTCATGTGGAACTTGAGAAGCTGTATCTGAATAGGCAGTTGGTTCAAGATTTGACATGACAAATGAGGCGGTAAGTCCTGTTATTTCTCAAAATAGGAATTGTCCTATGGAATATAAGGAAGATGAAATTACAGTTTTCTCCTTTAGGGAATAATATAGGGGATAAAATCGTCTTGAATTCTTCTATTACTGAAGAGAACATCCATAAATTGTAGTCCCTATATATTGGGCTGAATTGGAACAAAACAGTATGGCAAATCTCGTTTCAGGGAAAAAAAGATAAAAAAAGTACTACTAGGTATTTACAATATCAATGACTAGTGGAAATCCCGTTTGTTGTCCCTTCCAGCTTGAGTGAGCTTCTTTCCTCTATTGCAGTTTATAATGTGACCATTGGCTACAAGTAGCATTGTCCATCTTTCATGGACAAAGCATTTGGAGCGGACCCGCGAAGTTCATGTACAAGTGTGACATGTCTGCCTCGATGACATCCCCACATCAGAAAATGATGTCACCTCTTCGCTGATGGACACCTTCTGCTTCAAGAATCAGTTGCTCTCTGACTTCCATTCTAAGGGCCATTTTCCTAATCCAGGAGCAGAAAAGGAGCTCTCTTGATGGTGAATTGCCTTTTGCCTGCTCTTGGAGTTATCTTCTTGACTGGCATATGTACATATCTCATACTTTTCTTCCATTTGTGATACCTGGCATCTGCAACCTATTTTAATATCCACCCATGGCCAATTGCTGTCTCTCGGAAAGCTGTCATTACTTGCAATTTTGCCAAGTATTGATCAGGAAAAATCGACACCTGCAATTTCTTCCTCCATTAATTATTGTCAACATGTAATCTGTCTCTAGATGACTGGATTTACTGATTAGTTTTATTGAGGAGTACTCTTTTACTAATGAGGCACATTGACAGGATATGTTTTCTTCATATAGATGATTTCGTTTTTCTGAGTTACTGCTGTCTGGTCTTCCATTTGGCTTATGCAGCTTTCATCTTTTGTCAGACTTCGACAATTCTCATGAACATAATGAGCTCTAAACACAATTCAATGAAAATTTAACTATTCTGTCCTAGCTACTAACTTCTGCTTTTGGGAAGAACCTGAACCGTACCGTTTCCATATAACAGGTCAGTTTTATGTCAGTGATCTGAACTTGTTTAATCAGCATATGGAACTATACACGAGCAACCAGAACAAGGGATTATCACTTAATCTTTGAATATTGAGGACTTTCCATCCTATCCTGTACTTTCAATTGTCCATCAAACCTGCAAAGATCTATCTATTTAGCAGTGCAACAAGAGAGAGTTTCATATAGGTTTTGACGTGCCACATGGTTGCAGTTGTTAATGTGACCTAGTTAGGCTCATGGATTTATAATCTTAGCTCCGAATTTAAGATCAACAAGGAAAGTATCTTGGCAACATATAATCCCTGGAAGGTTGTTATTAGAAGGGACACGTCAATGATTGTAAGAGTGACTACCTTTGACTACCATATGTCAGCCAATCCAGCTTGGACGGATCGTTTTTTAGCATTTCGTAGGAAAGTAAAATGTGAAAAGGTTGTACTTTCGTCCTTCACATCAATTAGGGATTGAAGAATGCCTGTCCAAAGCTGATAAAGGCCTTTATATTTGAAAGCTGCATTTAATAATGATTATTCAACAAATCGAATGCCAAATGTTGATGTCTTCCGCTTTATTGAAGAGAGAAAGCAAGGCAAATGGAGGTCCACCATACATCCCTCTTAGGAAGAAAAACACTTAGCAACAATTCTCTATAGCTACATCGGGGCACCATTGCAATTGGTGGGAGGCTTTATATGTAACATCCCGGGCCCCACTGTATAATATTGTCTGCTTTGGGTCACTCGTCCTGGCGCGGACAAACCACCATCCCAGCCACGGTCTCTTCCCTCACGGCTTTAAAACGCGTTACACAGGTTAGAGGGACCCAAGCCTTATAAGCTAACCAAGACCTCCCTCCCTAGGCGATGTGGGACAAGAGAGGAGGTTGTCACACTCTCCACCTCTTAAGAGAAGAGCGACCCAAGCCTTATAAGCTAACCAAGACCTCCCTCCCTAGGCCCAACCTCTTAAGAGAAGAGCGACCCAAGCCTTATAAGCTAATCAAGACCTCCCTCTCTAGGCGATGTGGGACAAGAGAGGAGGTTGTCACACTCTCCACCTCTTAAGAGAAGAGCGAACAGCATTCGAGCTGTGGTCCCACACGCGGTCGGGCATTCGAGCTGTGGTCCCACTTGTAACATCCCGAGCCCCACTGTGTAATATTATCCGCTTTGGGTCACCCGCCCTGGCGCGGACGAACCGCCATCCCAGCCACGGTCTCTTCCCTCACGGCTTTAAAACGCGTTACACAGGTTAGAGGGACCCAAGCCTTATAAGCTAACCAAGACCTCCCTCCCTAGGCGATGTGGGACAAGAGAGGAGGTTGTCACATTATAATCCTCTGAAGCACCACTAGCCTTGATCTCTGGATATTGCGGCTGCACATATCGACATCCTTTCCCAGTCCTTCGGCATCCTTCATGAAGTCTCTCAGCTTCTTCTTAATGTCTGCTATTCTGAGCTTTACTGCCTCTGCTCCCGCCTCAATTGGAAAATCAGCTTTCTGCAAGAGGCTCTTCATCTGTACCTCCAAAGGGTCAATCGTAATTCTCATTTTATCCAGGTCCTTGAGAGCAACAAAGATACTGGCCTGTAGAGATTTTAGTTGTGAGAAATTATTCATGTAATCATGGTGACTTCTCTTTCAGACTCTTGCATTTTGGACTCCCAGACATTTTTCACATCATTGTAGCTACTTAAAAATCAAGCCAGCCTCGCGATGTACATTATGTTAGATGCGAAGACCTCAAGGGAAAAATATGGTTGTTGACTTGGTTTGACGAAATTACGGGGACGGTCACTGTAATTACAAAAAGGGAGGGAAAAGCTTTGTAGCACTCACTTGCATCGAGGTGATCACCTCCTCCCGTCTCTTCAGTGCTTCTTCACAATGCTTCCAAAGGGAGTCAATCCACTTGCCAATCACATCCATGGCGGTTGCAGCCGCTAGGGCAACAACAACTGGCGGAGAAGCCACCATAGCAGTTGTGACAGAATAGATTAGAATGGCTGCGAAAGTTACAACCGGTATCATGCTTGAGATTTTCCTCCACATCTGGATGCTCTTAAGCTTCTTCTCAATCTTCTTCTTCTTGATCCACAACTTCTTGAGCATGAACTTCTGTAGCTTGTAAAATGTCTGAAAGAGCTCAAAGAACTCCCCGGTGAAAGGATCTCCGGTCTCCTTGAATTTTGTCAGTTCCTCCAAGATTTTTGAGTAACTAAATTTATCCGAGGTCTTTGCATCAGTTTCTCGTGAAACAGAAAAGCATGCATAGTCCACACCAACTTAACCTTGTAATGTTAGGATATCAAACTCTAGGTATCAACTCAATCTCATTGGCATGTTAGGATATGAAGTTGAATGCAAATGCACGGAGAAAATAGGGGAGATTGAATGAGTTAGCCAATAAATGAAAACAGTAAGCAAGAATCAATATACTAAGATACATGTGCTCGAAATGAAGTTCCTTGAGAACTGAGATACATGTACCTGCAACAGCCCTCCCCATCTTCTTCTTCAAAGCAATGAAGGGCGGTGAAAATCTGCAAATGGGCATCGCGCACATGCTTCAAGCAATTCTCAAGCGAAGCACAGAAATCAAGGATGGGCAAGCTGTCATTGAAGTAGTCTTGTACAAGCTCGAACAGTTCTTCATATCTCCAGATATCTTTCTTGCTATCCAAGATGACTTTGACCACTTCCTGGTTCATCTCCAATAGGCACTCGGTTATCTCTTTCAGAGAATCAAGTGAGAGAGCTCCGACATCAACCCCGGAAGAAAGAGTGCTGAGGACTTTGTCTGTCCTCGCTTGGAGGTTTGCGTTGAAGGTTTGCAGATCAGGGTCGGACTCACACGCTGCTCCATCCATGGGAGGGTTTCTTCTGGTGTTGGAGTTTGCCATTGACCTTAAGGAGAGATCATGCAAAAAGAGATGGTGAGTACCCCTTTAGCTATCGGATACTTGCCATCATAAAATCTTGACAGCCGATTTTCCTTTTGTGTTAACTAAATTGTGTTAGAGATAGAAAATGTTGTTATATCATACCTCTTTTTATTTTTCCCAGAGAGATTACCTCTTACATCTTCTAGGTAAATATGCTTTGCATCTTTCATATTCTGAAATTAGAATTTAGCATGTTATATTTTATCAAAAGGAAAGGTTATGTTGGTGCATGTCAGGTGGCTCTCAATCTTCTAAGTGCCTCCATGGACCCTTAACCTATGAAACCAAAAAAAAATCCTACTTGGAGCTTCACTTGGGTGCCCATATCAAATAATAGTTTGGCTTGTAAATCATATTAATTTATCAGACGGTTGAAGTTTTCACTAAGACACATCCATCGAAGCTTTTTAAAAATCTTTTATTGAAATTTCAATTGACCTCTTCAATGTCACCTTGAGTTTGAGAGAGATGTTGGAGATATTAATCTTCTTTGATTGATTGTAATTGATTTTATTTGGTATTGTAACATTTCATTACTTTAGATATTTGTCTAAACAGTTTATAAATAGGCTCTTGTATCATCAATATTGTTCATATAGAAATATACGGAAATTCTCTTTTTCGCTTTATTTTTAAGTAAAAAGAACATTACATCCACCATTTTCAACCGATGAATTTACCTAAACAAGTATCACAAAATAGTGATACATTATTTATGTGATTAGAGAACATGGAGGCAAAAGGAAATTCATCATCTTTTGACTCTCATGTCAAAGCAGTTTGCCCAGGTCGATTATGACTTTGTTCCGCCTCTTATTTACCTTACACTGTTCTTAGGTTGTATTTGAGAAAATAAGTTCAATTATACTATTCTATCTAATAATATAAATTTGAATGTATATGATTTCTATTACAATTAGTTAATAATAATAAAAAGGAAAAAAAAAAACTATCAAAAATCTCAAGCTTTACTTAGTGTGACAATTTTACATCAAGCTTTTTTTTTTTTTTTTTTTTTTTTATGATACAAAAAATCTCAAATTTTGCCAACCATAAGACATTTACTTCTAACTCTATGGTTGAAAGGCATTTTCATCTTTTATTTTTAATTTTTTTCCTTTTTCTTTCCTTTATCCGTTTTTTTCTTTTTGGGTGAGGGTTGCCCTCTCTGGATCTAGTGAGGGCAACCCTCACTAGATGCCAATGAGGGTGGTCCTTGCTTGAGTCTAGCTTCCCTTCACCGGCCATGGCAAAGCGAAGAAAAAAGAAGAAAAAATAGAAAAAAGAAAAAGAAAAGAATAATAATAAAATTTAAAAAGTGAAAGATGAAAATCCTCTATAATTTAAGATAAGCTGTATTACATTCTTCTGAGTTTGGGGTTTTTATATCACGAAAAAAAATTGAGATAAATATGTTATAGTTGGTAAAATTTGAAATTTTTTATGTCAACAATTTTTTTGAGAAAAATTTATTATAGGGTAAAGTTAGGGATTTTTTTAATGATTTTTTCCTAATAAAAACTTCCCCATTTTTTTAAGTCAAAGGTCACCCACACCCTCCGCCTGTCCCTGTGCCCGTCTTTCTTCCCATAGAACAAGCCAGGGACAGTGCGCTAAGCAACAGAGCGAGGGAGAGATGGCTGCGGAGAGCAGAGCTCAGAGGAGGATTCAATCTCTGTATCGTCATCTCTCACCACAAGCTTCTGATGCGAGCTCCCTTCTTCAACCGGTCAGTATGCTCTCTCTCTCTCTCTCTCTTCCTCCCTTCCCGCGGGTGTCTGCTTTTGTTTCGTTTGCGGAAAATGTTCGCGATGTAGTTGGCGCTTAATTGATATCGTGATTTTTTTTTTTTTTTTGGTTGTTTCTGGTTTTGATGATGAAGACTGTACTGAGAGCAGAGCGGTTAAGCCTTCGAGATGGTAGAGAAGCTGTGGTAATCGGTGGTATGGTGTTGGACATTCATGCCCTTCCTTTTTCTCCTCCTGCTCCCGGAACCACAACCCCTGGCAAAGTAAGTTTATTTTCCTTCGCTTATCTGTTTGTTCAGTCATTCTTATTCTGTTTTTGGTGAAGTCTTTTGACACTTTGGCGGGCACCTATCCCTCCATCGAAGCGGATGGATGTTTACCTTGCTTGTAATGCGAGTTTAAGAATGAAATTTATCGACGCTGGCTGCTTAAAAAATGCCAAATTGGGCATCGATTTTTTGTGCTCTTAGTCTGGATTTCAGTTGAAAGAGAGGTGGGAGTACTCTAATTTGGTCCATTTTGGGAAATTTCGAAGTTGCTGGAGTAATCTAACAAGTGCTAGTCTCTGTAATATGGGTTGACGCTGGTCTCTGTCAATAACATGGAGAATAATAGGAGAGCATCATATATGGATAATGCAGGAATGGAGGATAGACCCAAGTAGTCATGTAGAATGAGAAAGGTTGAATTGCAGGAACATCAGGATTGTGAAGATATATAATAGGACGCACAGTCTTGTGTCAACTTTTGCCCATTTAGGGATACGTTTGTAGAAGGGAGAAACTGGTTTAGAAGTAGGTGGTTTTGTCTTTGGAGGAGTGGGTTTCTGCTTGGATGATGGTGGCGGAGAAGGTTTTGGAGATGCGTGATAGTAAGTGGCAGAGCAAGATACCGGATGTGAGTACTTGCGAATATATTCTCCAATGGGTCCAATGGTTGTATCTCTGTCTTTCCCTCTATTAAAAATTTCATGCTCAGATGAATTGCACTTCTTGCTCTTGGAAGGCCTGTCATCCTTGTCTTCTAGAGGGTTGGCAGTTCTCGCATTGGCAATCTAGATCCCAAAAACAATGGCCTGTATGAGGATCCTTGCAATATACAAGGAGTTGTACTTGATAGTTGATAGGCTCTATTTTAAGTCTTTCTCCTTCACCATCTTCTTCTCGTATGTAAGGCTGCATCATCGAGATTGTAGGAAAGATGGAATAAGAGTCTTTTTCATTTTCTCTTGAGTGATCAATTTTGGTGACCACACTGCCGTGCTTTTTCTTGGTGAATTTTCACTCTAAAGGCTATATAAACATTACTCTAGAAACTGTATAGGCTGAACCTTTTTATAGAGCTTTTTGTAGCTAGTCACCTAGGTATTTGGAAGGAGTTTGACTAACTTTGAACAAGGACTCTATCTTGCAACATGATGCACAAAGTCATCTATGTTGTGTACAGAGATCAAAAGGGCATTCTTTGCTCTTGGTAAGGTTAAG
The DNA here is from genome assembly GCA_017140255.1 of Eucalyptus paniculata subsp. matutina. Lineage (NCBI taxonomy): Eukaryota > Viridiplantae > Streptophyta > Magnoliopsida > Myrtales > Myrtaceae > Eucalyptus > Eucalyptus paniculata. The sequence goes on along the minus strand of CM029441.1, from coordinate 22,023,027 downwards.
TTCGTGGCGTGGTTTTGAACTCTGTGCACCATTTTGCTAGCAGAGAGTTGCCACGATTGAATATGGATTCTGTGGAGCTCCAATGCTTTGCCCTCTAGCCCAAAAATATACTATTGTCGGCCATTAGTATAGGCCAAAGTGTTTCGTTTGCTTTATCTGACATCTCTTTCCTAAAAGTGTGAATTACTATCCTGTAAGAGCAATTTTTTGATGGCGGTGTATTAGTATTATTGTAGTAACAAAAGTTTGTATTGTCCTCAACCTTGCTTATATAAGGCTAACTTCTCTAAGAAATTGAATGAGTTTTGAAGTTTGTAAACTTATGGCCTATATACACATTGTTATGGAATTCTAAAACACTTTTCTCATTCTTAAAGGCTGATGTCATTAAAAGTTTAGAGTTGCACAATTAGTCCGATAAGTTGAAACATGGTTTCATGAGTTTGCTCTTCACTTGCCACTCTATGGATCCTATGGTTCCAAATGTTTCTGAGTTCTAAGAGCCTTATGATATAAATGAATGGCGTCTGGAGACCAAAACAAACAAAAAAGTCCCTTTGAGAGGCCAAGGGAAGGACCATGTAGTGGGATAATATTTCTATCTCAAATAGTCATTTGTTGATATCATTAACCCCTCATGACATCATAGCCACCTTCATAAAAAAATCGGACTGAGATTATAACCTAGGCCTGATGATGCATTGTTACTAAGAGGAAGAAATATCCCATCATGACTGAGGATCCTCAGAAAGTAGTACTACTAAATGTGTAGATGCTCTATTACTCTTGATCCCTACCTCTTTAATCCAACGCCTCCAAGGTCAACTATTTTAGTGAGATATCTTACCTCAATGAGAATAAGATCTATAATACCTATACCTCTTATAAATCCATATTTTGCTTGAGTTAAACTAGCTTCTTTTTCACCAATAAATTCTTTAAGAAAGCTTATTCACCATACTCCAAAGGATGTCAAGAGAATACATTTGGTCAACCTGCTTTGATCAACATCCCTTTCCAGCTACTCAACATGAACACTTTGTGAACCTTTAAATCTCTTCTGAGTTCCTGCGCAAGTGGCTCTAACGAGGCTATAGCAACTTCGCTTTGGTGCTATATGCCTTGCTCTTTCCTTCCATGGTCATAAAGGATCGCAAGTAGTGGCCTGCATGGCACTACTTGATACTAGTTCCTCGACTATCAACATGCTTGCATTGGCATAGTTGAAACAACTCTCGATGCTAGATTTGTGTTTGTAACATTATTCCCAAACTTCAATATAGTTCTTTCAGATCTTAAATTGCTTTTTGTCTTGAGGGTTCAATTACAAATCACTTGATGTCCCCGAGTCCAGATTTGACTGTGGCAAGTAGATGGTGTACTATGACCCCCAAAAAAGAAAAAAATCTAGATGGTGTACAAATCACACCATAGACTTAACTTTCCCGGGAGCACAAGATGCCCTTTCCATATCTGTGGACGATAAGTAGATGACTTTGTGCATCGTATTCCAAGACAGATTCCTTGTTCTGAGTTACTCAAACTCCTGGTTGACTAACTACAAAAACTTCATCATGTTCAGCCTATACGGTCTTCAAAGTCAAAATTCATCAAGCAAAAGGACGGCAGTGGGTCATCAAATTTGATCACTCAAGAGAAAATGAAGAAGGCTCTTCTTCAATTTTTCCTACAATCTTGATGATGCAGCCGTACATACAAGAAGATGGAGGTGAAGGAGAGACTTGGAATAGAGTCTTTCGACTCTAAAGTACAACCCTGTACTTCAAGGATCCTCATACGGCTCATTGCTGCTGGGATCTAGATTGCCAGTGCAGGAAGTGCCATACCCCTCCACAGGATGAGGATGACAGGCAGCCTTCAACGAGAAAGAAGAAGTGTAGCTCATCTGAGCATGAATTTTTTCATAGATGGAAAGATGGAGATCCAACCATTGACCCAGTGGTGAAGATATTGGTAGGTACCGGTACCAGGTTTCTTACTCTGCCCCTAAATATTACACATCTCCAAAACCTTCTATGCCGACAACATCAGTTGAGAACCTATGTGAGAACACACTACACTGTTCAGCACTTTCTGTGCAAGTCTATATCTGACAGTGGTCTTTTAGGTTCACTATGTTTTAGGAGGTGTAGCAAGGAATATTGCCGATTGCATGTCGAAGCTGGGAGGAAAGCCCTTCTTCATCAGTGCTGTGGGCCTTGACATGGCAGGTTAGTGTAGCACATCTTTTGACCCAAAAAAAAAAAAAAAAAAAAGTATAGCACATCTGAATTAGCTTACATACTTTCTGTTTCAGCAAGACTTTCCGAGGCACCATTTTGGCTCAATTAATTATTTTGGCATACGAACTCGATGCATGGCCACCTAGGACATAATGTTTTGTAGAGTTTCAGCATAAAGGTTATTTAGTATTAGTCTTGTTCAATTTCCTTCTTGTCTTAAGCCATGGGACATGGAGAAAGACACCAGATAAATCCTTTAGCTCCATCTTTATTAAAAGACGTGATAAAAGTAAAGAACCTACTATCTTTTCTCAATAAAAGTGCGTAATTTTGTTTTGGGCCTTGACTATGTCTATGTCCATGCTATCTGCTTCTGTTGTAATTTGAGAGTTTCCTTTAGATTCACAAGGTATATATGGTCAAGCCTAATAATTTTTAGGATAAAAAATAGTTTTTTTAAACAATCATCTGTTTATTGTAACTGGAATTCTTGGGTATGCCAGCCTGATTCTAATCAGGATCAATAAATTTTGAAGACATCCCAAATTGAGATCTTTTTGGAGGTCTGCGAGGGATTAGAATTGGCCATTAGGATTTTGCCAAATGTCGTCTTCACTTTCCAGATTGAGAATTTGCGAGTAAACTGTATATATTAAAGGTACTAAGATTTTAGAATGTTTTTCTTTTTATTTGCTCCACCTTGATGTAGTGAATGTCTGTTCATCCTTCACGCATGGTTGTAGGCCACTTGCCAAGGTGGGCAAATTCTCTGTCGTTTTTTTATTTATCAGTTTTCATGTTGAGGGTTCTGTGTCTTCCCATGATTTTGCTAACATTATCCCGTGCCCTATGTATCAGGGAGTCACTTGTTGGAGCATTGGAGATCTACTGGGTGTCCTATTGAAGGTTAACGTGCTCAGTTTAACTGCTTGTCTGACATGCCTAGTAAAATCTGCTAAATAGATAATAGTGATGAAATTTTGCTATATTTACCTTTACAGAAAGGTAAGTACACTAAAATTTATTCTTCTAATCGTTCTCTTTTACTTCGCTACAACAATGAACTAGCTACTCTCCTCTTTCTTTGGCTTCAAATAAGTTATAGAGATGCATGTGCTGTTCATAAATGTGCTTCTCGTTCTTAAACTCAGCAATTCCAAGGCAGGTATCCTTCAAACCCAAGATATTACAACTGCTGTGGTCTGCTGTGTACTTGATCCAAATGGTGAGGTAGCTGCTGGTGTTGCAAGCTTTGAGTCAATTGTAAGTTAATTTGCTTAAAACATATCAGGTTGAGCAGGCATACTTGTGTTCTCTCTAAGATCCATAATGGCACTCACGGTTGACCTTTAGGAGAAATTTCTCACTGCTGAGTGGATTCAACAATTTAGATACAAGATCTCTTCTGCTCCAGTAGTGATGGTTGATGCTAACCTCAACGATCATGCTCTTGAAGCTTCTTGTCGATGTAATTCTAAAGATTCAACGTACTTTGATTTTTCATCTGGCTTGATTATATGATCTACTCTGAGTCAGTAGAAAGCTCTTCAGAATTCATTTGGTTTTTCTTTGAATTTTGTTCACAGTGGCTGCAGGAGATAACATTCCTCTGTGGTTTGAACCGGTATCGGTTGCCAAATCCAAAAAAATTGCTTCTATTGTGAAGTATGTGAGTGCTTCGCCTTGTGGTGTGCTTCGCCTTGTGGTGTGCATTTACTTTCTTTTGTGCTATTTTCTATGTGCTGTGTAAGTCTGAAGTTGATAAACAATCGGATAAGTTCAATAATACATTTTATGGAATTCACGAGATGTCAATCTCAAATTTCTGACTTGATTGCTAATGGAGTAGTTGATAACCATCATCGTTAGCACCATACCGACAGAGAGCAAAATGGGAAATACTATGATGAGAAAAGTTCAGTGCTTCAAATTGATTAATGCAGACCATTAGTTGTGTACACTGGAAAATGAAAGCAGTCATTTTCAACCTATTTCATAGAATTGCCTACCATCTGCATGGATACGGAGAAAAATGGTGAAAGTTGTGGTTTGGCTTGGAGAATTCGGCATGAAGCATATCAAGACAATATTTAGTGGCTTTGCATAGACATTCATTAATAATGCATATCCAATTCATAGTCTGCTGATTACATTTCCATAAGTCAGGATGACTGGTGATGTTATGCTTCCACTAGGATATTAATTTGCATTCTAGATGAGTTGAAGGAAACTCTTCCTTAGTGAATACACTTAAGTGTGATGCACACATAATCTTTTCTTAAATCAACTAGGAAATTGTAAACCATACATCATACGCAATTGATTTATGTTTGTGATATTGTTGAACTTTGACAAGATCCCACTTTTAGAAAAAACTGACCGTGTCGAGTTCATATCAATCAGGCATGAAATAAAATGTTACTGGTTTACATAGTTGACTTCTTGGTTTGGGCATCCCTTTCAGCTATGAAAACAATATGACATTAGGAGAAACGAAATTCAGCTCACATGGGCATAGTTTAAGAGTGGCATTAAGCGGTTCCTAGATTCTGAAAGCTTCATCTTGGAGATCTGCTACTGACACAGAATGGGCTCTTCGCAGGTAACTTACATATCTCCCAATGAAGATGAGCTCTTTGCAATGGCAGATGCTCTATCTCCTGGGAAATTATATGGTTTGAGTGAAAGGTATAGGAGCGAAAAGAATTGTCCTGCAGAATCTCACATCAATATGCTAAAACCCGCAATAGTTCTTTTGCTTGAGAAGGGCATAAAAATTGTAGTTGTAACCATAGGCGCTCGTGGAGTATTTCTATGCTCTAAAGAGGGTTCTATATTGATGAGAGCTGTTGTGGAGAAACCCCAACGCCTTGGCATAAGTTCAGAACTCCACAAATTGATCTCATCTGATTGCCCTTCACAAAAGTTTCATGATGCCAAACATATTGAGGGAACCTCTTGTCTCTTTGCTTTGCATCTTCCTGGCCTTCCTGCATCTGTTAAGAAGCTTACTGGGGCTGGCGATTGCTTGGTGGGTGCTACACTTGCATCAATATGTGAAGGTTTGAACATTATACAAGCCATCTCAGTCGGTATTGCAGCAGCAAAAGCCACTGTCGAGGCGGATTCGAATGTACCTTTGACGTTTGATTTAGTTGGAGTTGCAGGTATGGATATTCTTTCAAAAAAGACGGCAGGAAATTTATGCATTCTTGGATATCCTATCAATTTGGTTTGATTCTACTTCTTTTGTTGTGTTAATTTCAATAATTTCAGTAGAGTAGGTAAGAAACAAATTGGTGTAATGGAAATTAGTGTGACTCATCAAGGAAAAGCTATTGTGCAACTTGTAGAGGCTGTTTCTGAGCAAGATATCTTCTCTCAATAGGTACAAGCTAATGAATGTGCTGAGAATACTGTAGAGCTGCATTTTGTGCTATATTTTGCTATCCAAGACACGAACAGAATAAATTGGAAAAACTTTAGTTAGTTTAAGCATGATGATGGATTCCTATTATCTTTAGGAAATGGATGCGAACTAATATGTAATGAGGCCAGAAATGATTGTGCCTAAACTTCCCTGGCAGATGATGCTAGGTCGGTGTACTCAGCTGCGATGGTTGTTTATAATGGACCAGTGTAAGCTGCTGCTATCTTCGAGATAATGATGATCGTCGAGGGACTGGTGCGGGATTGGATTCAAGACTGCTCATTGTTGGTCAACTTGTTTTGTTTTTGGGCTTCCATTTGGTACATTGGAGGTGTAAAATATTTACTCCACAAGTAGAGATGCTGACAGAAATTCAGTATTCAGTTTCTGGTACTGCATCAGTTTCATTAGTAGATGAATCCTTCCAATCCAAGATTGTGTGTTTAATGGTTTTAATAAAAATCCTCAGTTATTTCTCATTTCAATTTCTTCTTCCAGCAGAACAAATTCCTTGATTTAACGCCATTTATTCAAGAACTGGGGCCTCGGAGGAATCTGTACGTTTCATCCAGTGTGATGTTTTGGCTGCTATGGCACACTTAACCCCAACCTGCGGATTCAGATGCCTGCAAAGATCGTCTTACGTTTTTATCTGCTTCTGAACTCCAACCTACTTCCGTGAAAAGCTCCCAAAATATCTGGGTTTTCCCTACCTTCTGGTAGCTTCGTCCTCTCTTCATGGAGATCTTCGTTTGCGTTTCCTCCATTTAACTGACCCAGCTTCTTTGCGCTGAAATCCTCCATCTTTCGTTCCTACGATCGCCATCCTTGGGCTGATCACCCTTTCCTCTGGTTAGCGATCATCCAGTTGTGAACCCTAATTTTTGCTTTCTGTCTGCTTTCTCTTCTGGGGTTCCCTGATCCTCCTTACTCGGTTTTCCTTCGCTTTTCATTTCCATTCCTTCCCCTTTCATTCGGCCCAGCTCAATCGCCCACTGATCCAAGCCTCAACCTTTTATCCCTTACGAATGTTGTTTTCTTATCTTGCTGGTGGGATGTTGGCTTCCTCTGCTGCCTAGTTGCTGGTCAAATGATGGAAGCTGTCTGCTCGTATCCCGACCGGAATAGTTAAGTCTGCACAGGCTCTCTTGTAGGTCCCTCACGCTTCTTAAGCTTACATCTGGTGTTCGATGACAATCTGAGCTCCACTTATCTCTTTCGGTCGGCTTTTATATTCTCTCCATGTGCTATTATAGTTGAGCAAATGGTTGATCCTAGTTCAGAATCGAGCCGATTAGAGGCGCTTTGTAAAAGCCTTGGTAACTTATGGTCTGACGAAGATGTTATAAATGTTACTCAAGGAATATCAGCTGAAAAACTTGCGGAATGTAGACGTACCTTATTTGGCAAGCTGTATTCCCGCCCAAATGTTAATTTCCCGGCATTTATTAAGACTATGAAATGGGCTTGGAAGACAGAAAATGTCTAATGTACTGCTTTAGAACCTGGATCCTTTTCATTCACATTTACCTCGGAAGCCGAAAAACAGAGTCTTTGATGCTGTTCCTTGGTCTTTTTCCAGTAACCTCCTTGTGCTTCAGCAGTGTGACCCGGATATTCCGGATATTTGCTATGACTTCTCCCAATGCCCATTTTGGGTGCATCTGTTTGGCCTCCCCTTTGGCAGAGTTACAACGGAGATAGTTAGAGCAATTGCTTCAAGGATCGGCGAAGTACTTGACGTGAAGCTGGAAGGAAAGGGCAATGGCATCTATAAGACTGGGAAGGCCAGGATTAAGCTCAACCTAGCTACACCTCTCAAGACAGGGATAGTTGTTAATTTAGGATGCAAAAAGCTGTGGATCGAGTTCAAGTACGAGAGGCTACCGCACTATTGTTACTCTTGTGGTAGAATTGGCCACTACGCCACTGTTTGTAAGGAAATTCCCTATGAATCTACAAGATTGGATGAAGACCTACCGGGTAATTTTGGGAATTGGTTGAGAGCCGAAGCACGTACACTTAGCCCATATGGCAAAATCTTCTATGGAAAACAATCACAGCTCATTGAAGAAGAAGAAATGGTGCCAGAGACTCCTCTTCAAGCGGCAATCCATGAAACTCAGCAACCATTAAATGCAGGAAAACAGGCCATTTTGCCTCCCCGACCACAGCACTCTTATGAGGAAGAACAGCAAGCTGCACAACTTGTAACTTCCCGAGCTTTGACTATTATGGAAGGCAAATCTTCGCAGAAGTGTGACAGTAGCTTCTTGGATGCTGAATCTATACTCACCCTTCATAATGAAAACCTCAAAGAAGCTGAAAGAGAGAAGCAGCCCTGTTTAGCATCAGTAAGAAATTCTGCTAAAGGTAAAGCAAAGGCTACTAAACTTTCCACGTCCAAGAAAGGAAAAAGATTCTGCCCATATGGTGCTCAGTCCACAAAAGCAATTGATGCTGATAACTTACAACTCATAGAAATCCCGATCACGGAGGAAGAGAAATCTACTCAATGGGCTTTGGTGGCTGGCCCTAATAAGCCACCGGTGCAGCCATGAAACTCCTGAGTTGGAATTGTCAGGGATTGGGGTCTCCCCTGACAATTCAAGCTCTTAGAGTCCTTGCGACTCAAGAAAGACCAAACATTATTTTTCTTATGGAAACAAAGAACCAAGAGCAGAAAGTTCAACGATTGAAAAGAACTCTTAAGACTACACACAATTTTATTGTGAATCCAGAAGGTTTATCGGGGGGTTTGGCTCTCTTTTGGGATGATCAGGTTTCTCTGTCAATTGAATCTCACTCTAATTTCTATATACACGTGCAATGCTTTCTGCATGAAAATAGACAGAATATGCAAATTACCTTCCTCCATGCACCTAATGGATTTCATGAACGCCTTATTCTCTGGGATGATCTACAAAGAATCAGTCTCTCCAATCACAGCCCTTGGATATGCATTGGGGACTTTAATGAAATATTATATCATTGGGAAAAGGTAGGAAAGAGGATGGCTGAACATTATCGCCTTACCGCATTCAGGGACTTCTTATATGCCTGTTCATTAATGGATTTGGAAGCCAAAGGATGCGCTTTTACCTGGACGAACAGAAGAGAGGGTGATGACAATGTTAAAGAAAGGCTGGACAGAGCATTATGCACCATGGAATGGAGAATAGCGTACCCGAATGCTGAAGTTACAGCATTACCAGCCATTGCTTCAGACCATAGTCCTCTTATCTTGTCAACTCTACCTGTTATATCACGCAAGAGGCATCAATTTAGATACGAACCATTTTGGGCGGAGGATGATGAATGCAAGAAAATTGTCAAGCGGGCATGGGATGCGTCTCATATGAAGAACATGGTGGACAAAATATCTAATGTAGCGATGCAACTAACGGCCTGGAGCAAAAAACGATTTCCTAATGCCTCCAAACAAATACAAGGGCTGAAAAATGAGCTGATGTACCACATGAATAACCCTTATTTGGAATATGATCTCAGCAGAATTCAGAGCATAAATAAAGAAATCAATTCGCTATGGCGTCAGGAAGAAATGTTTTGGGGTATCAGATCTCGAGTCAAGTGGCTAAAATGGGGGGATAGGAATACCAAATTTTTTCATGCATCCACTATCCAACGAAGAAACAGGAACCGTATCTCGATGCTATTGAATGCTGAAGGAGATTGGGTGAGAAATTCTGAGAACCTCAAGAATATGACGGTGGATTACTTCAAGAACTTATATACTTCGGTAGGACCGCGAAATTTTCAGCCTATTCTTGACCATATCCCATCATCAGTTAATGCAGATATGAACACAAAACTAACAGAAAAGGTGACTATGGAAGAAGTATATGCAGCTACTCACCAAATGGGTGCTACCAAAGCTCCTGGACCGGATGGTCTAAATGGCCTTTTTTTCCATCAGCACTGGCAAGACATAGGTGGGGATATTTTTAGGGAGGTACAGCTCTTCTTTGAGTCTGGAGTCATAAATCCAGCCATCAATAGAACCCGAATTACTCTTATCCCTAAAACCACAAACCCAGAAAGGTTAGAACAATTTCGTCCCATAAGTCTGTGTAACTTTATCTATAAAATCATCTCTAAAATCCTTAAAAAATAGACTCAAACCTTTCTTACCAGACATCATTGTGGAGGAGCAGAGTGCTTTTGTTGGGAGTCGGCAAATTCAGGACAACATTCTAATTGTTCAAGAAGTTATTCACCGATTACGAACTCGAGACAGGAGGAAAAAATTTCAGGCCATTCTTAAACTCGACATGCAGAAAGCTTATGATAGAATCGAATGGGACTTCTTGCAAGAATGTTTATATAAAATGGGATTTAGTGCTGATTGGGTGAAGTGGGTTATGCAATGCGTTACCACAGTATCATATAGCATCAATCTCAATGGTGAATCTTTACCCTATTTCAAGCCATCTAGAGGTATTCGTCAGGGGGATCCATTATCACCATATCTATTCATTATTGTAGCTAACGTTCTATCTTATATGATGAAGAAAGCAATAGCAGAGGATAATATTCACGGCATCAAGCTAAACCGGACCTGTCCGACACTGTCCCACCTATTATTTGCTGATGATTCTATTTTCTTCCTAGATGGCACAGTACGGGAATGTCAAAACTTGTCAACTGTACTCAATCACTACTGCTACGCATCTGGCCAGGGCATAAACCTCAACAAATCAGGAATGTTTTTCAGCAAAGGGTGTCCAAACAGCCTTAGAAGTAATATGGTATCGGTGCTGCGGATTCCAGAAATTACAAAAACTGGGAAATATTTAGGAATTCCTTCAGACTGGGGGTCCTCAAAAAAAGATATGTTCGCATGGATATTAGCCAGGGTCAACTCGAAGTTGGAAAGTTGGAAGGATAACTTACTTTCAAGAGCTGGAAAGGAGTTTCTTCTCAAAGCAGTAGTTCAGGCAATACCTCAATATGCTATGTCAATCTTCAGAATCCCAGTTTCCATTATAAAAGCAATTGAAAGGAAAATCGCTAACTTCTGGTGGCGAAACTCTAACAAGAATTCTGCTCTACATTGGCGAAAATGGGATCATCTAAAATTACGTAAAGACGAAGGCGGCCTTGGTTTTAAAGACCTACAAGCTTTTAACACGGCTATGTTAGGGAAACAAGCCTGGAGGATTTCTCAGGGTCCGAATACACTCTTAAAACAATTCATGAAAGGCCTTTATTTCCCAAATTGTAACTTTTGGCAAGCAGGAAAAGGCTCTCATCCGTCGTGGGGATGGCAGAGTTTATTGGCTGGAAGAAATGCTATTGCTCCCCAAATTACATGGGCTGTGGGAAATGGACAGAAAATCTCCATTAGAGAGGATAAGTGGCTGAAATTAGGAAGGATTGGAGGAAGGGCGAGCCTAAATGAACCGACCAAAGTTGCTGATTTGATTGATTTTGATGCTGGAATTTGGAAGGAAGACCTACTGCTGTCCTTATTTGATGAACCCCTAGCAACAACAATTAAGGAAACACCCTTCGGACTCCCAACTACCGAAGATAAGTTGGTTTGGGCTCCTAATAAATCAGGAACCTATACAGTAAAGAGTGGCTACTTCTCAAACAGGAAACCAGCCGTTCCTAGCGAATCTATACCATCAACGTCACACCAATTCGACCCACTCATCTGGAAGCTTATTTGGAAATCTGTGGTACAACCAAAAATTAAATTCTTTCTATGGAGTGCGTGTCAGAATGCGCTTCCTACCTTGGATAATCTTTATAGGAGAAAGATCGTACCTGAACCGCTATGCCCAATATGCAAGTTGGAGCCTGAGACGATTGAACACACCTTACTTCTCTGTCCCTGGACGACCCAAGTTTGGAACGACCCAACCCTGCAAACATTTATAGATCGAGTTGGCTTAACAAGATTTGATGATTGGTTGTCTCAATCTTTTGTGAGGCAAGGTGATTCAAATAAGTTTGAAATGGTTGCCACAGTTCTTTGGTGTATATGGAAGGATCGCAACCAATTCATCTTTAACCATCAAACCTTAAACCCACACCGAACCTTATTCAAAGCCACCACATCAAATGATTGTTTCTCTGCTTGGAATAGAAAAGCCCCAAAAAAGAATCATCGCCGAGGAGAGTTTGAAAAATGGCATCCTCCTCCATCTGGAACTCTTATAGTTAATATAGATGCTTCATTTGAAATCATTGGTGATACCAGCATGTCGCCGGAGTCAAGAAGTTCAGCCTCGACTCAATACGTACCTGTTCGGAACAGAGTTACAGGTTCGGATCAACCCAATCCTCATCGAACTGTTAACCCTGCAGGAGCACCCACTACGTTTCTGCCAGTGCTATGCAATGCAAGGAATGTGGAAGATGGTCATCTAAACTTGACCCAAGGAATCATTGACGCTGAACACGCTGACCTTGCAACCGAAGACCATTATTGCGAGTTTTCCTCATCTGTAATCAAAGAACAACAGCCCAGATTCCCAGCACCATTGCATTGTAAAAAACCAGTCAAATATGCTAAATATAGCATGCATTCTGCTTCGGATCAAAGAGAAAGAAGGTCCCCTGCCTCTACAAATGACGAACCAACACTCAGAATTACCGGATCTGTCATCCCAGGAACACAGCAGCAGCTCAGAGTGAATGTAGACACTCGGCGAAGCTCGCATTGTGACCCGGAAGGAAGGGGTACCTGTGCTGTCGAAGATTACCCGCGTCCCACACCAGATCTAACCGGTCGCTTCCCCCTGACCAGCGGAACCAACGCCGACGAGGATTTAGCCCCAGTAACTGCCGAACAACCTCTCAAAGTTACTGAATCAGCACATCTAACACCACAGCAGCTCGGAAGACCCACGAATGACGTTCACCATAGCAAGCCTTGCGGTTCAGAAGCAACAGATCACCTTCCTTTGACTCTCAGCACCGGTAACATCGAATCTACGCTTGCTGCCTCTGAAACCGAAGAAGGATACCTCAGATCTACCAGATCTGATTACCCACCACAGCAACCACATCACAGTAGCATCGCCGACGCTCACCATGGAAGGCAGTATGAATCGGAAGAGAGAGAAGAAAGCATGAAGAACCCACGCACCTGTGCGGTTGAACCAAGCCAAGCCCTTCATCCCGGATCTCATCCTTCCCATCGACCTGCAAGAAGATCTTTATCTCCGGCATTGGGCCACGCCCCATCCAGAGAATCAACGGCATGCGTCTTTGACTCCTTGCAGACCAGATCTGCTCCTTTTGGCCCTCAACATCCAAGATCAAGACCTCGGGCTGCTATTGCTTGTGTCTGCAGAGATTCTTTTGGGAGGATTCAAGATGGATTTGCAAAGCATATTGAGGTAAGTTCGGCTGAGCAAGCAGAGGCCGTCGCTTTGGTTGAAACCCTAGATTTTATCTCTTCAACCCTAATCCCAAATTCCCCAGAAAAAGAATTTCTTCTTTTATCTGATTGTCGGCTGCTTGTGGACAGTGTACTGTCCTCTTCTACTTTAAATTAGTTAGTGCAATCACTTGTGGACCGGGCCAAGCACAAATTGGAGTCTATTTCGGGTGTTTCTTTGGCACACTGTAGTAGGAATTCTAATCGGGTTGCTGACTGGGTTGCAAAAGCTCGGCGTTTTGATTTTCTTCCTAACAACTGGGTGTCTAGTCCCCCCTCTGCTCTTTTGGATCTTCTATGTACTGATGCTCTTGCTGTATTACCTTTGCCTAGTATCTAATAATATCAGCTTTGTTTCTCGTCAAAAAAAAAAAAAAACTCTGTGGCTAACCATCTAATGTTCCAATTAGAACGATGAAATGACATTTGAAGTGATGGGACTCTCAATCTCTTACATAGAGTAGACCAAACTGAACTTGAGTTAGGTACTTTGTGGTAATATACATTGATTGTGCATGCAAAGAGATCATGCTAAGTCGTTCATAATAGATTCTTACATTTGATCGCGGCTTCATTGAAAAAAAAAAAAAAAAAAAATGCATGGCAATGCACTTAAAAAGGCGACTTTTTAATTATCAAGTGAAAAATTATTTGAGTGATTTTTTTATTTAGTATGCACTTGTCATATATATCATATCGTCAGGTGGCATAATCTAAGGACAACAAAACTAGGTATTGGAAAAAGGAAAAAGGAAAATTCGGTTCGCAGAACGGTAACCATGGCCAACTTGAAGATTCTAATTGGTTTGTAGAAGCTGTGGAAAATGAGGAACCAGCCCAAAATGCAGACGCATCGGCTTCTACGAAGCAAAGAAAACCAAAAATATAAACAGCCACCGATTCTGCAATTTTCCCTAGGGATCGAAAGTTCAAATCGAACCATCCAAAAAGGGAAAACCCTTGGAGATGTCTCGGAAGGAATCAAGACCAGATCATTCTCCAAAGAGTTCGTGAACTCCGAGGCGCTCCTATCCGAAACAGAACCAAAGGAGAAAAATTCTCAATGTCCATTACCTTCACCCATCATTTTTGTCCTTGCCCTCTTACCAATGTGTGTATCATTTCGAAGGAGGATGCAAGAGAATAAACTACATGAAATACAATAACACAACATTAGCCTAAGAGCTAGAAGAAGACAATCTCAAAAGTGATCTCTGTCAAGCTAAACTATCTCAAGTCCCTCCTAACATGATACTAGATTGTGGGACATATAACAAATACACACAACATTTCCAATCCAACTATGCATGGAACTCTAAACATCATCGGTAGCTTCCAAAGGAAGACTAGTATAAATTATCGAAGTACTTGGTGAAGTTGAGAATGTTTCCAGCTCCATCTCAGCTTCATCATTGTTAACTTGCACATCGGGTGGATAAATAAGCGGTTTTGGAGGCATTTGGAGTTCATCAATATCTCCTTCAAGCATTTCTAGGACTTTGCTCATTGAAGGCCGATGGTCGAGCTTAAATTGTATACACCAAAGTGCAACTATTATCATCTTCTTTATCACCTTCCTTTCCTCTGCTACAATTTCTATTTCAGCACTTTTTTCTTTGCTGACTTGGTCATACACCCACAATGGAAAATAAATTTGGCTTGAGTGTTCCGCATTTGCATTTATATTCTTCCTTCTACCTGCCATTTCCATGAGCAACATCCCGAAGCTATAGACGTCCGCCTTATAAGATACACCACCGATGTTTCTATAGAACAACTCTGGTGCCATATATCCTAAGGTCCCTATTGCAGCAGTTAATGAGACTATGCTATAATTAGCAGGATAAAGTTTCGCGAGTCCAAAGTCAGAAACTTTCGGAGTGAAATTCTTGTCTAAAAGAATATTGTGAGGCTTGATATCAAAGTGTAGTATTTGCATGTCACACTCCCGATGTAAGTATTCAATCCCCCTTGCCACCTCAAGAGCAATCTCATATATTTTCTTGTAATCGAGAAACCTATCACCTTCCTCAGTGAAAATTTGCTTATCCAAGGATCCATTCGACATGAGATCATACACGAGAGCTTGTTTCGAGCCTTCAAAGCAAAAACCGATGAGTTGCACTACATTAACATGGTAAATTCTTCCAATAGTAGCCACTTCATTGATAAAATCTTGGCCTTTGGCCTTAGACTGCTTCAAAATCTTGATGGCCACTTCCTTGCCACTTCGGAGCGTTCCTTTGTACACGGAACCATATCCCCCTTCTCCCAGTTTGTGCTTAAAATTGGCAGTGATCTTCTTAATATTCGAGTAAGAGTACCTTATGGGCAAAAAGTTGTTGTTAGCCTGCAAAAATTCTTCGATGTTCTTGTCCATTGCTAAGTGCCTTCTTCGTAGATGTAGATTAGAAATATCCCGAGAAATGGCATCCCAATTACAAACTTTGCTCCACAAAAACACACTGAAAATAATTCCGATAGGTTAGAATAAGGTTTTCTTAATTATTTTAAGAACAAATCATTGTGGCTTACCTAGTAGACATATAAAACCCTTCATTATCCCAACAGTCACATAAGCTGTGTAACTTGTGAAACCTGTGAAAGGAATGAATGGTTTGAAAAGGAATTGAAGGAAAACAAGTCCGGAAAACAAAACTTACGAGGAAACAAAGTAGTAGCTAACTACTTTGTGCAAGTTGAGTTTTGTCTAAAAAAA
The DNA here is from genome assembly GCA_017140255.1 of Eucalyptus paniculata subsp. matutina. Classification (NCBI taxonomy): domain Eukaryota; kingdom Viridiplantae; phylum Streptophyta; class Magnoliopsida; order Myrtales; family Myrtaceae; genus Eucalyptus; species Eucalyptus paniculata. The sequence goes on along the minus strand of CM029441.1, from coordinate 22,007,221 downwards.
ATGAGAAGTGGGATGCGTGCATTCGCAAGAAATATTAAGCTTTGTTTCACTTAAATGATCGACGATACAAGAAATTCCTTTTGCTTTTTTAGCAGTCAACAAATACAAAGAAAAGGTGATTTTCATTTTTAATTGATAATTTTGTTTCTCCATGAATAGGTAAATGCAAGTTTTTAAGGAGTTTGCTAGTACAAGTGTTTCTTAGAATGTTAGTTAAGTGACTAATTAAGAAAACAAGAAAATCTGGACTCTATGCTGACAAAAAACTAGTCATGTGACTCCTCGAACAATGACCCCCTCTTTTAACAACGGGAATTCTATCGTCTCGTGGAAAGGAAGTATAAGCTACTCATTTATGTGTGCAGTTGATAATGGGTTTGTTGTGGTGACTTCTAATATCACTTTTCTCTTCTTTTTTGCCAATTTTGCAACTCCTACATTTTGATTACAATATGTAACACAAAGCTCCTGAAATCTTTCAAATACACGGATGTTGCCCTATACTAACATGTATACTTCGTCATGAATTTCTTGGATTTGAAATAATTTTTACATATTTGAATTTTGAGGAGAAAGTAGCAAGTGAAAGAGCGCCCAATCATGCAAAATTGCAGCAAAGTTTCATTGTCAATCAATGCTTACCGCCATAAGTGGAATTGAAATTGAATCCGCAAACCTGACTTCCGAATTTGTTAGGGAAATTATAGAGGTAGAAGAAAACTCCGCCGGATCTGCAACCACGACTCTTGTGGACGTAACGGAAACCAATTACATAATTGCAGACGTCCGGGGAAAAAAATTGGAGTAAAAATCCATTGGCCATGATGTTATGGATTTGCTCGTAGTTGTAGAGGCTACTATTTATCTGCTCATTTTTCACAAAATAATCTGCTACCCAGGTCGAGCGAATGGCGCAAAAGTCCTTAACATCTGATGCCTTTGGATTGGCCAAAGCATACAACTTCCAACTCGATGATGTGTTGGAAGAATACGACCCCACAACGCATGATGGGTTAATAGCGATGTAGAATGAAGAACTAACCAACTTTGAGCAGTTCACAATGACCACACTAGAGAATCCATTGTAGTATTGTCCGTTGAAGAACTCACCATCAAGTGTCAGCTGGTGATGGGGGAGAGACGAGCAATTGCCCTTGTGAATTCCGTCGTCTACCAATCTGATTTGGCTCATGGAATAATTGATAGACAGCACATAATATCTATCAACATTCAAGTATAGAACAGTGCGATTACCTTCACAAGTCAGTTCGTAGTTCGAATCACCACATCCTTTCGGATCACTCTTCAGTCGGAATGGATCTCTTATATTATGAATATCACCGCAAGATGAAGCGACACATAATGGATTACTCGGCTTTGCAATGCTAGTCATCACTTGCATTAGAACAAGAATGAGTAGCAAAACTTGATAGGTACTCATAGGGTTAAGAGCATCAATCATGTCTGTTTGTCTTTGGGCAAAGAGAAATCGGTGAAGAATTGCTTTTTGTGTGCGGAGGAGGCACAATTTAAAGAGATCGGGAGTAGTTGGGATGATTGTTGACTTCGGAGTCGCCTTACCCTGTAAGAAAAGCCCAAGTCAGTCGACCTAATAAATGCACGCAATTCAACAAATTAAAGAAGTCCAGTGCCCTCAAGGGGGAGGGGCGAGTACCCAGCTGGCCAACGCAAAAATGCAGTCCATCTAGAAAATTCACGACGTGAAGTTTGGGTCGACGTGAAGTTTGCGTCGAAGTTTGGCTGCATCTAGGAAATTGCACCCATAAAAAGTTAGAGATGATTTTTCCCTATGACTTGCGCATTCATACGCGGCGAGTTACACAGCCGGCCAACGCAAAGATGCAGTGCATATAGATCATTTACACCCATAAAAAAATTAGAGTTGATTTTTTCCCATTTTACTTTTCGTCAACTCTGTCGACGCAATTTTTGGGTCGATCTCGATCCCATCCACCAACAAGTCCATCTCTCTCTCTATCTTGGAACCAACGGATGGAAAAGACGCGAACGACGAATCGGAAGAACACAAGCGAGTCATTACCGGAGAACGCGACTCAGTAGAGCTGAAAATGGGAGAGCGAGCTCGTGATCAGCGAGCTTCCGAGTCGCATCCGGTTGGGCAAGAAGTGGAGAGAGAAATGAAACCCTAATTAATCGGGGCACTTGACAAACTGAAGAACTCGTGGTGGGCCCCACCGGATCTTTTCCCAAAATAAGGGTGCGCATGACAAAATTTCTGAAACAGAAATTGAAGAAGTTAGAAAAAAAAAAGAAAAAAAAAGGAAAAAATTATAATTACAAAAAAAATTGAAAATATTAAAATTTTACGAAAAATTATCCACATTATTGTCAATTGTGTCACGTAAAATGACCGTCATCTACGTTAGATATCATTGATTAAAATTAGTTGAAATTACTATATTGACAAATCATCAAAATGTTTAAAATTAAATTAGCCAAATTAAAAAGTTTAAGATCGAATTTGCATCTGTACTAGGGGTGTGCAACCGGACTGGGTTTATCCAGTTCTCGATTTGGCCCACCCGAAAAACAGGGTCAGGAACTGGTTCCGATTAAAACCGGTCTAGGAACCGGTTCCCAAAACTCAGACCTTCTTTGAACCGGTCCGGGAACCGGTTCTGAGGGATTACCCACTTGGGAACCGGATCGACCGGACCGGTTTGGGAACCGGTTGGAGAACCGGTTTGTAAGCCACCCCAAAAAGACCAAAACACAAAATCCTAATCTGTTTCTACTTTCTATCTTTACCTCTCAGGATCAGGCTCTCACACCTGCAGACGACAGACTTCCCCGAGCTCGCAACCTCCGCCTGTCCGCTGATTCTGGTTCCACTCGCCCACTGTCGCCTTCCTCCCGTGAGATCCCGACGTCGCCCCCCGAAATCGCGACGCCACCTCTGTCAACTCGGTTCCTGGCTGCTCGCCAACCTTGCTACGAGCTCCCCTCCCGAAATCGCGAAGCCGACACCGCCTATGCCGCTCTCGTCGCACCCCTCACGCTCGCACCACCGCTGCCGTTCCGCCGGTCATCTAAAGCTCCGCTCCACTGGTTCTGCCCGCAAAGCTGCTGACCCCCGCCAAGCTCGCACCCGAGCGCCGACGCCGCCTCCGTTCGATCTCGCCATTCCACCTACTGCTGTTGCCTCGCCGACGCCCCTAACCCGTAGATCTCGCGTCCACAAGCCCACCTTGTCGCATCTTCGAGCAACCCATAGTAGCCCTCCACCAATCCTGTTCTCACCACGCGCTATTTCCCAAGCTCCCCTATTGCCAATCTACCGCCGATCAAATGACGGCCCCCTACTCTGCTCGCGATCTGGCCTAGTCCCCTCACTGACGCCTGCTGAAGCCGCATCGATCCTTGCTGCCCTCACCAACCACGATACCAGTAGCCCATCGAAGCCGCTGCTATGCTGATCCGCGTCGACCCGACGTCGCCGCGTCCCGCCGAGCCCCTTGCTGCAGTGCCTCGCCTACACTGCCCTCCCCTGTGAAGCCGCTGCTGCCCCTGCTACTAGGTCCTCCTTTGCTCGACGCCTGACAGATCTGCTCTGACGCCCAACGGATATACTCTGAGCCTACTCCCGAGCAACGCCCCTACCGTCGACAGCCCAGCTCTGCCGCTGTCCCTGTCCTCACCGCACGACGACCCTGACACTACTTCTGGTCCGCTCGCCACCGATCAGTGATGTTTGGTAATTAGAAATTATTAGCTTCATTGATTAGTTATACGAATGAGCAATAATAGTCGCTCTCTCATTCTTAAATATTTTACTTTTCCGGTTTCACCAATGGATTCCAGTTTTAAAATAGTTGTGTTGCCTTTCACGTTTCACCGATTGATTTTGTATTGATTATGAAACTGTTATGGTGTGTAAATCATTTACCTTTTGAGTTTCATCGATTGATTATACAACAATTATTAAGCTGGTTTTGCTAACTTGTTGCCATCACAGTATTCGTTTTATCTTACATATGAGTGTTAAACGCTTTATCTTACATATGAGTGTTGTACAGCAATTTTTATGCAAAACATGTTCCAATATAAACAGGGTTAACCATGTTCCCGACCGGAAAAATAGGATGGGTTGGAAACAGGATCCAATGCAAACAGGGTCAGGTACAGGGTCCAAAAAAAGAGAACCGGTTATAACAGGATCAGGTACATGGTCCAGGTCTAGACCCTACTCACCTTGGACTCGATCACCCCTAATTAGTACAAAATGATTTGGACTTTTTGGGTATTTTCCTCATTTAATGAATGATCATTCACACTTGGCGGATGATTAAAACACGTAGAAATAAATTGGCCTTTTTTGAATTGGTGTTTGAGTGCCTAACCTATCTGTGTTGCTCAAATGGGCTCTCCAATGAGCCTATCTTACAACTTCGTGATTCTTTCATGCTAACAGTACTTATTAGAAAAGAATTAAAGCTCATTAATCCAGGTTGATTCTTCCGTGGGTGAATTGCCCGTTGTGGTCAATGTTAATCTTCTTTTTTATTTGATTTTGCGGTTTTAAAACTAGGCCTTTTGAAATTAGGAGATTCAGTTCTATAGGTCCATTTTGGTTTCGCAAGCCACACCATATGTCTTGCTTATCAGTCACACTTACTCCTATTAATTGGTTCTCTCTCAAGAGCCCAAATTGCAATAGCATGCTCAGCTTTTGGCTTTTATGATTGTTTCTGTATATACATCATATTACAAGTCGTACATAATACCATCAATTTTTCTTGAATTTACAATCATAAATATTTCGTCATTCTTGCAATTGTAATTTTACTACTTGACAATTCAGATATTATTATGATGGAAATGCAAATGTGGGTTATGAGAATATAGAGCTAAACAAAGAATCAGAGTGATTACATGTCATCGAAGGGCCAAATTGTTAGCAAATGCAAGTCATCAACACGCCGTGATATATGTGATGAGATCTAATTTTTAAAGCTTTTTGTACATACATGTTGCCACCTGAATTTTGACAACCCATTTAGGCATGTTTTACATAAAAAATTAGAGATTGACCCCAATCCCTAAATAAAAATATTAATCAAATTGCATACATATATTATAAACATTTGTATTAATAATTAATTAACTCGAGAGTTACAAGCTAATATGGGTTTGGGAGTTCCCAAGTTAAGCCTAAACTTAGTAATCCATTAGCCATCCCCCAAGTGATTCATTGGAGGAAAGGTGACAGCTTGGCGACTCCGTCGAAGACTTGAAATAAAATTCTTTGAAATAAAATTCTTAGTGTTAACCTAAGATTTCTCTATTCAAAAATGTTTTTGTTTGGCAGTAAAGATATAAGGTATGTCCCTAACATTGAGTATTAAATGTTTTCGCAAATGGAATTATAAGAGGCAAAGTGCTTGTTAAGATTTGTCTTGTAGGGAGGCGTGAGAATGAATGGTTTTAATTCAATATTGAAGTGGTGTTTACTTATAAATTGTTGTGGATACCTTTAATGCTTTAGCACTACACTGTTGCACACACAACTTGCTGTCGAACTTAGGCCGTATAGTTAACTTAGAATGGTATTAAGATGGATATAACTTTGACCACAAGCCTATGTAGTAGAAGTTGTCCATCTCATTCCCAAGAGTTTTTTTTCTTGGTATCAAGAGTAACTACCTTAGTCTGCACGTCTGCGTCACAATTGGGTAGCCTTGTTTACTATACCGGAGTTACGAAGATTTGGCATAGTACATGAGCCTACAACTAGTCATATCATCCTTTTGGCTCCACCTTGTTAAACCTTTTAGTTAGAAATTGAATCACACGTATGATCCGCGTGTATATGTGATTGCCACTTTTCGTTGGTCAAGTTAGTTCTCTACAACCTTTAATATGCAATTAAATTACTCCATCATAGTTTTAATTTTGCGTCGGTTCATGAGTCAATTGTCATGCCATTTGAAAAACACTTTAAACCAATGGTTCAAAGTTTGTAATTTTAAAATTTTATAAGTGAACAATTTTTCATAATTAAAAAAGGGCATTTGACCATTGCATGGACCGATCTTTTCGATTGCTATACTCAGAGTAATTTTTTTTTTTTTAATTATTTGCACACTCCTCTACGTGGGAACATTTTCAGCTTTGTAGGATTTAAATATTTGTTTATGTTTTCATTCTTAGGATTTGATTGCTTTCATGTCCCTTTCAAGTAATGTGATTGACTTTATTTCCATTCCATAAAAAGTAAGTTCATTTTGAGGGCATGATGTGATACACTAAACTGGCCCTTATTGGTGGTTAACAATACAAGCTAGAGGAGGGTAAATAGGTTGTTTTAGAATTTGAAAATCTTTTGTAGAAATTAGCTAATTGCTAAGTAAAGATCATGTCAACGTCATGTTTTGAAAGGTCATGAAGCAACTATGTGCAAATAAGAGTAAACAAATGAAAACAATAGCACTTAAAAGAATCATAGTGATTCGACTTTATACATAAGCCTATGTCCACTCTTCATACTAACAGCCACAAGATGTGTTGGATTTCACTAGTAATTTGCTTGGAAAGTTACAAATGGCTTAGCACTAATTCTTTACGAGATAGATTTTACTATCAAGACTCATAGCCATCTCACATCTATCTGTTGAAGGTGGATTGGAGAAATAGATAACCGTTGAAGTTATTGTTGAGCTGCTATCCAAGTATCCATGGATGGAACTGTCCATATAGCCCTTTTTCCTTGAACCTTTGCAAGCTACTTAGAAATAGCAACTGTTGCTGTCTTCTTGCTACTTAGAAAGATTGACAGTCTTTTTTTGGTTAAGGTAAGAAATATATTGATTTTGCAAAGAAAAACAAGTAAACGGGCCACGAGGCATCAAGAAATAAGCACTCTACAAGACAGTCCAAGAAGAGTGAAGGGGTGCCAAGGGACCAAAGGGAACAAAACAACCAACAAGCCGAGAGGCCGAACAACAAAGGGAAGAACTAAGACCTACAACCCTCTATTACAAGAAAATAGAAGGACTTAAGTCCCAACTCCGCTGCAGCCGTCTATTCTTCGGGATATCCACGACATGCTTGAATGTCATTGCTTTGTCTTTGACGGCCTTGCAAAGATGCATCTTCATCCCCGGGATAAAGAGGGCCTGATTTCTAAAAATCATATTGTTGCGTTCTTTCCATATGATATAACAAAGAGCACCATAGCTAAAACGAGCCGAGATTGATAGAATCCCCACCCGAGAAACGATTGGAGGCCCAATCAAGATTTTCCCGCCACGATTTATTGCGCCAACCGACATTAAACTTTGCAGCCCAATAGGAAGCAAGGTTACCCGGAACACGACAAGCAAAGAACAGATGATCCACGGAATCGGGTCTGCTCGAGCAAAACGGGCAAGAGGCTGCTGGAATCGCCGCCCAAGAGAGGAGCATAACTTGAGTAGGCAGCCTATTACGGGCAATAAGCCACAAATGGGTTTGGTACCTAGGCGGCATGGCTGTACTCCACACAAAAGAAGACCATGGCACCACATTTCCTTTCGGTCTAAAGAGGTCATACGCAGAAGCCGAAGAGAACCGCCCCGAGGGATGACGAATCCATTGGAAGCAGTCCTCGAGCTGGGTAAGTTGAGGAAGAGGATCCCACCAATCAGCCATAATATTAATGACATACCACCCAAGAGGCGAAGAAAATGCATCAGCCACGGAAGCAGTTCGAGGAATCCCCGATCTGTATATTTGCTGGTTGGAGAAAAGGAGGTTAAGCGGGCCATTAAGGTGCCACGGATCAAACCAGAAAGAGACAGCTTTGCCATTGCCTATCTTCCATCTAAAATGTTGTTGATACATGCCACGAAGGCGGAGGAGCCTTTTCCAGGCCCAAGAACAGTAGGTGGGGGTCGGGGATATCCAGAAGTTCTTCCTTGATAAGAAGACGGCATGAACCCATTTACACCAAAGAGATTCTTTATCAGAGAATAGCTTCCATATGTGCTTGAGCATAAGGGCTAGATTATTCTCCCTGAGCGTCCGAATCCCTAGCCCTCCCTCTCTTCTCGGGAGGGAAATGTCTTGCCACGACACTTTGGCCCCACCCGGACCCAACGCCGGCCCTTTCCACAAAAATTGCCTACAGATCTTCTCAATTCGATCCAACACAGCACAGGGCAGGAAGAAAACACTAGCCCAAAACACTTGAATGGAATGAAGCACAGACTTAATAAGCAAAATTCTACCCGCAAAGGATAGGAATCTATGAGTCCACGATTGAATCCGGGCTGTTATTGCATTAACCAACGTAACACAGTCAGCTTTCCCTAATCTTGTAGAAATGACAGGGACCCCCAGGTAGCGGAAAGGAAGAGAACCAACCTGGAAACCGAGAAGATTGACAATGCCATTCCGAAGACTAGTCGAGCCACCGGAGATGTACACTTCACTTTTGGTTAAATTTGGTATTAGACCACTCCAATTCGAAAAGGATTCAATTCCAGCTTTTAGAAGGCCAACCGAAGCCAAGGTGGCTTCGGAGAAGAGGAGTACATCGTCAGCGAAGAATAGGTGAGACATCTTCGTTGATTTGCATCTCCAGAAGAATCCGAAGTCAGACTGACTAGTCTTCGAATCCAAGATTCCCGTAAGTACCTCCATCACAAGCGTGAATAAATAAGGAGACATCGGATCGCCTTGACGAATTCCTCTCCCACTAGAAAAGAATCCATGGAGCTCCCCATTTAGACATACCGAAAACTTGGGGGATCGAACACAAGTCATAATTCGGTCTATAAGAATCTGCGGGAATCCGAAAGCTTGAAGGCATGTTTCGACAAATTCCCAGCTAACCGTGTCATACGCCTTCTTAAAGTCGACCTTGATTACACATTTAGCTCGATAAGGATCATGATGAAATCCACTAAAAAGCTCCTGAGCGAGTAAGATATTATCGCTAATATGTCTCCCCTTGATGAATGCATTTTGGGGTAGGCTAATAATAGAGGGCAGGACCCGGGTCAAGCGATTAGCAATGAGCTTGGTTATACACTTGTAAATGGTATTGCAACAAGCAATAGGCCTGAAATCATTAACAGTCGAGGCATTGGGGATTTTGGGCACCAGAGAAATAATGGTAGTGTTGATTTGCTTCAAGAGTTCACCCGTCACAAAGAAGTCCTTTACTGCCATTATGACCGACTCACCAACAACATCCCAAGAGTGCTTAAAAAACTCCACATTGAACCCATCCGGCCCAGGGGCTTTACCGGGAGCAAGCGAGAATAGAGTATCACGCACTTCAGCATCCGAGACAGGGGCAGAAAGAAGACATACCTGGTCCTCATTAAGAGATTGCTTAAGCAACGCTTTGATTTCCTCCTTAACCGGGCGAACAGGGGTCGGCGAAGCAGCAAGGATAGATTGGAAGTGATGGACAAAAGTTCGCTGAATTTCCAGAGGATCAGAGGTAGAAACATCACCATTGGAGATCGACATAATTCTGTTTTGAAGATGGCGCTTGTTCACCATTTGGTGAAAGAATCTAGTATTAAGATCACCCTCTTTCAACCATCTCACTCTTGATTTTTGACGATAGAAGGATTCCTCCTGGAGGCGGAGGTCCGTAAATACCGGATCTGCTCCTTTTCTGTTTCCGCAAGAGCCACATTGAGAGGATTAACTTGCAACTCATCCTGCGTTGCTTGTAACACCCTTCTAGCCTCCGCAGTTCTTAAAGAAAGGTCAGAAAATGATTCCCTATTAACTTGCTTTAGTTTGCATTTGAGAAGGCGAAGCTTAGAGTATAGAATAAACATAGGTGATCCATAGAATGGAGAATCCCAAGTTTCCACAACCATCCTAGCATAATCCGGATGAGTCATCCAAAAATTAAAGAACTTGAATGGCTTAGAAGTCTTGGGAGTTGGCATAACCTTTACAACCATAGGCGTATGATCGGAGATACCCGGCGCTAAAAAGGAGGCCTCCGAGAATGAGAACGCCGAATTCCAGCACCCGTTCACCAAAACCCTGTCTATCTTCCTTTGCTTTCTGTTGGTCCCCGACGAGGCAGCCCATGTATATCTATAACCGGTGAACCGCAAATCCTCAAGGCCAGCTTGGTTCAAACAATCACGGAATTCCTCAAAGGCCGGGATCCAGGCATTGGATCCTCCCATTCTATCCGAAGGATCCCGGATGGCATTGAAGTCTCCAGCAACAATCCAAGGTACCGACGAAAGAGTACCACTGGACTGAATAAGGTCTTCCCACAGCGGACGTCTAGCAACAAAACTGTGCTCGGCATAAATGACCGAAAGGAACAGAACAGTACCAGACGGTAACCACAGCAACCTACCGTGGATTGCTTGAGACGAGGCAGAGTTAATCAAAAAATCAACAACACGGGGATTCCATCCCACCCAAATCCTCCCTTTATGAGAGTGGCTATAGTTATAAACCCAACGCCAACCCGGCAACAAAACAGGAGAAACCGAACTAGAAGAAGCAACAGAGATCTTGGTCTCAACAATTCCAACACAGTAGAGATTATTGGACCTAACAAAATTTCTAACTTCGGCTTGCTTAACGGGGTTACCAAGGCCCCTAATATTCCAAACACCAAAATTCATAGTCAAAAAACAGAGAGAGAGGACCCTTACCGACGCCTGAAGGGCTTCCTCCTGCTCGAGCCCTTCGAAACAGAAGCAGGAGTCTCAAGAGCAGCCTTTGGAATGATCTTTCGATTAGGGGGGACTTTCGGTTTAGGATAAGGGTCATTCAAACATTCAGGCGCAACATTAACCGGGTCCTCCCCTTCACTGCTGCTACTACTAACAGCATTTGCCTCATCCTCAGATTCCTCTTCAGAGGATAGAGCTGCGGAGGCCTCCGCAGGATTGGAGACTACCAGAGCCATAGAACCAGTATTTTCTCCTTTGTTCGGGTTGTCATGATCATCAGAGGCAATCTGGATCGCCTGGTTTTCAATAGATGGAGCTTTAAGAACCGAGATAGGGGGGTTAACTACCGCCTTATCACTTTGGCCCACATTCAGCCTCTTCTTTCTATTGGAAACTTGCTTCCATCCATCATCTGATGGGGATGATGTAACCAGGTCTATATCAGTAGCCACAATAGGTGGTATATGATGATTCGAGTTACCAGTAAGCGTTCCTGTATCAGTAGGCTGAACAGCAGTGGGAATTGTAGCAGGGGGTTTCGGAGGCATCTTAGGTACCTCCTTTGTTAAGCAATCATGCCCAAACACACAGCACTTAGCACATGAATTAGGCCTCCATTCATATAGGACAGCCACCGAAAAAGCTTTATCATCCACCAGTACCTCAACCTCCTCACATCTTTCCAGCTTTGCCGAGATCTCCACACATACCCTGGCGAAGGATAGGCGTTTCATCTTCTCTGTCAAGGGATCAACGTACAAGGGTCTCCCTATAGCACTTGCAATCTCACTTATACCAGGCGCCGACCAGTAGGCAAACGGGATATTCTTGAGGCGTATCCAAACTGGAACAGAAGATTGCAGATCCTTCTTGAGTTCCATATCACGGTGCCATTGCTTCAGCACCAAAGGTACTCTCGCCACCGTTATATGGCACTCATCAAGAATTCTTCTCCTAAATTCATCATCCGGAATGATGAAGAAGTAGAAACCATCGTCATTTGCCAGAACTTCAGCAAGGTGCGATCCCCAGGCGTGTTTCAGAGCAGTTTCTGTGATCTTGAACGGAATGTTCTTACCAACATAATACCCGACTAAACAGCTATCCCATTTAGGGTCACCCGCATGCTTAGCATTATCAGATAAACGGACAATCGATTTCCTACCCACAGAAATAGGTGGAGCAAAGTCCAGATCATAGCCCTTAGTAGATAGGCTCGCCACTTTCGCCCAAGAGCGATTCTGAGGAACGTTGGATCTGTTCCGACCAGCATTGGGACGTCTTGTGTCTCTGCCACGAGATACATAACGAACCCTGCTCCTACTACGTGCATTGGGAGCCTGAGGCTTCCCCTTTCCCCTACCAAGAGGATCCTCGCTTGTCGATGCCATAACAGCAGCAACAAACCCAGAAAATGCAGCAGAAACCAGCAATCGATCAACCAGACACAAAAATGCGGGCCATGGCACAGGGACAGCTTCAAGATATATCCTAAGAGGAAAGAGGCGAGGCTTACCTCAAAGGATGCAATCAACAGAAGCCCGAATCAGTCCGCGCACTCAAGAAAGGAGGCGAAAATCGCACCAGAACCCTAACGATCGAGCGCAGAGATCTCCTGATTCAAGCCATATCACGCGAAATGCTTCGGTGAGGATTCGAAGGGTGGAAAGGCGAGCCTTCCCTCCAAAAATCTCGCCCAATGGATGGCTGAATCGGCCGGGACAGCTTGAAGACCAGTTCGCGAGCTACAGTGAACCGGACGCCCAGTAGAGAGCGTCTTCTGGTTATATGAGATTGTTCCCCTTGACAGTCTTTTAACGACATGATAAGCTGATAAAACAAAATTCAACATGTGCCAGCCCAAGATTTGGCTGCTGACACTGCTCTCTCTCTCTCTCTCTCTCTCTCTCTCTCCACCGTGGGATGGACCTGGGTCACCGAAATCTGTCCTCTGTCATCTTTTGTTATTGTCTTAGAAGCTGGAAGTATCGAGGGTCGTTTGAGCAGCGATGAGTTCCTTCTTCTCGTCCAGTCCCATGTAACATCTGACACAAAAATGTAAATGTAAATGAGGTCCTTGAAAGATGGTCTAGCCTACCAGGCGAGAGCAGTTAAGTCGGGCTTCGTCCCCAGCACTTTCCTGCTCAACCAGCTCATCCGCCTCTACTCCCAGAATGGCCTCTTGCGAGAAGCCCACAAGCTGTTCGACGAAATGCCCCAGCGGAACGTGTACTCCTGGAACGCCCTGATTTCGGCTTACGTAAAAGCTCGGGACTTGACCCGAGCCAGGGCGTTGTTCGACTCCGCCACCAACAGGGACTTGGTAACTTATAATTCGATGCTGACCAGTTACTTTGTCAGCGATGCTGAACTTGGTGGCGAAGTTACGTGTGGAGTGTTATGGGACACATTTGCATGCTTATATGGTGAGGACGGGGAATGATACGGATGGGTATGTCATGAGCTCCTTGATTGACATGTACTCTAAATGTGGGAGTTTCGGAGAAGCATACAGAGTGTTCTGTGAATCAAAAGTGGAGGTCGATTTGATTTCCAAGAATACGACGATGGCAGCTTGTTGTAGGGAAGGTAAGATGGAAATGGCTTTAGACCTGTTCCAGAGATTGCCCGAGTTAAATGATACAGTGTCTTGGAATACTTTGATTTCTGGCTATGCACAGAACGGTTTTGAGGAGTCCTTGAATTTCTTTATGAAAATGAGGGACAGTGGATTTGGGTGGAATGAGCACACATTCGCAAGTGTTCTGAATGCTTGCTCCAGCATGCAGAATTCAAAGCTTGGAAAGGAGATTCATGCTTGGGTTTTGAGAGAAGGAGTGATATCAAATCTCTTTGTTAAGAGTGCCTTGGTGGATGTTTACTGCAAGTGTGGAAATATGAAATATGCAGACTTAGTTTATGCGACGATTGAGTGCGAGAACTCCTTTTCAACAACTTCTATGATCGTGGGTCATTCATCTCAAGGTAACATGTCTGAAGGACGGAGGCTTTTTGATTCTCTGAATGAAAAGAATTCTATCGTGTGGACCGCTTTTTTTACTGGTTATGTCAAAGCACAGCGATGTGAAGCTGTATTTGAACTGGTGAATGAATATAGAGGGAATGCAAACATTTCTTTTGCTGTACCCATAATCATCTGCTTGCTAGGTGCCTGTGCACTGCAGGTGGCCCTGGATCCTGGAAAACAAATTCATGCTTACTCACTAAGAAAAGGGATGGAAATGGAGGAGAAGCTGATTAGTGCCACGATTGACATGTATTTTAAGTCTGGCAGTACTGAATATGCAGGAAAGATATTTCAAAAACTCACGGAAAGAGACTTGATTCTCTACAATATCATGATTTCCGGTTATGCAAATCATGGGCACGAAGATCAAGCTATGGAGCTATATAAAGAAATGGTGGAGAGAGGATTGAAACCTGATGAGGTCACCTTCATTGCGTCTCTATCTGCTTGCCATCATAGTGGGTTAGTGGAAATGGGGGAAAAGTATTTCAAGTCCATGGTAGAAGATTACAGAATAGTACCTGAACCAGATCACTATGCCTGTATGATTGATCTGTATGGAAGGGCAAATCAACTAGAAAAGGCAGTGGATCTCATGAAGAAAATTCCCAGGAGTTCGGATCCTGTGATTTTGGGGGCTCTTTTGAATGCCTGTAAGATAAATAGGAACCTCGGTCTTGCAAGAGAAGCGGCAGAGCAGCTATTGGTTATTGAGGAAGATAATGGATCTCAGCATGTGCAGCTGGCAAATGTACTTGCAGCTGAGGAAAATTGGGCGGAGATGCACAAGATAAGAGAGAAAATGAGAGGGAAGGAAACCAAGAAGCTTGCTGGCTGCAGTTGGGTGTATCTTGAAAATGATATTCATGCATTTACCTCCGGCGACACATAGCATTCAAAAGCAGAGGCTATCTATTCAATCTTGGAGTTCCTATCTGCAGATATATGTGCACTACCCAATTCAAGTGTTGGAAAGATTACAACTTTAACATCAACATAAGGGGACAGATGAATTCAAATGCTCGGTACAGGAAGGTCTGTGGCTGCTTTCAAGAGCATATATATGTAAAAGAGGATGAGGTACAAAAACATGGACTAGATTTAATTTGAATTAGACTTTGCCCCCTCTCTGTGTCCTGATTTGATTGATATTTCTCTTTACTAGATAATAGGTGTCCATTATTCAGATTAATACACAGCAACGAATTCAACTGTAGAATGGTAGGGGCTGTTGCCCTCATCTAAATACTATTAAAACTAGCTGGTAGCCCACGCATTGTACAGCTCCACCATGCATCTAAAGACTATGGCTCCACTATGCATTTAATTTTGTTAGGATGAGCACGTAATAAGAAAGTGGCATATATACATTGAATAGATTATTTCTGAAGAGGAGATGAGCGAATGGACATAACTTTTTAATACTCGTATGTTATAAGAAAGCACAATAAATAATATCATTGGAAAAGGTTTTCATGATATTATAAGAGTAAGTACATTCAAAAGAAAATAGATGGTGAAATTTCACTTTGCCGCATTGACATGAATATCTGTTGGGAAAGAAATGCATGAACTGCTTTTCAATCTACAATCATACATCATATATGAAAGAAAATAGTTAAAACATATTAGAATAGGACGATGATAGGCCTGCAGTTTTGTTTATCAGCCGCAAACATTCTTGCAGATAATACTCACTCTCAACACTAATTCAATCGTGTTTCAAGGGTCGATGGTAAAACATAGATATTTTGAAGAAGGAATTGCACTTGTTGGTGTACCACACACTGGATGGTGGAGGAAGAAAATGACTGTGATGGATAAGAAGTACCACCAGATGAAGCAGTGGCCAAGCTTGTTCTTGTCAAAGCCTTCAGGCTAAGGCTAACAGAGGTTTTGCTCAATTAGTGGAATTTTATTTCAAATAGGATGAGCTGAAGATAGCTACTAGAGGATGAAGACATGTATATAGTTCCAGGATTTGGTTTGGATAAAAGCCATTTTAATCTTATTCATATGTTTTCTGACTATTTATAATCTCTTTATCAATTACACTTGTCATGTCTGATGCATGAACACCCACATTCAACTTTTGCAAACACTGTCTTTCCTCATTTTGTAACTCTCAAACTCTCCATAGTAGTCATAGATCCGCCATATGCCATGCCTTTCTCTCTCTCTCACAAATAGTATTAGTCTCTCTAAATGCGGCATCAAAGGAGAGTTTCTGAAAAAGCTGATGTCGAACTTCAACAAGATTAGTTTGCTCAAGAGCTGCATATATATAGTTCAATTTTTTGAAAGATTTTTATTGTTGCCACCTTTAAATCTCCCTAACCTGCTTAATGAAGTGGGTTCGTTATCTTCTATTTTCCTGATAAATCAACCTACTATAATGAAAACGTAATTGCTGCAGGTCACAACCCAATAAACTAATCATAATAAATTATTATTATTATTATTATTATTATTTTTTGTCTTTAAGCATAAACCAGTATGCCATTTATTGAAATAAATAAATTTAGACAATTTATGATCAGTAATTGGATTTGCCACTGTGAAAAAAAATATGTTTACCTTCACTCCGTATACTGTATCATATTATTAATGTAGAAAAACCTTCTCAGATGCCATAAAAGAGGAGAGAAAAAATATTTGTTTGCCGAAATGTGATGGGGAACTTGTTTGTTGCTACCTATATGGACACTTCTTATGTTTGGTTATTCTCTGACTGCCAGGTTGGAGCACCTTCTTCAGAACCATCTGACAGGTTAACTTGTCGAAATCTACTCTCCTCATGTTGCCGGTGAATACTGATATCATAAAGTAAGTCAGGAATCTAAATCGAATGCTCAATTTGCTGAAAATGGAAGAACCAGCAAAGAAGATCCATTTGTGGAAAAAGACTGATAGCCTGCAGTTGGGACTTTCCTGGACTGTCCACAGTTTGCCAAGCAAGCCACCATTATCTCCAAGGACTTCCTGCATACATGATGGCAAAGATACTCGAGAAGTCACTGTCTAGGACGAACTTGTTGTTGAATAGAGGTATAAAGGTGCGGCATCTCAGGGGGTTTATGGATTGCCAGGCCATGTCCGGTCATATCAAGCCGTCTCATTCTGGACATCTACTTTCATCACAGTTTAAGCATGTGAGGCTCCATGGCATCAGTAGAATAAGGCAGTTTTGTCTGGGCGTCCATGGTAAATTCCTCCTAAGGTGCCCGCCTAAGCAAGTCCAAATTTGTTGAATTCGCTGGAGTCATTACTCTTTGGAGCTTCTGATGATCAGGGATGAGAACAAATATTTACGATGGTGTACATGGCAACGCTCTCCAAACTCCGTGCTGGTGCCATATGTCTGAAATATTTTCTTGAGTATCGGAGAAGAGTAACTTGTACTTTTCATGGTATGTAATATTCTGAGCTCATTTCTTCAAACCAAATTGAAGTCATACATTCAGAGAAATAAACATCCTGCAGTTCTTTCTTCTTTGGGTGTTATTTTCTCGCACGCCCATCTTGCAAAGATGATATTATTCTTTTGGATGCAATATTTTCTGTCACTCATGAATTTTTTTATTACCCAGAACCCTTTATGTATAATATGTAAATTCCTGATGCAGATAAATTTTTCAGTGCAAGGAAGTTCAAGAGATTGACATTAATATATCTTCACAAAGCTAAAACAGATCCTTTGGAATCATAAGAACACGTAAGATAGTATGCCCAACATGATTATATCCTTCAGTAGATTTGACTCCAAGTAATTCCCAGGAGAAGAGCTGGCTTTTGGATTCGAATATGTCGGTCTCAAAGTTCAAGGTTTATTAAAAGAAATTATTGGACAGACTTATCCTGACATGAACATGACAAAGCTAATCAGAATGTACTGAACTTTTGAGATCTTTCTCTCTTTGCTCATGGTAAAATACAAGTTCGACTGGCTGAAAGATTGAGTCGAGTTCAAGCTTGAAAATATTGACTTGAGTAGCAATAGCATTATCAATTAGTTGTTAACTCATGAAGTAAATGCATTGGAAGTTTCAAAATTTGTCGTGAAAATGTAATTGAGTTTTAAAACTTTTAAAAAGTGCAATTAAGTCATAAAACTTATTACAAAAGTGCAATTAAGTCCTAAAAATTTCGAAAAGTATAATAAATCCTAAAACTTATCAAACTAGTTCAATCGGGTCCTTCGTTGGTTGACTTTTGAAAAGTTTTAGACTCAATTACACATTCATAACAAGTTTTAGGACTTGACACTTTTTGAAAGTTTTATTACTCAATTATATTTTCATCACAAATTTTAGAATTTGGTTACATTTTTTTTAAAGTTTTATGACTCAATTGTATTCCATAATAAATTTTAGAATTTCCAATATATCTATGGCCCATAAAAAGAAAAATATATCATCAACGAGTATTAGACAATAAACATGAGCCTACCTTATTACTTCCTAACGAAATTGTCCGATTAAAAGTCAAACAAACCAGCCAACTCATGATAGAGCACTGTTTAGCCTTGTCAGGCGATTTATACACTCTCCTATGTCAAAACTAAGAAAGTTGTTTGATTATGTATCATTCAACATTATTGTAGAAGAATGTTGACTGAGAATTGAGTTAATTTTGTCTATTGATTGATAGAGGTGGTTTTAACCATTCACTCCTAATAAGTTTTTTGTTTATGCCAACGAATTAAGTGCACGATCCAACAAGAAGACCCATCAAAACATGATTTCAAGGCTCAAGTTGCTTGATCAATAGCACCTTTTTTCTATTTTTTGGAGTTGGTAGCACTTGACAAGATACCATCTTAAAATCACCTCGTTAGGGAAAAGATCACTATCTGAACGGCTAACCATTTATTGGTCCCTAAAAGTGACATGAATGTCACTTACCAAGCCATCTCATCCAATTATCATCCGAAGACCTTTACCCATTAAGCATTACCAAAAAGTTCACCAAAATGATTATAAATAGTAATTCAAGTACGAGAGTGGCCATTTTTATCTGCTAAATTCCTACTCAAGTCTATCTTTCTCTCACTCTCGCACACATGCCTTGATTCCTACATAGCTAGAAATTCTAGGGTAGGGACTTAATTACGCTAATATCTATTAGTGCCATTTTGGTATCTCTAACTTGGAAAATCGTTGTTTAAATGGTTACACAATCTTGACTGCCAATTACAGCCTTTAAGGCACCAAAGTTGCTAAATGATTATGCAAATGTTTTTGTAGGATTCATTTTCATCAAAGTCTAAACTAATCCTAACCTATACTAGGAAAGTGAAAAAACAAACAATTTATTGAAGGGTAGTGCAGTAAGTAAACACCCAAGTATTGAAATTACTTTAAGGTAAATGCAGAAAAGAAAACCCGATACAAGTTGAGCAAAGAATATACATAACATGTTATAAGCCCCAGGACATGATCCCCATGAGTTAGATTCAAATTAAGTTTAATTTCCTTCGAAATGATACTCCATTAGGACCAGGCTATATGTATACTAATCAAATGAAACTAAGCCACATCTAATGCTAAAACTTAAAAATTTAATAAAGACCTCCTTCCAAGCATTTTCTTATTTTAAATTTTTTTTAAAATATTTTAACAAAATAGGGACTTGAGCTGGGCCGTGGGGCCCTGTTTGAAAATGATCTGAACTTGGACTCTTGGGCCTGGGCCTAGGACATAAAAACGTTAGAAGCCTAGAAAGAAATGGGCTTTCTTACTCGAGCCCAATCCGACTTTAACCAGAGTAAGCCTATATCTGAAAATTCCCAAGCTAAGCCCACACCTATCCAACTAATTTTAAGCTCACATCCACCAAAACAAAACACGCTCTCACTCACCAAGTTTACTTCCGAAGTCCACCGTCACGATGGCCCTGCATCACCTTCAATGGAGGAAACATAGCATGTAGCAAACAGAATACAAGGATGCCATAACGTCACTATTCATGAAAATCAAGCTTAACAACTAATGACTGAATTAACCACACCCAGACATGCCTTTGGATTCGAACAGAAGCGGAAGTCACTTTTCACAAACATTTCATCGAGCAATTCTCATGCATTTGACTAAAAGAGATATGGCGCTCCAATGAATCAACATTCTGGTGTCAAGTTCATCCTGCATCAGTCAGAGGACACCTCAAAGTTGATGAAAATACTTTTAACAGATCCAAGATATGCTTTCACAGAGCCAAACAAGGTCTCATTTTAAAAAGCACACTAACTGAGGCATCATATCAAACATGTTGTGAGCACGCATAAAGGGGGAGGTAGTGCTAGTTTTAGAGCTCAAACTCACCACTAGAACCAAAAGAACCACAGGAAATACTCGATATGAATGGAACCAACGCAGCTGCAACCAACACGCATATGGAAAAATGGAGATACCGAGCCTTGGTTTCCATCCCAATCAAAAACAGAACAGGGCAGGGAGGTGACGCTACATTCACAGCAAAAGAGGCTATCGACAGTGACTACCCAAGTGCGAGGACGGGCGTTTGACTGCAACGGTCCCTACCCGGCTCAGAGACGCCAATTATGGGGCGAGTTCGAGATGAGTCGAGCTATCACCGGTTGCCTCTCATCATCTCCGAGGCGAGATCCTCGGGAAGAGCTCGAACCAAACAACTAGGAGAACTCCAATGAACGAGAACGAGCGATTGAACCCATAAGCTGCTGGAAATCGAGAGAGAGGTTGCGACCACCCCCCCCCCCCCCACCCGGCGACGCCGGTAACGGTTATGACTGGTGACGGTGACGGAGGCGGGCGATGGACGGGGGGCACGGTCGACCGTGAGGTTGAGGTAAGTGGGAATGGAGAAGAAAAAGAGTATCTCTCTGAGAGGAAAGTAAAGATCTCTCCCCCCCCCCCCCTTTCCCCCATTCTCTCTCTCTCTCTCTCTCTCTTTCTCTCTCTCTCTCTCTCTCTCTCTCTAAAAATAAGGTCTCCGAGTGTGCAGATTTTGTGGTGGATGAAGATGGTGAGTGGAGATGGAGGTGTCCCGCTGGAGATGATGAAGAAGCTAAGCTTCAAGGAGGAAAAGGATAAAAGAAATAGAATGCTCGAGTTTTTACTCCCCTCCTTCCTCGTGCTCCCCGGAAAGAGAGCCCCTCCAGAGTGCGCGTGAGTGTAAATGGGGGAAAAATAAAAAAGGGAGAGAAAGTCATTGTCCTCGCCCTGTCCTTTGTCCTTCTTCTTGATTTTTGTTTCCTTGTCTGCACCTTGTTCTCCAAACGGCACCATGGGTGCATGGAAAATGTTGAGGAATCGGTTGGAGAAAGGAGGATAAGATGGGGTTTCGTCCAAGGTTTTGTGCCATCGCATCACTCGGCGCAATCGTGAGAAGCGTGAGTCAAACCTTACAGTGTCGGGTGTGGCATTATAAACGGTCAATTAGTTCCATAGGTTGAAATTTCTTTAATTGGATCCGGGATGTTTTCAAATTTTATAATCCCTAAATCAAATGTCTAAAAGTAACTAGAAACTAATGAACTTCTAATTTTTTTTTATCAAAGGTTAAATTCTTCGGTTTGGTTAAAAAAATTAACATTTGGCCAATTTTGTGAAGTTATGAAATTTCAAATTCTAATTCTACATGCCCATGCTTAATTGACGTCTATATGCAATTGAAATACTAAGGGCACTTAGCTTATCTTTTGGTTGAGAAACAGGACTCATCGTGATTGGGAGTCTTGAATTTTCTAAACTTGATAGTTGGGAAAATTTAGGTATTGACGGTAATCCTCGCACCATAATTATCTTTTTGCCAAACCAAGGAAGCACAAGCTGATGAAAACTCCGTTGGCCATCCCCTCAAGGAGTTGCCTGTAAAATTGTAAGATTTCTCCGTAACCGATGCTGCGATGCATTTGCATGTGCCACAGCTCATTTTTGAATTTTTAGAAGATATGACCAAGGAGTTTGCTCCTCGACAATTGATAACCCTATATTTAGCCGTCCTAAGACATCATTTCCATACTCTTTAAGAGATTTCTTAGGTAAGTGAATTATTTCATATGTTTTTGGAGATAGTTATCATGTTAATGGCTTCATTTCTCCATATATCTTTCTTGCTATCCAAGATGACTTTGACCACTTCCTGGTTCATCTCCAATAGGCACTCGGTTATCTCTTTCAGAGAATCCAGTGAGAGAGCTCGGACATCAACCCCGGAAGCAAGAGTGCTGAGGACTTCGTTTGTCTTCACTTGGAGGTTTACGTCGAAGGTTCGCAGATCAGGGTCGGACTCACACACTGCTCCATCCATGGGAGGGTTTCTTCTGGTGTAGGAGTTTGCCATTGACCTTAAGGAGAGATCATGCAAAAAGAGAGGGTGAATACTCTAAAAGGAAAAGAAATGAAGCAGTTGCAGAAGTTTGTGTCCCTTAGAGAATTTCAGAGCATGCAAAAAGGAAATTGAAAGGAACAGAATGGGAAGGAATTCCGAATTATGTCAGAAGATGGTTGTCGCATGTCCCAAAAGTAGAACTATTAGAAAACCAATGATATGAGACCATGTTAAATAGAATAGGAAAGGAAATAACCAGTATTGGCCCAAAACAAGCAATTATATCAAAACTCAAAGCCAGAAAACGATACTCTACTTCGAGAACCGAGTCTATCTAGGTTGATGAATATAGCCAATTACAATTCATGGTTTTGATGAGATTCACTCCACTCTCACGTGGATAAGTGTCATTTTATGCAAGAAAATGCAGTACGAGTATGATTTGATACTGGGGTTACTATTGGTTTAACAAGTAAAAGCACTTATATTCACTAAGTGACTTGAGTAATACATTACCAATATTCATGTGCTATACTTTTTCTTTTTCTTTTTTCGATCCTACTCTATTTTTACTCTAACTCTCACTCTTAGCCTTTTGTCATGCCTCCTTACAGAGCATGGGAGTCGAAATTCACACATAAAACTAAATCGTTCTCACCAAAATCCCCTCGGAGAAAGTGAGGATTCGAACCCCCTACCTCCTCCTTTCCATGGAGCCATTGGGGCAAACCCCTGTAGTTTCATGCATTATACTTAAGTAGCTAAAAAGATGCAAAATTCACCATTTTTTAAGGGGAATCACTTAGCGGTAATAAACAAAGGGTCCGCTAAAAAATTAAAAGTTCTATCTTTATCGTTTTGAGAAAAAGAGTTATATCATAACTGAATTTTTTAAAGTTCAATGAAGAAAACAGTTTGTCCATTGAGAAAATTAGAGAATAAAAAACATAAAACGACTTAAGAGATCTTGTACACCTTTTATAAATATAGAAAAAAATATTTTTCTATCCAATTATTTGGATTAAATAGCACTTCAACAAAAAAAGGATGGAACTTTCAAACAAGACATAGACTGCTAAAACGAGGTGAAAGTAATCTTCATAATTAAGGAAAATGTCATACAAAAACACCAAAAGTTATTATCATCGGGTAAGTAAGAACGCAAGAAAATATGCAATTTCTCACAAAATTACCATTTGGAATGTTCGTCCCACCCCAAGAAAATTTTAATTCTCACTTCACAAACTGACATGCGCATCCACCGACCACCGTGCGCTGGTGACCAAGCCGGTTAAACATAAACTCAAATGGAAAAATGAAAGGAATGAAATCTGTACGATGTTTGATTTGAATATTCATTATCGTTGGGTTCACATAACAAAGGGCAGGCGAGCATAAGGGTTCGCCTCTTGCCTTCGCCTCTTGCCCATGTATTAGGTGATTTTTAAGTGCTCAGATCATGAAGATGCCCCAAAAGAAATCATTTCAAGGGTTTGTCCGAGAGTCATCCCATCGAAATGGGCTAATACACGCATTTTCAACCACAACAAAGGAGTTCTTGAGTTAGGCTTTATGTGATAATCAAGCGCGGTCATGATTTTTAAAAAGATCATGAGCGCTTTCTCATATTCGTAGCCTGCATGATAATCAAACAGAAAGTTAAGGTACACAATCTGTATAAGATCTAAAATCAGAACAGGAGTACAATCCAACAAGCAAGATAGCTAACTCTTTTTGCACCACTGAATATAAATTGGATTTTTCCTTACCTAAATGAGCTGCTTCTTGCAATTGACTGCTACGGGGAACAGAACTTGTGAGAGAGAGAGAGAGAAGGGGGGGGGGAGGGGAGCTTGGGGAGAGCTTGTTGAATGTTATGAAGATGAAGCGCCCTCTTGTATTATTTTTATAGACCTTCAAATTCAAGGATAAACTTGATTGTGAGTGAAGGAAGCTAAATCTTGGACAATGTTACCTAGAATGCTCATGCCAGGTCAGTATTTCCTATTCCTGAGAAAATATCAAGAAAGCAAGTTTAGAGCCGACCCATTAACACCTAACCTATTCGGTGTCATATTTGTACAGAGATTTACAATACAGATTATTTGGTGAGATAGACATTACGCTACTTCCTTATTTATTATATAACAATAACTTAGATATCATGTGGATTATCTCTTTAGCTATTAGATACTTGCCATCATAAAATCTTGACGGTCAATTGTCCTTTTGTGTTAACTAAATTGTGTTAGAGATAGAAAATGTTGTTGTATTATACCTCTTTTTTATTTTTCCCAAAGAGATTACCTCTTGCATCTTCCAGGTAATTATGCTTTGCATCTTGTATATTTCGAAATTAGAATTTAGCATGTTATATCTTATCAAAAGGAAAGGTTATGTTGGTGCACATTGGGTGGCTCTCATTTGTAAGTCTTTTAAGTGCCCACATGTGCCCTTAACCTAGAAGCCAAAAAAATCCTACTTGAAGCTTCACTTGGGTGCCTGTATCAAGTAGTCGTTTGGCTCGCAAATCATATCGGATGGTTGATGTTTTCACTAAGACACATTCACTTGAGCTTTTTAAAAATCTTTTATTGAAATTCCAATTGACATTTTCTATGTCACATTGAGTTTGAGAGAGATGTTAGATATATTAATCTTTCCTAATTGATTCTAATTAATTTGATTTGATATTGTAATATTTTATTACTTTAGATATTTGTCTAGAAAAGTTTATAAATAGGCTCTTGTATCATTAGTATTATTTAAATAGAAATTCTCTTTTCTGCTTTATTCTTAAGTAAAAGGAACATTACATCCACCATTTTCAACATACGAATTCACCTAAACAAGTATTAAAAGAGGATAACCATCGTTGATTGGGGAGTTGGGAGATTTTTCAATTTATGAACTAGAATTCACCAAGTCAATCCCATTACCTGAGTGAAAGCTATTTTGGGTTATGCTCATTTGCACAGGTCAATTGTAATTTTGTTCTGCCTCTTATTTACCTTACACCGTTCTTAGGTTGTATTCAAGAAAATAAGTTCGATTATTCTATCTAGTTATGTAAATTTGAATATATATGATTATCACAATTTTTAGTTATTAATAATAAAAACTGCCTCATTTTTAAAGACAAGGGTCACCCACACCCTCCTTCTCTCCGTCTCTGTGTCTTTCTTCCCATAAAACAAGCCAGAGACAGTGAGTACCGGGTGCTAAGCAACAGAGCGAGGAAGAGATGGCTGTGGAGAGCAGATCTCAGAGGAGGATTCAGTCTCTGTATCGTCATCTTTCACCACAAGCTTCTGATGCGAGCTCCCTTCTTCAACCGGTCAGTATCCTCTCTCTCCCTCTCTTCCTCCCTCCCCGCGGGTGTCTGCTTTGTTTCGTTTGCGGAAAATGTTCGAGGTAGTTGGCGCTTAGTTGATATCGTTAATTTTTTTTTTTTGGTTTCTGGTTTTGATGATGAAGACTATAGTGAGAGCAGAGCAATTAAGCCTTCGAGATGGTAGAGAAGCTGTGGTATCGGTGGTATGGTGTTGGACATTCACGCCCTACCTTGTTCTTCTCCCGCTCCCGGAACCACAACCTTTGGCAAAGTAAATTTATTTTTCCTCGCTTATCTGTTTGTTCAGTAATTCTTTTTCTGTTCTAAATGAAGTCTTTTGTGGGATGTTTACCTTGCTTTTAATGCGAGTTTAAGAACGAAATTTGTCGATGCTGGCTGCTAAAAAATGCCAAATTGGGCATCAATTTTTTGTGCTCTTAGTCTGGATTTCAGTGAAAGAGAGGTGGGAGTACTCTAATTAGGTCCATTTGGGGAAATTTCGAAGTTGCTGGAGTAGTCTAAGAAGTGCTAGTCTCTGTAATATAAATTGACGCTCGTTTCTGTCAATAACATGGAGAACCCAGCCAAAAATAATAGGAGAGTATCATATAAAGATGACGCAGGAATGGAGGATAGACCCAACTAGTCATATAGAATGAGAAAGGTTGAAGTGCAGAAACATCAGGATTGTGAAGATATATAATAGGACGCACAGTCTTGTGTCAACTTTTACCCATTTAAGGATGCGTTTGTGGAAGGGAGAAACTGGTTTAGAAGTAGGTGGTTTTGTCTTTGAAGGAGTGGGTTTGTGCTTGGAATACGGTGGCGGAGAAGGTTTTGAAGATTCGCAACAGTTAGTGGCAGAGTAAGATACCAGATGCCGGTACTTACCAATATATTCTCTAAGGGGTCCAATGGTTGGATCTGTCTTTCCCTCGATGAAAAATTTCATGCTCGGATTGTTAAATATAAAGGAACAGAGTTGAAGAAGAAGAACAGCACGTGTTGAAAAACAAGAAACAAAAGAAAGCAGAGGACTTGGTGATGCAGCAAACTACAAAGAGATGATGATCAATGGTGAAGATCTCATGATGAAGACCAGCTTGGATTGACATCAATGAAGGAGACGTCTGAAATGGAGAATGACATGGATCACCAAGTTATATAAATCCAAAAACTAACACGTGTGCTGTATAGTGTAATCTGTTAGTTGTATTCTGTTTTCCTCATGAACAATATTCAGTTTTCTCTGTTACTAGGAAAAGTACTTCTTCCTCGATAGAAAAAGAAGGTGTGATATAATAAGAAAGAAAGAGAAGGTAGAGAGATAGAGATAAGAGAGAGGAAGAGAGAGATATCCTCCATGGATGCTCTGCATCACAGTATCAAATGAAAGCTTCGTAGGAACGATCAGTTGCTAAAGGTTTTTCAAGAGATACAAGTAAGATAGAGCAGAGGAGGAAGAATAGAGGATCTATATTCATTGTTATTGTTTCAGATACTTTGTACTACAATGATACTTTGATACAATGAAATACGAAGCACTTCTAGAATCGATTACTCTATCCTAGATTCTATTCTTCATCTCCATCTACATTTGTTCATCTTCATATTTCTCATCTGGTTCTTCATCTTCACACGGTATCAGAACAGGGTTGATTTACTGTATCTGATGGAAAGTTTCATTCAGAAGTTGCTATTCGTGTCAAAATGGAGAATCCGAAGCAACAGCAACTTCAAGTCTTACGGTAAACATATAAGAATTCATCAGTATTACTGATATCTTCTCTCTCAAGCTGAAAGTTTGTGACAATGGCAATAAGAACACCAAAGTATCCTTTTCCAATACATGTGGACATCTCGAATTTTGTCACAATCAAACTTGCCGAAGATAACTTTCTGTTGTGGCAAGCTCAGGTCCAAAGATTTCTGAAAAGTTAAGAGCTCTTTGGTTTCATTAATGGTGATATTCTTTCACCTCCTCGAATGCTGCAAAATGATGTTGAAGGCTGTGAATCTGAACTTGTTAATCCTGACCATACTGACTGGACAAGAACAGATCAGTTGGTATCGTCTTGGATCAGTGGAGCTGTCACTGAGAGTATTTTGAGCCTAATAATTGGTTTAGAGACATCTTTTGAAGTATGACAGACACTTCTAAAGCGATTTACACAGAAATCAATTGCTAGGGAATTCGAACTTAGAGGGAAACTACAATCCTACCAGAAGCTTGATCAAACTCTCTCTGTTTATCTCAGAGAATACAAATCTATATGTGATCAGTTCAATGCAATAGGCAAACCTGTGGATGAAATAACCAAAAATTTTGGTGTGCTGGAAGGTTTAGGCCTTGAATATGAAAATCTTCGAACCACCATATATTGTTTAAAGCCTCAACCTGATTATGATGAGGTTATTGCTCAGCTAGAAAGGTTTGAGTCAAGGATGAAGACTTATTCCAGAAGTCAGTTCAATCCCAATTTGGCCTATTTTGGGTAGAGACAATCTCAAATGCAGCTTAAAGAGAATACTGATGGAGAATATATTTCTCAAACCTCTGGATTTATAGCTCAAAGAGGAAGTTATAGGGGTGGCTGCGGTTATGGTCGTGGTAGAGCTGCTAATAATAGAGGTCGAGGATTTAGTTATGCTGAAAGAAATTAGAATTATAGATGAGATGTCCCAATTCAAGGGCAAGGAGATCAGCATTTCAGACAAAGAAATACCTTCTCTGCAGCTAATTAGGGATTTCGACCCTATGCCACTTACTCTCAAAGGTATCAGAATACCAAATCTTGTCCTTCTTTCTCATTAAACTCAAGTAAAAATCTGCAGGATGAGAAAGACATAGGCACTACTAGATTAGAATGCCAAATATGTAAACGAACTGGGCATGATGCTCTCCGTTGATGGTATCGCTTTGACAACTCTTATCAAGCAGAAGATATTCCAGCAACTCTGACAGTAATGCATATTGAAGATCCAAAAGGAAGTGAATGGTACCCTGATACTGGTGCTACAGCCCACATTAGTGCTAATCTTGGTATTCTTCATACCTTTTCTAAATACCAAGGACCTGATACTGTGATGGTAGGAAATGGATCATGTTTACCTGTTACACATATTGGTAACACCTGTCTAAATACAGAAGGTAATACATTACCTCTCAATGATGTTCTAATAGTACCATAAATAAAGAAGAATCTTCTTTCAGTTTCTAAGATGACTATCCTTGCTCATTTATCTTTGACAAAATTGGTGTTTATGTAAAGGACAACAATACCAAAGTAACAGTCAAGCTCGGAAGGAAGACTAGAGGCCTCTATCAAGTTGATACACAGACTACAGCAGCTTTTTTTACTCAAAGGCAGAAAACCGTGGATGAAGACATATGGCACCAGAGGGTGGCTCATACAAATTCTCAGATAGTGAAACATCTGCAACATCAGAAGCTAATTCACTTTAATTCAACCACTTCGAATGTTTGCAGCAGCTGTCAAATACCAAAAAGTACAGCTCTTTCTTTTTCATTATCAGATTCTACATCGAATTTGCCATTGGAAAAGATTCACTGTGACATTTGGCGACCCTCACCAGTCAATTCATTTCAAAAGTTCAGATATTATGTGATTTTTGTTGACAGTTTCTCACGATATAGCTGGCTATATCCCATGAAGTTGAAGTTTGAGTTCTATGATATCTTTGTTCAATTTCAGAAATTAGTTGAAAAACAATACAATCATCAAATCAAAATCTTCCAAAGTGATGGAGGAGGAGAGTTTGTAAGTAACAGATTCCAATGTCATTTGCAGAATTGTGGCATAAAACAACACCTATCTTGTCCAGACACTCCAGAACATAATGGGGTTTCAGAGAGAAAACATCGACACATTGTAGAACTGGGATTAGCCATGTTATATCATTCCAAGGTTCCACTGAAATTTTGGGTGGATGCCTTTGTCACAGCAAATTACATTGTAAATATACTTCCTACACCAAAACTAAAGATGGATACACCCTATAACAAGATTCATAATAGTCGGCCACAGTATGATCATTTGAGGGTGTTTGGTTGTGCATGTTATCCATGCTTAAGACCATACACAAAACACAAATTTGATCATCGATCCCTTACCTGTGTATTTCTGGGATACAGTGAACTGCATAAAGGGTATCAATGTCTTGTACCTACTGATAATCGCATATATATCAGTAGGCATGTGGTCTTTGATGAAACATTGTTTCCTTTCACAAAGAGGGTGATCAACGAGTATGGACAGTATACACCTTTATATAAACAATGGATTGGAGAAGTTCAATTGCTCAAACCTCCAAGTACTGACACAACAAACAATAGCCCTCTTCATCAGTCAGCAAGCAAAAGTCAGTATCATCCTATTATGGATGGTTATTACAATGATCATCTATATAGTGAACAGATGCCACAAGCTACTTCATCAGCACTAATGCAGAATGACTTCATCACAGAAACACAACCAGTATCTACCTCTCCATGTGTTGTGGTTCCAAATATCTCTACTGATCATGAGCATCATAATTCCGGTTCTTCATCTTCTCAAAATGCACTACCTACTAATATTAGCCTTGAACCAGAACAACACAATCCTGGTCTATCCTCTTCTCAAAGTAATCCTGTTGTTCATCATATGCAGACTCGACTGAAATCAAGTATTATCAAGCCAAATCCAAAATATGCTTGTTTGGTTGAGTATCGAGTTCCCATGGAACCAAGATCCATTAAGTTAGCATTGGCTGATAAAGCGTGGTACAATGCAATGCAAGAAGAAATGAGTGCTCTGTATGACAATCACACCTGTATACTGGTTCCAAGAACAAACCAGATGAATGTCGTAGGCTGTAAGTGGGTCTTTAAGACCAAACTAGCACTTGATGGTAGTCTTGACAGGCTAAAGGCTCGACTAGTAGCCAAAGGCTTTCATCAAGAAGCAGGACTTGACTTTATCGAGACTTTCAGCCTTGTTGTGAAACATGCAACAATTCGCATAGTATTGTCCATAGCTCTAATGAAACAATGGCCAATACACCAACTTGATGTGAAAAATGCCTTTCTTCATGGAGACTTGAATGAAACTGTTTATATGGAACAACCTCCTGGCTTCATACATCCTCAAAAATCGAGTCATGTCTATCTACTTCACAAGTCCTTATATGGCCTTCGACAAGCTCCAAGAGCCTAGTTTGATAAGTTCAGCAACTTTCTTCTTGAAATTGGTTTTCTGTAGCACAGCTGATCCCTCCTTATTTGTTCTTCATACTGAGTCACATACAGTATTGTTGCTGCTATATGTCGATGACATCATCTTGACAGGTAGCTCACCTCAACTTTTAACCACATTGATTCAGAAGCTCAGTCTTTAGTTCCATATGAAGGACCTTGGATATCTTCACTACTTCTTAGGCATTGAAGCCAAACGTACCTCACAAAATTTATTTCTATGCCAAACAAAATATGCTATTGACTTACTTAAACAAGCTCATATGACAGATTGCAAACCAATCTCAACAGCCTTGCCACTTCGATCAGTTCTCATGCCCAATGCTGAAACTCAACTAATAGATCCTATTGAATACAGAAGCTTGGTAGGTGGTCTTCAATACCTAACAATCACTCGACCAGATCTAGCTTTTGCAACAAATCTTCTCTGTCAAAAGATACAACATCCAACAGTGGCAGACTTTCATCAATTAAAAAGAGTCCTTCGATATGTCAAAGGGACTATCCATCTTGGATTCTATCTCCACTCCAGGAGTTCAACAAGTCTCTACGATTTTTCAGATGCTGACTGGGTAGGATGTCCTACCACTCGATGATCTACTACAGGTTTCTGCACCTTTCTTAGCTCTAATTTGATTTCTTGGTCAGCCAAGAAACAATCCACTGTTTCAAGATCCTCCACAAAAGCAGAGTATCGGGCACTAGCTTCTACAACAGCTGAACTAACCTGGATCAGCTTTGTGTTACGTGATATTGGTATTCCTCTTGCAGCAGCTACATCTTTATTTTGTGACAACAAATAAGCTATTTCCCTCACAGCAAATGCAATATTGCATGCTCGCATAAAGCACATCGAAGTTGATTTTCACTTCGTTCGTGAAAAGGTGTCTTCTGGTTCCATTTAGGTCCAACACATTCCTAGCCATCTTCAGTTAGCGGACATTTTCACTAAATCCCTCTCTCAATCAGCTCATATGTCTCTTCGCACCAAATTGGGAATGGGATCCTTCACCCTTCCCAATTTGAGGGGGGATGTTA
Source organism: Eucalyptus paniculata subsp. matutina (assembly GCA_017140255.1). Classification (NCBI taxonomy): domain Eukaryota; kingdom Viridiplantae; phylum Streptophyta; class Magnoliopsida; order Myrtales; family Myrtaceae; genus Eucalyptus; species Eucalyptus paniculata. The sequence goes on along the minus strand of CM029441.1, from coordinate 21,975,566 downwards.
AATATAAAGGAACAGAGTTGAAGAAGAAGAACAGCACGTGTTGAAAAACAAGAAACAAAAGAAAGCAAAGGACTTGGCAATGCAGCAAACTACAAAGAGATGATGATCAACGGTGAAGATCTCATGATGAAGACTAGCTTGGATCGACATCAATGAAGGAGATGTCTGAAATGGAGAATGACATGGATCGCCAAGTTATATAAATCCAAAAACTAACACGTGTGCTGTATAGTGTAATATGTTAGTTGTATTATGTTTTCCTCATGAACACTATTCAGTTTTCTCTGTTACTAGGAAAAGTACTTCTTCCTCGATAGAAAAAGAAGGTGCGATATAATAAGAAAGAAAGAGAAGGTAGAGAGATAGAGATAAGAGAGAGGAAGAGAGAGATATCCTCCATGGATGCTCTGCATCACAGTATCAAATGAAAGCTTCGTAGGAACGATCAGTTGCTAAAGGTTTTTCAAGAGATACAAGTAAGATAGAGCAGAGGAGGAATAATAGAGGATCTATATTCATTGTTGTTGTTTAAGATACTTTGTACTACAATGATACTTTGATACAATGAAATACAAAGCACTTCCAGAATCGATTACTCTATCCAAGATTCTATTCTTCATCTCTATCTACATTTGTTCATCTTCATATTTCTCATATGGCTCTTCATCTTCACACGGATGAGCTGCACTTCTTCTTTCTCTTGGAAGGCTTGTCGTTCTCTTCTTTTGGAGGGTTGGCAATTCTCACACCGGCAATCTATATTACAAAAACAATGGCCTATATGAGGATTGTTGAAGTATACAAGGAGTTGTACTTGATAGTTGATAGGCTCTATTTTAAGTGTTTGTCCTTCACCTTCTACTTCTAGTATGTAAGGCTGCATTGTCAAGATTGTAGGAAGGATGGAATAAGAGTCTTCTTCATTTTCTCTTGAGTGATCAATTTTTATGACCATACCGCTGTGCTTTTTCTTGGTGAATTTTTACTCTAAAGGCTATATAAATATTACTCTAAAAACTGTATAGGCTAACTTTTTAATAGAGCTTTTCATAGTTAGTCACCTCGGTATTTGGAAGGAGTTTGACTAACTTTGAACAAGGAATCTATCTTGGAACATGATGCACAAATTCATCTAGCTGTTGTCTACGAAGATCAAAGGGGCATTCTCTGCTCTTGGTAAAGTTAAGTTTATGGTGTCGTTTTGAACTCTATGCTCCATTTTGGTAGTGGAGAGTTGCCACGATTGAATATGGATTATGGGGAGTCCCATTGTTTTGCTTACTAGCCCAAAAATCTACTATTGGCGGCCATTATTATAAACCAAAGTGTTTATTTTGCTTTATCCAATATCTCTTTCCTAAGGGTCCGTTCGTTTCGTGGAAAATGGGCCATTTCCGGAAAATATTTTCTCATAAGTCATTTTCCGGGAAAATGACAATATTTTCTGGTGTTCAATTAAAACTTGAAAATGTTTCGAAAAATATTTTCCGATGTTCGGTAAGAAAAATATTTTCTAAGACTTCACCACTTAGGCATGCATCACTTACCAACCTATAAATCCATCAAATATGAACTTGCCTTTAAATCCAAGCAAACTTGCTTCATATCTTTATTCTCTTATTGTTACCAAACGCTCATCTACTCTAAAAAATGTTCGTATGGATTTTAAAAAGAAGCAAAAGAGAAAAGAAGCAAAGCATATACAGCCCTAATGAGAATCTTCCAATTGAGTGGCATGTTCTTTCCCTGCGTCTTTTGTGTTCTAATAAACAAAAGAAAAAAGAAGCAAAGCATGTAGAGCCATTTACTTGATCAATGTACAACTGTAGGATAGAGTAAATAAAGAAAATGATAAGTAAGAGTACAGAGCACGAGCTTGAGATCAACAAGCTCGAGGTTCGCCTAGCAACGACCAACGACTAGCCAAGAAAAAAGAAGATGGAAAACAAAGATAAAAAAAGATAAATAAAAAAGAAAAGAAAAAGGAAATTAAAAATAATTCGAATTAAAAAAGAAAAGGAAAATTAAAAATAATTCGAATAAAGAAAAAGAAAAGAAGAAGAAGAAAGGGGGAAGAAAGTAAGAATTTGTAGAGGTGTGAGATAAGAGAGATCAAGTGAGGAAAACGTTTTCCATTTTTCAAAAGTGAAAAATATTTTTCCTTGATTTAGAAGACTTTTTTCTTTTCATGGAAAACATTTTCCCCAAGGAATTTATTTTCCGTGAAACGAACGCCGAAAAATTCAGAAAACGTTTTCCCGGAAATTATTTTCCGCGAAACGAACGGAGCTTAAAAGTGTGAATTACTATCCTGTAAGAGCAATTTTTCAGTGGCAGCAACCTCACTTGAACAAAGGAAAAATCTAGAAGTGTGTCGCTAGTTATGTGTGCTAATGCTCTGCCATCAAGATACCACAGAGAATGAGAAGTCTTCCCAATCGAGAGAGTTGAGAAGGAATTAGAGAGATCAATTGTGTTGAAGGCATGGTCAAACCGTTGTTGGCATCATAGCGCGCTGTGCCTGGATCCATTACCAATTTTACAAATGAGATGATGCCTCAATTGAAGAATGCCTCCCTAGGTGCATGGAGGAATAGGGCCTCGGCCCACCAGTGGGCCAACTAGAGGAGGTGGAGAGCCATCAACATGGGGGCCAAACTGCGAACCAAACCGATCATAGGAGGATTGCAAACTCGATTGATTAGTGCGAACCGTCTACCATGTCATTGACCCCATTTCGGCTTCTAGAAATACATCTACCTAGGGACTCTCAGGGGATGCATTTAGTGGCATGACTGATCAAAGCATGATAAATATCGGATGAAAATGAGGCATTAGATTTTCGGAGAAATTGTCTTATTGGATGAGGAGTTGTGAAGGCAAGCTGTCGGTATTTATGGTGTAACAAAGAGATTGTACTCAAATGGGGATGTCGACGAGGGATTAAATGTTTAAGTCCTTGTCGGAGACAAAGCAATTGATTTTAGTGGGAGAGTTCGCAATTGGCTTCAGATGTCGAAGGTAGTAGAGATGGACTGATCAGGTTTCTTGATGGCATTCTATAATTAAGTTCTAGTTCAATTACCTTGGTCGCACAGTGAGCTTTGTATTATATATTAGTGAGTCAAGAAAAGGCAAGTTCTGATGCTAGTTATCACGCAAAAAAAAAAAAAAAATCAGCTGCTGAAGCAGATTAGATGTTCAAAACGTATGAAACCGTAACAGAAGTTAGCGAAAAGAAAAAATTACAGGAGTTAGGATTTGCAGGGTTACTTCCAACATAGACTGGACTGCGTCCAAAATCCAAATCTCCCATTCCCGGTTTTGTTCTGTTGCTCTAGGACCTCGGCTCCGACTCCTTGTCTTCTGAGAGCGAGCCAAATCTCCCGAAATATCCAAAGGTCATGAACTTCATGGAAAATCTCGAATTAACCTACAGAGACACTGATCTTTTTTGACACAAGTGAAATAGGAGGGATTGGTCCCTCCAGTCCCATTGTGATTTGGAACAACCTTTGGCGAATGCGCAAAAGATCCATTCACATGGCTCAGCGGATCAGTACAGATTAGAATTGGCTCAAGCCAAGTTTTCGCAAAAGATGATTTCTTGCATCAAGCTTGATGGAGATGAGACTTGTGCCGTCGGGAACGTTGGGGGAAGTGGTGATGAGAAATCGGAATTAGTGAAAATAGAAGATAATAGATAAAGAGATGGCAGAGAAGAAGAAAACTGGGGATTCATCCGAAATAGAAATGGGGTAGAATGTCGAAGACTTTGATGGTTTTTTTTTGGCTCTGATACTATGTTGTATTTAAAGTGACAGAGAGAGTAGACTTTGAGTTTTTATGGTGGCTTAACCCTAACTATGCTTGGGCGATCTGTAAATATAATAGTAATTAATTACAGTCATCGTCCAGATAAAAACATAATAATCACAGAAAGACTCCATAATATATATCAGTTATATATTAATAAATATGCAAGCTTCATTTCCTGTCCAGCTTCTTAAGCATGTCGTAGCCAAGTAAATGCAATTAGATTGTACTTTTCCTTGGCATCGACTAGGAATTGACGAATTCCTATCCAAAGCAAGAAGATGATGAAGGCCTTTTTGTCAAAAAGCTGCACTTAGCTTTGATAAACAAACAAATCAAATGCCAAATGTTGATGTCTTTCACTTTATTGAACTAAGAAGGCAATGCAAATTGAGGTTCACATCATATCCTTCACAATGAAACGAACACTAAACAACAGTCCTCTATAGGGGCACCATTTCAATTGGTGAGGGGCTTCATGATCCCCTGAAGTACATATCGGCTTGCTTTTCCTGTTCTTTGACATATTTTATGAGGTGTCTCATCTTCTTCTTGATGTCTGCTATTTCAAGCTTCACTGTTTCTGCTCCCTCCTCAATTGCAAAATCATCTTTCTGCGAGAGCTCTTGATCTGTACTGCCAGACGGTCAATAAGAATTCTGAGTGTGTCCTGGTCTGTGAGAGCAACAAAGGTACTGGCCTGTAGAGCTTTTAGTTGTAAGAATCTACTAATGTAAACCGTGGTGACTTCTCTTGCAGAGTTTCTTGCATTTTAAACTCGTAAATGTTGTTCCCATCATTATAGCCACTTAAAAATCAAGCTAGCTTCACAATGTAGAGGTGCGGATTTCAAGGGGAAACTATTATTTTAAACTTAATAGGGACGTTAACTTGGTTTGATGAAATTGTGGGGATGGTCACTGCAATGAGCGAGAAAAAGGTTTGCACGACTCACTTGCATTGAGGTGATCACCTCCCTTTGTTCCATAAGCGTGTTTTCATAATTCTTCCAGAGGGAGTCAATCCACTTGCCCACCGAATCCATGGAAAAGGCAGCTGCAACCGCTAGAGCTGTGGTGACTGGCAGAGCAACCACCGCTGTAGTCACAACCGAATATATCAGAATGGCTTGGAAAGTCGTAACCAGTATCTTACTTGAGACCTTCGCCCAAGTGTCTGTTCTTGAGCTTTGTGTCAATCTCCTTCTTCTTGATCTGCAACTTCTCGAACATGGACTCTTTTTGCTTGTGGATAATCTGTAAGATCTCGAAGAACTCAGTAAAAGGGTCTCCAGTCTCCCTGAAATTCTTCAATTTTTCCACGGTGTTTTGAGTACATAAATTTTTCCAAGGCCTCTGCATCAGTTTATCTCGAAACAGAACAACTGTGTGTATTCCTCACCACCTTATCCTTGTAATGTTAGGATGTCAAACCCTAGAAATCATTTCAATCTCATTGGCATGTTAGGATATGAAGTCTAATGCTATTGCATAAAGAAAACAGGAGAGATTGTAAACCTTAGCACTAGTAGCTCAAGAACCAAATGTACTTAGATACATGTGTTTTCAATGAAGTTCCCCGAGAATCAAGATACAAATACTTGCAGTCTTCTTTCCTGTCTTCTTCTTCGAAGCAATGAATCGCGTCGAAAATCCGCAATTAGGCGTCCTGCGCATACTTCAAGCAATTCTCAAGGGTGGCACAGAAATCTAGGATGTGCAAGCCATTTGAGAAGTCCTCCCCAACAAGCTCAAACAACTCTAGAAGGTTTCTTGTGGTGTTGGAATCTTCCATGGACCTTTAGATGAGATCATGAGGTTAACAAAAGAGGGAGAGTACACTATAAGCATAAAAAAGAAGCGATGCACTCGTCCTTTTTGGTCAATCAATAAACCTACTTCATGTCCTCATACCAAGAAAAAGGCTACAACTTGAATTTAATACAGGCAATAAAAGAGATACCATGTTTGTTCTAGTTTGTGTGCTAAACATATCATTTGGCATCTATAGATCGTCAGTTAAGGACACATATGGATTACTTGTTAAGGTTGTCCCTTATGAGTTATGGAGAGGATTAGTGGTCGATTTATTAGTATGAGGGAATGCCTTACCTTTGGAGTTAGCTTTTGAGGTGAGAGAGAACCAACACCACCCAACGTTGGTATCAGAGCCCAATTGCCAATAAGTTTGGACTAAATAATCACTTGGAAGATACGGGTTGTTGCGGCGCTGACCTAGGACCCGATGTGCGAGGGAGAGATTTGTTTGAGTTTATCTTACATTAATTGTGGAAGAGGCTGGTGGTTAGTTTGTAAGTGTAAAGAAAATGTTCACCAATTGAGCTAACTTTTGGATGAGAGAGGCCCCAAGACCACCAAATACTAGTATCGAAGTCTAGGTTATCAACAAATCTGAACCCAAAGTCACATAGGAGAGATATAGCTTGTTGCTACTTTGACCTAGGTTCCAATATGTGAGAGGGAGCTTATTAGAGTTATCCCACATTGGTTGTGGAAGGGGATGGAAATTGATTTGTAAGTGTGAGGAAAAACCTCACATTTTGAGCTAACTTTTGAGGTGAGAGAGGTCCAAGACCACCCAACACACTTGTGAGGAAAAGCATCACCCTTTGAATTGGCTTTTGGGGGGAGGGATATCCAAGACCACCTAACATTGGTATCATAACCTATGGTAGATTAATGGGTTCCCAATCTATTCCACCGTTGGTGAATATCTCAAGAAAGGAATTTGCTGACCAATGGCACTTTCCGAGCAATTGAGCATTGTGGACTACTAGCGTGGGCCATATGGCAAATTTCATGGTTCGATGCAAAGGAAGAAACATGGGATGAAGTTGAGCATTGGAGACTTAGATTGAGATTAATTGATGTAGAAAGATACCTAAATTAATGGGGAGCAAACTTAACACTAGAATTCATACGTGAGGAGGAGATCATTAAGATGTATGTGTAAGTTATATTAATCACATCAAAGAATTAATGTGGTGTTGAGTAGTTAATATATCTAAGTTCGCGCATAAGTCATTGGCTTAAGTTTTTTTGAGTGAATTTGAATCCAATTTGATATGTTGATGGGCTCAAACTTGAACTCCTCATGGTGATCTCCCCGAGTGAAGGTATTGAGCTTATACTACGTGCTTTCAATAATGTTATCAGAGTTGTTGGTTGATTCGTGAGCCCCAACTTTGTTCCAATGTTTAGTGAATAACTTAAGGAAGGTATCTAGTCACCAACTTAATTTCCAGGAGGTGGGTGTTGTAGTGTAGTAACGTGACCCTGATGGTAGACTTCATGGTTTGATTTGGAGAAAGAGGCCAAGGATGAAGTTCAGCATTGATGGAGATTCAAGTAGAGATATCTTGATGTGGAATGATACTTAGATTAAGTGAGAATAGACCTAACGCTAAGCTCACATGTGAAGGGGAAATTGTTAAAATACATGAGAGAGTTACAAGATGTTGCAGTTTTGATTTAGGGCTCGATGTGTGAGGGAAAAGTTGTTGCACTCCCACGTCGGTTGTAAAAAGAGCTGATATTAACACCTAAATTTTGGCAACCTATTTAATTGTCTATTATATAGGAAAATTAGTGATCAACCATGACCCCTAAATAAAAATATTAATTAAATAATATATAGATATTAGGAGCATTTGGATTAGGCCCATATACTAATTGGGTCGATGGTGGATGAGTCTAAGTGGATGGCCTTAAACTTAATGGATTGGATTGAATTCGCAAGAGTGTTAAATTGTGGCCAAGGCCATGGGATTCATTATGGCCCAAATTTGCATTAAATTTTCCAAGTTGGAATAATTAATTTAATTGATTTAGTACTTGGAAATTTGATTTAGTTTATTTTGTGATGATTCAACTAGAGGAAGTAATTAGAAAATTGCCTAGAAAACGCTAGACTTGGCCCTTATAAAGGGAGGCTACACAATTAAGATACACTATCACAATTCTGAGAAAGAGAGAATACACTAAGAATAATCGTGGGAGACGGCTGTAAGGAGAATTAAGCCACAAAGGCCGAATCAGAGAGAGAAGTGGATGGGGTGCTTTGTTTCCACAATAATCGGCCTCCAACCCGCTCTTACATGCTTGGCTCACAACGCCCCTCTACAGCTTTTCTTGCCATCGCCGTACCTTCACCTTCACCTCGGCAAAACGTCTCGGTCAGCCCTCAAGCGTGTATCCAGTAGTTCTAGTTGTGGTCCTCATGTGCTCAGCGACGCCTGTTATTTTGCTAAGTCCTGTATCAGGCCCGGTGTCCTAAGACTTGTGGCCGACCATCAAGTGAATGCCACAAATGCTGGTGACATCTTGCCGCAGTCATCACTTGACATTTCCAGTCTTCAACAGCAAAACCGAAGAACTGCTGCACTCTTATTCGTCCCCACGTCTCATTGACAATCAGTATGGATTCTTGCGGTTTTGCACTTGTTCTCTTTTTGCAGGCTTTTCTCAGTGAAGTTTGACACTCATAAGCACAATTTTTCATCCATCACACAAGAGGAGCCAATCGGTGGTCAAGAAGGAGTACTTGTTCAAAAGAGCAAAAAGACCAAAGTGGGCCTAATTGGACTAAGTGGAAAATTTAGTGTACAGTCGATTTCTTGTAATCCAGTGTGGCTCGATCAACAAAGTGAGATTCAACATGAAGAGTAGAGAACATTCCAACGTGAACCCAATGAAGCAACAAAACAAAGAAAAGGAAAAGATGACTCGGAAAGAAGGATTGATCCAGCTGTGAGCAAAAGTTCTCACTAAGATTTGCTTGCCTTGATGTTGTACCTCACCATTCCCTTTGCATCGAGTCTATCGCCCCTAGTCTCGCTTGCTTCTGTTGCCAATCATCACGATCTCCCTTCATTGGCCACGTCGTTGCACCGTGATCCCAAGCCTGTGATCCCTGCCGAGCCGTTATGCCGCCGTGATCCACTGGGCTTAGCATCACCACCATCGAGTAGGTCGTCGCTATGAATCGTTGCGCCATCACTGGTCCAAGTTTGGGAACAATAACTTCAAGATTAGGTAATTATTTGATGTTAATTCAATATTTGATTATGTTACCTAATTTGATAATACCACGATCTAATTGTATATGTTGAGTGATGGGTATCCCCAACTAGGATTTATTTCCTATTCTGCAATATTTTATTTATAAGACTTTAGATGAAATTATTAATCGTGTGGGATCTCTTAAAATTGATATTTTGATCTTTAATGCTTTAGATCAATTTATTGATTTTATCCGCGGAAAATTCGTGTTAATTTGATATGGCTTCCTATTTTTTTATTTTTATTTTTTGGTCGAAAGGATAAAATTCATTCATGAAAGTTAAGAGCACAATCAGCAGCTAAAGCATCCGAATACAGCATGTCTAACAAAGCAGAAGGAGGTGAAACAAACCAGTTAAGGGGAAGTGTGCCATTTTTGTGGGCCTTTGCAGCCCAATCGGCCACAAAATTAGCCCCCCTTCAACAAAAACCTAATTTGCAGATTGGAGAAGCCTTGAAGGAGAGCCGCTGCTTCAGCGAAGATGGATTTGACCTCCCATGGTGTAGATCTTAAACCTTGGATTGTTCCACCAGAATTTTTTAGTCAGATTCGAGCACCATCCAATCGTGCGCCTTGCTCTGCTCCAGCAAGTAGTGAAGAGTGATTGCTAATGCTTGAAATTCCGCCTGCAAAGCCGACGATGCGACAACACTCCTGGTAAGGCCATCTATCGGTTTTCCATTTCGATCGTGACAGATGCACGCCATAGTCCCTTCATTACCCTTTAATTGAAACGCTCCGTTGATATTCACCTTCAGGAAATCAAGATCTGGAGGTCTCCATAAATCGTCTCGCTTGAGACAGTGGCGTCTAGTGCCTCCTCCATTAAAGTTGGAAAGTTGTGCTGTCTGGACAGAAGCCAATGCTAGATTAACGACCCGAATTGGATCAGGTTGCTATCGCCGAAAAACGAAATTATTTCTAGTCTTCCAAATATGCCACAAGACTGTAGCTACAGCCTCGAAATTAGGTGAGTCATGATTCTGTTCAATTCTATTTGCCATCCAAGCTCCGAGATTTTGTATACCCTGTGTTGATATCTGAATATTAAGCGTTGGATGTGACCAAATAGTTGTTGTCCATGGACAAAGTAGAAAGGTATGTATTGCAGTCTCTGGTGTGTTGGTAGGACATATTGGGCAGATTGGATTTGAGGTGATGTGGCGATGAAAAAGATTAGCTTTGGTTGGTAGAGCATCATGGCTTAGGGACCACATGAATAGCCGTATTTTCGGGGAAATCTTCAGCTTCTAGATTTTCTCCCACAGAACATCATTGGCTTGAATAGAAGTAGTTGCTCTATTTTGAATACTACTGAGGGCTGCTGTTCTGACTGATTGGTAGCCACTTTTTACGGTGTATTTGCCATCTGTAGAGTCAGTCCAAATAATTTGATCATTTATGTAATTGGGTCTTACCGGAATGGTAAGAATTTCACTAATAGTGAAGTCATCAAATTACCTGTTTATGAGAGGAACGTTCCATGTATTGTTGTTGGGGTCAATATAATCAGCCACCAGCAGGGATTCATCTTGAAGAGCTGGACCGTGTAAAATTCCATTTGGTAACCAACGATCTTCCCTAGTTCTGATTTTGCTCCCATCACCCACCACCCAATGTAGTCTCGGTAAAATTAAATCTCTTCCTACCAATAGGCTCTGCCAACCCCACAATGGTCTAGTTCCTTTCTCAGCATGTCTAAATTCACATGAATGAAAATAAATACCTTTGAATAGCATGCTCCAAAGGGAGGAGGGTCCCTAAATTAAATGCCAGGCTTGCTTCCCGAGCATTGCCCTATTAAAATCCATAAGATCTCCAAAGCCGAGTCCTCCTTTGCTCTTACTAGTTTTGAGCTCCTCCCAACTCTTCCAATGGATACTGGGTTTTGTACTATTATTCTACCACCAAAATCGAGCAATCTTCTTCTCAACGGATTTGCAAATAGATGTAGGAATTTTAAGGATAGACATAGCATACTAAGGGATCACTTGGACAACAGACTTAATCAAAATTTCCTTGCCGCCCTTTGATATTAACTTTTCTTTCCATCCGTCTAACTTTGAATGGACTTTTCCCATTATCCAGGCAAACATTTCTCTTTTTGATCTACCCCAGTCTGAGGGAATCCCTAGATATTTGCCTGTTTTAACCATCAGAGGTACTCTGAATTCATTGGCCAAATTTTCTTGTAGGCCAATAGGGCAATCTTTACTGACAAATATTCCAAATTTATTCCTATTTACTTCCTGTCCTGTTGCCAAACAGTATTGATTTATAATATTGGAAAGATTTTGACATTCCAGCAACTTACCATCTAAGAAAAATATGGCATCATCTGCAAAGAATAAATGAGATAGGGTAGGACAGCACCTGTTGAGCTTGATGCCTCTAATGTTTCCCATATCGAGAGCCTGATTAATAAAGTTGGACAGGACATTTGCTAGCAAAATAAACAAATAAGGAGAAAGTGGGTCTCCCTTTCTTAGGCCGCGTGTTGGATGGAAGTAATTTAAAAGTTCGGACATGGCTTCCTAATTTGAATTGTGAATTTTACCTTTGGTGAGTGGGCAAATTTTGAGTGTTTCAATGCTATCTTGTCTTGATTGTTTTCCTTATTTGAAAATATAAAAAAGATTGCATATAGATAAATTAGGTCATGTGAGGTAATATTGCCTAATTAGAGTAGATTGTATTGCATAATTAAAATAGAATGCATATTTGGATAGTTTTTTCATAATAATTTGAATTGCTTCTAAATAGGATTATTTACATAGCATGGCATATTTAGGTAGGTTCATGAAGCTAAGGATACTCATCCAATTGAATTGAATTACTTTCTAGTGTAGATTTGATAATATCTTTTTATAGGTAGTTTTTTACATTAATTTTTAATTGTGAATTTTAATAAATAAAAAAATCATATGCACATCATATAGATTGATTGCACATTGTGTCATACACCATGTCATATGGTCTATGTCATCACGTGCCATATCATCACTCATGCCATGTCATTGCTTATATGTCATTTAGTGATTGCATATTTAGATTCATTTAATTAAATTGCATGTCATGCACATAACTTTAATTAAATCACATGCCATATTAGAGTAGCTGAATGCCAATTTTTCCTGTCATTATAAATTGCATCTCTAGGTTCATGTACTTTGGAAATTGCGTGCTATGCTAGAATAATATATTTTATTGTCATTATAATTAAGACATTCATATGTCACATGTCATATTAGACTAATAGCATGCACTGCTTATAGCTTAGTTTCATTTATATAAAAGAAAACCCCAAAAAAATTGTTTGCAATTGCGTGTTAATTAGAAACATATATTTAGGTTGAATATGTGGTTTTTTCTATTAACATTGTAGATACTTGTATTACTTCGAGGTAAACACATCTTCTCTATCCTTGCAATTTATTTATTGTTTTCATTATTGGTTGTTATTTTGATGTCTGCGCACCTCATGAACACCTTGCATGTTAGTAATTCTAGTTAAAATGAATCTAAGCTACCTATCAAACATTTTTTGCAATAATAGAAAAAATGTACCGGAAGGACATTAGAGCAATTTTGTGTAATTGAGTTCTCTAGTGCATAGGGGTAAAGTATAATTTTTGATACTTTATCCGGGTCCCTAATTGACCTCCAAAAAACTGATTAGTGGCGATTCCAAGATGAAAATTATGTATATTGTAAGAACTTGAACCCTAACACATGAACTGGTATAAGCTTGAGAGAGTCTGAGTTAAGTCGAGGCTTAATGTCACAACATATGGTGGTCAATTTATAAGTATGAGGGAGTGCCTCACCATTTGAGCTATTTTTGGGGATAAGGGAGACTCAAGACTACCCAATGCTTGTATCAAAATTTAAGTTACCAATAAGTCTGAACTCAACAGTCACACAAGAGAGATACAGGTTGTCGTGACTCTGACCTAGGGCCTAACGTGTGAGGGAGGGATTGTTGGGGTTATACCACATTTGTTTTGGAAGGGAAGGGTGATTGGTGTGAGGAAAAGTTTTACCATTTAAGCTAACTTTTAGGGTGAGAGATGTTCAAGACTATCTAGCACACTCGTGAGAGAAAGTATTACCTTTAAAGCTAGCTTTTGAGTTGAGAGATACCTAACACCGGTGTCAAAGCTGATGATAGATTGATGGAATCCTAATCTGTTCCGATGTTTGGTGAACATTGCAAGGAAGGAATCATATTACCAATATAGCTTCGGGCATGTGAACATTATGGTGTAGTAGCGTCGGCTTGATGGTAAACTTAATGGTTCAATTTGGAGGAAGAAACCTAGCGTGAAGTTTAGCATTTGAGATTCAAATTGAGATAAATTGATGTGTAGAGATATTTGAATTAAAGGGGAGCAAACTCAATACTAATACTTACATGTGAAGGGGAGATAGTAAAGATGCACGTGTGAGTTGTGTTAGAAAAAAATTACATTAGAGAATGGATATGTTGATAGGCTTGGACTTGAGCTTTCTCTTGGCGATCTCCCTGAGTGAAGGTATTAAGTTTCTCCTACATGCTCCCTACAAATGGTATCAAAGCCGTTTGTTGATTAGTGGGCCCCCAATCTATTTTGGTGTTTGGTGAATATCTTAAGGAAGGAATTTGATTACCAACATGGTTTTTGGGTTGTGGGCATTGTGGTGTAAAAATGTGGATCGGATGGCAAACTTCATGGTTTGATTTGAAGAAAAAGACCAAGGATGAAGCTCTGCATTGATGGACATTCAAGTTGAGATATCTTGATGCAAAATTATACTTACATTAAGGGGAAGTAGAACTAACGCTAAGCTCACACGTGATAGGAGATTGTTAAAATACACGTGTGAGTTGTGTCAGAGAAGTTCTATATCCAAGAATTAATATGGTGATAGAAATTAATATATTTTAATTGGTCATAACTTATAGGCTTAAACTTTGAATGAAGGTCGGTCTAGTTTTCGGGTTGAGATTGGTTCAAGACCACCTCAACACTAGCATCAAAGCTGGTTAATTTGTGGGCTCCCAATTTGTTCCAGTGTTTGATGAATATCTCAAGAAAGGAATTTGATTACTAATGTGGTGTTCAGGCGGTGCATGTTGTGATTTAGCAATGTGGGCACAATGGCAAACTTTATGGTTTGATCCAGAGAAAGAGATCAAGGATGAAGTTCGGCACTAATGGAGATTTAAGTTGAGATATCTTGATGCAAAATGATACTTGGATTAAAGGAGAGCATACTTAACATTGAGCTCACATATGAGGGAAAGATTGTTGAAATATCCATGTGAGTTTTGTTAAGAAGTCTGATATTGAAGAATTTGTATGGTGTTGAGTAGTTAATTGCAAGTAGATATGTTGACGAGCTCGGATTTGAGCTTCCTTTTGGCAATCCCTCTGGGTGAAGGTATCGAATTTCTGCTGTGCGCTCCCAACAAATGGTGTAAGAGCCGTTGGTTAATTGTTGGGCACCCAATCTGTACTAGTGTTTGGTACATATCTCAAGGAAGGAATTTCAATTGGCTTTTAGGGTGTTTATCTCATTATTGTGGCTACCACCTAAGACTTGATGTGTGAGGGGGAGATTATTCGAATTTATCCTATTTCAGTTGTGGAATGGGCTAATGGTTGATTTATAAGTGCAAGGGAATATTTTATCCTTTGTGCTAGCTTTTGGGATAAGAGAAACCCAAGACCACTCAACATTACCTAGAAAACTTATAAAAAGTAATCCCTCCGGGAAAAATAATTGGAGGTATAGTCCAAGCTTATATTTTCTATCTTTAACACATTTCAATGGAAGGAAAGATTGGTTGTCAAGGTATTATATCGGCAAACATCCAATAACTAAATGTGTGTTTCGGACAATATCTAGGTTTTTGTCATCTGGTAAATATGGCAACATCATAATATCCATCCGACGCAATAATTTACATTCCAAAAATCTATAGAAATATGACATGGAACTGATCACGCGAAACGGTCGAGTGTCAACATATCATCTCTAAACAAGGTTTCTCCAAGTCGTATCAAGAATGAGAAACACTAATATGGCATGAGCATTCTCGGTAACTATGCTGAAAATTTCAAAAGCTTTCTCTAGACACTTTCTATGTCATCGTGACAAAGTCTATCCTCCGATTGAAAAAATACAAATCTACATTAGAGGACGCTTCTTCATTACATTCAACAAGCCATCTTGCCCTTTGTTTTCTAACTTGCGTCCCGCAAAGCAGTCAATTGAAGCCACTTATTTAGGTAAAGAAAAATCCAATTTATGTTAATTTGTGCAAGAAGAGTTAGCTATCTTGGTTGTTGGATTGTAATCCTGTTATGGTTTTAGATCTTATGCAGATTGTGGTATCTGAACTTTTGCTGATTATAATGCAGGAGAGATAAATAAAAAGGCCATCATGAATTTGAAAAAATCATGATCAAGCTTGATCATGAGATATACACGTTACACATATGTGTTTTGTTTCGAGATACACTGATGCAGAGACTTTGTAAAAATTTAGGTACCCAAATATATTGGACAAATTGAGGAATTTCAGGGAGGGTGGACACCCATTGATTGAGTTCTTCGAGATCTTTCAAATTATTACAAAAGTCAATGTTTGAGAAGTTGCAAATTGAGAAGGAGATCAACATGAAGCTCAAGAGCATACACACTTGGTTGAAGGTCTCAAGTATGATCCTGGTTGTGACTTTCTAAACTGTTTTGATCTATTCAGTCCTGACTGCAGCAGTTTTTGCTCTGGTAGTGGCCGCTGCTCTTGCAGCTGCAACTGCCTTTCCCATGGATTCGGTTGGTCAGTGGATTGACTCCCTTGGAAAGAATTATGAACATATGCTTACATAATAGGGGGAGGTGATCACCTCAATGCAAGTGAGTACTACAAAGCTTTCACACTCTTATTATAATGACCATCCCCACAATTTCATCAAACCAAGTTAACATCCTTGTTAAGTTCAAAACAATAGTTTCCCCTTGAAGTCCTCACGTCTAACTTAATGAACATTGTGAGGCTGGCTTGATTTTAAGTAGTTGTGATGATGAGAACAATGTCTAGGAGTCCAAAATGCAAGAAACTATGATTTCCATAAGCAATTCTCACAAGTAAAAGCTCTACAGTCCATTACCTTTGTGTCTCTCAAGGACCTAGACAATTAGAATTCTAATTTACCCTTTGGAGGTATAGATCAAGAGCCTCTTGTGGAAAGCTGATTTTCCAATTGAAAAGAAAGCAGAAGAAGTAAAGCTAGAAATAGCAGACATCAAGAAGTAGCCAAGAGATTTCATGAAGGATGCCGTAGAACTGGAAAAACAAGCCAATATGTGCTTCAGGGGATTATGAAGCCCCCCACCAATTGAAACGGTGCCCCTATAATGCCATACAGGACTGTTGTTAAGTGTTTGTTACATTGTGAAGGATGTAAGGTGAACCTCAATGTGCATTGCCTTCTTAGTTCAACAAAGTGGAAGACATCGACATTTGGCATTTGATTGGTTAGGATTATCAAAAATAGGTAGCTTTTTGACAAAAAAGGCCTTTATCATCTTCCTACCTTAAAAAGTAATTCTTCGATCCCAAGTTCCATATGAAATGAGGCTAGCTTGTGTGTCAATATATAGTTGATATATATTATGGGGTCTTTGTGTGGGTTATTGTGCTTTTACCTATTCCTTGACTGGAACTAATCACTATTATATAATCCTATGAAACACATATCAGCTAGCTTTACCAGCTATTCGACATCTTTCAAGAAATCTCTCAGCTTCTTCTTGATGTATGCTATTCCAAGCTTCTCTACTTCTGCTCCCTCCTCAATCACAAAATCAGTCGTTAGCAAGAGGCTCTTATTCTGTACCTCCAGACGATCAATAAGAATTCTGGTTGTTTCCATGTCCATGAAAGCAACTAAGGTATTGGCCTGTCGTGCTTTTAGTTGTACGAATTTACTAATGTAAATCATGGCAACTTCTCTTGCAGAGTTTCATGCATTTTGGACTCCTAGACGTTTTCCCCATCATTATAGTTACTTAAAAATCAAGGCAGTCTCACAATGCTCATTATGTTAGATGTGAGGACTTCAAGGGGACACTATTGTTTTGAACTTGACAAGGATGTTAACTTGGTTTATGGAAGTGTGGGGATGGTTACTGTAATAAGGGAGAAAAAGGTTTGTAATACTTACATGCACTAAGGTGAACACCTTCCCATGTTCCATAAGCGTATTTTCATAATTCTTCCAAAGGGAGTCAATCCACTAGCCCGCCAAATCCATGAGAAAGGCAATTGCAGCAACCAGAGCCATGGTGACTGGTGGAACAAACACCATAGCAGTCATGACTGGATAGAGCAGTATGGCTTCGAAAGTCGTAACTAGTATAGTGCTTGAGACCTTTGCACAAGTGTGTATGCTCTTGAGCTTTGTGTCAATCTCCTTCTTGATCTGCAACTTCTCAGACATTGACTTGTTGATTGCAGATAATCTGCAAGATCTCAAAGGGTCTGCAATCTTCCTGAAATTCCTCAATTTCTCCCAGGTGTTTGGGTACCTAAATTAGTTTTTCTCGAAATTGAACAAGTATATGTATTCCTCACCACCTTGGCCTTGTAATGTTAGTATATCAAACTCTAGAAATCAACTCAACCTTGTTGGCAGAGGATATGAAGTCGAATGCTATTGCATAGAGAAGACGGGAGAGAATGAAAACGTTAGCAATAGTAGCTCAAGAACCAAATGTACTTAGATACATGTGCTATCAATGAAGTTCCTTGAGAATTAAGATACACATACCTGTGACCTTCTTTCCAGTCTTCTTCTTCAAAGCAATGAAGCGCATCAAAAATCAGCTATTGGATATCGCATGCATACTTCAAGCAATTCTCAAGGGTGGCACATAAATCTAGGATGTGCAAGCCATTCTGGAAGTCATCCCTGACAAGCTCGAACAGCTTTGGAAGGTTTCTCCTGGTGTTGGAATCTCCCATTGACCATCAGGTGAGATCATCAGGTTAAGAAAAGAGAGGGAAAGTACATTAAAAGGAAAAATAATGAAGCAGTCACAGAAGTTCACGTCCCCTAGAGAATTTTAGAGCATGTGAAATTGAAATTTGAAGGAAGAGCATGGGAAGGAACTCCGAGTTAAGTTAGAAGATCATCGTGGCATGTCCCAAAAATATAAACTATTAATAGAGCAATGATTCGAGACCATGCTAACTAGATTTGGAATGAACTAACTAGTACAGACCAAACCTAGAACATGAAACTCCAATTGGAGAAGTGAGTCTACGGAGTTTGATGAACAAAGCCAATTACAATTCATATTCTGTGTCTTATGGAGTTTAGGACAAATATTAGATACTATTGATGATTTTTACACCATTCTCACATGGATGAGAGTACATTGATGCAAGAAAATATGCATTATAGTACGAGGATGATAAATGACTTGAGTAGTTACCGATGTCCATGCCCTATATTTTAAGCACCTAATATAAATTATTTCTAGTTTTATTCCGTGAGTCATCCTATCAAGTGGGCTAGTACATTCATTTTCAACCTCAACAAGATAGTTCTATGAGTTGGGGTATATCTCATAATCAAGCAGGGTCATGATTTTTTCAAATTCATGAGGGCCTTCTCATTTGACTAGCTTGCCTGGTAATCAGCAAGAGTTCAGATTCCACAATTTGCATAAGATCTAAAACCATAACAGGAGCACAATCTAACAAGCAAGATAGCTAACTCTTCTTGCACAGTGGAATATAAATTGGATTTTTCTTTACCTAAATGAGCTGCTTCTTGCAATTGACTGCTCTGAGGGACGGAAGCTAGAAAGGAGAGAAAGAGCAAGATGGCTTGCTGAAAGAAGAAGAAGCGTCCTCTCATCTGGATTTCTAACTTTTCAATTGAAGGATAAACTTTGTCAGGATTACGTAGAAAGTATCCAGAGAAAACTTTTTGAAATTTTGGGCATTGTTACTGAGAATGCTCATACCATGTTAGTGTTTCTCATTCTTGAGATGATTCCGAGAAACTACATTTAGAGGCGATATGTTGACACCTGACTTGTTTCTTATCAACAGTTTTGAGTCACATTCATATAGATTTCTGGAATATAGATTATTAGGTGAAATGGACATTATGTTACTGCCATATTTACCATATGACAAGAACTTAGATATTGTGTGGAATACCTGTTTAGTTATTGGACGTTTGCCAATATAAAACCTTGACAACCAATCTTTCTTTCTATTGAAATGTGTTAAGATAGAAAATGTCAACTTGTAATATACCTCTTGTTATTTTTCCTTGGAGAGATTACTTTTTACATCTTCTAAATAGTTATGCTTTGCATCTTGTATCATCTCAACTTAGAATTTGGCATCATATATTGGAATATTGCGTTGCTGCAAGACAAATGGCTATCAGTTATAAGCGTTCTAGGTAATCCTTATGTGCCCTTAACGACGATCTATGGGACGCCAAATAATATGTTAGCACACAAATTAGAACACACATGCAATTTCTATCTTGTTGTCCGGATCAATTCCTAGTTGTAGTTTTTTCTTGGTTTGAGGACCTGAAGTAGGTTTATTGGATGATAAAAAAAGACTAGTGTTCATGAAGAGAGAGAGAGAGATAGTAAAATCATGGAAAAATGGGAAAAATATATATATATATATATATATATATATATATATATATATATATATATATATATAAATGGACAAAATCGAATGCCATGATTGAACTTTTTTAAAAGTTAACTATATATTTAAGAGATTCATAGGATCATCGGGTAGTGCCATCTAGGTAGATGACTTATATCGGGTCGCTAAGGGCCTGTTTATATTTACTCCAAATAGTGTATGATTTTGTTCTTTTGTTTCCCGAAACGAAAAAAGAACAGAAATCCTTTTGATAAAATTTTTACTCCCAGGAATAAAAATCTAATTTTTTGTTCCCGAGAATAAATTTGGAACATAATTAAGAAGTAGAAAAGAGTAGTTTCTTGTTTCCGGGAACAATTCATAGATCAATTCCTATTTTTTCTTTTCTTTTCTTTTCTTTTCTTTTCTTGTCTCTTCTTCTCTTCCCCTTTCTTCTTCTTCCCTTTGGCCAGTCGCCAGCCCCCAACAATGCCAAGCCATGGTGAGGCTTGTTGGCCCGAGCCTCACCATGGTTGGGTGAGGCTTGGCCTTGCATAGCCACAACAAGGCTCGGCCTCACCTAGATCTGGCGAGGCCGAGGCTCGCCTTGGCTAGGCTAGCCTCCGATGAGCTCATTGGACCTCGCCCTGGCTTGACGAGGCTCCAGCAAGCTCACTGAACCTCGCCCAGTCGATCACTGGCCACAACAAGGAAGAAGAAGAGAAAAAGAAAAGATAAAAGCAAGAAAAATATAATAAAAATATTAAAAAATTAAAAGAAACAAAAGAATTTAAGAATCTTACTAAACACATTTATATCCCGGGAATAAAAATTTTGGACAGTTACCAAGCACGTTCTTCTGCTCAGAAATTGTCCCAGGAACATAATCAGAAAAAATCATTTCTAATTAAAAATTATTCTTCGGAACAAAATGATTACTAAATGCGCCCTTAGATTTTTTTCCCCTCTATTCTCGCCCTTTTTGTTGATTCTCGTTATACATTACTACTTGTATGACTAGAACAAAAAGTCATGCTTCATAATTAATATATATTCCAGCAGTCTTAAATCAAGTGAGACATGAAATCTATAGCTTGGATCATATGAGAGACAAAGAAAGATGCTCCATTTGTTTCGCAAAAAATAAACATGTTGAAAAACAATGCTCTAAAAAGAACTGTTCCTATCCTTAAAGTAATTCACCAATGAAAGATATCTTCATTATTGACAATAATTAATAATTAAATATATTCATAAATAATGAAAATATTTATTTTTTATTAATATATATATATATATATATATATATATATATATATATTAGTGATAAATATGATCATTTTAAGGAAAATATTTTTCTAATCATTAATTTTTCGAAAGACAAGCACCCCTTGTCAATCTCGGAATTGCTACAGTTGGTCAGCGTGTCTGAGGATTTTCATCTAAAGAGCAGGAAAAAAATTTGTCACGACGACATAGTCGCGTCCATTGCCCTGAGAAACCCCGAGAACCTCGAGTACCTTCACCAGGTCCTCGACTGATTCGAGAACCCGACTATATTCAGCTTGAGTTCCATTGATCAGAGTCTACTCCAAGAGCCGGCAAAAGAACGCTTCAAGTGCCATAACTTTGGCCAAAGGGACACTTAAGTGCCATAACTTACGAAAGGTACACTTAAGTGCCACATTCGAAGAAAAACGGATCACTTGAGTGCCACTCCAGCCAAAGTCCAGCCAAAACGCCAACGTGGCGTTTTTCCGGCGAACCGCACCCAAAACGACATCGTTTTGCACGCTGACGTGGCCAAAACAGCGTTGTTTTGGGCTGACGTGGTAAAAAACATTTAAAAAATTAATTAAATTAAATTTAGTTAAAATATTTAAAAATAATAATTTTAAAATTAAAATTAGTTAAAATATTTAAAAAATAATAATTTAATAATTAAAAAAAAGAGGAAAAGGGGAGGCGGCTCAGGGATTAGCCCTCAGCCGCCACCGCCGCCGTCGCCGCCGCCGGGAAGGCCCGACGACGGCGGGGGGAGGGTCGGCCGGGGTCGCCGAGCCCGGGCCAGGGGTCGGCGACCACGGCCGACCGGCGACGAGGGCTTGCGAGCCCTCGCCCAGATCCGGCGAGGGTCAGCGGCCCTTGGCCCGGCCGGGCGAGGGCCGCCGACCCTCGCCAAATCTGGGCGAGGGCCACAACCCTCCCCAGATCTACCGCAAGCCCTCGCCGCAGGTCGGCCGGGGTCGCCAGCCCCAGGCCCGGGCCCAGCGACCCCGGCCGACCCTCCCCCTGCTGTCGCCGACCCTTCCGGCGTGGCGGCGGCGTGGGGATGATCGAGGGCTAATCCCTCGCCCACCTCCCCCTTTCCTTTTTTTTTAAAAAAATTATTAATTGTTTAATATTTCAACTAAATTTAATTTTAAAAGTATTAATTTAAAATATTTTAACTAAATTTAATTTTAAAATTATTATTTTAAAATATTTTAAATAAATTTAATTTAATTAATTATTTTATTTTATTTTTTTTGTTACGTCGGCCCAAAACAACGCCGTTTTGGCCACATCAGCGTGCAAAACGGCGTCGTTTTGAGCTCGGTTCGCCGGAAAAGTGCCACATCGACATTTTGGCTGGATTGGCACTCAAGTAATCCCTTTTACTCCGATTTTGGCACTTAAGTGTACCTTTCGTAAGTTATGGCACTTAAGTATCCCTTTGACCAAAGTTAAGGCACTCCAGGGGTCCGCGCGTCAGACGGCGATGAGGATTTTCATCTAAAGAGCAGGAAAAAAATTTGTCACGACGACATAGTCGTGTCCATCGCCCTGAGAAACCCCGAGAACCTCGAGTACCTTCACCAGGTCCTCGACTGATTCGAGAACCCGACTATATTCAGCTTGAGTTCCATTGATCAGAGTCTACTCCAAGAGCCTGATCCCCGCGGAAAAGCTACCACCTTTTCAACAAGATTCGGCATTGCAGCTTGTCGCTGGACAATTACACTTCTAAATTCTTGGCTCGTGGGTGTGCGCAGGGTGGGGGAATCAGTCCACGGAGCGCTTATGAGACACGGGTTCGAGAGTGACCCGTATTTTTAGAGTGGGTTGATTAATATGTATGCGGGATGGGTAGTTCAGAATCGTGTCATAGGGTGTTTGGAAGGGTTTTTTTTTATCATGATGCGGTGTGTCAGACGGCGATGCTGAGCGCTTCAGTATGGAGACGTCGCGTTTGCTAAGCAGCTCTTTGACGAAATGCCCGAGACAGATGCTGTTGCTTGGAATGCGATGACTGCAGGGAATGCCCTGTGTGGGAAATCGGGGCAGGCCTCGAATATGTTCTATGAGATCAACTGGAGAGTGTGAAGGTCAATGACCCTTCTATGGTTCTGGTTCTATCTGCGTGCACTCGATTATGTGCACTAGATCAAGGGAGGTGACCTTATGCATATGTTGAAAAGGGCAGGCTTCAGATTGATGTTGATGCTAGGAACTGCATTGATTGATGTGTATGCCAAATGTGATGACTTGGATAAGGGCATGGAGGTCTTCTGGGGGATGAAAGAATGGAACGTTTACACATGGAGTAGTGCCATGAAAGGAGCTGGTAGGAAATGTCTCGAGCTTTTCCCGCTCATGAAGAAAGACGGGGTTCTCCTGAATGAAGTGTTGTTGGACTAGTTGAGGAAGGCTGTAAGCATTTTGTCTCAATGACAGAGTCGTACGGAATCCAGCCTGACCTGGAGCATTATGGCTGCGTGGTTAATTTGTATGGCTAAGCTGGCCGTTTAAATGAAGCCCTAAATTTCATCAATGACATGCCACTGGAGCCTCATGCCAGCGCTTGCGGAGCTTCACTAAATGCGTGTAAAATTCATAAGAATATGGAAATAGGCGAGCTTGCCTCAAGAAAGATGCTGGAGCTTGAAGCAAAGAGTCGAGTTGCTTTCGTCCTTTCGTCCAATATCTACGCTGAAGACAAAAGCTGGGAAGGTCTGAGCCATGTGCGGCAGGTAATGAAGTCCAGAGGCGTGAAGAAGCTTCCCGGTTGCTGTGTTGTAGAACTTGATGGTGAAGTTCATGAGTTCCTCGTTGGAGATAACTCCCACCAAATGCATAGTGGATTTTAAGGGATGCTTGGCGAGATCTTCAGGAGGTTGAGATTATCAGGGTACGTGGCTAACACGAACCCAGTTTCGTTTGATATAGAAGAAGAGAAAGAGAATGCTATGTCTCTATGGGTTCGAATCTCAATGGCTATTGACTTTTTCCATTTAGATGTTTTGTTACTGTTAGGACTAAATGAACCATCTAGAAGTGCGTGAATAGGTGATTTTGCGAAATAAACAAAATTTTAAAAAAAATTTGTAACAAAACAACTTTTGATCAGAAAGAGAGTAAGAAATAAAGAATTACACACAAACGATAATAGTAGTTTGGCTTCAGTAGGCCTACGTACAATTTCCCACACCAAGAACTGATTGGCTAGCTTTCACTAGATCAATCTATCAAAGGTTACTAGATTTGAGTAATGAATACTCAAATTTATGAGACAAATTCCTCACGTACACTCAAACTCTAAAAGATTACATAGTATAGCTTTCAGAGATGAACGTTTAAGATTGAAGATTACTCAAAACTTAGGAATTATAAACTTAAGAATTTCATCTCTATATATCCCTTTTAGCAGCTTGATCTTTTTATATAATCCTTTGTATCGAACCTAACCGTTGGATATTTCCTTAGAGGATCGCTCAACCAATCTTCTTGTTGGATTTGAATGTTACTAGAAAATCTAATAACTTCAAGGTCGCCAAGTGTTGACACCTGATTTTTAGTCGATACATTCTTAAAAGAGACAATTTATTTAAATAAATCTATAATCTTTTACAATGGCAAAAATTTATCATTATTTAACATTCAGTATTTTCGGAAATCACTTTTTAGCCTCACTTATTTATTTTTTGATAAAAAAAATAAGAAAAAATCATTCCCTCGTTTCCCAAAAGATGCCCACGTTTTCTTTTATTCATTTTTCTCATTTTCTTCTCTTCTTTATTTCTTTCTCTCTCTTTCTCTCTTTTTTTTGTACTTTATATTTTTCTTGCCCTAGATATTAAATCGCAAGTTCAAAAGTACTCTAACCAAAAGAAAAAGTTCAAAGAAGTATAAAAAAGGTCGCCGAAAAAGAATTTCTCAAAATAGTACGAATGTGATGAATTTCTCTCGTTTCTTGCCCCCAAAAATTTATTTCCCTCGTTTATTTCCCCCAGCCCCGCGTTAGGCCCCCTTCCCTGGTTTCTTCCCCCCCCCCCCCTCCGGGAACCAACAAAAAAGAAAAATTATTTCTCTCATTTCTTTTATCCCCCCCCCCCAAAAAAAAATCTTTCCCCCACCCTGATAGGGCTATTATTTCCTTTCTTAAAAATCGTACGTTAGGTCCCATAACAAAAAAACCCCATTTTTAATTTATTTTCTACTCTTCTTGCTAAATAATTAAAAAAGAGGAAGAAACTCAAAGACCTCCTCCTCATCGCATTACCCTTGGTCGCCTCACAATCGCTTTTCACCTTGCCTCTAGCCCTTCCTCCTTCACGACTGCAACCTTGCCTTGTAGTTGTAGCCTTGTTGTCGCTCATGGCCTCACCTCCACTCCGGAAGGGCAGTGCAACAAAGAAAAGGAAAAGTTGGGAGATGGCGGGGGCCGCTCCCTCACCCTCGCCCTCGCCTCCACCCTCCATTGTCTTCTTCAACGATTCTCTCTCCCTGGACACTTGTAGTGCCCTAGAAACTCATCATGCCTCGGACACACGTGTCGGAAAAGTATTAAGAAGAGTTGACCACGTGTTAGAAAATCCGACACGTGTTGACCATGTGTTCAAACGTGTTGGACACGTCGACACGTGTCAGAAATGACATGGAAGCTCCTAAAACGTGTCCATGCTTTATAGAGGAGAACTTTTTAAAATTTAAAATTAGGGTCCATTTGATAACATTCATATTTCTCCAAACTTATGTTCTTTTGTTTCTTAGAATAAAAAATGAACAAAAATTCATTTGGTAACATAAACTAAATTTTACATACCCGAAATATAAAAGTTAGTCAAGGAATAGATTTGGAATAAAAATAATGAGAAGAAAAAAAGTAACTTTTTGATTTTAGGAATAATTCCTAGAAATAAGTCATTTTCTTTTCTTTTCTTCTTTTTCCTCGCCACTCACCGTCCGCCGCCTCCACCTTCTTATGGCTGTCGCTAGCCGCTGGACGCTGGCAAATGCTACCCGCCACCCTTGTTGGCCACCATCGGCTAGAGGAGGAGCAAGAAGAAGAAGAAGAAGAAGAAGAAGAAGAGAGGGAAAATAAAGAAAAATATAAAAAAATTATTAAAAAATTAAAAGAAATTCTACATTACAAAAATATTTGTTAGTCGTGCCAAACATGTTCCTATTCTTTTTTTATTTTGAGAATAGAAACATTATGTAGTTAACCGTTCTTTTACTCAGAAATTGTTTTAGGAAAAGAAATTTTTAAAAAAATATATGTCTGAAAAGAAATTGTCCCTGGAATAGAAACGTTATCAAGCAAACCATAAGTTTCCAATCTTGTATCTCACCAGTCAATGTTTACTCAACAATTTGTAATTTTAGATCAAACTTCATGAATTTTAGAAAACTTGGACAAAATCATATCATATTGGGCACAAACACACATTGGGAGCAATAATATTGTTATTGGAGAGGTAGTGTATGCTAGTATTTTAACAATGACCAATGAGAAATGGACCTATTAGAATGCATAATAAAATAGGCTATTATCTTGTCTCCCTTCCTCATTTTGAAGGCTTTTAGGATTATCGGTCACACCCATAATGCTACAAGGATGGAAGCAATGACATAACCGTCCTTTTACCCAAAGGACGCAACTTCAACAAAAATAGTGATTCAGCCTATTGATTAATCTCAACAACTCATTTATCAATGGTCTAATCCATTAATTAATCTTAGCAATCCACACATTGATGGTCCATCCCATTGAACAAATTCATACTCAAATATCTAACTATGATCATACCTAAAGTCACCAAGATTCCGCCCTTTGCTAGGCCCCCATTTATATTGCTAGTTGCTTAGCCCACAAAAGATATCTTAAACTAGTATGGGCGCATATCGACAAACCTCTCAATAGGTTTACAGAGACGGTGAGTATAATTCAGTAACCTCAATCTCTAGTAATTCGCAACCAAAACCAAGAACCATCTCAAAACTCAAGTCTAATAACCACATCATGTGACTTTTCACAATTCTATATATATCTCAAAGCACCTCTCACAAATTACATTAAAATCATGAGATTTTCGCATTTCTTTTGTATGAGTTTAAATTATAATCAAAAGATAACTTCCCATTTCAAATACACAAAGTGGTAGTAAGTGCTCAATCCTGTTTTATATAATAAAAATATTATTTCTTAACTCATGACATATCTAATCTACACATTTTTTGAAATATAAATTTACAAATTCTTATAGTTATTCACCTAGGAAGGCCAAAAATCAATCTATAGTGGTTGTTCGAGCTGACGTACTTAAATTCTTAACAATTAATCAAAAATGATGTAAAAAATTGAGTAAACTAATATTCAAAAGAAAGACTTGACTACACTATGCCCATCCGTTGATGAAATGACATCTACGCACAAACAAAAAGCTCGCCCATAGCAAATACCCATTGCTATCCACTATGCGTAATTTGCACGCTGAATTCATCTGCGCCATAACTTCCTCTACTAAACCCTATTTCAAATAAACTTATAGTCAATAGAAAGTCTATTCATCGTACTACAAGACCGGGCATGTGATTTCGATTTAAACTTAGAACTTTATATTTTATAGAATGATTATGGACCATTGATTACAATATGCTCTTTAAGGCTGTCGCAAAAGGATTCCTTCAATCAAATCGAAGCTGCTTTTGTCGGAGGCTACCTTCTCACGATTCATTTCTTGCGTCCAACCTGGTACACCTACTCCTCCGCCACTCTCGTCGACTCACCGTGTGAACATAGAGTTCTAACTCAACCTCCCTCCTCCACCACCACGTCTCTCCTCTAACCTCTGCAGACAACCGACGACAATGCCGGCCACTAGAGTCAACAAGGGCTCCAAGTGCGCTCGCTTTTGCTATGGTCGATGCCAAATGCGATGATGGCATCGGCGACCAATGCCAGCCACAACACCTTCCCCTCCAATGCTCTTTTTATTCCTTTTATTCTTGAACAAAAGATATTTTATTTTGAATTTAGAACCCTTGATAATAACTTTTGAAATTCACTAATACAAAATGCCATGTCGGCTATCACATAGGATAAGAAAAAATTGATGGTGGCCATTTTAGTCCATTGAGTAAGAGTACCTCTATTATTCAAGAAAAGTACTAAAAAAGTCATAATCTATTATATTGATATCAGTTCAGTTCTAAACATTTTTTACATTAGTACAAATTCACTTCGTCTGACCGACCGGAGTTGCCGTGTTTTTTTTTTTTTTTGAATTATTTTTCTTTTTCCTCTATGGACTTTCCTCGCACTGGCCAATGAGGCTTCAATGAAGCTCATCTGCCACTAGGCAAGGCTAGGGTGAGGTTGGCCTCACCCAAATTTGGGTGAAGCCACCTTGCCCACGGCCCTAGCGAGGGCCGCAACCCTCACTGGCCACCAGTAAAGGCTTCGCAGCCCTCGCCAGAGCCTCGCCGACCACTACGGGCAAATTCCATGGAGGAAGAAAGAACAAAAAGAAAAGAAAAAGGAAAAGAAAAAAGAAAAAAGAAATTAATAAAAAAATTCAAAAAAATTAAAAATTATTTAAAAAATTGCTATGTTAGCGTTGGGCACACGACTGGCGTCCACATCAATGCTGATAAACCAAAATTAGTCGGATGGACTGAATTGGTACCAATGTGAAAATATTTAGGATTGAATTAGTCTAATTCAAAGATTTACGACTAAATTAATACCGTTGCAATAAGTTTAGAACTTTTTTGATACTTTTCCCCAATTGATAGTGGGCTCATTTTTGTTCGTTAGTATAATTACTTGATCTTTTCTCTTTAGATTAGGCCAGTATGTACATTATATTAAAGCCACCTTTCAAATCAAATTTTCACATGACCAAAATCATTTCATTATAGAATAAGTAAAATGTTATACAAAATTAATGACTAAATTTCAAAATCTTCGCACGGTTACCTCACAAATCTTCTATATTTAGGAGCACATATCCTCTTCTTTGAAATTCAGACCCATATTCTCTATTAAAAATACTCCAAATCTATGTCTCGATTTGGGAAGGCGCAGCACGTGCGCACCCTTAAGGGTGCAACTTAGGGTATTCAAAAAGTTAGACAAAGACTACATTGGACTTATCCCCTGAAATTTCGTTAGTTGGGGATAGAATTCAAAAAGTTCCCACGGAAGAAAACAATTGTACTTGTAACAAATAAAAAGTTGCTTTGGAGAAATTGGATGAATTTCTGGAAATAGAAGAGCCACTTACGGTGTCAGTGTCTCTAGGCAGATTAGAGACAAGTGAAGTGACTTTCTTCTTCATGCATCTCCAAAAGTGGGAAGGCAAGTTTTTGGTTTGACATGTGTAGGTATACCCCTCTCTGAGATCGTTTCATGAACCTTTACTGTGCCAAGGAACAAGGAGGCCCTTGTGTTGGAATGGTATCGGTCCACTGATGGGAGAATCACTTGGAAAGTTGATTTTTCGGGACAAATCCACAACCTGGAACATGAAACTTTTGTTAGTATTTTCTGATTTGCTGTATAATTCAAAAGGATTCTCTCAATTCTGCTGATTCTTTGCGTTTGAATAGTTGTAAACATGGAAATTTTTCTGTGAAATTTCATTGCAGTTTGTTAGTATAGAAAGTTCATGAAGCCAGAGACGTGTTTCCGAGGAGAGTTGGAATGTAAAAACAACGACTCGTGTTTATTTTTTGTTGCTTGGAAAGCAACTTGGAACGTATTCCCACCTTAATAAATTTGCATTAGAGGCAAAGTGTGGGCCGGTGGGCACTTCCTTCTGAGTCCGGAGGCAGATATGGCGAATCATATTCTCCTCCGTTGTTCCTGGGCTGACTGTTTTGGGTGGCCTCTTATGCCTTCATCCGGCTAACTTGGGTTACATGATCGCAGGATCCATTGAGCATGAATTATGGAATTGCAGGGCTCCCATTTGCCTGGGCATTAAGAAGGAAGGAGGTCTTCCATCCCTCACTCTGGTTCTTGGTTGATTTGGAAAGAACATAAGAAGAGAGCCAAGGAATGAAGACGCCTGTTTTGGTGATTATTGAGGATTGCTGAAAGATGTCACATTTTTTGGTATAGTGGAAACTTGGGCAAGCAAATGTTTGGATTGACGTTGTTGATGCTTTATCCTGTAACCGAGCTCTTTTTTGGTTATCTGAGTTTACTTTTAATATAGGTTTGCAGCCCCCTTGGTGCCCCCATAGTAGTTTATCTTTTATCCAGCAAAAGAAGAGTAACTTCGAGATGTTTTCTGAATTCTGGTCCATGTATGAAGGAGGGCCCAACTCTTCTGGTTTTTTTATGTTATTACCCAAAATGACTGTGCCCAAAACAACTTGATAGGCTATGAGACAATTAGATTGGCCGTCAAATCGGTCCATAATTTCCTCTGTGGCCAATACCCTCTGCATCATTCCACCGAGCCTGGTAAGTGAGCTGATCAATATACCCCATAACAGTATCACCTTTTAGTTGAGTCATGTAAACAACATATTCTGGCCAGTATTCATGAATTGTTTTGATTTTACTTGAAGAGATAATTAAAGGATTTGTTCCCTTATTTTGGCCAGTGACAAAGATCTCGTATCTGAGAAGATTAAAAATGCAGTGACATTAAAAATCCCAATAATTCTGTTCCAAATTCAGTACTACTAAAAACGTTACTTGTTATCAGGCACTCCTGATATGAAATGATATTTAGCTCATTAGGACCGTCTGTGCATTGTGATCACCTCACGACGATATTGACAAGATGCCTTGTTGTTCATTTGGTTAATGGATCTTTACATTCTGCCCACTGATATATGAACATTGTTCTGTTTTTTCCGTATCCCTATATGCCTGGTAGATTGAGCTTAAAATGTAAACTGCAGAGAGCAGAAGTGTGTTTGAAGTGAAGAATATGCCGCTGAAAATGGCCTATCAACCCCAAAAAATGTTCTGCTTCCAAAGACAGAGGTTTTATGCATGCTTGCAGGAGTTGCGGGCGTCTCTGGGTTCAGGTTGTCTTAATTTTGCACCTGTTTTCACTGAGGGAGTGGGGGTTTATAAATCTAATGGAGGTATACAATATGGACCTTGAAGGTTCCACATAAATTGATCCCACAGTGCAATTCTAGTCGGTATCATTTGTTACCAGGATTCCTCCGAGTCAAACTTTCTAATGCCGAAGAAAATCATCAGTTTTTTCATGTGGAACTTGAGAAGCTGTATCTGAATAGGCAGTTGGTTCAAGATTTGACATGATAAATGAGGCGGTAAGTCCTGTTATTTCTCAAAATATGAATTGTCCTATGGAATATAAGGAAAATGAAATTACAGTTTTCTCCTTTAGGGAATAATACAGAGGATTAACTCGTCTTGAATTCTTCTATTACTGAAGAGGAGAACATCCATAAATGGTAGTCCCTATATGTTGGGCTGAATTGGAACAAAAACAGTATGGCAAATCTCGTTTCAGGGAAAGAAAGAGAAAAATAGTAGGCATTTACAATGTCAATGACTAGTGGAAGTCCTGTCTGTTGTCCCTTCCAGCTTGAGTGAGCTTCTTTCCCCTATTGCAGTTTAAAATGTGACTATTGGCTACAAGTAGCATTGTCCATCTTTCATGGACAAAGCATTTGGAGCGGACCGCAGAAGTTCATGTGCAAGTGTGACATGTCTGCCTCGATGACATCCCCACATCAGAAAATGATGTCACCTCTTCGCTGATGGACACCTTCTGCTTCAAGAATCAGTTGCTCTCTGACTTCCATTCTAAGGGCCATTTTCCTAATCCAGGAGCAGAAAAGGAGCTCTCTTGATGGTGAATTGCCTTTTGCTTGCTCTTGGAGTTATCTTCTTGACTGACATATGTACATATCTCATACTTTTCTTCCATTTGTGATACCTGGCATCTGCAACCTATTTTAATATCCACCCATGGCCAATTGCTGTCTCTGGGAAAGCTGTCATTACTTGCAATTTTGCCAAGTATTGATCAGGAAAAATCGACATCTGCAATTTCTTCCTCCATTAATTATTGTCAACATGAAATTTGTCTCTAGATGACTGGATTTACCGAATAGTTTTATTGAGGAGTACTCTTTTACTAACGAGGCACATTGACAGGATATATTTTCTTCATATAGATGATTTCGTTTTTCTGAGTTACTGCTGTCTGCTCTTCCATTTGGCTTATGCAGCTTTCATCTTTTGTCAGACTCAGACATTTCTCATGAACATAATGAGCTCTAAACACAATTCAATGAAAATTTAACTATTCTGTCCTAGCTACTAACTTCTGCTTTTGGGAAGAACCTGAACCATACCGTTTCCATATAACAGGTCAGTTTTATGTCAGTGATCTGAACTTGTTTAATCAGCATATGGAACTATACACGAGCAACCAAAACAAGGGATTATTACTTAATCTTTGAATATTGAGGACTTTCCATCCTATCCTGTACTTTCAATTGTCCATCAAACCTGCAAAGATCTATCTATTTAGCAGTGCAACAAGAGAGAGTTTCATCATAGGTTTTGATGTGCCACATGGTTGCAGTTGTTAACATGACTTAGTTAGGCTCATGGATTTATAATCTTAGCTCCGAGTTTAAGATCAACAAGGAAAGTATCTTGGCAACATATAATCCCTGGAAGGTTGTTATTAGAAGGGACACGTCGATGATTGTAAGAGTGACCACCTTCAACTATCATATGTCAGCCAATCCAGCTTGGATGGATCGTTTTTTAGCATTTCTCAGGAAAGTAAAATGTGAAAAGGTTGTACTTTCGTCCTTAACATCAATTAGGGATTGAAAAAATTCCTGTCCAAAGCTGATAAAGGCCTTTATATTTGAAAGCTGCATTTAATAATGATTATTCAACAAATCGAATGCCAAATGTTGATGTCTTCCGCTTTATTGAAGAGAGAAATCTAGGCAAATGGAGGTCCACCACACATCCCTCGCAGGAAGAAAAACACTTAGCAACAATTCTCTATAGCTACATTGGGGCACCATTGCAATTGGTGGGAGGCTTTATAATCCTCTGAAGCACCACTAGCCTTGATCTCTGGATATTGCAGCTGCACATATCGTCATCCTTTCCCAGTCCTTTGGCGTCCTTCATGAAGTCTCTCAGCTTCTTCTTAATGTCTGCTATTCCGAGCTTTACTGCCTCTGCTCCCGCCTCAATTGGAAAATCAGCTTTCTGCAAGAGGCTCTTCATCTGTACCTCCAAAGGGTCAATCGTAATTCTCATTTTATCCAGGTCCTTGAGAGCAACAAAGATACTGGCCTGTAGAGATTTTAGTTGTGAGAAATTATTCATGTAATCATGGTGACTTCTCTTTCAGACTTTCTTGCATTTTGGACTCCTAGCCATTTTTCGCATCATTGTAGCTACTTAAAAATCAAGCCAGCCTCGCGATGTTCATTATGTTAGATGCGAAGACTTCAAGGGAAAAATATGGTTGTTGACTTGATTTGACGAAATTACAGGGACGGTCACTGTAATTACAAAAAGGGAGGGAAAAGCTTTGTAGCACTCACTTGCATCGAGGTGATCACCTCCTCCCGTCTCTTCAGTGCTTCTTCACAATTCTTCCATAGGGAGTCAATCCACTTGCCAATCGCATCCATGGCGGTTGCAGCCGCTAGGGCAGCAACAACTGGCGGAGAAGCCACCATGGCAGTTGTGACAGAATAGATTAGAATGGCTGCGAAAGTTGCAACCGGTATCATGCTTGAGATTTTCCTCCACATCTGTATGCTCTTAAGCTTCTTCTCAATCTTCTTCTTCTTGATCCACAACTTCTTGAGCATGGAGTTCTGTAGCTTATAAATTGTCTGAAAGAGCTCAAAGAACTCCCTGGTGAAAGGGTCTCCGGTCTCCTTGAATTTTGTCAGTTCCTCCAAGATTTTTGAGTAACTAAATTTATCCGAGGTCTTTGCATCAGTTTCTCGTGAAACAGAAAAGCACGCATAGTTCACACCAACTTAACCTTGTAATGTTAGGATATCAAACTCTAGGTATCAACTCAATCTCATTAGCATGTTAGGATATGAAGTTGAATGCAAATGCACGGAGAAAATAGGGGAGATTGAATGAGTTAGCCAATAAATGAAAACAGTGAGCAAGAATCAATATACTAAGATACATGTGCTTGAAATGAAGTTGAGAACT
The DNA here is from genome assembly GCA_017140255.1 of Eucalyptus paniculata subsp. matutina. Lineage (NCBI taxonomy): Eukaryota > Viridiplantae > Streptophyta > Magnoliopsida > Myrtales > Myrtaceae > Eucalyptus > Eucalyptus paniculata. The sequence continues at coordinate 21,941,508 of CM029441.1, read as the reverse complement.
GAGATACATGTACCTGCAACAGCTCTCCCCATCTTCTTCTTCAAAGCAATGAAGGGCGGTGAAAATCTGCAAATGGGCATCGTGCACATGCTTCAAGCAATTCTCGAGGGAAGCACAGAAATCAAGGGTGGGCAAGCTGGCATTGAAGTAGTCTTGTACAAGCTTGAACAGCTCTTCATTTCTCCAGATATCTTTCTTGCTATCCAAGATGACTTTGACCGCTTCCTGGTTCATCTCCAATAGGCACTCGGTTATCTCTTTCAGAGAATCCAGTGAGAGAGCTCTGACATCAATCCCGGAAGAAAGAGTGCTGAGGACTTTGTCTGTCCTCGCTTGGAGGTTTGCGTTGAAGGTTTGCAGATCAGGGTCGGACTCACGCTGCTCCATCCATGGGAGGGTTTCTTCTGGTGTTGGAGTTTGCCATTGACCTTAAGGAGAGATCATGCAAAAAGAGAGGGTGAGTACGCTAAAAGGAAAAGAAATGAAGCTGTTGCAGAAGTTTATCTCCCTCATAGAATTTCAGAGCATGCAAAAAGGAAAGTTAAAGGAAGAGAATGGGAACGAATTCCGAATTATGTCAGAAGATAGAAAAGCAATGATACGAGACCAATGTTAAATACGATAGGAAAGGAAATAACCAGTGCTGGCCCAAAACAAGCAATTATATCAAAACTCAAAGCCAGAAAACGATACTCTACTTCGAGAACCGAGTCTGTCTAGGATGATGAATATAGCCAATTACAATGCATGGATTTGATGAGATTCACTCCACTCTCACATGGATGAGTGACATTTTATGCGAGAAAACATAGTATATGATTTGATATTGGGGTCACTATTGGTTTAATAAGCAAAAAGCACATATATTCACTAAATGACTTGAGTTTGTTTTTTTAATCGGTTTTACTCTATTCCTACTCTAATTCTTACTCTTAAACTTTTGTCATATCTTCTTACAGGAGTGTAAGAGTCGAAACTTAAATCTAAAACTACATCATTTCTAACCAAACTCAAGGTGGAAATTCGAATCTCCGAACTTTCTCTTCCCATGTGGCCACTGGGGCAAACCCCAGTGGTTTCATATGCTATATTTGAGTAGCTAAAAAGATGTAGAATTCACAATTTTGTTTTTAGGGGCAATCACTTAGTGGTAATAAATAAAGGGTCCACAAAAAAATTAAAATTTTTAAAAGTTGTCTTTATCGTCTTGAGAAAAAGAGTTATATCATAACTGATTTTTTGAAGTTCAATCCACAAAAGAATTTGTCAATTGAGAAAACTAGAGAATTAAAAACAAAAGATGACTTAACAAATCTCGTTCACCTTTTATGAATATAGAAAAATATATTTTTCTATCCAATTATTTGGATTGGATCCCACTTAAAAAAAAAAAAAAAAAAGGTTGGAACTTTCACACAAGATATAGATTTCATAATTGAGGAAAATGTCATACAAGAATACCAAAAGTTATTATCATCAAGTAAGTAAGAAGACAAGAAAATATGCAATTTCTCACAAAATTACCATTTGGAATGTTTGTCCCAAACCAAGAAAAATTCAATTCACTTCACAAACTGACATGCGCATCCACCGACCACGATGTGCTAGTGACCAAGCCGGCTAAACATAAACTCAGATGGAAAAACGAAAGGAATGAAATCTATACGATGTTTGATCTAAATATTCATTATCGTTGGGTTCACATAACAAAAGGCGGGCGAGCATAAGTGTCCACCTCTTGCCTATGTATCAGGTGATTTTTAAGTGCTTAGATCATGAAGACGCCCCGAAAGAAATCATTTCTAGGGTTTGGCCGAGAGTCATCCCATCGAAATGGGGTAACACATACATTTTCAACCACAACAAAGGAGTTCTTGAGTTAGGCTTTATGTGATAATCAAGCGTGGTCATGATTTTTAAAAAAAATTATGAGCGCCTTGTCTTATTCGTAGCCTGCATGGTAATCAACAGAAAGTTAAGATACCACAATCTGTATAAGATCTAAAATCAAAACAGGAATACAATCCAACAAGCAACATAACTAACTCTTTTTGCACCATTGAATATAAATTGGATTTTTCCTTACCTAAATGATCTGCTTCTTGCAATTGACTGCTACGGGGGAGAGAACTTGAGAGAGAGAGAGAGAGAGAGCTTGTTGAATGTTATGAAGATGAAGCAGCCTCTCGTATGATTTTTATAGATCTTCAGATTCAATGATAAATTTGATTGTGACCACATAGATTGTGTGTGGAAGAAGCTAAATGGTAGGCAATGTTACCTAAAATGCTCATGCCACGTCAGTATTTCCTATTCCTGAGAAAATACCAAGAAGGTAGATTTAGAGCCGATCCGTTAACACCCAATCTATTCGGTGCCATATTTATATAGAGATTTGCAATGCAGATTATTTGGTGAGACAGACATTATGATACTTCCGTATTTATTATATGACAATAACCTAGATATCATGCGGATTACCCCTTTAGCTATCAGATACTTGCCATCATAAAATCTTGACAGCTGATTTTCCTTTTGTGTTAATTAAATTGTGTTAGAGATAGAAAATGTTGTTGTATCATACCTCTTTTTATTTTTCCTAGAGAGATTACCTCTTACATCTTCTAGGTAAATATGCTTTGCATCTTTCATATTCCAAAATTAGAATTTAGCATGTTATATTTTCTCAAACGGAAAGGTTATGTTGGTGCACATCAGGTGGCTCTCAATCTTCTAAGTGCCTCCATGTGCCCTTAACCTATGAAGCCAAAAAAAATCCTACTTGGAGCTTCACTTGGGTGCCCATATCAAATAATAGTTTGGCTCGTAAATCGTGTTAATTGATCAGACGGTTGATGTTTTCACTAAGACACATCCATCGGAGCTTTTTAAAAATCTTTTATTGAAATTTCAATTGACCTCTTCTACGTCACCTTGAGTTTGAGAGAGATGTTGGAGATATTAATATTCTTTGATTGATTGTAATTGATTTTATTTGGTATTGTAACATTTCATTACTTTAGATATTTGTCTAAACAGTTTATAAATAGGCTCTTGTATCATCAATATTATTCATATAGAAATATACGGAAATTCTCTTTTCCGCTTTATTTTTAAGTAAAAAGAACATTACATCCACCATTTTCAATAGACGAATTTACCTAAACAAGTATCACAAAAAAGTGATACATCACTTATGTGATTAGAGAACATGGAGGCAAAAGGAAATTCATTCTCTCTTGACTCTTATGTCAGAGCAGTTAGCATCCTAACAGAGGATAACTATTGTTGGTTGGGAAGTCGAAGAATTTTCAATTTATGAACTGGAGTTCACTAATTCAATCTCATTACTTGCATGTAAGCAATTCTGGGTCATGACCATTTGCACAGGTCGATTATAACTTTGTTCCGCCTCTTATTTACTTTACACCATTCTTAGGTTGTATTTGAGAAAATAAGTTCAATCTTACTATTCTATCTAATAATATAAATTTGAATGTATATGATTTCTATTACAGTTTTTAGTTAATAATAAAAAAAAAAAAAGGAAAAATAGCTATAAAAAAATCTCAAGCTTTACTTAGTGTGATAAATTTACATCAAACTTTTTTTTATGATACATAAAATCTCAAATTTTGCTATCCCAAACTCTATGGTTAAAGGGCATTTTCATCTTTTATTTTTAAAATTTTCTTCCTTTTTCTTTCTTTTATCCATTTTTCCTTTTTGGGGAGGGTTGCCCTCTCTCGAACTAGCGAGGGTGACCCTCACCCAATGCCAATGAGGGTGGCCCTCGCTTGAGTCAAGCTTCCCTCCGCCGGCCACGGCGGAGGGAAGAAAGAAGAAGAAAAAAATAAAAAATAGAAAAAGGAAAAAAATTAAAAGTAAAAGACGAGAATACTTTCGTAATTTAGGATAAATGATCATCATATGACTACAGTTGGGCTTTTTTATGTGACGGAGAAAAAATGAGATAAATATGTCATAATTGATAAAATTTAAAATTTTTATGTGAAATTTTTTTTTTGAGATAAATTTATCATAGGGCAAAGCCTAGAATTTTTGGTGACTTTTTCCTAATAAAAACTTCCCCATTTTTTAAGTCAAAGGTCCCCCACACCCTCCGCCTGTTTCTGTGCCTGTCTTTCTTCCCATAGAACAAGCCAGGGACAGTGTGCTGCGCAACAGAGCGAGGGAGAGATGGCTGCGGAGAGCAGAGCTCAGAGGAGGATTCAGTCTCTGTATCGTCATCTTTCACCACAAGCTTCTGATGCGAGCTCCCTTCTTCAACCGGTCAGTATGCTCTCTCTCTCTCTTCCCGCGGGTGTCTGCTTTTGTTTCGTTTGCGGAAAATGTTCGATGTAGTTGGCGCTTAGATGATGTCGTGATTTTTTTTTTTTTGGGTTTCTGGTTTTGATGATGAAGACTGTAGTGAGAGCAGAGCGGTTAAGCCTTCGAGATGGTAGAGAAGCTGCGGTAATCGGTGGTATGGTGTTGGACATTCATGCCCTTCCTTTTTCTCCCCCCGCTCCCGGAACCACAACCCCTGGCAAAGTAAGTTTATTTTCCTTCGCTTATCTGTTTGTTCAGTCATTCTTTTTCTGTTTTTGGTGAAGTCTTTTGTGGGATGTTTACCTTGCTTGTAATGCGAGTTTAAGAATGAAATTTGTCAACGCTGGCTGCTTAAGAAATGCCAAATTGGGCATCAAATTTTTGTGCTCTTAGTCTGGATTTCAGTTGAAAGAGAGGTGGGAGTACTCTAATTTGGTCCATTTGGGGAAATTTCGAAGTTGCTGGAGTAATCTAACAAGTGCTAGTCTCTGTAATATGGGTTGACGCTGGTCTCTGTCAATAACATGGAGAATAATAGGAGAGCATCATGTAAACATAACGCAGGAATGGAGGATAGACCCAACTAGTCATATAGAATGACAAAGGTTGAATTGCAGAAACATCAGGTTTGTGAAGATATATAATAGGACGCACAATCTTGTGTCAACTTTTGCCCATTTAAGGATACGTTTGTAGAAGGGAGAAACTGGTTTAGAAGTAGGTGGTTTTGTCTTTGGAGGAGTGGGTTTCTGCTTGGATGACAATGGTGGAGAAGGTTTTGGAGATGTGTCATAGTCAGTGGCAAAGCAAGATACCGGATGTGAGTACTTGCCACTATATTCTCCAATGGGTCCAATGATTGTATTTCTGTCTTTCCCTCTATTAAAAATTTCATGCTCAGATAAATTGCACTTCTTTCTCTTGGAAGGCCTATCGTCCTCGTCTTCTGGAGGGTTGGCAGTTCTCACACTGGCAATCTAGATCCCAAAAACAGTGGCCTGTATGAGGATCCTTGAAGTATACAAGGAGTTGTACTTGATAGTTGATAGGCTCTATTTTAGGTCTTTCTCCATCTTCTTCTAGTATGTAAGGCTGCATCATCGAGATTGTAGGAAAGATGGAATAAGAGTCTATTTCATTTTCTCTTGAGCGATCAATTTTGGTGACCACACTGCCATGCTTTTTCTTGGTGAGTTTTCACTCTAAAGGCTATATAAATATTACTCTAGAAACTGTATAGCCTGAACCTTTTTATAGAGCTTTTCGTAGCTAGTCACCCAAGTATCTGGAAGGAGTTTGACTAACTTTGAACAAGGAATCTGTCTTGCAACGTGATGCACAAAGTCATCTATGTTGTGTACAGAGATCAAAAGGGCATTCTTTGCTCTTGGAAAGGTTAAAGTTTGTGGCGTGGTTTTGAACTCTGTGCAGCATTTTGCTAGCAGAGAGTTGCCACGATTGAATATGGATTCTGTGGAGCTCCAATGCTTTGCCCTCTAGCCCAACAATATACTATTGTCAGCCATTAGTATAGGCCAAAGTGTTTCTTTTGCTTTATCTGACATCTCTTTCCTAAAAGTGTTAATTACTCTCCTGTAAGAGCAATTTTTCGATGGCGGTGTATTAGTATTATTGTAGTAACAAAAGTTTGTATTGTCCTCAACCTTGCTTATATAAGGCTAACTTCTCTAAGAAGTCGAATGAGATTTGGAATTTGTTAACTTATGGCCTATATACACATTGTTATGGAATTCTAAAACACTTTTCTCATTCTTGAAGGCTGATGTCATTAAAAGTTTAGAGTTGCGTACACCCAAAAAAAAAAAAAAAAAAAAAGTTTAGAGTTGCGTCATTTGTTGATACCATTAACCCCACATGATATCATAGCCATCTTCATAAAAAATCGGACTGAGATTATAACCCTAGGCCTGATAATGCATCGTTACTAAGAGGAAGAAATATCCCATCATGACTGAGGATCCTCAGAAAGTAGTACTACTAAATGTGTAGATGCTCTATTACTCTTGATCTGCCTCTTTAACCAACGCCTCCAAGATCAGCTATTTTAGTGAGATATCTTACCTCAATGAGAGTAAGATCTATAATACCTATCCCTCTTATAAATCCATATTTTGCTTGAGTTAAACTAGCTTCTTTTTTCACCAATAAATTCTATGAGAAAGCTTATTCACTTTACTCCAAAGGATGTCAAGGGAATACGTTTGGTCAACCTGCTTTGATCGACATCCCTTTCCAGCTACTCAACATGAACACTTTGTGAACCTTTAAATCTCTTCTGAGTTCCTGCGCAAGTGGCTCTAACGAGGCTATAGCAACTTCGCTTTGATGCTATATGCCTTGCTCTTTCCTTCCATGGTCATAAAGGATCGCAAGTAGTGGCCTGCATGGCACTACTTGATACTAGTTCCTCGACTATCAACATGCTTGCATTGGCGTAGTTGAAACAACTCTCAATGCTAGATTTGTGTTTATAACACTATTCCCAAACTTCAATGTAGCTCTTTCAGATCCTAAATTGCTTTTTGTCTTGAAGGTTCAATTACAAATCACTGGATGTCCCCCGAGTCCAGATTTGACTGTGGCAACTAGATGGTGTACATATGACCCCCCAAAAATTGAAAAAAAAAAAACTAGATGGTGTACAAATCACACCATAGACTTAACTTTGCCAGGAGCAGAAGATGCCCTTTCCATATCTGTGGACAATAAGTAGATGACTTTGTGCATCGTATTCCAAGTGAGATTCCTTGTTCTGAGTTACCCAAACTCCTCCCTAATACCTGTTGACTAACTACAAAAACTTTATCCAAATGTTCAGCCTATACAGTCTTCAAAGTCAAAATTCATCAAGAAAAAGGACGGCAGTGGGTCATCAAATTTGATCACTCAAGAGAAAATAAAGAAGGCTCTTCTTCAATTTTTCCTACAATCTTGATGATGCAGCCGTACATACAAGAAGATGAAGGTGAAGGAGAGACTTGGAATAGTCTTTTGACTTTAAAGGACAACCCTGTACTTCAAGGATCCTCATACGGCTCATTGCTGCTGGGATCTAGACTGCCAGTGCAGGAAGTGCCATACCTCTCCACAAGATAAGGATGACAGGCAGCCTTCAAGGAGAAAGAAGAAGTGTAGCTCATCTGGGCATGAATTTTTTCACAGATGGAAAGATGGAGATCCAACCATTGACCCAGTGGTGAAGATATTGGTAGGTACCGGTATCAGGTTTCTTACTCTGCCCCTAAATATTACACATCTCCAAAACCTTCTATGCCGACAGCATCAGTTGAGAACCTATGTGAGAACACACTACACTGTTCAGTACTTTCTGTGTGAGTCTATATCTGACAGTGGTCTTTTAGGTTCACTATGTTTTAGGAGGTGTAGCAAGGAATATTGCTGATTGCATGTCGAAGCTGGGAGGAAAGCCCTTCTTCATCAGTGCTGTGGGCCTTGACATGGCAGGTTAGTGTAGCACATCTTTTGACCCAAAAAAAAAAGAAGAAAAAGTACAGCACATCTGAATTAGCTTACGTACTTTCTGTTTCAGCAAGACTTTCCGAGGCACCATTTTGGCTCAATTAATTATTTTGGCATACGAACTCGATGCATGGCCACCTAGGACATAATGTTTTGTAGAGTTTCCGCATAAAGGTTGTTTTGTATTGGTCTTGTTCAATTTCCTTCTTGTCTTAAGCCATGGGACATGGAGAAAAATACCAGACAAATCCTTTAGCTCCATCTTTATTAAAAGACGTGATAAAAGTAAAGAACCTACTATCTTTTTTCAATAAAAGTGCGTAATTTTGTTTTGGGCCTTGACTATGTCTATGTCCATCCTTTCTGCTTCTGTTGTAATTTGAGAGTTTCCTTTAGATTCACAAGGTATATATGGTCAAGCCTAATAATTTTTAGGATAAAAAATAGTTTTTTTAAACAATCATCTGTTAATTGTAACTGGAATTCTTGGGTATGCCAGCCTGATTCTAATCAGGATCAATAAATTTTGAAGACATCCCAAATTGAGATCTTTTTGGAGGTCTGCGAGGGATTAGAATTGGCCATTAGGATTTTGCCAAATGTCGTCTTCACTTTCCAGATCGAGAATTTGTGGGTAAACTGTATATATTAAAGGTACTAAGATTCGAGAATGTTTTTCTTTTTATTTGCTTCACCTTGATGGAGTGAATGTCTGTTCATCCTTCATGCATGGTTGTAGGCCACTCGCCAAGGTGGGCAAATTCTCTGTCCTTTCTTTATTTATCAGTTTTCTTGTTGAGGTTTCTGTGTCTTCCCACAATTTTGCTAATATTATCCTGTGCCCTATGTATCAGGGAATCACTTGTTGGAGCATTGGAGATCTACTGGGTGTCCTATTGAAGGTTAACATTCTCAGTTTAACTGCTTGTCTGACATGCCTAGTAAAATCTGCTAAATAGATAATAGTGATGAAATTTTGCTATATTTACCTTTATAGAAAGGTAACTACACTAAAATTTATTCTTCTAATTGTTCTCTTTTACTTCGCTATAACAATGAACTAGCTACTCTCCTTTTTCTTTGGCTTCAAATAAGTTATAGAGATGCATGTGCTGTTCATGAATGTGCTTCTCGTTCTTAAACTCAGCAATTCCAAGGCAGGTATCCTTCAAACCCAAGATATTACAACTGCTGTGGTCTGCTGTGTACTTGATCCAAATGGTGAGGTAGCTGCTGGTGTTGCAAGCTTTGAGTCAATTGTAAGTTAATTTTGCTAAAAACATATCAGGTTGAGCAGGCATACTTGTGTTCTCTCTAAGATCCATAAAGGCACTCATGGTTGACCTTTAGGAGAAATTTCTCACTGCTGAGTGAATTCAACAATTTAGATACGAGATCTCTTCTGCTCCAGTAGTGATGGTTGATGCTAACCTCAACGATTGTGCTCTTGAAGCTTCTTGTCGATGTAATTCTAAAGATTCACCATACTTTGATTTTTCATCTGGCTTGATTATATGATCTACTCTGAGTCAGTAGAAAGCTCTTCAGAATTCATTAACTTGGTTTTTCTTTGAATTTTATTCACAGTGGCTGCAGGAGATAACATTCCTCTGTGGTTTGAACCGGTATCAGTTGCCAAATCCAAAAAAATTGCTTCTATTGTGAAGTATGTGAGTGCTTCGCCTTGTGGTGTGCATTTACTTTCTTTTGTGCTGTTTTCTATGTGCTGTGTAAGCATATTTAAGTCTGAAGTTGATAAACAATCAGATAAGTTCAATAATACATTTTATGGAGTTCACGAGATGTCAATCTCAAATTTCTGACTCGATTGCTAATGGAGTAGTTGATTACCATCATCCTTAGCACCATACTGACAGAGCAAAACAGGAAATACTATGATGAGAAAAGTTTAGTGCTTCAAATTGATTAACGCAGACCATTAGTTGTGTATGCTGGAAAATGATAGCAGTCGTTTTCAACATATTTCATGGAATTGCCTACCATCTGCATGGACATGGAGAAAAATGGTGAAAGTTGTGGTTTGGGTTGGAGAATTCTGCATGTAGCATATCAAAACAAAATTTAGTGGCTTTGCATAGACATTCGTTAATAATGCATGTCCAATTCATTGTCTGCTGATTACATTTCCATAAGTCAGGATGGCCGGTGATGTTATGCTTCCACTAGGACATTAATTTGCATTCTAGATGAGTTGAAGGAAACTCTTCCATAGTGAATACACTTAAGTGTGATACACACATAATCTTTTCTTAAATCAACAAGGAAATTGTAAACCATACATCATAGCAATTGATTTATGTTTGTGATATTGTTGAACTTTGACAAGAACTCACTTTTAGAAAAAACTGACTGCGTCAAGTTCGTATCAATCAGGCATGAAATAAAATGTTACTGGTTTACATAGTTGACTTCTTGGTTTTGGCATCCCTTTCAGCTATGAAAACAATATGACATTAGGAGAAACGAAATTCAGCTCACATGGGCATAGTTTAAGAGTGGCATTAAGCAGTTCCTAGATTCTGAAAGCTTCATCTTGGAGATCTGCTACTGATACAGAGTGGGCTCTTCGCAGGTAACTTACATATCTCCCAATGAAGATGAGCTCTTTGCAATGGCAGATGCTCTATCTCCTGGGAAGTTATATGGTTTAAGTGAAAGGTATAGAAGCGAAAAGAATTGTCCTGCAGAATCTCACATCAATATGCTAAAACCCGCAATAGTTCTTTTGCTTGAGAAGGGCATAAAAATTGTAGTTGTAACCATAGGCGCTCATGGAGTATTTCTATGCTCTAAAGAGGGGTCTCTATTGACGAGAGCTGTTGTGGAGAAACCCCAACGCCTTGGCATAAGTTCAGAACTCCACAAATTGATCTCATCTGATTGCCCTTCACAAAAGTTTCATGATGCCAAACATATTGGGGGAACCTCTCGTCTCTTGGCTTTGCATCTTCCTGGCCTTCCTGCATCTGTTAAGAAGCTTACTGGGGCTGGCGATTGCTTGGTGGGTGCTACACTTGCATCGATATGTGAAGGTTTGAACATTATACAAGCCATCTCAGTCGGTATTGCAGCAGCAAAAGCCACTGTCGAGGCAGATTCGAATGTACCTTTGACGTTTGATTTAGTTGGAGTTGCAGGTATGAATATTCTTTCAATAAAGACATCAGGAAATTCATGCATTCTTGGATATCCTATCAATTTGGTTTGATTCTACTTCTTTTGTTGTGTTAATTTCAATAATTTCAGTAGAGTAGGTAAGAAACAAATTGGTGTAATGGTAATTAGTGTGACTCATCAAGGAATATGGTGCAACTTGTAGAGGCTGTTTCTGAACAAGATATCTTCTCTCAAAAGGTACAAGCTAATGAATGTGCTGAGAATACTGTAGAGCTGCATTTTGTGCTATATTTTGCTATCCAAGACACGAACAGAATAAATTGGAAAAACTTCCGTTAGTTTAAGCATGATGCTGGATTCCTATTATCTTTAGGAAATGGTTGTGAACTAATATGTAATGAGGCCAGGAATGATTGTGCCTAAACTTCCTTGGCAGATGATGCTAGGTCGGTGTACTCAGCTGCGAAGGTTGTTTATAATGGACCAGTGTAAGCTGCTGCTATCTTCGAGATAATGATGATTGTCAAGGGACTGGTGCAGAATTGGACTCAAGACTGCTCATTGTTGGTCCACTTGTTTTGTTTTTGGGCTTCTTCCATTTGGTACATTGGTAGGGTAAGATATTTACTCCACAAGTAGAGTTGAGATACTGACATAAGTACAGTATTAAGTTTCTGGTATTGCATCAGTTTCATTAGTAGATGAATCTTTCCAATCCAAGATTGTGCGTGAAACATTTTATGGTTTTAATAAATATCCCCAGTGATTTCTCTGCTCATTTCAATTTCTTTTTCCAGCAGAACAAATTTGTTGATTCAGTACCATTTATTCAAGAGTTGAGGCCTCAGCGGCATCTGTATGTTTCATCCAGTGCGATGTTTTGGTTGCCACGGCACACGTACCCCCAACCTGCGGATTCAGATGCCTGCAAAGATCGTCTTACGTTTTTATCTGCTTCTGAATTCTGTGGCTAACCATCTAATGTTCCGATTAGAACGATGAAGTGACATTTGAAGCGATGGGACTCTCAATCTCTTACATAGAGTAGACCAAACTGAACTTGAGTTAGGTACTTTGTGGTAATATACATTGATTGTGCATGCAGAGAGATCATGCTGAGTCGTTCATAATAGATTCTTACATTTGATCAGTAGCTTCATTGAAAAATAAAAATAAAAATGCATGGCATGCACTTAAAAGGCGACTTTTTAATTATCAAGTGAAAAATTATTTGAGTGATTTTTTTATTGAGTATACACTTGTCATATATATCATATCGTCAGGTGGCATAATCTAAGGACAACAAAACTAGGTATTGGAAAAAGGAAAAGGGAAAATTCGGTTCACAGAACGGTAACCATGGCCAACTTGAAGATTCTAATTGGTTTGTAGAAGCTGTGGAAAATGAGGAACCAGCCCAAAATGCAGACGCAGCAGCTTCTACAGAAGCAAAGAAAACCAAAAATATAAACAGCCACTGATTCTGCAATTTTCGCTAGGGATTGAAAGTTCAAATCGAATCATCCAAAAAGGGAAAACCCTTGGAGATGTCTCGGAAGGAATCAAGACCAGATCATTCTCCAAAGAGTTCGTGAACTCCAAGGCGCTCCTATCCGAAACAGAACCAAAGGAGAAAAATCCTCAATGTCCATTACCTTCACCCATCATTTTTGTCCTTGCCCTCTTACCAATGTGTTTATCTTTTCGAAGGAGGATGCAAGAGAATAAACTATATGAAATACAATAACACAACATCAACCTAAGAGCTAGAAGATGACAATCTCAAAAGTAATCTCTGTCAAGCCGAACTGTCTCAAGTTCCGCCTAACATGATACTAGATTATGGGACATAACAAATACACACAAGACATTTCCAATCCAACTATGCATGGAACACTAAACATCATTGGCATCTCCCGAAGGATAACTTGTATAAATTATCGGAGTACTTGATGAAGTTGAGAATGTTTCCAGATCCATCTCAGCTTCATCATTGTTAACTAGCACATCAGGTGGATAAATAAGTGGTTTTGGAGGCATTTGGAGTTCATCAATATCTCCCTCAAGCATTTGTAGGACTTTGTTCATTGAAGGCCGATGGCTAGGATTTAATTGTATACACCAAAGTGCAACTATTATCATCTTCTTTATGACCTTCCTTTCCTCTGTTACAATTTCTATTATAGCACCTTTTTCTTCACTGACTTGGTCATACACCCACAATGGAAAATAAATTTGGCTTGAGTGTTCCGCATTTGCATTTGTATTCTTCCTTCTACTTGCCATTTCCATGAGCAACATCCCGAAGCTATAGACGTCTGCTTTATAAGATACATCACCAATGCTTCTGTAGAACAACTCTGGTGCCATATATCCTAAGGTTCCTCTTGCAGCCGTCAATGAGACCATGCTATGATTAGCAGGATAAAGTTTCGCGAGTCCAAAGTCAGAAACTTTCGGAGTAAAATTCTTGTCTAAAAGAATATTGTGAGGCTTGATATCAAAGTGTAGTATTTGCATTTCACACCCCCGATGTAAATATTCAATCCCTCTCGCCACCCCAAGAGCAATCTCATATATTTTCTCGTAATCAAGAAACTTATTGCCTTCCTCAGTGAAAATTTGCTTATCCAAAGATCCATTCGACATGAGATCATACACGAGAGCTTATTTCGAGCCTTCAAAGCAAAAACCAATGAGTTGCACTACATTAACATGGTAAATTCTTCCAATAGTAGCCACTTCATTGATAAAATCTTGACCCTGGGCCTTGGATTGCTTCAAAATCTTGATGGCCACTTCATTGCCGCTTCGGAGTGTTCCTTTGTACACGGAACCATATCCCCCTTCTCCCAGTTTGTGCTTAAAATTTGCAGTGATCTTCTTAATATTCGAGTAAGAGTACCTTATGGGCAAAAAGTTGTTGTGAGCTTGCAAAAATTCTTCGATGTTCTTGTCCATTGCTAAGTGCCTTCTTCTGTAGATGTAGATTAGAAATATCCCGAAAAATGGCATCCCAATTACAAACTTTGCTCCACAAAAACACACTGAAAATAATTCTGATAGGTTAGAATAAGGTTTTCTTAATTATTTTAAGAACAAATCATTGTGGCTTACCTAGTAGACATATAAAACCCATTGTTGTCCCAACGGTCATCTGCTGTAGATAACCTGTGAAAGGAATGAATAATTTAAAAAAGAATTGAAGGAAAAGAAGTCTGGAAAACAAAACTCACGAGGAAACAGAGTAGTAGCTAACTACTTTGTGCAAGTTGAGTTTTGTCTAAAAAAATATGAGAAGTGGGATGCATGCACTCGCAAGAAATAATAAACTTTGTTTCGCATAAATGATCGACGATACAAGAAATTCCTTTTGCTTTTTTAGCAGTCAACAAATACAAAGAAAATGTAATTTTCATTTTTAATTGATAATTTTGTTTCTCCATGGATAGGTAAATGCAAGTTTTTAAAGAGTTTGCTAGTACAAGTGTTTCTTAGAAGGTTAGTTAAGTGACTAATTAAGAAAACAAGAAAATCTGAACTCTATTCCGACAAAAAACTAGTCATGTGGTTCCTCGAACAATGACCCCCTCTTTTAACAATGGGAATTCTATCGTCTAGTGGAAAGGAAGTATAAGCTAGACTCATTTATGTGTGCAGTTGATAATGGGTCTGTTGTGGTGACTTCTAATATCACTTTTTTTCTTCTTCTTTTTTGCCAATTTTGCAACTCCTACATTTTGATTACAATATGTAACACAAAGCTCCGGAAATCTTTCAAATACACGGATGTTGCCCTATACTAACATATATGCTTCGTCATGATTTTTTTGGATTTGAAATAATTTTTACATATTTGAATTTTGAGGAGAAAGTAGCAAGTGAAAGAGTGTGCACAATCATGCAAAATTGCGGCAAAGTTTCATTGTCAATCGATGCTTACCGCCATCAGAAGACTTGAATCTGCAAACCTGACTTCCGAAGATGCTAGGGAAATTATAGAGGTGCGAGAAAACTCTGTTGGCAGCGAATCTCCAACCCTGACCCTTGAGGATGTAACGGAAATAGAATACCAGGGAAAAAAAGTCGAGAAAAAATCCATTGGCCATGATGTTATGAATTTGCTCGTAGTTGTAGAGGCTACTATTTATCTGCTCATTATACCCAGAATAATTTGATACCCAAGTCAAGCTGTGAATGGCGCAAAAGTCCCTAACATTTGATGTTTTTGGATTGGCCAAAGCATACATCTTCCAACTTGATGATGTGTTGGAAGAATACGACCCCACAATGCATGATGGATTAATAGCAATGTAGAATGAAGAACTAACCGACTTTGAGCAGTTCACAATGACCACACTAGTGAAGAGCCCATCGTCACGTGTTGGCTGGTGACGATAAGGGAGCAGCTGGTGATGGGGGAGAGACGAGCAATTGCCTTTGTGAATCCCGTCGTCTACCAATCTGATTTGGCTAGAGGAATAATTGATAGCTAGCACATAATATCTACCATCATTCAAGTATAGAACAGTGCGATTATCTTCACAAGCCAGCTCGTAATTTGAGTCACCACATCCTTTCGGATCACTCTTCAGTCGAAATGGATAGCTTATATTATAAATGTCACCGCAAGATGAAGCGACACATGATTGATTACTCAGCTTTGCAATGCTAGCCATTGCTTGCACTAGAACAAGAATGAGTAGCAAAACTCGATAGGTACTCATAGAGCTAAGAGCATCAATCATGTCTCTGTTTGTCTTTGGGTAAAGAGGAATCGGTGAAGAATTGCTTTTTGTGTGCGGAGGAGGCACAATTTAAAAAGATCGGGAGTAGTCGGGATGATCCTTGACCTCGGAGTCGCCTTACCCTGTAAGAAAAGCCCAAGTCAGTCGACCTAACAAATGCACGCAATTCAACAAATTAAAGAAGTCCAGCGCCCTCAAGGGGGAGGGGCGAGTACCCAGCTGGCCAACGCAAAAATGCAGTCCATCTAGAAAATTCACGACGTGAAGTTTGGGTCGACATGACGTTTGGGTGGAAGTTTGGGTGCATCTAGGAAATTGCACCCATAAAAATAAGAGATGATTTTTCCCTATGAATTGCGCATTCATAGGCCAACGCAAAGATGCAGTGCATCTAAATCATTTACACCCATAAAAAAATTAAAGATGATTTTTTCCCATTTTACTTTTCGTCAACTCTCTCGAACTCATTTTTGGGTCGCATCTAGGAAATTGCACCCATAAAAAATAAGAGATGATTTTTCCCTATGACTTGCACATTCATACCGGGGCGAGTACACAGCCGGCCAGCGCAAAGATGCAGTGCATCTAGATCATTTACACCCATAAAAAAAATTAGAGATGACTTTTCCCCAATTTACTTTTCGTTAACTCTCTCTACGCAATTTTTGGGTTGATCTCGACCCCATCCACGAACAAGTCCATCTCTCTCTCTCCCTATCAATCACTTCCTATTGACACATAATCATTCATCTTAAGATGCATATATTTCACAAAAATAAATATTTAAAAAATATTTTCTTAAAAATAATAATTTATATCACGTGAAATAATTAGCTAATAAAAAATATTTTTATTTTCAATTTAGTTAGCGATGAAAATATTTTTTTATTCATATTTATAAGCAATACACTAGATTGTCTTTAGCAAAATATTTTACGAATCATTCATTTTTTGGGTCGCATCTAGGAAATTGCACCCATAAAAAATAAGAGATGATTTTTCCCTATGACTTGCGCATTCATAGGCCAATGCAAAGATGCAATGCGTCTAAATCATTTACACCCATAAAAAAATTAGAGATGATTTTTTCCCATTTTACTTTTCGTCAACTCTCTCGACGTCATTTTTGGTCGCATCTAGGAAATTGCACCCATAAAAAATAAGAGATGATTTTTCCCTATGACTTGCACATTCATACCGGGGCGAGTACACAGCCGGCCAGTGCAAAGATGCAGTGCATCTAGATCATTTACACCCGTAAAAAAATTAGAGATGATTTTTCCCCCATTTTACTTTTTGTCTACGCAACCACCCTTCCAACTTGGAAGGGGGAGGTTGGGGGTTCAAATCCCCACCTTCTCGGGGGGATTAGGGTGGAGACGATTTCATTTCAGGAGTGGATTTCGACTCCTACGCCCTGCAAGGAGATAGGATAAAAGTCTGAGAGTGTGTTAGCATAGGATTAGAGTAAGACCGACCAAAAAAAAAAAACTCTCTCTACGCAATTCTTGGGTTGATCTCGACCCTATCCACGAACAAGTCCATCTCTCTCTCTCCCTATCAATCACTTCCTATTGACACATAATCATTCGTCTTAAGATGCATATATTTCACAAAAAATAAATATTTAAAAAATATTTTCTTAAAAATAATAATTGATATCACGTGAAATAATTAGCTAATAAAAAATATTTTTATTTTCAATTTAGTTAGCGATGAAAATATTTTTTTATTTATATTTATAAGCAATACACTGGATTGTTTTTAGCAAAATATTTTACGAATCATTCATTTTTTGGGTCGCATCTAGGAAATTGCACCCATAAAAAATAAGAGATGATTTTTCCCTATGACTTGCACATTCATAGGCCAACGCAAAGATGCAATGCGTCTAAATCATTTACACCCATAAAAAAATTAGAGATGATTTTTTCCATTTTACTTTTCGTCAACTCTCTCGACGTCATTTTTGGTCGCATCTAGGAAATTGCACCCATAAAAAATAAGAGATGATTTTTCCCTATGACTTGCACATTCATACCGGGGCGAGTACACAGCCGGCCAGTGCAAAGATGCAGTGCATCTAGATCATTTACACCCGTAAAAAAATTAGAGATGATTTTTCCCCATTTTACTTTTCATCTACGCAACCACCCTTCCAACTTAGAAGGGGGAGGTTGGGGGTTCAAATCCCCACCTTCTCGGGGGGATTGGGGTGGAGACGATTTCATTTCAGGAGTGGATTTTGACTCCTACGCCCTGTAAAGAGATAGGATAAAAGTCTGAGAATGTGTTAGCATAGGATTAGAGTAGGACCGACCAAAAAATAAAAACTCTCTCTACGCAATTCTTGGGTTGATCTCGACCCTATCCACGAACAAGTCCATCTCTCTCTCTCTCCCTATCAATCACTTCCTATTGACACATAATCATTCGTCTTAAGATGCATATATTTCACAAAAAATAAATATTTAAAAAATATTTTCTTAAAAATAATAAATGATATCACGTGAAATAATTAGCTAATAAAAAATATTTTTATTTTCAATTTAGTTAGCGATGAAAATATTTTTTTATTCATATTTATAAGCAATACACTGGATTGTTTTTAGCAAAATATTTTACGAATCATTCATTTTTTGGGTCGCATCTAGGAAATTGCACCCATAAAAAATAAGAGATGATTTTTCCCTATGACTTGCGCATTCATAGGCCAACGCAAAGATGCAATGCGTCTAAATCATTTACACCCATAAAAAAATTAGTGATGATTTTTTCCCATTTTACTTTTCGTCAACTCTCTCGACGTCATTTTTGGTCGCATCTAGGAAATTGCACCCATAAAAAATAAGAGATGATTTTTCCCTATGACTTGCACATTCATACCGGGGCGAGTACACAGCCGGCCAGTGCAAAGATGCAGTGCATCTAGATCATTTACACCCGTAAAAAAATTAGAGATGATTTTTCCCCATTTTACTTTTCGTCTACACAACCACCCTTCCAACTTGGAAGGGGAGGTGGGGAGTTCGAATCCCCACCTTTTCAGGGGATTGGGGTGATGACGATTTCGTTTCAGGAGTGGGTTTCAACTCCCATGCCCTGCAAGGAGATAGGATAAAAGTCTGAGAATGTGTTAGCATAGGATTAGAGTAAGACCGGCCAAAAAATAAAAACTCTCTCTACGCAATTCTTGGGTTGATCTCGACCCTATCCACGAACAAGTCCATCTCTCTCTCTCCCTATCAATCACTTCCTATTGACACATAATCATTCATCTTAAGATGCATATATTTCACAAAAAATAAATATTTAAAAAATATTTTCTTAAAAATAATAATTTATATCACGTGAAACAATTAGCTAATAAAAAATATTTTTATTTTCAATTTAGTTAGCGATGAAAATATTTTTTTATTCATATTTATAAGCAATACACTCGATTGTTTTTAGCAAAATATTTTACGAATCATTCATTTTTTGGGTCGCATCTAGGAAATTGCACCCATAAAAAATAAGAGATGATTTTTCCCTATGACTTGCGCATTCATAGGCCAACGCAAAGATGCAATGCGTCTAAATCATTTACACCCATAAAAAAATTAGTGATGATTTTTTCCCATTTTACTTTTCGTCAACTCTCTCGACGTCATTTTTGGTCGCATCTAGGAAATTGCACCCATAAAAAATAAGAGATGATTTTTCCCTATGACTTGCACATTCATACCGGGGCGAGTACACAGCCGGCCAGTGCAAAGATGCAGTGCATCTAGATCATTTACACCCGTAAAAAAATTAGAGATGATTTTTCCCCATTTTACTTTTCGTCTACGCAACCACCCTTCCAACTTGGAAGGGGGAGGTTGGGGGTTCAAATCCCCACCTTCTCGGGGATTGGGGTGGAGACGATTTCATTTCGAGTGATTTCGACTCCTACGCCCTGTAAAGAGATAGGATAAAAGTCTGAGAATGTGTTAGCATAGGATTAGAGTAGAACCGACCAAAAAATAAAAACTCTCTCTACGCAATTCTTGGGTTGATCTCGACCCTATCCACGAACAAGTCCATCTCTCTCTCTCCCTATCAATCACTTCCTATTGACACATAATCATTCGTCTTAAGATGCATATATTTCACAAAAAATAAATATTTAAAAAATATTTTCTTAAAAATAATAATTGATATCACATGAAATAATTAGCTAATAAAAAATATTTTTATTTTCAATTTTGTTAGCGATGAAAATATTTTTTTATTCATATTTATAAGCAATACACTGGATTGTTTTTAGCAAAATATTTTACGAATCATTCATTTTTTGGGTCGCATCTAGGAAATTGCACCCATAAAAAATAAGAGATGATTTTTCCCTATGACTTGCGCATTCATAGGCCAACGCAAAGATGCAATGCGTCTAAATCATTTACACCCATAAAAAAATTAGAGATGATTTTTTCCCATTTTACTTTTCGTCAACTCTCTCGACGTCATTTTTGGGTCGCATCTAGGAAATTGCACCCATAAAAAATAAGAGATTATTTTTCCCTATGACTTGCACATTCATACCGGGGTGAGTACATAGCCGGCCAGTGCAAAGATGCAGTGCATCTAGATCATTTACACCAGTAAAAAAATTAGAGATGATTTTTCCCCATTTTACTTTTCGTCTACGCAACCACCCTTCCAACTTGGAAGGGGGAGGTTGGGGGTTCAAATCCCCACCTTCTCGGGGGGATTGGGGTGAAGACGATTTCATTTCAGGAGTGGATTTCGACTCCTACGCCCTGCAAGGAGATAGGATAAAAGTCTGAGAGTGTGTTAGCATAGGATTAGAGTAGGACCGACCAAAAAAAAAAAAAAAAAAACTCTCTCTACGCAATTCTTGGGTTGATCTCGACCCTATCCACGAACAAGTCCATCTCTCTCTCTCCCTATCAATCACTTCCTATTGACACATAATCATTCGTCTTAAGATGCATATATTTCACAAAAAATAAATATTTAAAAAATATTTTCTTAAAATTAATAATTTATGTCACGTGAAATAATTAGCTAATAAAAAATATTTTTATTTTCAATTTAGTTAGCGATGAAAATATTTTTTATTCATATTTATAAGCAATACACTAGATTTTTTTTAAGAAAATATTTTACGAATCATTCATTTTTCGGGAAATAATGGAATCCCAAAACTATTCATAGTACTAAATCATATATTGTTCATCACAACTATTCAAACAACTTTTTTGTAATTCTCTCTTCTTCTCTTTTCACACGCAACTTTGATAACATATTCAAGGTGAAATTCCAATGGAAAAATTGAGTAATTATTGAACTCATTTATTTGCAGCTTTGATGTATATCCTAGAGGTCTGTTTGTTCTAAACCCATGGCAAAAATAGTATAGGCAAATAATACTTAAGGATAGTGATCATTATCATGCATTAAAGCATCAAAGCACTATCAACTATTGCTCTATCTTCATAAGTAATCAAATTTTCTGAACAATCTTAAAGTATTATTATTTTCATGAAGATGGAGATAGTGGTTGCATCGAGTCCTCATAATCTTGATAGATAAGTATTATTGAGACTTTCGGTTCTATTTATATGGTTAAGTCATCTTCCTTGCGGCATAATAGATTATCTCATGTTGCTTAACTACTTTGAAATTTGTGAGGAAAAAAAAAAGTGGTATGATATTGTGTCATAATCTAGATAAAAAGGAATGCGAAATATGTTCCAAAGCAAAGATGACTAAGAAATTATTCTCGAAGGTAAAAAGATCTAAAGATGGAAATTGTTATGTTATTACATTATTTTTTATTACTCTAGGTATACTCATGTTTATCTTATTAAATCAAAAGTTTTAGATGTGTTCAAGATATATGAGGGTGTAGTTGAAAATCAAAGTTTTGAAAAGTGATTGGGGAGAAGAATACCTCTCATTAGTTTTTTTTTTTTTTTTTTTTTTTTTTTTTTTTTTTTTTTTTTTTTTTTCATTCTAGGAAAAAAAATTGGCATTGTGCATCAAGTGAGTGCACATTATACACAACAACAAAATAGATTGGCAAAAAAAAAAAGAATCAAATTTTGGTAGATATAGTTAATTCCATGATCTTACAAGCAAAATTGCCAATAAATTTGTGGGGAGAAGCACTTCTTATTGCATGTCACATTCACAACAAAATTCCATCAAGGAAATTTAAGATATCTCCATGTGAATTATAGTAAAGAAAGGTACTGGCATCTAATACTTTAAGGGGATAAATATAACGGAAGTCCTAAAACTTCAAAAAAAAATACAATTAAATCCTAAAACTTATTACAAAAATACAATTGAATCCTAAAACTTTTAAAAAAAAATGCAATCAACTCATAAACTTATCAAGTTTGTGCAATCAAGTCTTTCCATTAACTCCATTTAACTTGACACACTGAAATGTTAAATTTTAGAACTTGATTGCACCAACTTCACAATTTTTAGGACCTGATTGCACTTTTTAAGAGTTTAGGACTCAACTTCACTTTTGTAAAAAATTTTAGGACATGATTATGCTTTTTGAAAGTTTTAGGACTCAATTATACTTTCATGACAAGTTTTAAAACTTTTAATGCACTTATCCTTACTTTAAAGTATGGAGATGCTTTGTGTATTCTAAGCGAATCAAATTATGACCAGGGACATTAAGAAGTGTGTTTATTGGATATACTAAAAATTTAAAAGTTTATCACTTATTGGATGTTTAATATTATTTTGAAATCAAGGTATGTTGAATTTCTTTAACACAAGTTTCTTAAAGATTCGAGTGATACCTTAGCATTTTCACAAACAACAATTGATGCACATAATTCTTCATCAAGAAAAAAGAAAACTATTTGATTCTCCAAGTGAGCCAAAGAGAAGTCAAAGTGTCACGCCCCGAACCCGAGCACGTGCATATCCCTAAGTGGTCGACTAAAAATTTTGCGACATTCTCAAGACGCGTCATTGACTCATTCGTTTTATGCACATGTGGAAGCGAATTAAATAGATACCCTGATGACAATCAAACATGGGATAGTCAAAAGTAGAAGAGCCAATTTTCACAAAACATACTTTATAAACACGCCAGGTCAACCCTGCAAGTTTCTATACAAAAGGTCCACCTCAAAAGAGGCCGTAGGTAACCTACACTCCGGACCCTTTTGCCTCGGGCTCTGGATTCTACACACTAGGACCTGAAAATATTTAAACCACGATGAGGTGAAATAAAATCTCAGCGAGTCAACACCCTAAACCCCAATTAGGACGAGAATTCACTCAGACACATCCTAAACATGCACCATCCAAAACTTACCTCGCTTGGGCACGTCCCTGCATATTAGTGCACCATATATGCATTATAGATATCACAAGCGTACTTAACAACTAGAACACCTCATTTCATCTATCAAATATTCACATGGGTCCCGATTATAAGGTAAAACCGTTATGACACGTCTCATACTGTGCTACATAATTTTGCTCTATAATCAAGCGTGACAATCTCATCCACTCATGCATGTCCCAATTATTATGGCCCATCGGCCATGGCCAACTCCCTAGTTGGCAATCATCCGGACCCCCGCCGGGCATCCGATGAAAAGCGGGCATCGTCATGCCCCGTCGGGCATAGTAACGTCTAGAACCCTCGCCTAGACGGCATCCCATAAAGGGGCATCAGTCTAGCCTCCACTGCGACCAGCTTCCAAACCCCCACTGAGCATCCGATAAAATCGGGCATCGTCCCCAAACTCCCGTTGGGTGATGAGTTCCACTTAGTGATCACATGCATATCCATACTCGGCCAAAAACACTATGTTTTGCACTCAAATACATTCATTTCAAATAATGAACTTGGCCAATTTTCTTCATATTACACATATCTAATAAAATAATTGTGCGTGGGCACATGGTCAAAAATTGAACCATAAGACATGATTCTCTCTCTCATTTCAAAATCCCACGATTTTATATAGTACATAAAATATTTTTGGCGTCAAAAACCGACACCCGGTATTTTTCTATTTGAATACCAAAATCCAATTTTTGCAATAATAGTTCACAATGACACTCGAGCACTCAATTGCACAAATAAGCAATCAATTTCACATATAAACGCATCCATGACGATCAATGTAAAATTCTGCAAAACGGCTATTCCGTCACAATTTACGCTAATTAAAATTAATTAATTAAATCTCAAATAAATAAATAAATTGCAATTAATTGAATTGAACCACTTAATTAACCTAACAATGCAGGCACCTCATCAATCATGTCAACTTTTTACCTTCCATCATGTGGCCAAAACACCAAAATCCCCTTTTAAAAAAATTAACTTAGTAACTCTTTTTTTTTTTTTGTTCAAACTTTCCGAAATAAATTCGTACGGGTCCCATATTTGAAATTAACCCACCAAACTTTGCACGCGTCTTGTATAAAACCTCCTCGTTTTATTGAGCACATAAAACTTGGCATCCAAACCCGACACCATATCTCTTTTCTAATTTCTTTTCCAAACACCCTCTTTTGAAAACAAACCTTAGTAACCCCTCTTTTTTTTTTGTTCAAAATGTTTAGAAATAAATTCATAGGTGCTCACATACTCAAAATTAATCTGTCAAATTTTGCACGCGCCTAGTTTAAAACCTCATTGTTTTATTGGGCAAATAAGTTTTGGTGTCCAACCCGACACATAATTGTTTTTCCAATTGAAAGCTTAAAAGGTCATCTTTTGCAATAATCATAAACCATCACTATAGCACAACCATTCACATATTATCACTCATAAGTTCTAAGCATGCCAAAAGTCAATCACATAACCAAATACACATTATTCAGCAAAGTACTATACCAAGAACAACAACAAAATCACAACTGGTCCTAACCGGCAGAAACCGGGCCACTCGCACGTCTCTGAGTTTAATTCCAAAAGCCTACTTGAATGAGCTTAGAAAATTCTCCAATTTTAATATATTGTAAAAGACACCTAAAAAAACATTTTTCATGCAGACACCTTAACTCATATCTTTCTATATTAAGAGCAGTAAATCGCTCAAACTGTTACAAAAACTGTGCCCATGTCCAGAAATTCTGTTTTCCAAAATCAGTTTGGTTCGAGCATCAAAACTTGTTTGTTTGATCTGGAATTTGAGTATGTTAAACTACAATATGTGAAGAACAACTTTTGTGAAGAAACTCTTTCACAATTCGAACCTTAAGGCTGCGTTTGGCAGTCGGGATACAATTCGGGATAGGATATAATTTATCCTATCCTACGTTTGGTGCTCACTCGAGATAGGATAAATCGGATATAAAGGGGATATAGACGGGATAAAATTATCCACAAAAAGTGGGATAAATGTGGATAGGATTTTAACGTCCATAATAGGAAAGTTATTTTTTTTAATAACAAATTTATTAAATTAACAAAATTGAAATTATATTTCAATATAAATAATATTTGAATTCTAATTTAAGAAAATAAAAATAAAATTTATTTTTAATTAATCTTATTTTAATTCTATTTTATAATAAACATTCAATCTATAAATTAAATATTTATATTTATTATATATTTTAGGTATTTTTGTATTTTAAATATGTTAGTACAGTTTACTATTTGATAAATTTTTATTAAAGAATGATGAAAGGGAAAAAAGAAATAATAATGAAAATAATATAAAAAAAGAGGAAAAATATAATAAATAATAAATAATAAATAAATTAAGGAATAGTGTTACGAGATATTTTCACCATCTTCATTTATGAACATTTATGTTCATTTATAATGATATGTCATTTATATAAAAAAAATAAAAATGCATGATGTGAACATATCCGACTTTAATACTGTGATTCATCAAACATTGGACAGGACATAAAAAAATCCTAGGATTTCATATCCTATCCTATCCAATTCTATCCTGATTAGAAATCCGGACGACCAAACGTAGCCTAAGAGTTGATAAAAATCCATTGAATGCCAAAAGGTCACAAGTTCCAGCACAAACAAAGGTTCTGTTTTGATTGAAACGAAGCTGAAATCTCATTTTTTTAAATCCATAAAATCTTGAGTAAAATATATGTCATATTTGAAGATGTCTAAAACATTTTTAAGAAGGAAACAACTTCAAAATCGCAACACATTTAATCAACAAAAATGACAAACGGCGAGTGACCAGTAAACTGATCCGAATTTCAACTAATCCAACTTACTTAACACTAATCCTTCTTAGCACTAATCTAACCATGTTAATTAACACTAATATAACCCCCTAAGTGCAATTAATAACATAATCAATGATTATAGACTTAACTCACTGGAACTCAATAGCGGCAGGCTCACAGTGACGGCGGTGCAAAGCCGGCGAGGACCCAGAACTACCATGTCTCCAACAGAGGCTCATGGCAGCTGAAAAACAGACCCACAAGGCTCACGGCCTAGGGGCAATTCTGTGAAAGGCTGGTCTCAGCTAGCTTTGTGGGCTAATGGCGGTGGACGAGCTGGGGGGACAGCAGCTCGGCGGAAGCTGCTGTGTGGTGCTGCGGCTGTGGTGGATGCTCTTAGGGGTGTTAATGGGTCAGGTCGGGTCGGGTTTTTGGGTCTTCCCTCTTCTTTCTTTTTTTTTTTTTTACATATTAGTTCAAATGTATGTTCCAACTCTCATCATACATAGTTTTGGAAGATGCAAATATTAAAGTTAATAAGAGAATGAAGAATGAACCTCTGCTACTGTAAATGTTATGAACATAACAGGAAGAGGCAAATTTAACTTACCGCACTATATATGATGTCCCTCTTATCATGATTTAATTCAAAAAATTCTCAAAGGGTCAACTGTGACCAAGAGGAATAAAATGTTCCATCCGAGACCCGAAAGAAAATGGGCTAAATAAGACAAGAAGAAAGGTTTCTAACATGAAGGTGGAAAACACATCCTTCAGAATCCCAACATAAGATAATCATTTCTCACATAGAGACAAATGAAAGAAGGAATCATACTTACTCATCTAGTAATGAGAAAACTTGCTAGTGCCAACTTTCAAGCAGATTTTTAGAAAGTATGCCTACCCTGTATTTCCTTCATACTAGTTGACCTGTTGACCATGTTCATATCCTCCTGTTTGTTCTGCAGTCTTGTATTCTTCTGTCCTAATTCCCTGCATCAGTCATGGAGTCTCCTTTGATGCATTGATTCTTAAACCCTGCTTCTTCCTGCAAACAACCAAGCAAAACATGTGCAGAGGCAAAAACACATGTATCAGTACATTGCAGTCAAAGATTTGGTCAGGCATGGGAACCAACAAAAAAGAAGCATTCTTATCTCTTAGGATCAACCCTGAAGACGACAATTTCAGTCACATTACATGAATTAGGAGTGGGGCAGAAGATTAATGAACTTCTAATTAAGGACAGTAAGCTTCTTAGACATATAAAAATTGATGGTATCACAAAAATCAGTAAGTTTAAAGCTTCTATATGCATGTGAGTGTTTTATTAACTTCATATTTCCAGAAACAGGTAAAAGGCAGGTCATATGAATGTGGCAATCTGCAACAAAGGAGGCTGAGGCATTTTCTTGTCGGGTAGCCAGTCGAGAGAGAAAACACGCAAGCAAAAAGATGTTGCTGGTTAAGAGTCGTTACCAATGCAATTCTTGCTCCTTCCATTGAATCCAGAAATAAACAGCAGAGAGACTTACTACCTGTCAGCTTCTTCATTGAAAATCTATTGACGGAGGCAACCGTTCACATTTTTCTTCGTTTCACCATAAGTTACCCCTGCAGTTTCCATTACAGAACTTCGACAAATCAAATCAAACCAGATGCTTCACACAGATAAGCAGCATACGGTGAAGCTTGAGCCGGAGCCTAATCTATGCACATGCGCATCCTCGCTTTGACCGCAGATCCAGACCCCAGATTGATCCGCACAACAGCGAACTCAATGATCATCTAAATGGCGACACAAGCTCGACAGTACCTAAAGCTACAACTCCAAGGACCAATGGAGTCATCATTACCGGAGAAACACGGATCAAGTATCACCATCCGAATCCGCCAAAAAACAAAAAGTTCCACAATCAAATCTTCCGGAGGGACAGAAAAAAAAAAAAAAAAAGAGCGACAAAAAAGGGATATCAATGATCGGCCAAGCGTCCTTCCTTTTTGTGCTCGCAAGCGTCCAAAAACAGAGAAGCGTTCACCAGCGGACATCCTAGGCTCCAACCAATTCAAATCTCCCTCAAGCTCAGATGCTGATTAGTCGTTACCCATGCATGCATTCTTAATCCTAAAGACCAAAAGCTCAGGAAAATCAACCCATTGTTTAATGGCAGCAGAGCCCCACGCGCACACCCGCACATTTTGATGAACATTGAACAGAACCCAGAATGCGAGAGAGATCGAATACGCACCCTTGTTCTCCGAATCGACCAAGGGAGGGGGCCTCCTGCTGCTGCTGCTACGGAGCAAGGAACTTGCTCTGCGAAACCCTAGAATGCGAGGAGCAAAGAAGAGGGCGGTGGCGGAATCAACAACAGGGTGCAGTCGTCAACAGCAGCGGCAGCGGTGGCGGCGACGGCGGCGGCGGAGTCAACGACCGGAGAAGGCGCAATCGTCAGTCTTGTTTCTGTGTTTGGGTTTGGGTGAAGACTGAAGACTGGGTGAGAGGAGAATGTGTTTCTTTCAAACACATGAAGTCAATAATGTGTTCGGCCCGAATAATGTTTCGACCCTAACCTGACTCAAAACATGTTTATTTTCTTGTTCCATAACAATTACCCGAATAATTTTAAAACTCGAAACATGTACTCAACTTGTTTCATGTTTAGTTCATGTTTGGGGTCGTGTTCAGGTCGGGTCGGGTCAGGTTTTTGGACACCCCTACCTGCTCTGCTGGTGGCGTGTTGGTGAGTGAAGTCCTGGCGGGAGTGGAGCGGCAGCAGGCTGAAGGGAAGAAGGCTTGCGTGAGGGAAGGGGATGAAGACTTGGAGGGAAAAGGAATGTGAGAAGAAGGAAAATAAAGTGGGCGGCTGAAGAAAATGGGAGGGCTCACGCATGGAGGAGAGGAGAGAGGGAAAGAGAGAGAGAAAAGAAGAAATAAGAAGCCAATGGCATAGCCAATTAAACCTAGGAACAAATATCTAAACCATCATTAGAAGGCCCCAAAAGTCTTCATGCTCACCTTCGTCCTCCCAAATTACTTTCTCAAGCTTAATTTCTCAAAATAAGCTTAATTGGGGTAGAAAAATCCGAATTGGTCTTACCCACCGAATTTTACTTATTTTTCTGAAAACCGGTTTTTCCACAAAATTCTGAACTCATTAAATTTTTTCCGAAAGATGAGACGACATCCTAAAAATGAATCGTAACACGCTCGAACGTCCGATTCCCGAAACCGAATTCAATTTCGTGGTTAAAATCGATCGAACACGATTTTAGTACAACTTAACCTATCGTGTAGCTTTTATAAATTTTATCGCGTTTGACCCGTAATCAATAATTTTTTATCCACGTTTGTGCATCTCCAACTCATAGGCGACTTTCGGTTGTCGTAAAAATCTCAAGATTTCAATTACGGGTACCGAGTATAAGATCGATAAAAATCGGATTAGTGCCATTCGACGCGAATTTCGCAATCATGGGGAATCACCCGCAATTCAATTACGTGATTCCATCGAATCGACCTATATCCAATCACTAATCGATTGTAACGGTATCGTATTGACCCTTGCTAATTATTATGGTCGAGCGATCAATTTCCGATCGAATTCTCAAGTCTACTGCATTCATATCCTTTAACGACTTCACCTAATAGGTTAGTTAACTCGTGAGTGATCAGCTTAGAGAAAAAGGACCATAGGCGAGTCAACGAAAAGCCTATTTCTTATTATCGAAACAGGGTCGAATTTCAAGATGTCACACAAAGAGTGAAGAAAACAAAAGATTTTGATTCTGACTTTGTAACTCTCCTAGTATAAGGAGATAACAAAAATGTTATGAATAAGCTGTCCATGTTAATTCATTTGGACGGAGATCCAAGAACGTTCAGCGAGGCCATAGCTTCCAAAGATGCACCATTTTGAAAGAATCAATTAATGATGAAAGGAGGTGTCAAGGAAGAATTCTTAATACTTTGTAAGATTGTCTAAATGAAATTTTTGACCTTCCACAAATCCCAACGGCATTTGGCTTGCCTTGGAGACTAACTACAATACTAACAAATAAAGTACGGATAAAATTACTAAATATTTTGAATTTATCATGATTAATGGAAAATCTGTCTCCAAGCAAATGGAGGAACTTCATATATATGTTGTCAAACTCAAAGACTTTATGGTTGAAGTTTCTAACCCTCTTCAAATTACTGCAATTATTTTAAAATTGCCTTCAACTTAAAAGGATTATTGAAAGAAACTTTCACACATGATTGAGAACCTAACTTTTTTTTTTTTTTTTTTTTTGGTAAAGGTAATAGATATATTGACTTTAAATCAAAAGCTATACAAACATACATCAAAGACACAGCACCAAGAACTTACACTCAAGAAGGCAACTCAAATTGAGTGGAAGGGTGCCGAGAAGGAAGAAACAGCCCGCAAAAAGCATAAGCAAAAGCCAAAACAGCAACAAAAAGGCAGCCAAAACAGCAGCCACCAACAAAAAGAAAAGGAAACCTCCTAATCTTGGTGAACCACAACAGCTAATCAGCATCTAGCAGCTTCAAAAGGGAAAGTAGTAGAAAGAAGCCAACTAGCCAACCGAGTAGCCCACAACTCGCAAGAACCGGCGAAGGCAGCATGACCAACACCCAAACTTATAAGGGAGCATTAGCAAGATTAAAAATGGATGGGTCCAATCCCCAGTAGCATTGAATCCTCCCATTTCTATAAGTGTCTGCAACATTTTTAAACGTCAAGGCCTTGTCATTGACAACTTTGATGAGGTGATTCTTCAAGGCCGGGACCGCCACTGCCTGCTCTCTAAAGATGATGATATTCCTCTTCTTCCAAATCACATGGCAAGGGGCTCCAAAGGAGAATCTAGCAATACGCTGATAAAATTCGTTGCCAGAGAGGAACTTCAATGCCCATCGGAGGTTATCCACCCAAGGTCTATTTTGCCAAGGAAGGTTGCATCTCGCAACCCAGAACATAGCTAGATCAGAAGTAATGTGACAACTAAAAAATAAGTGGTCAATAGAATTGGGTCTGGTATTGCAAAAGGCACATACTGCGTTATCAATCATACCATAAGATAATAAAAGAACTTAGGTGGGAAGCCGGTTCTTAATAAGTCAGAGGTTAAATTGATACCGCGGTATGATCGAGTTGCTCCAAATAAAACCTGCCTAGGAAACCTTGGGCTTTTTCAATTTGATGGTCTCCCACGCAGAGGCAACCGAGAATAACCTTGAAGAGTTCTCTAACAAGCAAAAACGGTATGGGCTCTGAGAGAGAATAGGTAGGGGATACTCCCATGACTCCAAAGAGGCCTTAAGAGCCTGGCCGGGAACCGAGAAGAGGTCTACTATTGTCGCCTGCTTGGAGAGCCCTAAGCTATAGATAAGAGAGTCCAAGAACCACAAGTTAAGGGGGCCTCTAGGGTGCCAGTGGTCAAACCAGAGCGAAATAGAAAGGCCGTCCCCAATCGTCCACCAAAAAAGATGCCAAAAGTCCCTTATGAGTTGAAGAATCTTCTTCCAGGCCCACAAGCAATTGGTTGGTTTCTTGGCTATCCAGAATTCCTTCCTCTTTAAAAAAAAAAAAAAAAAGTGAAATTGATCTATTTACACCACAAGGATTATTTGTCAGAAAATAGGATCCAGATGTGTTTAAGCATGGATGCCGTATTAAAATCACGCAGCCTTCGTGTCACGCCCCGAACCTCGAGCACATGCCCATCCCTCTCTGGTCGATAAAATTTTGTGACTTCCCAAGACTAGTCGGCGACCCTTTTCGATTTATTGTACATGTGGAAGCGAATAATAAATCCCCTGACAGTAACCATCTTGGAATAGAAAAGCATGACGACAAATTTACAATAAACATGCTTTTATATTCACATAGAGTCATGTACAAGGTCTAGGACCAAAAGACTACAAAAACTAGCCTTCCAAAAAGAAGCGGTCCTAACTGACCTACGCTTCCGATCACCCCCTCTCAACTCCAGGTTCTCCACTCGACGACCCTAAAAAATTTAAGCCCACGACGGGGTAAGATATAAATCTCAGCGAGTTCGCACGCTAAACCCCGATTATGGGGGAAATATGCCTAGAAGCGTTCTAAGCACACAATCACGTTTTTAGCATAGAGGATTTACCTCGCCTCAATTCCACCATGCAGGTCAGTACAATTCAAATACTCAATTAAACAATTCAATTCAAATCCACCATCAATCAGTCAATTTATTCGACTCTATGTCATCAATGTCATCCATAAATTCTGTCAATTCAAACACTGCTCGCCTAAGCTGAAATGGATATCCTCATGTATCATTGCTCCCCAAAGCTGATGTCTAAATTTGCTCACCGAAGCTACTAGGTCGATTATTGCTCATCGAAGTTGCTAATAACATTTGCTCACCAAAGCTGCTGGATAATTATATTGCTCATCGAAGCTGATATCTATAGTGCTCACCGAAGCTGCTAAAGTATTATTGCTTGACATTGCTCACCGAAGCTGCTAGAGATCTATAGTGGTATTAATGCTCCCCGAAGCTATTATAGATCCATATTGCTCACCTAAGCTGATAAATGCTCACCTAAGCTGAAATGGTACTTCAAACCCACTCTCGGTGTCAACACCCGACACCCGGTTTTTTCTAATTAAAGTACATATATAACACAATCATCACTCAATTCAACAATACAGCATTCAATTGCAGAAACTAAACACACCATTGGAATCAGCACGAAATTCCGGCAACCGGTTATCCTAGCCTAATTTTCGGAAAATAATTAATAATTAATTAATTTCGAAAATTAATAGAATAAATCAATTCTATTTCTAAAAATACTAACTTAGGCCAAAATTATCAAATTAATTACCAATATGGACTCGGAAAATTCCCGAACTCTTCTAGATAAATAGTACAATTTATTCAAGCCTTAGCTAAACCATGCTAACCACCTAACATGCTTGATTAAATAATTAAATTTCTAATTTAATCTAACTAACCACCTAATTTCTAATTAAATAAATCTAAACACCCCTTAGACGTCATTAGCCTACTAAGAAGGGTTTAGTGCAAAAACTCACCGGTTAATTGTGGAACTCGGTTCACCGCGACGATGGCACAACGGTGGCCGAAATCCAAATTTTTGGCGGCGTCGGCAGATACTTGGACCGGGCCTAAAACAGGCCCAACAAATCTCAGCCCAAATCTGAGATTTGTTTTCAACTTGGGTTGGGCTTCAATTGACTTGCTGGAATTGGGCCTCAAAAACTGGGCTGCTGGGCCGAACAATAAAAGAATTGCTGGGCCCGAATTGCTGCTGCTGAAGATGGGCCTTGCTGAACTGGGCTGAAGACTCAATTAATGGGCTGTTCTCTTGGGCTGCCGCACTTTAAAATTTTGCTGGGCTGAAGATGACATTCACATGGCTGGCCTGACTTCTTTGCTGGGCTAAAGACACGGCCCAAGATGCTGGAGTTTGCTGGGCTGACCTCAACTCCACAAGATGGGCTGCGATGGAACAACGGGCTCGCTGGCTGATCGTGGGCTGAAGACGCGCGACTGGGCCGAAGGCGCACGCGCAGGAGAAGAAACGGATGGAGCAGCTGCTGGCTTCGCTGATCTGATCGAAGAAGACACGGCGTGAAGATCTGTGGCAGCGAGATGAAGACACGAAGAAGCTGCGGAAGACTGGGCCGACGGTTGACTCGATGAGATGGAGCGTGTTGGCAGCTCCGTGAGTGGAGATGGGGCTGCACGAGGGACTTCGAACGAAGCAGGGGTTGGCGGAAATTAGCGGTCAACTGACCAGCTAAGGGAAATTGAAGCGTTGACTAAAACGTGGCAGGGAAAGGGAGTTCGGTGGAGCTTCAGTTGGGGGAAACAATCGAAGGTGGCAGACAAAATTTGGTGGAGAGAGGGAGAGACGGTAGTCTTCGTTAGTGGGCGAGAATGGCAGAACAAGCGAAAAGAAAAATGAAAGAGAGAGAGTGCTGGTTTCGGTGAGGCGGAAGAAAATAAAAAGAGGAACGGCAGGGCGTGAGAGAGAGACAGAGGCGGTGGAATGGGGATGCAGCTGGCAAGGCTTGCCGAAGGAGGGGGAGGATAGCGACGGAAGGGGGCCCAAGGTCAGAAATTTCTATCCCTTTAATTAAACACATGTCCCCCTATTTCTTTCTAATATTATAATCCTCAATTAATCAAAAATTTTTTTTTTTGGTACCCAGGGAACCTCCGCACGCCGCTTCGCGGTGGAGAGTAAACCCTGGAGCGCCGGGGGCCCCCACTGCTGACCCCCAAGCGCAGGTAAGACGCGCGTTTTGCATTGAAGCAACGCGGCCTGCAAGTCTCGAACTCCTCCCCTTCCCCATAGGGTACTAAGCCTTAACCAGCAGGGCCACCACGGGCGGTGGTTCAATTAATCAAATTTTGAAGCCCATTTTTTGCCCAAAATCCAGCTCCGAATTCACTCAATTAATCCTTGATTTCTTCACCAATTCTCTAAGTCAAGATCCAATTTCACCAAGGAAAAATCCCGAACAATTTTATGTAAGTCCTTGACACTCACAGGCTTAGTTTAGAAGTTCCAATTTCCATCGATTTAGCCCATTTGATTTTCTGCTAATTTTTCATAACGTCCGAAACGGTTTTCCGTAAAAATCCCAGAATCTCTAAAAATTTCTCAAAGGATGAGTCGACGTTCCTAAAATAGCTCGTGACACCACATAACTTTCAATTTCTGAAATCGGGTTTAAATTCGTGGTTAATTTCAATCTAGCGCGACTTTAGCGTGACCTAGTCTACCAGGTAACTTTTAGGAATTTTTTTGTGCAATGACCCATGATTGATTTATCTCGAGTCACAATATACATTTTCGACACATTTGCGACTATCGGTTGTCGTGAAATCTCGAGATTTCAATTACGGCCCCCGGGTACCAAAACGACAGAAAAATCGGTCTAGTGCCGATCGACAAGTATTTTGCAATTAGGTGGAATCACCTATACTCTAATCACATATCTCAATCAAATCGACCTATCTCCGGTCTCTGATCGATTTCGACAATGCCGTTATGACCCTTGTAGATCAATATAATCGAGCAATCAATTCCTGGTCGAATTCTCAGGTCCAATTGTATTTAAATTCCTTAATTGTTTCCCCAGATAGTCCAATTATCTCATGAGTGATCAACTCAGAGAATAACACTATTGGCGTGTCGACAAAAGACCCGATTAATTTAATCGAAAACGAAATCTGAAAATTCAGGCTGTCACACTTCGAATACCAAGACCTCCCTCCTCTTTCAGAAGACATACATCATTCCTAGAAACTTTTGCCCCACCACTACCTAGGCCCGGGCATTTCCATAGAAACTGTCTAAGAATTTGTTCAATACGGTCCAAAACAGCTCTAGGTAGCATAAAGACACTGGCCCAATAAGCTTGTATCGAGTGGAGAACTAACCTTATAAGTTGCAACCTACCGACGAAGGATAAGAAGCGCTGAGGCCACGATTGTACCCTAGCTGTGATGCGACTGACAAGGGAGCAACAATCTGGTTTTCTGAGCAGCGAGGTGATGATGGAAACCCCGAAGTACCAAACTGGCAAGTTCCCTATGTGGAATCCCAAAGCAAGAGCAATTTGGTCCCGAGATAAGGCGGTTCCTCCAGCAAGGAACACCTCACTTTTATCTACGTTTGGTTTCAGCCCGCTCCAATCCAAGAAGGTATCAAGGCCTTCCTTGAGGAGAGAAACCAACGCCACATCCGCTTCACAAAAAAGAAACACATCATCGGCAAAGAAAAGGTGCGATAGACACAAACCTTTACATCTCCGGAAGAATATGAACTCCGGTTGCCTTGAACGAATGTATAACATCCCCAAAAAGACCTCCATCACCAAGGTAAATAAGTAAGGAGATATGGGGTCCCCTTGCCGAAGACCATGTCCACTTGGAAAGAAACCGTGAAGTTCCCCATTTAACTAACTGTTAATATTTTGATAAAAACACATTCTATTTGAGGAAGGGTCTTAGGATCATGAGGTTAATTATGTAAAAGAAGTTACAAGTAATTTGCAATTTGTTGAGAATCGCCATGTGAGCATAGACAAAAACAAACATTGAAACAATGGCATGAGAAAATTGATTCAATGGTATTATTATATGGATTTAAGCATAACAATGCTAATAAGTGCATCTATTCAAGGCGTACCTAAGAGTATGGATTTATAATATACTTTTATGTAGATGATATGTTGATTGTTGGTATAGATATGCATGGCATAAATAAAGTTAAAAACTATATATATTGATACAATTTTAGGTATCAAAGTGATCAAATATAGTGGGGGCTATGCTTTAAGTCAATGCTACTATGTGAAGAAAAATATTTAAAAATATGAACATTTGAGAATTAAAGAGTCAAATGTATCATATAATGAATCAATTCAATTGATGAAAAATATTGTGCAACCTTTAGTACAATTAGATTATACTAGCGCAACTGGAAGTCTATTTTACAATATGCATTGCACTAGACCGAATATAGCCTTTATTCTGTGTAAATTGTCCAGATTTACTTATAATTCTAGTATATTGCATTCAGGTAAAAATGGTCAAACAAAGTTAGTGGGTCCTCGATGATACTTTTTTGGGGGGGGGGGGGGGGGGGGTGTCCACTTACTAAGAATGCTTAAAACAACAACTATACTTCTTGTATAAAATAAAAGATAATAATTTGATCTACATGAAAATTGATCCAAAACAAATCATAAGAAAATGAAGAGTGCCAAGGTCTTTCATGGAAAACACTTGACCAAGTGCATGCACAAGATGGTTCAGTAATATTTTGGGGAATCACCAGTACGCACTATATCATACACATGTAGTAGTAGAATTGTAATATGACCACAATGACGATAAATAAATAGTGATGGATTAGCAGTGTTTCAGAAAAATCCATATTTGAAAAGAAAGTTGTTGAACTTGTCGAACCATGCCTTGGGAGATTGTTTAAGGCAATATAGCGCATGTTGGAAGGATCAAGGGTTGTTTGAGCAGCGATGAGTTCCTTCTTCTCGTCCGGTCCCATGTAACATCTGACACAAACATGTAAATGAGGTCCTTGAAAGATGGTCTGGCCTACCAGGCGAGAGCAGTTAAGTCCGGCTTCGTCCCCAGCACCTTCCTGTTCAACCGCCTCTACTCCCAGAATGGCCTCTTGCGAGAAGCCCACAAGCTGCTCGACGAAATGCCCCAGCAGAACGTGTACTCCTGGAACGCCCTGATTTCGGCTTACGTAAAGGCTCGGGACTTGACCCGAGCCAGGGCGTTGTTCGACTCCGCCACTGAGAGGGACTTGG
The DNA here is from genome assembly GCA_017140255.1 of Eucalyptus paniculata subsp. matutina. Lineage (NCBI taxonomy): Eukaryota > Viridiplantae > Streptophyta > Magnoliopsida > Myrtales > Myrtaceae > Eucalyptus > Eucalyptus paniculata. Next base: position 21,904,220 of record CM029441.1, on the reverse strand, counting down.
TAACTTATAATTCAATGCTGACCAGTTACGTGACCATTGAAGGACGCGAGAGCGATGCGCTCGAATGATTTGACAAGATGCCGTCAATGCGTGATCATATTAAGTTCGGCGAGTTTACTTTGTTGGCGATGCTAAATTTGGTGGCGAAGTTACGTGTGGAGTATTATGGGACACAGTTGCATGCTTATATGGTGAGGACGGGGAATGATACGGATGGGTATGTCTTGAGCTCCTTAATTGACATGTACTCTAAATGTGGGAGTTTTGGAGAAGCGTACAGTGTTCTGTGAATCAAAAGCGGAGGTCGATTTGGTTTCCAAGAATACGATGATGACAGCTTGTTGTAGGGAAGGTAAGATGGAAATGGCTTTAGATATGTTCCAGAGATTGCCTGAGTTAAATGATACAGTGTCTTGGAATACTTTGATTTCTGGCTATGCACAGAACGGTTTTGAGGAAGAGTCCTTGAATTTCTTTATGAAAATGAGGGACACTGGATTTCGGTGGAATGAGCACCCGTTCCCTAGTGTTCTGAATGCTTGCTCCAGCATGCGGAATTCAAAGCTTGAAAAGGAGATTCATGCTTGGGTTTTGAGATATGGGTTGATATCAAATCTGTTTGTTAAGAGTGCCTTAGTGGATGTTTACTGCAAGTGTGGAAATATGAAACATGCGGACTTAGTTTATGTGATGATTGAGTGTGAGAACTCCTTTTCGACAACTTCTGTGATCATGGGTCATTCATCTGAAGGTAACATGTCAGAAGCACGGAGACTTTTTGATTCTCTGAATGAAAGGAATTCTATCGTGTGGACAGCTTTGTTTACTGGTTACGTCAAAGCACAGCAATGTGAAGCTGTATTTGAACTGGTGAATGAATATGGAGGGAATGCAAACATTTCTTTTGATGTACCCATGATCATCTGCTTGCTAGGTGCCTGTGCATTGCAGGCAGCCCTGGATCCTGGAAAACAAATTCATGCTTACTCACTAAGAAAAGGGATGGAAATGGAGGAGAAGCTGATTAGTGCCACGATCGACATGTATTTTAAGTCTGGCAGTACTGAATATGCAGGAAAGATATTTCAAAAACTCACGGAAAGAGACTTGATTGTCTACAATATCATGATTTCCGGTTATGCAAATCATGGGCACGAAGATCAAGCTATGGAACTGTATAAAGAAATGTTGGAGAGAGGATTGAAACCTGATGAGGTCACCTTTATTGTGCTTCTATCTGCTTGCCATCATAGTGGGTTAGTGGAAATGGGAGAAAAGTATTTCAAGTGCATGGTAGAAGATTACAAAATAGTACCTGAAACAGATCACTATGCCTGTATGATTGATCTGTATGGAAGGGAAAATCGACTAGAAAAGGCGATGGATCTCATGAAGAATGTTCCCAGGAATTCGGATCCTGTGATTTTGAGGGCTTTTTTGACTGCCTGCAAGATAAATAGGAACCTCAGTCTCGCAAGAGAAGTGGCAGAGCAGCTATTGGTTATTGAGGAAGATAATGGATCTCAGTATGTGCAGCTGGCAAATGTATTTGCAGCTGAGGAAAATTGGGCAGAGATGCGCAAGATAAGAGAGAAAATGAGAGGGAAGGAAACCAAAAAGCTTGCTGGCTGCAGTTAAGTGTATCTTGAAAATGGAATTCATGCATTTACCTCTGGTGACACATCACATTCAAAAAGCAGAGGCTATCTATTCAATCTTGGAGTTCCTATCTGCAGATTTACGTGCACTACCCAATTCAAGTGTTGGAAAGGTTACAACTTTAACATTGACATAAGGGGACAGATGAATTCAAATGCTTCGTACAGGAAGATCTATGGCTGCTTTCAAGAGCATATATATTTAAAAGAGGATGAGGTACGGAAACACAGACTAGATTCAATTTGAATTAGACACCGCCCCTCTCTGCATCATGATGCAATTGATATTTCTCTTTACTAGATAATAAGTGTTCATTATTCAGATTAATACACAGCAACGAATTCAACTGTAGAATGGTGGGGGCTGTTGCCCTCATCTAAATACTATTAAAACTAGCTGGTAGCCCATGCATTGTACAGGTTTCTATGGCTCCACTATGCATTGAAGTTCATTAGGATGAGCATGTAATTAGAAAGTGGCATATATACATTCAACAGATTATTTCTGAAGAAGAGATGAGCGAATGGACATTAACTTTTTAATCCTCGTATGTTATAAGAAAGCAAAACAAATTATTACACATCTCCAAAACCTTCTTCGCTGACAGCATCAGTTGAGAACCTTTGTGACAACACACTACACTGTTCAGTACTTTCTGTGCACGTCTACGTATGACATTGTTCTTTTAGGTTCACTATGTTTTAGGAGGTGTAGCAAGAGATATTGCCGACTGCATGTTGAAGCTGGGATGGAAGCCCTTCTTTATCAGTGCTGTGGGCCTTGACATGGCAGGTCAGTATAGCACACCTTTTGACGTAAAAAAAATAAAAAAGTATAGCACACATGAGTAAGCCTACGCACTTTCTGTTTCAGCAAGACTTTTCAAGGCACCTATTGACTTAATTAATTATTTTGGCATACGAACTTGATGCATGGCGACCTAGGACATAATGTTTTGTAGAGTTTCAGCGTAAACGTTATTTAGTATTGGTCTCGTTCAATTTCCTTCTTGTCTTAAGCCATGGGACATGGAGAAAAATACTAGATAAATCCTTTAGCTCCGTCTGTATTAAAACACGCGATAAAAGTAAAGAACCTACTATCTTTTCTCAGTAAAAGTGCGTGATATTGTTTGAAGTCTTGACTATGTCTATGTCCATCCTATCTGCTTCTGCTGTAATTTGAGAGTTTCCTTTAGATTCACAAGGTACATGGTCAAGCCTAATTGTTCTTAGGGGAAAGAATAGTTTTTTTTTAATACAATCATCTGTTTATTGTAACTCCAATTCTTGGGTATGCCAGCCTGATTCTAATCAGAATCAGTAACTTTTGAGGACATCTCAAGATGAGATCTTTTTGGAGGTCTGCAAGGGATAAGAATTGGTCATTAGGATTTTGCCAAATGTTGTCTTCACTTTTTTTTTTTTGATCAAAAATGTTGTCTTCACTTTTCGGATTGAAAATTTGTGAGTAAACTGTATATATTTGAGGTACTAAGATTTGAGAATGTTTTTCTTCTCATTTGCTCCGCCTTGATGTAGTGAATGTCTGTTCGTTCTTCATGCATGGTTGTAGGCAACTTGCCAAGGCAAGCAAATTCTCTGTCATTTCTATATTAATCGGTTTTCTTGTTGAGGTTTCTGTGTCTTCTCATGATTTTGCTAACATTATCCTTTGCACTGTGTGTCAGGGAATCACGTGTTGGAGCATTGGAGATCTACTGGGCATCCTATTGAAGGTTAACATGCTCAGTTTAACAGCTTGTCTGACATGCCTAGTAAAATCTGTTAAAAAGATTGTAGTGATGGAACTTTGCTATATTTAGCTTTACGGACAGCTAAATAAACTGCTCAAATTTATCCTTCTAGGTGTTCTCTTTTACTTCGTCATAATAATGATTTAGCTTCTCTCCTTTTTTTTTGGCTTCAGATAAGTTATAGAGATGCATGTGCTGTTCATGAATGCGCTTCTCGTTCTTCAACTCAGCAATTCCAAGGCAGGTATCCTTCAAACCCAAGATATTACAACTGCTGTGGTCTGCTGTGTACCTGATCCAAATGGTGAGGTGGCAGCTTGTGTTGCAAGCTTTGAGTCAATTGTAACTTAATTTTGCTAAAAACATATCAGGTTGCGCAGACATACTTGTGTTCTCTCTAACATCCGTAAAGGCACTCACCGATGACCTTTAGGAGAAATTTCTCACTGCTGAGTGGATTCAACAATTTAGATACGAGATCTCTTCTGCTTCAGTAGTGATGGTTGATGCTAACCTCAACGATTGTGCTCTTGAAGCTTCTTGTCAATGTAACTCTAAAGATTCGACCTCGTTTGATTTTTCCATCTGGCTTGATTAAATGATCTTCTCTGAGTCAATAGAAAGCTCTTCAGAATTCACTTACTTGGTTTTTCTTTGAATTTTGTTCACAGTGGCTGTAGGAGATAACATTCCTTTGTGGTGTTGAACCGGTGTCAGTTGCCAAATCCAAAAAAATTGCTCCTACTGTGAAGTATGTGAGTTCTTCACCTTGTGATGTGCATTTACTTTCTTTTGTGCTGTTTTCAATGTGCTGAGTAAACTTATTTAAGTCTGAAGTTGATAAACAATCAGATAAGTTCAATAATGCATTTTATGGAATTCATGAGATCATGTCTTTCAATCTCAAATTTCTGACTCGATTGCTAATGGAGTAGTTGATTACCATCATCCTTAGCACTAGACTGACAGGGAGCAAAATGGGAAATACTATGATGAGAAAATTTTAGTGCTTCAAATTGATTAACTCAGACCATTGTTTATGTACACTGGAAAATGAGAGCTGTCATTTTCAACATATTTCATAGAATCGCTTACCATCTGCATGGCTATGGAGAAAAATGGTGGAAGTTGTGGTTCAGGTTGGAGAATTCTGCATGTAGCATATCAAAACAAAATTTAGTGGCTTTGCATAGACATTCGCTAATAATGTATGCCCAATTCGTAGCCTGGTGATTACATTTCCAAGAGTCTGGATGGCTTGTGATGTTATGCTTCCACTAGGATATTAATTTGCAGTCCAGATGAGTTGAAGGAAACTTTTCCATAGTGAATACACTTAGGTGTGATACACACATAATCTTTTCTTAAATCAATTGGGAAATTGTAAACCATACATCATATACAATTAATTCATGTTTGCAATATTGTTAAACGTTGATAAGATCTTACTATTAGAAAAGATTGACTGCGTCAAGTTCATATCATTCAGGCATGAAATAAAATGTTACCGGTTTACATAGTTGACTTCTTGGTTTTGGCATCCCTTTCAGCTATAAAAACAATATTACCTTAGAATAAACGAAATTCAGCTCACATGGGCATAGTTTAAGAGTGGCATTAAGCGGTTCCTAGATTCTGAAAGCTTCATCTTGAAGATCTGCTACTGACACAGAGTGGGCTCTTCGCAGGTAACTTACGTATCTCCAAATGAAGATGAGCTCTTTGCAATGGCAGATGCTCTATCTCCTTGGTATTTATATGGTTTGAGCGAAAGGTATAAGAGCGAAAAGAGTTGTCCTCCAGAATCTCTCTTCACAAGGAGTATTTCTATGCTCTAAAGAGGGATCTATATTGACAAGAGCTTTTGTAGAGAAACCCCAATGGCTTGGCATAAATTCAGAACTCCACAAACTGATCTCATCTGATTGCCATTCACATAAGTTTCATGATGCCAGACATATTGAGGGAACCTCTCATCTCTTTGCTTTGCATCTTCCTGGCCTTCCTTCATCTGTTAAGAAGCTTACCGGTGCTGGTGATATCTTGGTGGGTGCTACACTTGCATCGATATGTGAAGGTTTGAACATTATACAAGCCATCTCGGTCGGTATTGCAGCAGCGAAAGCCACTGTTGAGGCAGATTCAAATGTACCTTTTGATGTTTCATTTAATTGGAGTTGCAGGTGTGAACATTCTTTCAATAAAGATGGCAGGAAATTTATGCATTCTTGGATATTATATCAATTTGGTTTGATTCTACTTCTTTTGTTGTGTCAATTTCAATCATTTCAGTAGAGTGGGCAAGAAACAAATTGGTGTAATGGAAACGGGTGCAACTCATCAAGGAATGTGACCGTGCAAGTTGTAGAGGTTGTTTCTGAACATGATATTTTCTGCCAATAGACAAGCTAATGAATTTGCTCAGAATACTGTAGAGGTGCATTTTGCAATATAGTTTGCTATCCGAGACACGTCAAAATAAATTGAACTAACTTTCATTAGTTTAAGCATGATGCTGGATTCCTATTTTATTGAGGAAATGGATTTGAACTAATATGTAACGAGGCCAGGAATGATTGTGCCTACCCTTCCTTGGCAGATGATGCTAGGTCGGTGTACTCGGCTATGAAGGTTGTTTATAATGGACCAGTGTAAGCTGCTGCTATCTTCGAGATCATGATGATCGTCAAGGGACCGGTGCAGAATTGAACTCAAGACGGCTCATTGTTGGTCAACTTGTTTTGTTTTTGGGCTTCCATTTGGGACATTGGTGGTGTAAAGTATTTACTCCAAAAGTAGAGTTGAGATACTGACAGAAGTACGGTATTTTTGGCTACTGCATCAGTTTCATTAGTAGATGAATCCTTCCAATCCAAGACTCTGAAACATTTTATGGTTTTAATAAATATCCTCAGTCATTTCTCTACTCGTTTCAATTTCTTCTTCCAGCAGAACAAATTCCTTGATTCGATACCATTTATTCAAGATTGGGGTCTTGGAGAGAGGTATCTGTAGCACACTTCCCCCAATCAGCGAATTCAGATGCCTGCAAAGATCCCCTTGCGTTTTTATCCACTTCCGAATTCTGTGGCTAACCAACTAATGTTCCGATTAGAACTATGAAATGACTTTTGAAGTGAGGAGGCTCTCAATCTCTTACATAGAGTAGACCAAACTGAACTTGAGTTAGGTATTTTGTGGCAATGTACACTGATTGTGCATGCAAACAGATCATGCTGAGTCATTCATAGTAGATTCTTACATTTGATCAGTAGCTTCATTGAAAAAAGAAATGCATGGCAATGCACTTAAAAGGCGACTTTTTATTTATCAAGTAAAAAATTATTTAAGTGATTTTTTTATTTAGTATACGCTTGTCATGTATCATATCGTCAAGTGGCATAATCTAAGGACAACAAAACCAAGTATTTGAAAAAGGAAAGAGAAAAATTCGGTTGGCAGAACGGTAACCATGGCCAATTTGAAGATTCTCATAGGTTTGTAGAGGCTGTGGAAAATGAGGAACCAACCCAAAATGCAGACGCAGCAGCTTCTACAGACGCAAAGAAAACCGCTCAAATCGAACCATCCAGAAAGAGCAAATCCTCGGAGATGTCTCGGAAGGAATCAAGACCAGATCATTCTCCAAAGAGTTCATGAACTCCACGGCGCTACTATCCGAAACAGAACCGAAGGAGAAAGATTCTCAGTGTCCATCACCTTCACCCATCATTTTTGTCCTTGCCCTCTTACCAATGTGTTTACCTTTTTGAAGGAGGATGCAAGAGAATAAAACCATGTGAAATACAACAACACAACATCAACCTAAGAGCTAGAAGAAGACAATCTCAAAAACTAACCTCTGTCGAGCTAAACCATCTCAAGTCCCTCCTAACATGATACTAGATTGTTGGACATGTAACAAATACACACAAAACATTTCCAATCCAACCATGCACAGAACTCTAAACATCATAGGTATCTCCCAAAGGAAAACTGGTACAAATCATCAAAGTACTTGATGAAGTTGAGAATGTTTCCAGCTCCATCTCAGCTTGATCGTTGTTAAGTGGCATATCAGGTGGATAAATAAGTGGTTTTGGGGGCATTTGGAGTTCATCAATATCTCCTTCAAGCATTTTTAAGACTTTACTCATTGAAGGCCGATGGTCGGGGTTTAACTGTATACACCAAAGTGCAACTATTATCATCTTCTTTATCACCTTTCTTTCCTCTACTATAGTTTCTATTTCTACACTTTTTTCTTCATTGACTTGGTCGTACACCCATAATGGAAAATAAATTTGGCTTGAGTGTTCCGCATTTGCATTTATATTCTTCCTTCTACCTGCCATTTCCATGAGCAACATCCCAAAGCTATAGACATCCGCTTTATAAGATACACCGCCGATGTTTCTATAGAACAACTCGGGTGCCATATATCCTAAGGTACCTCTTGCAGCAGTCAATGAGACTATGTTATGATTAGCAGGATAAAGTTTGGCGAGTCCAAAGTCAGAAACTTTCGGAGTGAAATTCTTGTCCAAAAGAATATTGTGAGGCTTGATATCAAAGTGTAGTATTTGCATGTCACACCCCCGATGTAAATATTCAATCCCTCTTGCCACCCCAAGAGTAATCTCATATATTTTCTTGTAATCAAGAAACTTATCACCTTCCTCGGTGAAAATTTGCTTATCCAAAGATCCATTCGACATGAGATCATACACGAGAGCTTGTTTCGAGCCTTCAAAGCAAAAACCAATGAGTTGCACCACATTGACATGGTAAATTCTTCCAATAGTAGCCACTTCATTGATAAAATCTTGACCGTTGGCCTTGGACTGCTTCAAAATCTTGATAGCCACTTCATTGCCACTTCGGAGTGTTCCTTTGTACACATAACCATATCCCCCTTCTCCCAATTTGTGCTTAAAATTTGCGGTGATCTTCTTAATATTTGAGTAAGAGTATCTTATGGGCAAAAAGTTGTTGTGAGCCTGCAAAAATTCTTCAACGTTCTTGTCTATTGCTAAGTGCCTTCTTCTGTAGATATAGATTAGAAATATCCCGACAAATGGCATCCCGATTACAAACTTTGCTACACAAAAATACACTGAAAGAAATTCTAATAGGTTAGAATAAGTTTTTTTTAATTATTTTAAGAACAAATCATTGTGGCTTACCTAGTAGAGATATAAACTCCACAATTATCGAAATGGTCATGTCATATAGGAGACCTGTAAAAGGAATGAATGAGTTAAAAAGGATTTGAAGAAAAGAAGTTTGGAAAACAAAACTCTCGAGGAAACAGAGTAATAGCTAACTACTTTGTGCAAGTTGAGTTTTGTCTACAAGAATATGAGAAGTGGGATGCGTGCATTGGCAAGAAATAATAAGCTTTGTTGCACATAAATCATCAACGATACAAGAAATTCCTTTTGCTTTCTTAGCAGTCGACAAATACAGAGAAAATGTGATTTTCATTTTTAATTGATAATTGCGTTTCTCTATGAATAGGTAAATGCAAGTTTTTAAGGAATTTGCTAGTACAAGTGTTTCTTAGAGTACTTGTAATTGACTAACTAAGAAAACAGGAAAATCTGAACTCTATGCCGACAAAAAACTAGTCATGTGGCTGCTCGAACAGTTTACCCCCTTTTTTTTTCTACAACGGGAATTCTATCGTTTATGGAAAGGGAGTATAACCTAAACTCAGTTATGTGTGCAGCAGATGATGGGTCTGTTCGTGGTGACTTCTACCACCACTTTTTTTTTGGCCAATTTTGCAACTCCCATCATTTGATTCCGATATGTAACACAAAGCTCTTGAAATCTTTTCAAATACACAGATATTGACCTATACTAACATGTATACTTCATCATGATTTTCTTGGATTTGAAATACTTTTTATATATTCAAATTTTGAGGAGAAAATAGCAAGGGAGTGTGCACAATCGCAAAATTGCGGTAAAGTTTCATTGTCAACTGATGCTTACCGCCATCATGGACCTTGAATTCGCAAACCTGACCACTGAAGATGCTACCGAAATCAAAGAGGTGAAAGAAACATTTCATTGGTGATATTGCTTCAACAGTGACCCATAAGAATGCGTCGGAAATCAAGGACGCAATAGAGGATCGGGATGCCGACAAGGTCCCTTCAGCAAGTAAATAAAAGGGGAGGACAAATCCATTGGCCACGATGTTATGGATTAGCTCATAGTTGTAGAGGCTACTATTTATCCGCTCATTATTCACAAAATAATTTGATACCATGGTCACGCTGCGAATTGTACAAAAGTCCCCAACATCTAATGCTTTTGGATTGGCCAAAGCATACAACTTCCAACTCGATGATGTGTTGGAAGAATATGACCCCACAGTGCATGATGGATTAATAGCGATGTAGAATGAAGAACTAACTGGGTTTGAGCAGCTCACAATGACCACACTACCGAATATCTCGGAGTATAGTCGATTGAAGGGCCAATCACCACCTATCAGCAAGTGACGGGGGATAGATGAGCAATCGCCCTTGTGAATCCCGTCATCTACCAATTTGATTCGGCTAATGGAATAATCGATATACTGCACATAGTATCTGCCAACACCAAAGTATCTGCTAACACCAAAGTATGCAACGGTGCGATTACCTTCACAAGCCACCTCATATCTTGATAAACCACATCTCTTTGGATCACTCTTCAGTCGAAATGGGTAGCTTATATTGTGAATGTCACCACAAGAAGAAGCGACGCACGGTTGATTACTGGGCTTTGCAATGCTAGTCAGTATTTGCAATAGAACAAGAATGAGTAACAACGCTTGATAGGTATCCATGAAGCTAAGAGCATCAATCGTGTCTCTGCTTTTCTTTGGGCAAAGAGAAATTAGTGAGGAGTTGCTTTTTGTGTGCGGAGGAGGCACAATTTATAAAGATCGGGAGTAGCTGGGATGATCCTTGACTTTGGAGTCGCGTTGCCCCGTACAAAAAGCACAAGTCAGTCAACCCAACAAATGCACGCAATTCGACAAATTAAAGAAGTCCAGCGCCCTCAAAGGTGGGGGAGTACCCAGCCGGCCAACGCGGTGCATCTAGGAAATTACACCCATAGAAAATTAGAGATGATTTTTCTCTATTACTTGCGCTTTCATAGGGGGGCGTGCACACAGCCGGCCTACGCAAAGATGCAGTGTATCCAGATCATTTACACCCATAAAAAAAATAGAGATGATTTTTCCCATTTGACTTTTCGTCAACTCTTTCGACGTAATTTTTGGGTCGACCCCCACTCCATCCACAAACAAGTCCATCTCTCTCTCTCTCTCTCATAGTTAGTCACTTCCTTTTTATGCACAACCATTCGTCTTAAGAAACATTTGTTTCACTAAAAATAATATTTTGAAAAATATTTTCTTAAAAATAATAACTTATGTAGTTAGAAATAATCAGTTAATGAAAAATATTTTTATTATCGATAATAATTTATATATAAATAATTTCATTGATGATTAAAATATTTTCTCTTATTCATATGTATAAGAAATATAAGGAATCATTTTTAAGAAAATATTTTTCAAATCATTCATTTTTCGAAAGACAAACAAAGCCTTAAAATTGTTCATAGCACTAAATCATATATTGTTCACCACAACTATTCAAACAACAATTTCTTTGTAACTCTCTCTTCTTCTCTTTTCACACACAACTTTGATAATACCTTCAAGGTGAAATTCCAAGGGAGAAATTAAGTAAGTGTTCAACTTGTTTCTCTGTAGATTTTATTTATATCCTAAAGGTCTATTTGTTCTAAGGCCCCACGACAAAAATATTGAAGGCAAATAATACCTTATGAACAGTGATCATCATAACCCATCAAGCATTATCAATTATTGCTCCGTCTTCATCAATAATCAATTTTTCTCAATAATCTTAAGGTATTATTGTTTTCATGAAGATGGAGATAGTGGTTGCATCGACCGCTCGGAATCTTGATAGACAAGTATTATTGAGACTTTTGTTTCTATTTATATGGTTGAGTCATCTTCCTTGTGGCATAATAGATTATCTCATGTTGCTTAACTACTTTGAAATTTGTGAAAAAAAAAGTAGTATGATATTATGTCATAATCTAGATAAAAAGGAATGAGAAATATGTTCACAAGCAAAGATGACTAAGAAATTATTCTCAAAAGTAGAAAGATCTAAAGATGAAACTGTTTTGTTATTATATATATATTTTGTTACTCTAGATATACTCTTGTTTATCGTATGAAATCAAAAGTTTTTTATGTGTTCAAGATACATGAGACTGTAGTTAAAAATCAAAGTTTTGAAAAATAATCTAGAAGAAGAATACTTCTCATTAGTTTTTTTTTTTTTTTTTTTTTTGGCATTTTGTGAAGAAAATTGGCATTGTGCATCAAGCAAGTGCACATTATACACCACAACGAAATAGATTGGTAGAAAGAAAGAATCAAATTTTGGTAAATATGGTTAATGCCATGATCTTACAAGCGAAATTGCCAATAAATTTGTGGGGAGAAGCACTTCTTACTGCATGTAACATTCATAACAAAATTCCATCAAGGAAATTTAAGATACTTCCATGTGAATTATAGAAAAGAAAGGTAGTAGCATCTAATACTTTAAAGGGATAAATATACTGAAAATCCTAAAACTTATCTTGAAAGTGCAATTGAATCCCAAAACTTTCAAAAAATACAATTAAGTCCAAAAACTTATTACAAAAGTACAATTGAGTCATAAAACTTTTAAAAAGTGCAATCAAGTCCTAAAACTGATGAAGTTTGTGTAATCAAGTCTTTCCATCAACTCCATTCAACTTGACAAATGAAAAATATTAACAAGTTTTAGAACTTGATTGCACCAACTTGACAAATTTTAAACTTGATTGCACTTTTAAAGAGTTTTAGGACCCAACTTCACTTTTGTAACAAATTTTAGGACTTGATTGTGTTTTTTGAAAGTTGTAGGACTAAATTATACTTTCATGACAAGTTTTACAACTTTAAATGCACTTATCCTTACTTTAAAGTATGGAGATGCTTTGTCTATTCTAAGCAAATCAAATAATGACCAAGGACATTAAGAAGTGTGTTTATTGGATATACTAAAATTCTAAAGTTTATCGTTTATTGGATGTTGAATCTAATATTATTGTGAAATCAAGAGATGTTGAATCTCTTGGACACAAATTTCTTCAACATTCAAACGATACCTTAGCATATTCAAAAACAACAATCGACACACGTAATTCTTCATCAAGAAAAAGAAAATTGTTTAATTTTCCAAGTGAGCCACAAAGAAGTTAAAAAGTGAAGAAAACAATAGATTTCGATTCTAACTTTGTAACTCTCCTAGTATAAGGGGATAATGAAAATTTTGTGAATAAACTATCCATGGTAATTCATTTGGATAGAGATCCAAGAACGTTCGGTGAGGCAATGGATTCCAAAGATGCACCACTTTGAAATAATCGATGATGAAAGGAGGTGTCAAAGAAGAATTTTTAGTACTTTATAAGATTGTCTAAATGAAAATTTTGATCTTACACAAATTGTGACATCCAGATTTTCAGGTTTTAATTTGACTGGATAAATAGGATCCGTCTCATTCTTCGTCAATTTATTGACGGTCCAAATTTCAATAAAGAAATTATCGGAGGAAAAATTGAAAGGCAAAAAGAAAATTGAAATGAAAAGGAAAAGAGAAAAGAAAAATTGAAATAAAGAAATATGCATTTCCTTTTTTCTTTTTTTCTCTCTCCCTCTCTTTTCTTTTCTTTCTTTTCTCTCTTTTCTTTTCTCTCCTCTCTCCTCTCCCCTCCCCCTCGTGCGATTCCCCACCGCCCATTCTCTCTCTCTCTTGCTTTTCTACTCTTTGACCAGTCAATGTTTATCTCCCCTCCTCTCTCTCATCTCTCTCCCTCGACATTTCCCTTCCCCCTTCCGTTCAAGCGAACCAGAAGCGGAGGAAGACCAGAAGCTGCAGCTCCGTCGCCGCCCGCTTGCCGCTCGCCGCACGCCGCCGGGCCGCCGTCCGCACCACCAGCGCACGCCGCGCGCTCCGCCACCGCCCCTTCGCGTTTGCCATCCCCGCCGTGCGCCGTCCAGCTGCTGCCCATCCTCTGTCCAGCTCCATTCGGCCACGATCCGGCCACCTCCGGCCACCGTGGGCCACCACTCGGCCTCGCCAAGCTATCACCCGCTCTCCCGACCTCTTGCCGCCCCCAACCCTCTCTCTTTCTTGCTGTTTTGCGGCCGAACCAGCAAACCCACAAAGTGGGTATCCAGCTGTTCGTGGGCCGTTTTGGGCCGTTTCCCGGCCCCGAACCCGAGCCGTGCTTTGGGGACAATCGTTCCTCGCGTCGCCGCCGTCGGATTGATCCAATTTGCGCGCGATTTGGTGAGTAATCTCACTAATCCAGGATTAGTTGGCTAATTATGCTTTAGGTTGGTTTAGTTTTAATTAATTATATTTAGGTTGTTAGATTAGAATTAATTAGCAATTATTAGTCAATTGTGATGCGATTTAGATAAATTGATTGTGCAATTAACAAGTAGACGTGGTCTACTATTTATTGGGAGTGTCTCGGGAATTTTTGGACCCCTAATTGAGCTTCAATTTGGCGATTCGGGCCTAAGTGGGATTTTTGGCATTTAAATATTAATTTTCGGAATTAAATTAAATAATTATTTATTTTCCAAAAATTCAAGGGAGATGGTCCGGAACCGGAATATTATGCTGATGACTGTGGTGAAGTCCGTTTATTTAATCGATCTTTATTTTGAGCTAAATTGAATTTTTAATATTAATTATTTAATTTTAGAAATTAATTAATTAATTATTTATTTCCTGAAAATTCAACTGAGATGGTTCGGAACCGGAGAATTATGCTGATGACCATGGTGAAGTCCGTTTGTTTAATTGGGCTTTATTTTGTGCTAAATTGAATTTATAATAATTATTAATTAATTTTCGGAATAAATAAATAAATTAATTATTTTTCGGAAATTAAGATTTTGATGGCCGACGACCGAAATCTCATGCTGATCGTCATGGCGCAGTTCGTTTATTTATTTGAGCTCTACGTTGCATGGAATTAAATAAATTGTGATGTTTTAAGGATTTACCTTAAATTGATTTGGAATTGATTGAGATTGAATGATTGATTGGTAGATGGCCGAGTATGTTTGTTTAGCATTTATAATGCTTTGATTGAGTTGTAAAGTGGATGGAGTTATGAGAGAATTGGAAATACTCTGGGATTGAACCAATTAGACACAGTGTATAGACCTACGTGGTTCGGTGATTGGGATATCACTGGCGAAAACGGCGCCTTAAAGAACGCACGTATCGGTCTAGTACATACATTATTGTGGACCTACGTGGTTCGGTGATTGGGATATCATTTTTAAAACGGCGCTTTAAAGAACGACGTATCGGTCTAGTACTCATATTGTTATAGGCATGTATGGTTCGGTGATTAAGGACATCACTGGCGAAAACGACGCCTTAAAGAACGCATACACTTGTCTATTAAATACATTGATGTAGGCATGTGTGGTTCGGTGATTTGGGATATCACTGGCGAAAACGGCGCCTTAAAGAACGTACACAATTGTCTATTGAGTACATGGTTATAGGCATGCGTGGTTCGGTGATTTGGGATATCACTGGCGAAAACAGCGCCTTAAAGAACGCACGCAATTGTCTATTGAACAGATCATGGTAGGCATGTGTGGTTCGGTGATTTGGGATATCATTGGCGAAAACGGCGCCTTAAAGAACGCACACAATTGTCTATTTGAGTACATGGTCATAGGCATGCGTGGTTCGGTGACTAAGGAGGTCACTAGCGAAAACGGCGCCTTAAAGAACGCACGTAATTGTCTAGTGGATAAATCACTTTGGCGAACTTGACGCCCGAGAGTATTGACCTAGAATGGTCCGCCTGACATGTAATCGACTAGTTCGATTGACCAATGAATTGATCCGATTGTTGTGAAATGATTGATTGAATGGAAATGACCGTGAGTGGTCTTGTTAGCATGAAATCGACTAGGTCGATTTGATCGATGTTTCGATCGGTGATATGATTGTTTGGGTGCCTATTATGAATTGTACTGACTTGCAGGTGGGATATGAGGCCAAGGTACATCTTCTGACCCATGCGTGTTTAGGCAGCCTTTAGTATAATGGTTTACTAATCGGGCTTAGTGGGGTAGAACTCGCTGATACGTAGTCTCATCCCAGTTTGGGGAAAAACATTTCAGGACCCCGATGAGGAGCTGATGAGGAGGAGTTTGAGAAGGAGAACTCGGAGGTGAAACTTGAGGAGAATGATTTTTGGAAGAAGAAGATAATCCCGAGAGAGGCCTTGAGTATGGCCCAGATGGACTGAGAGTTTATCTTCTTTTGAGATCTCCTTTTTGATATGAATAGTTATGAAGTGGTTTGTGTTTTGTATAAAAGTTTGGTTATAAGTTTCTATATGGAAAATATGGCCCTGCTTTTCTATCCCGTTGTTTTGCTTTTGCGGGGATTTATAACTGCTTCCGCATGTGCATAATAATTGAAAGGGTCGACGATACATTGTCCTGGGATATCGCATTTAAAAATCGACCAAGTAGAAGGATGTGTGCGTGCACGAGGATCGGGGCATGACACAAATCCCAGTAGTATTTGCTTGCTGTGGAGGCTAAATACAATACTGACAAATAAAGTACATATAGAATTATTAAATATTTTGAATTTATCATAATTAATGGAAAATCCATCTTTAAGCAAATGGAGGAACTTCATATATATGTTGCCAAACTCAAAGTCCTTATGTTTGAAGTTGCTAAACATATTCAATTTACTACAATTATTTCAAAATTGCCTTCAACTTAAAATGATTATTGAAAGAAACTTTCCCACGCGATTGAGAACCTAATTGTTGATATTTTGATAAAAACTCATTCTATTTGAGGAAGGTTCTTAGGATCATGAGGTTAATTATGTAAAAGAAGTTACAAATAAGGTGCAATTTGTTGAGAATGGCAACGTGAGCATAGACAAAAACAAACATTGAAACAATGGCATGAGAAAATAGATTCAATGGTATATCATATGGATTTAAGCATAATAGTGCTAATAAGTGCATTTATTTAAGGCGTACCTAAGAGTATGAATTTATAATCTGCTTATATATAAATGATATGTTGATTGTTGGTACTGAAGTTAAAAACTACATATATGGATACAATTTTAGGTATCAAGGTGATCAAACATAGTGGGGGTTATACTTTAAGTCAAGGCTACTAAGTGAAGAAAAATATTCAAAAATATGAACATTTGGAAATTAAAGAGTCAAATGTATCATATGATGTATCAATTCAATTGATGAAAAATATTGGGCAACCTTTAGTTAATTAGATTATAGTAGTGCAATTGGAAGTTTGATGTACACTATGCATTGCAGTAGACCAAATATAGCCTTTATTATATGTAAATTGTCTAGATTTACTTGTAATCCTAGTATCAGATAAAAATTGTCAAACAAAGTTAGTGGGTCCTCAGCGACACTTTTTTTTGGGGGGGGGGGGGTCAAATCTATGACACTTACTAAGAATGCTAAAATAAGCAACTATACGTTTTGTATAAAATGATTTATGATAAGTCGAACGAAAAGTTGGACTTATTAAGGAAACATGGTCATGACAAGATGAATCACGAAAACCTGGTAATTATTCCATATAGATAGGAACATTGAGATTGCCATGTAAGTAAGGCATTCTTGACATCTACTTGGCAAATTTCCCAATTCTGAATAGTAGAAACGAATAGGATAATACAAATTGTGGCTTGTTTGATTACTGGACTTGAATTTTCTAGGAAGTCAAGGCCCTCCTCTTGATGACAGCCTTTTGCAACAAGTCAGGCTTTCAATAGGTCAAGTGATTCATCTCCATGTAACTTTTCTTTGTAAACCCAATTACATCCAACAACATTCATCAAGGATTGACGAGGAATAAATTCCCATGTTTTGTGGAGTTCCTCAAGCATGGTGGCTGTCCAATCAATGTGTTTTAAGGCTAAATGGATGGCACGTGACTTGGTAGAGATAGATGAAATTGTGATATGACCATATATAGGGTTTGGCTTCAAGATCCCAACCTTCGAACATGTAACAATGGGATGTGGAAACTTTAGATTAAGACTGAACTAAAGAGCCACTCTTCGCTAGTTGTGGCACATGATTAGAGAGAG
This sequence comes from Eucalyptus paniculata subsp. matutina, assembly GCA_017140255.1. Classification (NCBI taxonomy): domain Eukaryota; kingdom Viridiplantae; phylum Streptophyta; class Magnoliopsida; order Myrtales; family Myrtaceae; genus Eucalyptus; species Eucalyptus paniculata. The sequence goes on along the minus strand of CM029441.1, from coordinate 21,886,523 downwards.
TAGAAGATGAATTTCATTCTATCTTAGAAAAGAGATTTACAAATTTGCTTGCAGAGTCAATATTTATTAGTGAACAACCATTTTGACTAACTTCTGGATTAGTTTGGGGCATAGTTGAATGATTACTAGACATTTGTAATTATCCTTCAAATCCTTGAATCCCTTGACAAGGGAAGAATCTTTATCTTGTGTGAGCGTGTGAGGTACTCGAGTCATTAGCCACGCAAAGTTTGTGTGGACTTGGAGGTCTGTGAAAGAGTGAAACACGAGAAAAGGGGCAGAAAATATGGGTGAGAGCATGAGTGATGCGGCTAAAAGCCTAATTGCATAAAATATCACATTAACGCGTGAAATGAGTGTTGTGTCCGTGACACATGGGAGCTCTCGTTGATAAGACCCAACATACTATACCTACTTGCTATATTTATTGTTTGAAATTTCCTTTTCATTTTCTGAACCATGGAATGATACACATTGAACCAGAAATTGTGAGGATTGTATTTTACCGCATCAAAAATTTATTATTTTCTCGTCATCAACTTCCATTAAGTTTCTAACTATACATGTCATGCACATGAGATTCAAGGCTGTAAAACGGGTGTAAAACACAATTTTCCCTTTAGATTTGTGTTAAATACCTGATTGCCCTCAAATTGAATAAGTTATAAAAATATATCATATAGGAAAGATTACCTCTATTAACCCTAAAATGTACTAGTTTCTTAAGTTTAATTAGAAATTATCATCAAGATTAAAAAAAAGAGACGAATAACGAATACTGCATTAAAATGAGAACTTTTTATTTCTAGGTCGAAGATTAACGTGAGAGCTTTGAAAAGAATAATTTTGAAGTGAAAATTAAGAGAAAAAAAATTGAGAATTTTAAAAGATTGCAAAATCGAGAATAGAATGCGAGATTGACAGGTTTTTAAGGACATGATAAACTGGCAAAAGCAAAATTCAACATCTGCTGTTTTATTGCCAACTTCTGCCAGCCCAGGATCTGGCTGCTGACACTGACACTGATTCCTCTCTCTCTCTCTCTCTCTCTCTCGTCACCGGAATCTGTTCTCTGTCACGAACCTGAGTCTTTTGTTATTGGCAAAATTCAACATCTGCTATTTCATTACCAACTTTTGTTATTGTCTTAGAAGGTGGAAGTATCGAGGGTCGTTTGAGCAGATTCCTTCGTCTCGTCCTTTCCCATGTAACATGACACAAACATGTAAATGAGGTCCTTGAAAGATGGTCTAGCCTACCAGGCTAGAGCAGTTAAGTCCGGCTTCGTCCCGAGCACTTTCTTGTTCAACCAGCTCATCCGCCTCTACTCCCAGAATGGCCTCTTGCGAGAAGCCCACAAGCTGTTCGACGAAATTCCCCACCGGAACGTGTACTCCTGGAACGCTCTGATTTCGGCTTAGGTAAAAGCTCGGGACTTGACCCGAGCCAGGGCGTTGTTCGACTCCGCCACTGACAGGGACTTGGTAACTTATAATTCAATACTGACCGGTTACGCGATCATCGAAGGACGTGAAAGCAATGCGCTCGAATGGTTTGACAAGATGCAGTTGATGCGTGATCGTTTTAAGTTCGACGAGTTTACTTTGACGGCGATGCTAAACTTGGTGGCAAAGTTACGTGTACAGTGTTATGGGGGACAGTTGCATGCTTATATGGTGAGGATGGGGAATAAAGTGATGCGCTCGAATGGTTTGACAAGATGCAGTTGATGCGTGATCGTCTTAAGTTTGACGAGTTTACTTTGACGGCAATGCTAAACTTGGTGGCAAAGTTACGTGTGCAGTGTTATGGGACACAGTTGCATGCTTATATGGTGAGGATGGGGAATGATACGGATAAGTATGTCATGAGCTCCTTAATTGACATGTACTCTTAGATCCAAAAAAAAAATAAATTGACATGTACTCTAAATGTGGGAGTTTTGGAGAAGCATACAGAGTGTTCTGCGAATCAAAAGCGGAGGTCGATTTGGTTTCCAAGAATACGATGATGGCAGATTGTTGTAGAGAAGGTAAGATGGAAGTGGCTTTAGATCTGTTCCAGAGATTGCCCGAGTTAAATGATACAGTGTCTTGGAATACTTTGATTTCTGGCTATGCACAGAACGGTTTTGAGGAGGAGTCCTTGAATTTCTTTATGAAAATGAGGGACAGTGGATTTGGGTGGAATGAGCACACGTTCGCTAGTGTTCTGAATGCTTGCTCCAGCATGCGGAATTCAAAGCTCGGAAAGGAGGTACATGCTTGGGTTTTGAGAGAAGGAGTGATATCAAATCTCTTTGTTAAGAGTGCCATGGTGGATGTTTACTGCAAGTGTGGAAATATGAAATATGCGGACTTAGTTTATGCGACGATTGAGTGCAAGAACTCCTTTTCGACAACTTCTATGATCGTGGGTCATTCATCTCAAGGTAACATGTCTGAAGCACGGAGGCTTTTTGATTCTCTGAATGAAAAGAATTCTATCGTGTGGACAGCTTTGTTTACTGGTTATGTCAAAGCACAGCAATGTGAAGCTGTATTTGAACTGCTGAATGAATATAGAGGGAATGCAAACATTTCTTTTGATGTACCCATAATCATCTGCTTGCTAGGTGCCTGTGCATTGCAGGCGGCCCTGGATCCTGGAAAACAAATTCATGCTTACTCACTAAGAAAAGGGATGGAAATGGAGGAGAAGCTGAGTAGTGCCACGATCGACATGTATTTTAAGTCTGGCAGTACTGAATATGCAGGAAAGATATTTCAAAAACTCACGGAAAGAGACTTGATTCTCTACAATATCATGATTTCCAGTTATGCAAATCGTGGGCACGAAGATCAAGCTATGGAGCTGTATAAAGAAATGTTGGAGAGAGGATTGAAACCTGATGAGGTCACCTGTATTGCGCTTCTATCTGCTTGCCATCATAGTGGGTTAGTGGAAATGGGGGAAAAGTATTTCAAGTCCATGGTAGAAGATTACAAAATAGTGCCTGAAACGGATCACTATGCCTGTATGTTTGATCTGTATGGAAGGGCAAATCGACTAGAAAAGGCGATGGATCTCATGAAGAAAATTCCCAGGAATTCGGATCCTGTGATTTTGGGGGCTTTTTTGAATGCCTGCAAGATAAATACGAACCTCAAGCTCGCAAGAGAAGCGGCAGAGCAGCTATTGGTTATTGAGGAAGATAATGGATCTCAGTATGTGCAGATGGCAAATGTATTTGCAGCTGAGGAAAATTGGGCAGAGATGCGCAAGATAAGAGAGAAAATGAGAGGGAAGGAAACCAAGAAGCTTGCTGGCTGCAGTTGGGTGTATCTTGAAAATGGAATTCATGCATTTACCTCTGGCGACACATCGCATTCAAAAGCAGAGGGTATGTATTCGATCTTGGAGTTCCTATCTGCAGATTTATGTGTGCTACCCAATTCAAGTGTTGGAAAGATTACAACTTTAACATCGACATAAGGGGACAGATGAATTCAAATGCTTGGTACAGGAAGGTCTGTGGCTGCTTTCAAGAGCATATATATTTAAAAGAGGATGAGGTACGGAAACTTGGACTAGATTCAATTTGAATTAGACTTTGCCCCTCTCTGTGTCATGATGCGATTGATATTTCTCTTTACTAGATAATAGGTGTTCATTATTCTGATTAATACACAGCAACAAATTCAACTGTAGAATGGTGGGGGCCATTGCCCTCATCTAAATACTATTACAACTAGCTGGTAGCCCACACATTGTACGGGTTTCTGTGGCTCTGCTATGCATTTAATTTCATTAGGATGAGCATGTCATAAGAAAGTGGCATATATACATTGATCAGATTATTTCTGAAGAAGAGATGAGTGAATGGACATTAACTTTTTAATCCTTTTATGTTATTAGAAAGCAAAACAAATATTACACATCTCCAAAACCTTCTTTGCTGACGGCATCAGTTGAGAACCTTTGTGACAATACACTACACTGTTCAGTACTTTCTGTGCACGTCTACGTATGACATTGGTCTTTTAGGTTCACTATGTTTTAGGAGGTTTAGCAAGGAATATTGCCGACTGCACGTCGAAGCTGGGACAGAAGCCCTTCTTTATCAGTGCTGTGGGCCTTGACATGGCAGGTCAGTATAGCACACCTTTTGATGGAATAAAAAATAAAAAAGTTTAGCACACTTGAGTAAGCCTACGCACTTTCTGTTTCTGCAAGACTTTTCAAGGCACCATATTGGCTCAATTAATTATTTTGGCATACGAACTCAATGCATGGTGACCTAGGACATAATGTTTTGTAGAGTTTCAGCATAAACGTTATTTAGTATTGGTCTTGTTTAATTTCCTTCTTGTCTTAAGCCATGGGACATGGAGAAAAATACTAGATAAATCCTTTAGCTCTGTCTGTATTAAAAGATGTGATACAAGTAAACAACCTACCATCTTTTCTCAGTAAAAGTGCGTGATATTGTTTTGAGTCTTGACTATGTCTATGTCCATCCTATCTGCTTCTGCTGTAATTTGAGAGAGTTTCATTTAGATTCACAAGGTACATGGTCAAGCCTAATTGTTCTAAGGGGAAAAAATAGTTTTTTTAATACAATCATCTGTTTAGGGTAACTCGAATTCTTGGGTATGCCAGCCTGATTCTAATCAGAATCAATAACTTTTGAGGACTTCCCAAGATGAGATCTTTTTGGAGGTCTGCAAGGGATAAGAATTGGTCATTAGGATTTTGCCAAATGTTGTCTTCACTTTTTTTTTTTTTTTTGGGTAAAAAATGTTGTCTTCACTTTTCGGATTGAAAATTTGTGAGTAAACTGTATATATTTGAGGTACTAAGATTTGAGAATGTTTTTCTTCTTATTTGCTCCGCCTTGATGTAGTGAATGTCTATTTGTTCTTCATGCATGGTAGTAGGCAAGTTGCCAAGGCAAGCAAATTCTCTGTCGTTTCTATATTAATCGGTTTTCTTGTTGAGGTTTCTGTGTCTTCCCATGATTTTGCTAACATTATCCTTTGCACTATGTGTCGGGGAATCACTTGTTGGAGCATTGGAGATCTACTGGGCATCCTATTGAAGGTTAACATGCTCAGTTTAACAGCTTGTCTGACATGCCTAGTAAAATCTGTTAAAAAGATTGTAGTGATGGAACTTTGCTATATTTAGCTTTACAGAGCTAAATAAACTGCTCAAATTTATGGCTTCAGATAAGTTATAAAGATGCATGTGCTGTTCATGAATGCGCTTCTCGTTCTTCAACTCAGCAATTCCAAGGCAGGTATCCTTCAAACCCAAGATATTACAACTGCTGTGGTCCGCTGTGTACCTGATCCAAATGGTGAGGTGGCAGCTTGTGTTGCAAGCTTGGAGTCAATTGTAAGTTAATTTTGCTAAAAACATATCAGGTTGAGCAGACATACTTGTGTTCTCTCTAACATCCATAAAGGCACTCACCGATGGCCTTTAGGAGAAATTTCTCACTGCTGAGTGGATTCAACAATTTAGATACGAGATCTCTTCTGCTTCAGTAGTGATGGTTGATAGGGGTGAGCGGTTCCCGGTTCCTTACAGGTTCTGCCTGGAACCTGGAACCTACCCTCGGGTACAGGTTCCTCATTTTTTGGAACCTGGAACCTACCCGTCAAAACCAAGAACCTGGAACCTACCCTATCACAGGTTCCGGGGTCGGTTCCAGGTTCCAACAGGTTCCAACGGTTTTTTTTTTTTTTATTTCTTCCTCCTTTCCTTTATCAATTGAGTACCCCAAAATTATAAAGAGTGGTACAAACTCAGTAACAGAGAAGAAAAAAAGCCAATAGATGTGCTGTCAACATTTACATAAGACCAATGTTTGAGACAGCTATGCAGCAAAAAACCCATGGGAATTTCCTGTCAGCATAGTATAAGCCAACACACTAGATGTGATGTGTATGCATTGGAGTGATTGCAAAACACCAACTTTGCAAGACAGATAGCAAATTGATAGAAATTGTAGTTCACAAATGAGCAATCTCAAACCTGGCTGACACAAATATACAAAAGAAATAGCCAAAGATTCAAAGTAAATGAGCGAGTGGCAAAAGAAAACTTAATGAAGGGGCTTTAGGCATCAAACTATCTCTATAAGTGTAAGTGACCAACAGATAAGAAGTAGAGGTCCTTTTACACTCTGTTTCAATTGACATAGATATTTTCCACGCATATCGCCATTACAGGATTTGGACATTGCAGTACCTTTGTGTTCTGCATGACACGGAGCTGGGGTAGCACTGAAACAGCTTCAAGATAAACACAAAAGGCCCAGCAAATCCTGTTAATGATATGATGGTGTGTTGAGGGGTGAATCACTAGAGACAGCACAACACATGGAATCACCTGCATTAAATGCAAAAGGGGAAAATTCAACAAATGTAAGTATACCAATAACAAATAAAATTTAATGGATACAATTAGAACCTGGTTCTCACAACTCTATGTTCAAATTCTCGATTTAGATGCCTCGAGTATATTACCAGCTCAAGTTAATGATCAACAGAATTGGAAAAGGCAAAAAGGGAGTAAATCATAATTATTTGGTCAAGTTCAAGCTCAAATAACTAGCAGGCTATAACCCTTAAAATAAGTGGAAATTTCAAGAGACATTCAATTACCCAGAATAGCCACTCCATGCAACCGAATATATGTAATCAACGTGGCAGTCATTACGTATGTCATCGCTCATAAGAGGCCAACAACTTTTACCATACCAATTACACTATCCTTGACGAGGAAAAAATAGGAACACATACATTCGAACAAAATTCAATATCAAGTGAATCCTCGATAATAATTTCCAGTCCCTTAATCGATAATGTCGTTTTCCAGGATAACATCTACTTTAAATATTGTGGACAAGCAACGATCACCCATGCATTGGAAACTCGATTAAAAGATTTTTTTTTTTTTTTTTTTTTTGTGTGGGGGGGGAGGGAATACCACAGCATTATGCCTTCAACCTTCCTCGTTAACAAGAAAGCTCAACGAAAAAGAAAATAGCAATTGAATTTTACAGATCGAGCAAAGCAATCAAGTCGCGATGAACAATCTCGACTCCGATCAATCGAACCAACCGACGAAACGGCGCATCATCGATCCGCAAGAATTACCATATCAAAACAAAGGATCGAAACCCTAACCTCAAGGAGAAGCTTGCTTTCCTCCTTCGCAAAGCGAGGCCTCGTTGAAATTCTTGGAGGGCTACTTGGCGATGACGGCACCGACCTCGAAGACGAAGATCTCGCCGCTCGACTTTACCTCGGTGATCAACCACCACCTAAAGAATGTCCCGACCCGAATCCCCGTAGCTCGGCAATCGGCAAGAAGGAATTGACAAGGCCGGGACTTTACCGTTACTTCGTCGTCGAAGGCATCCCGGCAAGGCGATCACCGTTGGTGCAGCGGTGGGCAGCAGCCGGACGAGCGGCCGAGCGTCGGGACGAGCGGCGAGCGTCGGGGTGGCCGGGCGGCGGCGTCCACCGGGGGATGAGCGGCGTCCGGTGGTGGAGTCGAGGAAGAGCGGCGTCCCGGGCGCGCCCGAGTGGCCGAGCGTCGGGGTGAGAGGGGGCGACCGCATCGAGGAGGCAAGGGCGGGGCGAGCGGCGTCCGGCGGCGGCGGCGGCAGCGTCGAGGGTGAGCGGCGTCGGCAGCGGAGTCGAGGGTGAGGGCAAGCGGCGTAAGGACGGGGGAGAGGCGAGTATGGAAGAGGAGAACAACTGCGATAAAAAGTGATTTGGACGGCGGCGGTGCCTCACGGTGGCGCGGACGGCAAGATAGCTCGTCGGGCTGTGAGACGGCTTGTTGGACGAGCGGTGGGTGGTGGGGGTTCGGCGGCCAAGAGGTGGTGGTGAGTAGGGCGTGGGGCGGCGGTGTGGTGGTGGGTGAAGAGCAACCGGCGAGAGGAAGGAAGAAGAAGAAGAAGAAGAGGTGGGGGGGTTCGGCCGAGAGAGGGGGAAAGAGAAGAGAGAGAGAGAGAGAGAGGAAAAGAAAAAAGTGGGGGGCAGGAAGTGACGTGAGGAGGAAAAAGTGGAGAAAAGAGAGAGAGAAAAAGAAAGGGAAAGGGGGGAAAGTTGAACAGAAGGGGGAAATCGCAGGAAAGGAATTAGGGTTTTTTACTTTTTAATTTTGCCGGTTCCGGTTCCTCAGGTTCCGGTTCCAAAGGGAACCGGAACCGGAACCGGAACCGCCGGTTCCTGGAAAAAGAGAACCGGGAACCGGAACCGGTCCCTTTAGAACCGGGAACCGAACCGGAACCTCCTCCGGTTCGGTTCCGGTTCCCGGTTCTACCCGGAACCACGCTCACCCCTAATGGTTGATGCTAACCTCAACGATTGTGCTCTTGAAGCTTTTGTCAATGTAACTCTAAAGATTCGACCTGGTTTGATTTTTCCATCTGGCTTGATTAAATGATCTTCTCTGAGTCAATAGAAAGCTCTTCAGAATTCACGTACTTGGTTTTTCTTTGAATTTTGTTCACAGTGGCTGCAGGAGATAACATTCCTTTGTGGTGTTGAACCAGTGTCAGTTACCAAATCCAAAAAAATTGCTCCTACTGTGAAGTATGTGAGTTCTTCACCTTGTGATGTGCATTTGCTTTCTTTTGTGCTGTTTTCAATGTGCTGAGTAAACTTATTTAAGTCTGAAGTCGATAAACAATCAGATAAGTTCAATAATGCATTTTATGGAATTCATGAGATCATGTCTTTCAATCTCAAATTTCTGACTCGATTGTTAATGGAGTAGTTGATTACCATCATCCTTAGCACTAGACTGACAGGGAGCAAAATGGGAAATACTATGATGAGAAAACTTTAGTGCTTCAAATTGATTAACTCAGACCTTTGTTTATGTACACTGGAAAATGAGAGCTGTCATTTTGAACATATTTCATAGAATTGCTTACCATCTGCATGGCTATGGAGAAAACTGTTGAAAGTTGTGGTTCAGGTTGGAGAATTCTGCATGTAGCATATCAATACAAAATTTAGTGGCTTTGTATAGACATTCACTAATAATCTATGTCCAATTCGTAGCCTGGTGATTACATTTCCAAGAGTCTGGATGGCTTTTGATGTTATGCTTCCGCTAGGATATTAATTTGCAGTCCAGATGAGTTGAAGGAAACTTTTCCATAGTGAATACGCTTAAGTGTGATACACACAATCTTTTCTTAAATCAATTGAGAAATTGTAAACCATACATCATATACAATTAATTCATGTTTGCAATATTGTTAAACGTTGATAAGATCTTACTATTAGAAAAGATTGACTGCGTCAAGTTCATATCATTCAGGCATGAAATAAAAAGTTACTGGTTTACATAGTTGACTTCTTGGTTTTGGCATCCCTTTCAGCTATAAAAACAAGAGGACATTAGAATAAACGAAATTCAGCTCACATGGGCATAGATTAAGAGTGGCATTAAGCGGTTCCTAGATTCTGAAAGCTTCATCTTGAAGATCTGCTACTGACATAGAGTGGGCTCTTCGCAGGTAACTTACGTATCTCCAAATGAAGATGAGCTCTTTGCAATGGCAGATGCTCTATCTCCTGGGAAGTTATATGGTTTGAGCGAAAGGTATAAGAGCGAAAAGAGTTGTCCTCCAGAATCTCTCATCAAAATTCTAAAACCCACAATAGTTCTTTTGCTTGAGAAGGGCATAAAAATTGTAGTCGTAACCATGGGCGCACAAGGAGTATTTCTGTGCTCTAAAGAGGGATCTAAATTGACAGGAGCTTCTGTGGAGAAACCCCAATGGCTTGGCATAAATTCAGAACTCTGCAAACTGATCTCATCTGATTGCCATTCACATAAGTTTCATGATGCCAGACATATTGAGGGAACCTCTCATCTCTTTGCTTTGCATCTTCCTGGCCTTCCTTCATCTGTTAAGAAGCTTACCGGTGCTGGTGATTGCTTGGTGGGTGCTACACTTGCATCAATATGTGAAGGTTTGAACATTATACAAGCCATCTCTGTCGGTATTGCAGCAGTGAAAGCCACTGTTGAGGCAGATTTGAATGTACCTTTGACGTTTGATTTAATTGGAGTTGCAGGTGTGAATATTCTTTCAATAAAGATGGCAGGAAATTTATGCATTCTTGGATATTATATCAATTTGGTTTGATTCTACTTCTTTTGTTGTGTCAATTTCAATAATTTCAGTAGAGTGGGCAAGAAACAAATTGGTGTAATGGAAACGGGTGCAACTCATCAAGGAATGTGACCGTGCAAGTTGTAGAGGTTGTTTCTGAACATGCCATTTTCTGTCAATAGACAAGCAAATGAATTTGCTCAGAATACTGTAGAGGTGCATTTGCAATATAGTTTGCTATCTGAGACACGCCAAAATAAATTGAAAAACCTTTCATTAGTTTAAACATGGTGCTGGATTCCTATTTTCTTGAGGAAATGGATTTGAACTAATATGTAACGAGGCCAGGAATGATTGTGCCTACACTTCCTTGGCAGATGATGCTAGGTTGGTGTACTCGGCTATGAAGGTTGTTTATAATGGAGCAGTGTAAGCTGCTGCTATCTTCGAGATCATGATGATCGGCAAGGGACCAGTGCAGAATTGGACTCGAGACGGCTCATTGTTGGTCAACTTGTTTTGTTTTTGGGCTTCCATTTGGGTTGGTGGTTTCAAGTATTTTCTCCAAAAGTAGAGTTGAGATACTGACAGAAGTACGGTATTCACTTTCTGCTACTGCATCAGTTTCTTTAGTAGATGAATCCTTCCAATCCAAGACTCTCTGAAACATTTTATGGTTTTAATAAATATCCTCAGTCATTTCTCTACTCGTTTCAATCTCTTCTTCCAGCAGAACAAATTCCTTGATTCGGTACCATTTATTCGAGATTGGGGTCCTGGAGAGGTATCTGTATGTTTCATCCAGTGTCATGTTTTGGTTGCTGTAGCAAACTTCCCCCAACCTGCGAATTCAGATGCCTGCAAAGATCCCCTTACGTTTTTATCCGCTTCCGAATTCTGTGGCTAACCAACTAATGTTCCGATTAGAACTATGAAATGACTTTTGAAGTGACAAGGCTCTCAATCTCTTACATAGAGTAGACCAAACTGAACTTGAGTTAGGTAGTTTGTGGCAATGTACACTGATTGTGCATGCAAACAGATCATGCTGAGTCGTTCATAGTAGATTCCTACATTTGATCAGTAGCTTCATTGAAAAAAGAAATGCATGGCAATGCACTTAAAAGGCGACTTTTTATTTATCGAGTAAAAAATTATTTGAGTGATTTTTTTATTTAGTATACGCTTGTCATCTATCATATCGTCAAGTGGCATAATCTAAGGACAACAAAACCAAGTATTTGAAAAAGGAAAGAGAAAAATTCGGTTGGCAGAACGGTAACCATGGCCAATTTGAAGATTCTCATAGGTTTGTAGAGGCTGTGGAAAATGAGGAACCAACCCAAAATGCAGACGCAGCAGCTTCTACAGACGCAAAGAAAACCGCTCAAATCGAACCATCCAGAAAGAGCAAATCCTCGGAGATGTCTCGGAAGGAATCAAGACCAGATCATTCTCCAAAGAGTTCATGAACTCCACGGCGCTACTATCCGAAACAGAACCGAAGGAGAAAGATTCTCAATGTCCATCACCTTCACCCATCATTTTTGTCCTTGCCCTCTTACCAATGTGTTTACCTTTTTGAAGGAGGATGCAAGAGAATAAAACCATGTGAAATACAACAACACAACATCAACCTAAGAGCTAGAAGAAGACAATCTCAAAACTAACCTCTGTCGAGCTAAACCATCTCAAGTCCCTCCTAACATGATACTAGATTGTGGGACATGTAACAAATACACACAAAACATTTCCAATCCAACCATGCACAGAACTCTAAACATCATAGGTATCTCCCAAAGGAAAACTGGTACAAATCATCAAAGTACTTGATGAAGTTGAGAATGTTTCCAGCTCCATCTCAGCTTGATCATTGTTAACTGGCACATCAGGTGGATAAATAAGCGGTTTTGGGGGCATTTGGAGTTCATCAATATCTCCTTCAAGCATTTTTAAGACTTTACTCATTGAAGGCCGATGGTCGGGGTTTAACTGTATACACCAAAGTGCAACTATTATCATCTTCTTTATCACCTTTCTTTCCTCTACTATAGTTTCTATTTCTACACTTTTTTCTTCATTGACTTGGTCGTACACCCATAATGGAAAATAAATTTGGCTTGAGTGTTCCGCATTTGCATTTATATTCTTCCTTCTACCTGCCATTTCCATGAGCAACATCCCAAAGCTATAGACATCCGCTTTATAAGATACACCGCCGATGTTTCTATAGAACAACTCGGGTGCCATATATCCTAAGGTCCCTCTTGCAGCAGTCAATGAGACCATGTTATGATTAGCAGGATAAAGTTTGGCGAGTCCAAAGTCAGAAACTTTCGGAGTGAAATTCTTGTCCAAAAGAATATTGTGAGGCTTGATATCAAAGTGTAGTATTTGCATGTCACACCCCTGATGTAAATATTCAATCCCTCTTGCCACCCCAAGAGCAATCTGATATATTTTCTTGTAATCAAGAAAATTATCACCTTCCTCAGTGAAAATTTGCTTATCCAAAGATCCATTCGACATAAGATCATACACAAGAGCTTGTTTCGAACCTTCAAAGCAAAAACCAATGAGTTGCACCACATTGACATGGTAAATTCTTCCAATAGTAGCCACTTCATTGATAAAATCTTGACCGTTGGCCTTGGACTGCTTCAAAATCTTGATAGCCACTTCATTGCCACTTCGGAGTGTTCCTTTGTACACATAACCATATCCCCCTTCTCCCAATTTGTGCTTAAAATTTGCGGTGATCTTCTTAATATTTGAGTAAGAGTATCTTATGGGCAAAAAGTTGTTGTGAGCCTGCAAAAATTCTTCAACGTTCTTGTCTATTGCTAAGTGCCTTCTTCTGTAGATATAGATTAGAAATATCCCGACAAATGGCATCCCGATTACAAACTTTGCTCCACAAAAATACACTGAAAGAAATTCTAATCGGTTAGAATACGTTTTTTTAAATTATTTTAAGAACAAATCATCGTGGCTTACCTAGTAGAGATATAAACTCCACAATTATCGAAATGGTCATGTCATATAGGAGACCTGTAAAAGGAATGAATGAGTTAGAAAGGATTTGAAGGAAAAGAAGTTTGGAAAACAAAACTCTCGAGGAAACAGAGTAATGGCTAACTACTTTGTGCAAGTTGAGTTTTGTCTACAAGAATATGAGAAGTGGGATGCGTGCATTCGCAAGAAATAATAAGCTTTGTTTCACATAAATGATCAACGATACAAGAAATTCCTTTTGCTTTCTTAGCAGTCAACAAATACAAAGAAAATGTTATTTTCATTTGTAATTGATAATCGTGTTTCTCCATGAATAGGTAAATGCAATTTTTTAAGGAATTTGCTAGTACAAGTGTTTTCTAGAGTACTTGTTAAGTGACTAACTAAGAAAACAGGAAAATCTGAACTCTATGCCGACAAAAAACTAGTCATGTGGCTGCTCGAACAGTTTACCCCTTTTTTTTTCTACAACGGGAATTCTATCATTTGTGGAAAGGGAGTATAACCTAAACTCAGTTATGTGTGCAGCAGACGATGGGTCTGTTCGTGGTGACTTCTACCACCACTTTTTTTTTAGGCCAATTTCGCAACTCCCACCATTTGATTCCGATATGTAACACAAAGCTCCTGAAATCTTTCAAGTACACAGATATTGACCTATACTAACATGTATACTTCATCATGATTTTCTTGGATTTGAAATACTTTTTATATATTCAAATTTTGAGGAGAAAATAGCAAGGGAGTGTGCACAATCGCAAAATTGCAGTAAAGTTTCATTGTCAACTGATGCTTACCGCCATCATGGATCTTGAATCCGCAAAACTGACCGCTGAAGATGCTACCGAAATCAAAGAGGCGAAAGAAACATGTCTTTGGTGATTCTTGTTCAGCCAAGACCCAAATGAATGCGTCGGAAATCAAGGACACAATAGAGGATGGGGATGCCGACAAGGTCCCTTCAGCAAGTAAATGAAAGGGGAGGGCAAATCCATTGGCCATGATGTTATGGATTAGCTCATAGTTGTAGAGGCTACTATTTATCTGCTCATTATTCACAAAATAATTTGATACCATGGTCCCGCTGCGAATTGTGCAAAAGTCCCCAACATCTAATGCTTTTGGATTGGCCAAAGCATACAACTTCCAACTCGATGATGTGTTGGAAGAATATGACCCCACAGTGCATGATGGATTAATAGCGATGTAGAATGAAGAACTAACTAGGTCCGAGCAGCTCACAATGACCACACTACCGAATATCTCGGAGTATAGTCCATAGAAGGGCCAATCACCACCTATCAGCCAGTGACGGGGGAGAGATGAGCAATTGCCCTTGTGAATCCCGTCGTCTACCAATCTGATTTGGTTAGTGGAATAATCGATATACTGCACATAGTACTTGCCAACATCAAAATATGCAACAGTGCGATTACCTTCACAAGCCAGCTCGTATCTTGATAAACCACATCTCTTTGGATCACTCTTCAGTCGAAATGGGTAGCTTATATTGTGAATGTCACCACAAGAAGAAGCGACGCATAGTTGATTACTCGGCTTTGCAATGCTAGTCAATAGTTGCAATAGAACAAGAATGAGTAGCAACGCTTGATAGGTATCCATGAAGCTAAGAGCATCAATCGTGTCTCTGTTTTTCTTTGGGCAAAGAGAAATTGGTGAGGAATTGCCTTTTGTGTGCGGAGGAGGCGCTACTTAAAAAGATTGGGAGTATGTGGGATGATCCATGACTTTGGAGTCGTGCCCAAGTCAGTCAACCTAACAAATGCACGCAATTTAACAAATTAAAGAAGTCCAGCACCCTCAAAGGGGGCGAGTACCCAGCTTGCCAACGCAAAAATGCAGTGCATCTAGGAAATTACACCCATAGAAAACTAGAGATGATTTTTCTCTATTACTTGCGCTTTCATAGGGGGGCCTGTCCACAGTCGGCCAACGCAAAGATGCAGTGTATCCACATCATTTAGACCCATAAAAAAATTAGGGATGATTTTTCCCATTTGACTTTTCGTCAACTCTCTCGACGTAATTTTTGGGTCGACCCGATCCCGTCCACAAACAAGTCCATCTTTCTCTCTCATAATCAATCACTTCCTTTCTATGCACAATCATTGGTCTTAAGAAGCATTTGTTTCACTAAAAATAATATTTTGAAAAAAAAATTCTTAAAAATAATAACTTGTGTCACTTAAAATAATTAGTTAATGAAAAAGATTTTCTTATCGATAATAATTTATATCTAAATAATTCCGTTGACGATTAAAATATTTTTCTCTTATTCATATTTGTACAATGAATCATTTTTAAGAAAATGTTTTCGAAATTATTCATTTTTCGAAAAACAAACAAAACCTTAAAACTGCTCATAGCACTAAATCATATATTGTTCATCACAACTATTCAAACAATAGCTTCTTTGTAACTCTCTCTTCTTTTCTTTTCACACACAACTTTGATAATACATCCAAGATGAAATTCAAAGAGAGAAATTAAGTAATCGTTAAACTCATTTCTCTATATATTTTATTTATATCCTAGAGGTCTATTTGTTCTAAACCCCACGGTAACAATAGTAAATGCAAATAATACCTTGTGGAAAGTGATCATCATCACCCATCAAAGCATTATCACATGTTGCTCTATCTTCATCAATAATCAAATATTTTCCACAATCTTAAGGTATTATTGTTTTCATGAACATGGAGATAGTGATTGCATCGAGCGCTCGGAATCTTGATAGACAAGTATTAGTGAGACTTTTGTTTCTACTAATAAGGTTGAGTCATCTTCCTTGTGGCATAATAGATTATCTCAAGTTGCTTAACTACTTTGAAATTTGTCAAAAAAAGTGGTATGATATTATGTCATAATCTGGATAAAAAGGAATGTGAAATATGTTCACAAGCAAAGATGACTAAGAAATCATTCTCAAAGGTAGAAAGATCTAAAGATGGAAATAGTTATGTTATTACATTTTTTTTTATTACTCTAGATATACTCATGTTTATCTTATGAAATCGAAAGCTTTTGATGTGTTCCAGTACATGAGGCTGCAGTTAAAAATCAAATTTTTGAAAAATGATCTAGGAGAAGAATACTTCTCATTAGTTTTTTCTTTTATTTTTTTGCATTTTGTGAAGAAAATTGGCATTGTGCATCAAGCAAGTGCGCATTATACACCATGACAAAATATATTGGCAAAAGGAAAGAATCAAATTTTGGTAAATATGGTTAATTCCATGATCTTACAAGCGAAAATGCCAATAAATTTGTGGGTAGAAGCACTTCTTATTGCATGTCACATTCATAACAAAATTCCATCAACGAGATTTAAGATACCTCCATGTGAATTATAGAAAAGAAAGGTACTAGCATCTAATACTTTAAAGGGATAAATATACCAAAAATCTTAAAACTTATCATGAAAGAGCAATTGAATCCCAAAACTTTCAAAAAATACAATTAAGTCCTAAAAACTTATTACAAAAGTGCAATTGAGTCCTAAAAATTTTAAATAATACAAGGGATAAGTGTTGTGAAAGTCCTAAAACTTGTCACGAAAATGCAATTGAGTCCTAAAACTTGCAAAAAGTACAATCAAATCCTAAAACTTGTCAAAATGGTTCAATTGAGTCATAAAGTTAACACCGCTAGTCTTATTAATGGAAAATACTGAGGTGGCGCGATGTAGTATTTTAAATGATTTTTTTATTTTCCAGCTGGCTTTCTAAAATAATTTTTTATTCAATTTTAGAAAAATTATATTTAAAAACTAAAATTCATTTTTTTTAAAACTATTAAAGAAAAAATGGGGCGGAGCCCGGGCGTCGCCCGACCAGGGCGAGGCCTCTCCAGCCTCAGGCGAGGGCCGGTGACCCTCGCCTGGTGCGGACAAGGGCTCGCACAAATCTGGGTGAGCCCCGCCAGCCCCAAGCGAGGGCCGCCGAGGCCTCGCCCAGGGCTAGTGACGATCACCAGCCCCCAGGCGAGGGCCGGTGAGGCCTCGCCCAGGGCGGGCAACGGTCGCCAGCCCCTCATGAAGGCCAGCGTGCCCAGATCTGGGCACCCTAGCCCGCGTCAGGCAAGGGTCGCGCGACCCTTGCCTAGTGCCGGCGAGGCCTTGCCTTGGTCAAGCGACAGTCGGCAACCGTCGTTGGCCCCTCCGACAATGGGCGGCCGCCTTCTCCTGCCCTTTTCTTTTTTTTTTTCTTTTTTTAACAGTTTTTTAAAAAATGAATTTTAGTTTTTAAATATAATTTAAAAAATTGAATAAAAAATTATTTTAAAAAGCCAGCTGGAAAATAAAAAATAATTTAAAATGCCACGTCAGCATTTTCCGTCAATAAAACTGACTGTGTTAAATTTAGAACTCAATTGAACAATTTTGACAAGTTTTAGGACTTGATTATACTTTTTACAAGTTTTAGGACTTAATTGCATTTTCGTGACAAGTTTTAGGACTTCCACAGCACTTATCCCAAAATGCAATTGAGTCCTAAAACTTTTAAAAAGTGCATCAAGTCCTAAAACTCATGAAATTCATGGAATCAAGTCTTTCCACTAACTACATTCAACTTGATAAATGAAAAAATGCTAACAAGTTTTAGAATTTGATTACACCAACTCGATAAATTTTAGAGTTGATTGCACTTTTAAAGAGTTTTAGGACTCAACTTCACTTTTGTGACAAATTTTGGGACTTGATTGTGTTCTTTGAAAATTTTAGGACTAAATTGTACTTTCATGACAATTTTTAGGACCTTAAATGCACTTATCATTACTTTAAAGTATGGAGATGCTTTGTATTTTCTAAGCGAATCAAATTATGACCAAGGACATTAAGAAGTGTGTTTATTGGATGTACTAAAATTCTAAATTTTATCGCTTATTGGATGTTGAATCTAATATTATTGTGAAATTAAGAGATGCTAATTCCTTGAACACAAATTTCTTAAACATTCAAAGGATACCTTAGCATAGTCACAAACAACAATTGACGCACGTAATTCTTCATCAAGAAAAAGAAAATTATTTAATTCCCCAAGTGAGCCAAAGAGAAGTCAGAGTGAAAAAAAAAACAGTAGATTTCAATTCTGACTTTGTAACTCTCTCGATATAAGGAGATAACAAAAATGTTGTGAATAAACTGTCCGTGGTAAATCATTTGGATAGAGATCCAAGAATGTACGGTGAAGCAATGGCTTCCAAAGATGCACCATTTTCAAAGAATCAATTGATGATGAAAGGAGGTGTCAAGGAAGAATTCCTAATACTTTGTAAGATTGTCTAAACAAATTTTTTGATCTTATACAAATCCCAGTAGCATTTGTCTGTCTTAGAGACTAAATACAATACTGCTGACAAATAAAGTATGGATAGAATTACTAAATATTTTGAATTTATCATGATTAATGGAAAATCCGTCTCTAAGCAAATGGAGGAACTTCATATTTATGTTTAAAGTTTCTAAACCTCTTCAAGCTGCTGCAATTATTTCAAAATTGCCTTCAACTTAAAATGATTATTGAAAGAAACTTTCCCACATGATTGAGAACCTAATTGTTTTTATTTTGATAAAAACTCATTCTAATTGAGGAATGTTCTTAGGATCATGAGGTTAATTATGTAAAAGAAGTTACAAATAAGGTGCAATTTGTTGAGAATGGCAATGTGAGCATAGACAAAAACAAACATTGAAACAATGGCGTGAGAAAATAGATTCAATGGTATATCATATGGCTTTAAGCATAACAATGCTAATAAATGCATTTATTCAAGGCATACCTAAGAATATGAATTTATAATTTGCTTAAATATAGATGTCGATTGTTGGTACTGAAGTTAAAAACTATATATATGGATACAGTTTTATGTATTAAAGTAATCAAACATAGTGAGGGTTATGCTTTAAGTCAAGGCTACTATGTGAAGAAAAATATTCAAAATATGAACATTTGGAAATTAAAGAGTCAAATGTACCATATGATGTATCGTTCAATTGATGGAAAATATTGGGCAATCTTTAGCACAATTAGATTATATTAGTGCAATTGGAAGTCCGATGTACACTATGCATTACTTGTAATCCTAGTATTGTGCATTCAAGTAAAAATGGTTAGACAAAGTTAGTGGGTCCGCAATGACACTTTTTTTGGGGGGGTCAAATCTATGACACTTCTAAGAATGCTAAAAACGGCAACTATACTTTTTGTATAAAATGATTTATGATAAATTGAACAGAAAATTGGACTTACTAAGCAAACATGGTCATGAGAGGATAAATCACAAAAACCTGGTAATTGTTTCATACAAATAGGAACATCGAGATCGCCATGTAAGAAGGCATTCTTGACATCTACTTGGCAAATTTCCCAATTCTTAATAGTAGAAACAAATAGGACAATGCAAATTGCGGCTTGTTTGATTATCGGACTTAAAGTTTCTAGGAAGTCAACGCCCTCCTCTTGATGGTAGCCTTTGCAACAAGTTGGGCTTTCAATAGGTCAAGTGAATCATCTACATATAACTTTACTATGTAAACCCAATTATATATCAACAACATTCGTCAAGGGTTGACGAGGAACAAATTCCCATGTTTTGTGGAGTTCCTCAAAGCATGGTGGCTGTCCAATCAATGTGTTTTAAGGCTAAATGGACAGCACGTGGCTCGGGAGAGATAGATGAAATTGCGATATTAGCACATCTAGGGTTTTGCTTCAAGATCCTGACCTTTGAACATGTAACAACAAGATATGGAAACTTCATATTGGGACTAAACTAAAGAGCTGCTCTTCGCTGGTTGTGGCACATGATTACAGAGAGTAGAAGATGAATCTCATTCTATCTTAGCAAAGAGATGTGTACATTTGCTTGCAGAGTCAATATTTATCAGTGAATGACCATTTTGACTAACTTCTGGACTAGTTTGGGGCATGGTTGAATGATTACTAGACATTTGTAATTATCCTTCAAATCCTCGAATCCCTTGACAAGGGAAGCGTCTTTCTCTTGGGTGAGCGTATGAGGTACTCGAGTCATTAGCCACGCAAAGTTTGCGTGGACTTGGAGGTCTTGTGAAAGAGTGAAACATAAGAGAAAAGGGGCAGGAAATATGGGCGAGAGCATTAGTGACGCGGCTAAAAGCCTAACCGCATAAAATAACGCATTAACACATGAAATGAGTGTTGTGTTCGTGACACGTGGGAGCACTCGTTGAAAAGACCCCAACGTACTATATCTACTTGCAAGATTTATTTTTTGAAATTTCCTGTTAATTTTCCGAATCATGGAATGATGCACATCAAACCTAAATTTTTGAAGTTTGTATTTTACCACATCAAAAACTTATTTTGTTCAGTCATCGACTCCTATTAAATTTCTAGCTATACATATGACATTTAAGTCTGTAAAGCGCAATTTCCCCTTCAGATTTATGTTAAATACCCAATTGCCCTCTATTCGAATAAGTTATAAAAAGATATCATATAGGAAAGATTACCTCAATTAACCCTAAAATGTACTAGTTTCTTACGTTTAATTAGAAATTATCATCAAAATTCAAAAAAGAGACGAATAAAGATAATGCATTAAAATGAGAACTTTTTTTTTCTAGGTCGAAGATTAATGTGAGAGCTTCGAAAGGAATCATTTTGAAGTGAAAATTAAGAGGAAAAAAAAAAGAGAATTTTAAAAGATTGCAAAATCGAGAATAGAATGCGAGATTGACGGTCTTTTAAGGACATGATAAACTGGAAAAGGCAAAATTCAACATCTGCTGTTTCATTACCAACTTTTGTTATTGTCTTAGAAGCTGGAAGGACCGGGGTTTGTTTGAGCAGCGACGGGTTCCTTCTTCTCGTCCAGTCCCACGTAACATCTGACACAAACATGTAAATGAGGTCCTTGAAAGATGGTCTAGCCTACCAGGCGAGAGCAGTTAAGTCCGGCTTCGTCCCCAGCACTTTCCTGTTCAACCAGCTCATCCGCCTCTACTCCCAGAATGGCCTCTTGCGAGAAGCCCACAAGCTGTTTCGACGAAATGCCCCACCGGAACGTGTACTCCTGGAACGCCCTGATTTCGCCTTACGTAAAAGCTCGGGACTTGACCCGAGCCAGAGCGTTGTCCGACTCCGCCACTGACAAGGACTTGGTAACTTACAATTCAATGCTGACCGGTTACGTGACTGTCGAAGGACGTGAGAGCGATGCGCTCGAATGGTTTGACAAGATGCAGTCAATGCGTGATCGTATTAAGTTTGACGAGTTTACTTTGTCGGCGATGCTAAATTTGGTGGCGAAGTTACGTGTGGAGTGTTATGGGACACAGTTGCATGCTTATATGGTGAGGACGGGGAATGATACGGATGGGTATGTCATGAGCTCCTTAATTGACATATACTCTAAATGTAGGAGTTTCAGAGAAGCATACAGAGTGTTCTGTGAATCAAAAGTGGAGGTCGATTTGGTTTCCAAGAATACAATGATGGCAGCTTGTTGTAGGGAAGGTAAGATGGAAATGGCTTTAGATCTGTTCCAGAGATTGCCCAAGTTAAACGATACAGTGTCTTGGAATACTTTGATTTCTGGCTATGCACAGAACGGTTTTGAGGAGGAGTTCTTGAATTTCTTTATGAAAATGAGGGACAGTGGATTTGGGTGGAATGAGCACACGTTCGCTAGTGCTCTGAATGCTTGCTCCAGCATGTGGAATTCAAAGCTTGGAAAGGAGATTCATGCTTGGGTTTCGAGAGAAGGGGTGATATCAAATCTCTTTGTTAAGAGTGCCTTGGTGGATGTTTACTGCAAGTGTGGAAACATGAAATATGCGGACTTAGTTTATGCGACAATTGAGTGCGGGAACTCCTTTTCGACAACTTCTATGATCGTGGGTCATTCATCTCAAGGTAACATGTCTGAAGTACAGAGGAGTTTTGATTCTCTGAATGAAAAGAATTCTATCATGTGGACAGCTTCGTTTACTGGTTACGTCAAGGCACAGCAATGTGAAGCTGTATTTGAACTGGTGAATGAATATAGAGGGAATGCAAACATTTCCTTTGATATACCCATAATCATCTGCTTGCTAGGTTCCTGTGCATTGCAGGCGGCCCTGGATCCTGGAAAACAAATTCATGCTTACTCACTAAGAAAAGGGATGGAAATGGAGGAGAAGCTGATTAGTGCCATGATCGACATATATTTTAAGTCTGGCAGTTCTGAATCTGCAGGAAAGATATTTCAAAAACTCACGGAAAGAGACTTGGTTCTCTACAATATCATGATTTCCGGTCATGCAAATCATGGGCACGAAGATCAAGCTATGAAGCGGTATAAAGAAATGTTGGAGAGAGGATTGAAACCTGATGAGGTCACCTTTATTATGCTTCTATCTGCTTGCCGTCATAGTGGGTTAGTGGAAATGGGGGAAAAGTATTTCAAGTCCATGGTAGAAGATTACAAAATAGTGCCTGAAACGGATCACTATGCCTGTATGATTGATCTGTATGGAAGGGCAAATCTGTTGGAGAAATCTTTCCAGAATATTTTGAAGCTGACAAAACGTTTCTATCAGTCTAGTCTGGATATTTGCAGACCTTCTGTTTAGCGTCTAAAGACTTTCTGATCACCAGACTCAGCACTTAAGACTCAAGACTCAAGACTATTCTCATTGACAGTTTTTCTAATCCAGTGACGAAGGCAATCCAGAGCCGAAGTATTTGGTTGAGGATTTAGTCCTATCCCTTGGAGAAGATCTCTTGGCTGGATAAATATAACGGATTCTTTTGTTCGTAATCAAGATCGTTTGAAGATCCGATGGTCGACGAAATATTCTTGGAAGGTTCTATTATTGGAAACCAAGATCCTGATTGTATGGGCGAACAGGATTGATGGGCTATCGTCATGTTCCTTTAATAGCTCGAACGATCTTCTTAATTGATTCCGTCCAACGGGTAGATTTGAGGAATTCCTTTGGTAAGTGCCAACGGGTATGATGTCATAAAGGAGTATAAAAGGAAGACGTTCTAGTTGCTTTAGTGCATGATCGATAGAGAAATTCCAGAGTCTGAAGCACCGTGAATATTAGTCGATATATTTTGAGCGAAATTGTATACACAGAGAGTGTCTATACTTAGTGAGACCTTGAGCGAGTGTGGTAGATCATCTACATCGAGAAATCAAGGAAGAACAATGCTGTAACATCTCTTTGTTCATAGTGGAATCCAGCCAATAGGCTGTCAGTGTAGAAGAGTGGACGTAGGCTTGAAATAAACCGAACCACTATAAACCGCGTGTTTAATTTTCTCTTTCCTTCTCTCAGTCTTACTTTGATTATTGTTTGTCTCAAATCTATCAACTGTCTAGTATTGTGCAATTATCGAGAAAAATCTTTTATATACCTATTCACCCCCCTCTAGGTACTTATACTAGCTATATCAATTGGTATCAGAGCTCGTGTACTCACTTTATTTGAAGTGTTTTACTTCAGAGTAAAAGATCCATGGCTAGTATGCTAGCACCAGGGCTGATGGAAGGGCAAAGCAATACCAGACCACCCTACTTTGATGGAAATGATTACAACATCTGGAAGAACAAGATGAAAGCTTTCCTACGATCAAAGGATCCTCTGGAATGGGACGTTGTAGAAAAAGGAATTACTCCTACAGCTGCATCAGTCTCTGAAAGAGGGAAAGAAATTGTTGAGATCAGCGGAATGACTCAGGAAGAGATAAACAAGAGACAAGCACTCGATGCAAAAGCAATTTACTCTTTATATTGTGCTTTGTCACCAACTGAATATAACAGAATATCTTCTTGTGTTACAGCAAAAGAAGTTTGGGACAGATTACATATCACCTATGAAGGAACAGATCGAGTGAAGGAAACCAGAATTAACATTCTCCTCGGTCAATATGAAGCCTTCAAAATGAAACCAGGAGAATCTATAACTGACATGTTTAGCCGTTTTACAGATATTGTCAATGGTCTTGAAAATCAAGGACATAAAATTTCTTATCCCATGAAGGTAAACAAGCTACTGCGTGGACTCTCCAAGGATTGGAATCACACAAAGACTTCAATAAGAGAGACGCAAAGAATTATGCTATTATCTGTCGACGAGCTGATTGGAACTCTTCAGTCTTATGAAATGGAACGAATTAATGAAGACGAAGATCCAAGAGGTAAGAAATCTATTGCATTAAAATCAAATGATGATTCTGATGATACATATTCTGAAGATGATATGGACGATGAGGAGCTTGCTCTCATGATAAGAAGATTCAGAAAACTGAATAGAAAAGGAAGAAGGTTCAACTCAAAGAAACAAAGTTTTCAAAGACAGCAGACCAAGTCTGTTGATGATGAGGAATCAAACAAAGATGTAGTCTGCTTTGAATGTAAGAAAAAGGGACATATCAGACCCAACTGTCCTCTTCTGAAGAAGAAGAGAGGAAAAGCTGAAAAGTTTCGAAAAGCTCTCAAAGCCGAAACCTGGAGTGATACAGAGTGTGAAGAAAGTGATAATGAATATGCCAACCTATGTCTGATGGCACATTCAGACTCAAACTCAGATTCTGGATCAGACTCAGACAGTGAATTTGAGGTAAGTGGTTTTAAAATTCCTGTCAAAGTTTCTAAATACATTGATGAACTGTGTTTTAGTCTTAAGATTTCTCTCAAAAGAATTTCCGAACTTAAAAAGGAAAACTCTGCTCTAAAACAAAAGGAAAACGTTTTAGAAGAAAGAGTTAAAAGTTTAGACTTGAATATTTCCACTCTTAAAGAAAATGAAGATAATCTTTTGAAAGAAAATGCTTTTTTAAAAACTGATTTATCAAATATTTCAAAGAAATTTTCAATAGGGTCCGAAAAACTTGAAAAAATTCTTTCAGCTCAAAGACCTTACTTCAATAAGTCCGGTCTAGGTATGTCAGCAGAAACAATTCCCTTGATTGATTTTCCAAAAGTAAAGGAAATAAATTAAGAAAAGACCCTCGAGAGAGGCTTACAAAAATCATTTCAAGAAAGTTTTTGTAAAGTCTGTAGGTCGAAATGCCCTCAGGTGTTCAAAATGCAACAGTCCGGATCACTTTGAAAAAGAGTGTCCTATGGTTTGGAAACCTGTTAAGAAAGTATGGGCTAATACTGTTTATTTCACTAACACAAAAGGACCCAAGAAAATTTGGATACCAAAGAAAGCTTGAGACTCTCTTTTAAATGCAGGTCTCCGTCAAGAAAAAGGTAAAGTGGTATCTTGACAGTGGATGCTCAAGACACATGACAGGAGACTCAAATTGCTTCATAAAGCTTGTTCAAGTAAATGGTGGAAAAGTTTCATTTGGAGGAAACAACAAAGGAAGTATTGTGGGATTTGGAACTGTGAAAATTGGAAATCTCACAATAAGTAATGTTTCCCTAGTGGAAGGACTCAATTACAATCTTCTCAGCATTAGTCAATTATGTGACACTGGTTTTAAGATCTTCTTTCAAGAAGGAACATGTTTTGGAACCAGTAGAGACTCTACTCAGTCTTTCATGGGTCGAAGACATGGAAATATCTATCTTCTGGATGTGAAACCAAATGAATCGCAATGCCTAATCTCAATCCAAGACGAAGCAAGCTTATGACACAGAAAGCTTGGTCATGTCAACATGAAGCAATTAGCCAAAGTCTCATCAAAGCAGCTTGTTCGAGGTCTACCCAAATTACCATACCAAAAGTCCGATCCATGCACACCATGTATTCTAGGAAAGCAGGTAAGAAATTCATTTAAGCCAATAAATCATGTCTTTACTAATCATGTACTTCAGTTGCTGCATATGGATCTCTTTGGACCAACCAGAACCCAGAGCATTGAAGGTAAGAAATATTGCCTAGTAATTGTGGACGATTACTCCCGCTTTACTTGGGTATATTTCCTTGCAAGTAAGTCCGAAACCTTCTCGTATTTTGAAAAATTTGCTAAAAATGTTCAAAATGAAAAAGGATGTGTTATCTCAAGTATAATAACAGATCATGGAGGTGAATTTGAAAATCAAGATTTTACAAAATTTTGTGATGAATCTGGCTTTAAGCATGTGTTCTCCTCTCCATATACTCCTCAGCAAAATGTAGTTGTGGAAAGAAAGAATAGATCTCTTCAAGAAATGGCTAGAACTCTTTTAATTGAAAGTAAAATTTCTTCACGATTTTGGGCTGAAGCTGTTTCAACAGCGTGCTATATCATCAATAGAGTATTCTTAAGACCTATTCTAGAGAAAACCCCTTATGAGATATTCAAAGGTAAGAAGCCTATTGTTTCATACTTTCATGTGTTCGGTTGCAAATGCTTTATATTGAAAAATGCAAAAGATCGAGTTGGTAAGTTTGAAGAAAGATCAGATGAAGGCATCTTCCTTGGATATTCTACATCAAGCAAAGCCTACAGAGTCTATAACAAGAAGAGCCAGTCTGTGGAGGAGTCAATGAATGTCAAATTTCAAGACTCTACGCAAGATGAATCTAGTCAGACTCATTATGAAGAATCTGAACCTGCTCCAGGCCCTTCAAAGCTTACAACTCAAGAAGCATCTCAGACTCTGGAAGACTAGCATCAAGCTGTTCGTGATGATTCAAATAAAAAAAAAGATCATCAACCAGACAAATCAACCAGTAACTGGAAGCATAAGTCTAGTCATCCCAAAGATCTCATTATCGGCGAAATCAATGAAGGAATTCGCACCAGATCCAAAAGGCGAGAAGAGTCTAGTGTTGTGGCTCTCATCTCTGAAATTGAACCAAAGAGCATAGAAGAAGCTTTATCTGATGAAAGCTGGATTAAAGCTATGCAAGAAGAGCTTAGACAGTTCAACATTAATGATGTCTGGGAATTGACATCTAAACCAAAAGGTAAAACTGTTATTGGAGCTAAATGGGTGTTCAGGAACAAGATGAATGAAAAAGGAAAAGTTGTACGAAACAAAGCAAGACTCGTGGCCAAAGGATATACGCAAAAAGAAGGAATAGACTATGATGAGACTTACGCACCAGTAGCAAGGTTAGAAGCTATTCGACTATTACTTGCGTTTACTTGTTATAAAAATTTCAGGTTATTCCAAATGAACGTCAAAAGTGCCTTCCTAAATGGATTTATCCATGAGGAAGTTTATGTGGAACAACCACCTAGGTTTGAAGACCCAAAGAAGCCAGACTCAGTCTTCAGAATAAAAAATGCCTTGTATGGTTTAAAGCAAGCACCTCGAGCTTGGTACGACAGACTAAGTAAGTTCTTAATACAGAATGGTTTTGTCAAAGGTAAAGTAGATACTACTTTATTTATCAAAAATGAAAACAAAAGCTTTTTACTTGTTCAAATATATGTTAATGATATTATTTTTGGATCCTCTAATGAAAGTCTGTGCAAGAAATTTTCTAAGCCTATGCAGGATGAGTTTGAAATGAGTATGATGGGAGAGTTAACATTCTTTCTTGGTCTTCAAGTAAAGCAATTGAAGGAAGGAACTTTTATTTATCAAAAAAAATATGCTAATGATCTTGTCAAAAGGTTTGGATTGGAAAATTGCAAAAAGACTGACATACCGATGTCAAGTTCTTTGAAGATAGACAAAGATGAAGAAGGAAAGAAAGTTGATTAAAAGCTGTACAGGAGCATCATTGGTTCACTTCTTTATCTTACTGCTTCTAGACTTGACATTTTGTTGAGTGTTTGCATCTGTGCTAGGTTTCAATCAGATCCTAAAGAATCCCATCTCAGTGCTGCGAAACGTATTATTAAATACATTGCTTCATCTTCAAGCATCGGTCTTTGGTATCCTAAGAAGGGAGACTTTAATCTTCTGGGATATTCAGACGCAAATCTGGCCGGTTGCAGAGTCGATAGAAAGAGTACTTCAGGAACTTGCCAGTTACTTGGAAGTAGGACAGTGTCTTGGTTTTCAAGGAAACAAAGCACTGTGGCTCTCTCAACAACGAAGCAGAGTATGTAGCTCTTGGAAGTTGCTGTTCGCAAATTCTATGGATAAAACAACAGCTACAAGACTTTGGAATTGAAGACTCATGCACAGAAATCAAATGTGACAACACCAGCACAATCAATCTCACTAAAAATCCAATCCTTCATTCAAGAGCAAAGCATATAGAGATTCGACATCACTTCATTAGAGATCATGTTCAAAATGGAGAAATCTCGATTCAATTTGTTGATTCAAAAAATCAACTAGCGGATATATTCACAAAGCCTTTGGAGAAAAATCAATTCGATTTTATCCGTTTCAGACTCAACATTTTGAAGCTTGAGGAAGTTAAAGTCTAGAGACTCTCCAACCCTCAGACTCAGATATTCATGGCTATAGACTGTAAGTTGTTATTATATTCAAACTCGAAAAGGTACAATCTTTAGTTCAGTTAATTTATAATTTCCGGGAAAAACGGAATCTTGTCTTTTCAAAAGGATTAACTTCTATTTGGCAGTTAATGATTTTAAAAAGAAGTGTCTGTTCACTTTCCTTGTGCCGATTGATCTTTCCTTTTTTAAACTGAGTTATATATATATATATATATACAGTTTTCTTTTTCGCCTAATCTTCAAAACCCTAAAAGGCATTCTCCTCCCAATCCTGTCTCTACTTCGTGTTCATCTTCGAGAAAGTTGTCATCTTTTCTTGGAAAAACGAGTAAAGGAATCTTTCAACGACAAGGAAGGATGTCTTCTTCGAGGAAGTCTTCAAGAATCGCGAACAGGGGACCATAGAGAATGAGGGAGGGGCCTACCCATTTCGATCTCACCGAAGAAGAAGATTTATCGAGTCAGCAACAGAGCCCGATTCACTCTCCACCACGTCACTCAACACCATCTACCCCACAAGGTGCGGGTCAACAACTGGAGGAAGAAATAATCGAGGACGTAGACCCTGTAAGAGTCCAAAAACCCTCTTTTATTTACAAGCTCTATTGTGCGTTGAAGAGCACTGGGACTCCACTGAACTACGTAGATGATTTCCTTAAGGATAAGAATTATGGGAATGAGTATATCTTTTTGCGACAAATGGAGGATTTGGGAATTGCTCCCAAAGAAAAGGCTGAGGAAGCACTTGCAAACATTCCAAGTGACCCTCGTGTATCGGGACCGAATCCGACTGATGGGAACGATGATGATAAAATGTTCAAAGAATTTCAACCTAGAATGGGTGTTGCTGCGAAGGTGAAGGGAAAAAGGATGGATTTATTTAAATCGAAGGAACAGGAGAATCTGTTCTTCAGACTGTTGAAACGAAGGGTGATAAACCCTAGGAGTGTTGATTTCGATTTCTTGGATGCCATTAATGTGAACTTAAGGGAGAAGTTCAATCTGCTTCAGCTTGAGCAATTTTGCTCCGATACCACAGACGGTTATGCGCAATTGACAGCATACTTCTATTCGAATCTTAGCTTTTTAGATGCGAATAGAATATCATTCAGTGTTTGAGACCAGGACCATGTGATAAATGTGGACATGTTGGCTGACATAATTGGAGTTGAAAGAGGACGCTATCAACTGATCAAAGTTTCAATTGCTCATGCCTCATTGGAGCTTGTCAAAGATAGGGATACAGAGGGAAGAATTACCTATTCAAGGATGCGTGCCATCAATATCTTGCTTCACAAAATTGTGATCAACTGTATCAAGCCGAAGTCTACATCCAAGACTGACGTGTCTAATTCCGAGGCAAAATTGATGTACGCGATTAACTCAGGGAAGAAGTTCTCTCTCCCTCACACCATTCTCTTTCACATGTACAGAGCAATGGTGAAGGACAAGGGCCAATTGCCTTACCCAGGTCTGGTGACCAAGATCTTCAGACACTTGAACATTGAACCTCCACATACTCTTTGTGTTCGACCATGCGAAAAAATGGTGGTAGGTTTTAAAATGCTGACAAAAATGCGTCTGAAAGAGCTTACTAAGGCAATGGAGAAGTTCAGAGTGAAGACTCCAGTACCTTCTGCTTCAAAGAGAAAAGGGAAGGAGCCCATTGGTGCCCCATCCAAAAAGAAAAGAACTCTCATCTTGGAGGATGAAGATGAAGAGGAAGATCTCACTATCTCTGCATTGATAAGGACCAGACGTTCTGTACCTGAATCGACGAAACATCAGAAGAAAGGGAAAGAAGCAGAGGAAAGAGAACAAAGAGAAGAAGAGGAGCAAGAAAAGAACAGAGAAGCAGAGGAGCAGCAAGAGAAAGAGAAAGAAGCTAAAGAAGAAGGAGAAGCAGAGAAAGAAAAGTCTGCAGATGAAGCCGGAGAGAAGGGGAATCTAGATGCTGAAGAGCCTGACCATCACTCTTCCCCATTTGAGGTTCTAGAGACAGGGGGAGATGGCGAGCAAGGAAGGACTACACCACATGCTGTCAACAGTGAAGGTGTAAGACGCTCACCAGCAGATCCAGAAGATTTTCAGGCTTCTCAAATGCCTGAAGAAGGACATGATACATCCACACCAAATCTGCAAGATTATACAGAAGCTCCATCGTCTGTATTCACTCCATTCGAGAGAGCAAATGCGAGCACACAAACGGACAATACAGCAGATTTTCGTCGTATCCTTGATGTTCTTCTAGAAATGCGGGGTCAAATCTATGCTCTGGACTGTGAAATTCAAGTCATGAAGAATGCTGGACAAGCATCTTCGGTTACCCTGGAGGATAAAATGAAAGACCTCGCTCTTCAAATTCAAGCCAATTCCAAAGGAGAAGAGGTAGCTCATCTAAGGGAAGACTTGAAGCGGCTGGAAGGCATCGTCCAGTCAATGGGAGATTTCCAGATCGTGCGCATTCCCAAGCAGACCTAACTCTTTTCTCACCTTTTTAATGATGACAAAAAGGGGGAGAATTGCAATTTGAACTTTAAACTTTGACTTTAAATTTCTTTTGAGTGTTTGAATGTTTGTTTTTGAGTATGACTTGAGTGAACTTGGGTGTGAACTTGAATTTGACTGTGAATTTGACTGACTTGGGTGTAGATTTTGATGCTTGACTGTTTGCATTTATATCAAGTGTTGTTGTATGGTATTACTCATGAAAGACTAACCAATTTTCTATGGATGCAGAGTCTGGTTGATTTATTAATCTTTATGAGATAGCCATATTGCTTGAGAAATGTTTTTTGCAGGTCAAAGTTGTTCAAATCTACAGGAAAGTTTTGTCACCATCAAAAAGGGGGAGATTGTTGGAGAAAACTTTCCAGAATATTTTGAAGCTGACAAAACGTTTCTATCAGTCTAGTCTGGATATTTGCAGACCTTCTGTTTAGAGTCTGAAGACTTTCTGATCACCGGACTTAGCACTCAAGACTCAAGACTCAAGACTATTCTCATTGACAGTTTTTTTAATCAAGTGACGAAGGCAATCCAGAGCCGAAGTATTTGGTTGAGGATTTAGTCCTATCCCCTGGAGAAGATCTCTTGGCTGGATAAATATAACGGATTCTTTTGTTCGTAATCAAGATCGTTTGAAGATCCGATGGTCGACGAAATATTCTTGGAAGGTTCTATTCTTGGAAACCAAGATCCTGATTGTATGAGCGAACAAGATTGATGGGCTATCGTCAGGTTCCTTTAATAGCTCAAATGATCTTCTTAATTGATTCCGTCCAACAGGTAGATTGGAGGAATTCTTTTGGTAAGTGCCAACGGGTATGATGGCATAAAAGAGTATAAAAGGAAGACGTTCTAGTTGCTTTAGTGCATGATCAATAGAGAAATTCCAGAGTCTGAAGCACCGTGAATATTAGTCGATATATTTTGAGTGAAATTGTATACACAGAGAGTGTCTATACTTAGTGAGACCTTGAGCGAGTGTGGTAGATCATCTACACCGAGAAATCAAGGAAGAACAACGCTGTAACATCTTTTTGTTCATAGTGGAATCCAGCCAATAGGCTGTCAGTGCAGAAGAGTGGATGTAGGCTTGAAATAAGCCGAACCACTATAAACCGCGTGTTTAATTTTCTCTTTCCTTCTCTCAGTCTTACTTTGATTATTGTTTGTCTCAAATCTATCAACTGTCTAGTATTGTGCAATTATCGAGAAAAATCTTTTATATACCTATTCACCCCCCTCTAGGTACTTATACTAGCTATATCAAAATCGACTAGAAAAGGCAATGGATCTCATGAAGAAAATTCCCAGGAATTCGGATCCTGTGATTTTGGGGGCTTTTTTGAAT
This sequence comes from Eucalyptus paniculata subsp. matutina, assembly GCA_017140255.1. Classification (NCBI taxonomy): domain Eukaryota; kingdom Viridiplantae; phylum Streptophyta; class Magnoliopsida; order Myrtales; family Myrtaceae; genus Eucalyptus; species Eucalyptus paniculata. The sequence goes on along the minus strand of CM029441.1, from coordinate 21,854,155 downwards.
GCCTGCAAGATAAATAGGAACCTCAGTCTCGCAAGAGAAGCGGCAGAGCAGCTATTGGTTATTGAGGAAGATAATGGATCTCGGTATGTGCAACTGGCAAATGTATTTGCAGCTGAGGAAAATTGGGCAGAGATGCGCAAGATAAGAGAGAAAATGAGAGGGAAGGAAACCAAGAAGCTTGCTGGCTGTAGTTGGTTGTATCTTGAAAATGGAATTCATGCATTTACCTCTGGCGACACATCGCATTCAAAAGCAGAGGCTATCTATTCGATCTTGGAGTTCCTATCTGCAGATTTACGTGTGCTACCCAATTCAAGTGTTGGAAAGATTACAACTATAACATTGACATAAGGGGACAGATGAATTCAAATGCTTGGTACAGGAAGGTCTGTGGCTGCTTTCAAGAGCATATGTATTTAAAAGATGATGAGGTACGGAAACTTGGACTAGATTCAATTTGAATTAGACTTTGCCCCTCTCTGTGTCGTGACGCGATTGATATTTCTCTTTACTAGATAATAGGTGTTCATTATTCTGATTAATACACAGCAACGAATTCCACTGTAGAATGGTGGGAGCTGTTGCCCTCATCTAAATACTATTAAAACTAGCTGGTGGCCCACACATTGTACGGGTTTCTGTGGCTTTGCTATGCATTTAAGTTCTTTAGGATGAGCATGTAATTAGAAAGTGGCATATATACATTCAATAGATTATTTCTAAAGAAGAGATGAGCAAATGGACATTAACTTTTTAATCCTCGTATGTTATAAGAAAGCGAAACAAATATTACACATCTCCAAAAAACCTTCTTCGCTGACGGCATCAGTTGAGAACCTTTGTCACAACACACTACACTGTTCAGTACTTTCTGTGCACGTCTACGTATGACATTGGTCTTTTAGGTTCACTATGTTTTAGGAGGTGTAGCAAGGAATATTGCCGACTGCATGTCGAAGCCGGGATGGAAGCCCTTCTTTATCAGTGCTGTGGGCCTTGACATGGCAGGTCAGTATAACACACCTTTTGACGTAAAAAAAATAAAAAAAGTATAGCACACGTGAGTAAGCCTATGCACAGCCTATGCACTTTCTGTTTCAGCAAGACTTTTCAAGGCACCATATTGGCTCAATTAATTATTTTGGCATTTACGAACTCGATGCATGGCGACCTAGGACATAATGTTTTGTAGAGTTTCAGCGTAAACATTATTTAGTATTGGTCTTGTTCAATTTCCTTCTTGTCTTAAGCCATGGGACATGGAGAAAAATACTAGATAAATCCTCCGTCTGTATTAAAAGACGTGATAAAAGTAAAGAACCTACTATCTTTTCTCAGTAAAGGTGCGTGATATTGTTTTGAGTCTTGACTATGTCTATGTCCATCCTATCTGCTTCTGCTGTAATTTGAGAGAGTTTCCTTTAGATTCACAAGGTACATGGTCAAGCCTAATTGTTCTTAGGGGAAAGAATAGCTTTTTTTAATACAATCATCTGTTTATTGTAACTCGAATTCTTGGGTATGCCATCCTGATTCTAATCAGAATCAATAACTTTTGAGGACATCCCAAGATGAGATCTTTTTGGAGGTCTGCAAGGGATAAGAATTGGTCATTAGGATTTTGCCAAATGTTGTCTTCACTTTTTTTTTTTTTTTTTTGGACAAAAATGTTGTCTTCACTTTTCGGATTGAAAATTTGTGAGTAAACTGTATATATTTGAGGTACTAAGATTTGAAAATGTTTTTCTTCTTATTTGCTCCGCCTTGATGTAGTGAATGTCTGTTCGTTCTTCATGCATGGTTGTAGGCAACTTGCCAAGGCAAGCAAATTCTCTGTCGTTTCTATATTAATCGGTTTTCTTGTTGAGGTTTCTGGGTCTTCCCATGATTTTGCTAACGTTATCCTTTGCACTATGTGTCAGGGAATCACTTGTTGGAGAATTGGAGATCTACTGGGCATCCTATTGAAGGTTAACATGCTCAGTTTAACAGCTTGTCTGACATGCCTAGTAAAATCTGTTAAATAGATTGTAGTGATGGAACTTTGCTATATTTAGCTTTACAGACAGCTAAGTAAACTGCTCAAATTTATCCTTTTACTTCGTCATAATTGTCACAAAGCTAATTAGAGAACCTGCAGCAAATAGTAAGAGAGAAAGAAGAAGAGAGAAGGAATAGAGAAGAGAAGAAGAAGGAGAATTTAAAAGAAAGAAACAAAGAGAGGGCTATAGATTTCTGTAGTAACCGAAACCGTACACCCATTGTGTTTATATTAAATATAAATTGTATATGACCATAATACCCTTATGTAAGTAAAAAAGAAATAAAACTCTTAAAATAGAAGAATAACTATAACTCAATTAAAGTAACTTAACACTCCCCCTCAAGCTGGAGCATATAGGTCACCCATGCCCAGCTTGGAACAACCAGAAACAAAAGCAGGACAAGATAATGCTTTGGTAAACATATCGAACCGATCTCTAGAGGCAACATAAGGAGTAGCAACCAAGTTCTGCTTCACAGCATCACGAACAAAGTGACAGTCAACTTCTATATGCTTAGTTCGCTCTTGAAAAATAGGATTCCCAGTTGTATAAATAGCTGTTTGATTATCACACATCATATCAATAGGTTGATTAATAGAAAATCCAAGTTCTTGGAGAAGAGATTTCAACCACAACAATTCAGTCACAGTATGTGCCATAGCACGATATTCAGCCTCTGCACTAGACCTGGCAATGGTAGTCTGTTTCTTGCTTCTCCATGTAACCAAATTACCACTAATAAAGGTGCAATACTCAGTTGTAGACTGTCGATCATATGTTGACCCAGCCCAATCAGCATCAAAATAACCAACTAGAGTGGAAGAACCATTAGATTTATGAATTAGTCCCTTACCAGGAGAGCTTTTAAGATATTGAAGAATGCGACATACAACATCCCAATGAGCCTTCTTAGGTGACTTCATAAATTGACTCATCACACCAACAACAAAAGAAATATCGTGACGTGTAACAATAAGATAAATTAGTTTCTAAACTAGACGTCGATATTGATGCTTGTCTTCAATTTCATTTCCATCATCAACTCCAAACTTTTGATTTGGATCCATAGGAGTATCAACTGGCTTGGAAGCTAGTGTACCTGTCTCAGACAAAAGATCAAGAACATACTTTGGCCGAGACAAATTAATACCTTTTTTACTTCGTAAAACTTCAATACCCAGAAAATACCTAAGAGTTCCCAAGCCTTTAATTTGAAATTGTTGTTGAAGAAAGGACTTAGCCTTAGAAATGCCGGTCATATCACTACCAGAGACAATTATATCATCCACATATACCACAAGAATGACCACCCCCAATTCCTTCTTTCGAACAAAAACAGAATGATCAGAATAACATTGGTGGAAACCACATATGGAAATCACTGAACTGAATTTTTCAAATTTCAACCCATAAATGGCCTTATATAGCCGACATACTTTACTACAATTCTCCCCTTGAGCAACATACCCAGGAGGTTGCTCCATATATACTTCTTCAAACAAATCACCATAAACAAAAACATTATTGACATCCAACTAATATAATGGCCAATTGAAATTCACAGCAAGAGAAATAATAACACGAACAGAATTGAGACGTGCCACAGGGGAAAATGTTTCAAAATAATCCACTCCATAAGTTTGAGTAAAACCTTTAGAAATAAGCCGAGCTTTAAGACGCTTGATTGAGCCATCTGGATTATACTTGATAGTGTCCACCCAACGACACTTCACCACATCTTTCCCAAGGGGAAGATCAACCAATGACCACGTTTGGCGAGACACCAGAGCTTCCATTTTCACATCCATAGCTTTCTTCCACTCAAGGCAAGACAAAGCCTCAGTGGTAGAAGTAGGAATTGTGTGAGTTTGTAATGATAGAGCAAAGTCATGTAATGGAGAAGGAAGATGTGAGATAGACACATAACGCTCAATAGGATAAGCCAAAGAGAATTTTTGTGTGCAAGACCGAGTACCTTTGCGAAGGGCAATCGGAAGATTGTCCGAACTAGGAGACAAGGAGGAAGATTGATTGGAGGGCATGGAAGAGCTGGAGACCGGTGGTGCCGTAGACTGCTTTTGCCGCTGATACACCTGCAAGGGAGGAGATACTAGAGAAGGATTAACAGAATCTAGGGGGATTTGTTGTGGGATAGGAGGATCGGCTACAATGTCAATTGAAAACTCTTTACCCTCAGTAGAATAGTATGGTGTGCCCTCAAAAAAAGTAACATCATCACTAACATATTGGGTATAAGTTGTAGGATCATAACATCGATATCCCTTCTGTTTACGTGAATAGTCGAGAAAAATACATTTAGTAGCACGAGGAGATAGTTTATCAGAACCGGAACGTAGGTTATGAACAAAACACACACCCAAAGACGTGCGGGGTAAGAGAGAATAACGGCTTGTCAGGAAATACAACACTAATTGGTGACTGATGATTGAGGACAATGGAAGGCATACGATTTATGAGGTAACATGCGGTAAGGACAGCATCACCCCAAAATGATTTTGGCACATTCATATGAAATAAGAGTGAACGAGCAACTTCTAGAAGGTGACGGTACTTTCTCTCGACCACACCATTCTGCTGAGGGGTATAAGTACAACTTGTTTGATGTATAATGCCAAGATTAGAACAAAACAAAGAAATTGATTTCTTTGTATATTCTAGAGCATTATCTGTTCGCAAAATTTGACGGGATGTATTAAACTGATTAGTGACTTCACGATGAAATAATTGGAGAACATGTAAAAATTCAGAACGGTCATGAAGCATATAGAGCCACGTTAAACGAGAATAATCATCCACAAAAGTAACAAAGTACTTAAAACCATTTCTACTAGTAATACGGGAAGGTCCCCAGATGTCCGAATGAACAAGTTCAAGTAAAGTAGATGCACGAGAATCATTATGACTAGGAAAAGAACTACAATGATGTTTCCCAAGTTCACAAGCTTCACACTCAAGAGTAAAAATTGATTTACACTTAGGAATTATCTTTGTAACTTAAATAAAGATAAATGCCCTAAACGAGAATGCCATAATATGAGGTAATAGAATTAGCAGCTAGACCATAGGCGTCAGCAGTGGAGACACCATTTAGATAGTAGAGTCCATCACGTTCATGCCCTCCACCAATCATCTTCTTTGTTTGAAGGTCTTGAAAAACACAATGAGATGGGTAAAATGTAACTGAACAACTAAGAGCTTTAGTTAACTGACTAAGAGATAACAAATTTAAAAGAAGTTGGGGAACATGTAAAACAGAGGACAAAGATAAGGAAGATATAAGTGAAACAGTCCCTAATCCAACTACTTGAGTCGAGGAACCATTAGCTAGAATAACTTCTGAAGAAGGACTAGAGTTATGGTGGGAAGAAAATAGTTCTTGCTTACCGTCATATGACTAGAAGCTCCCGAGTCAATGACCCAAGAGGTGTTAAGAGACAAAGTAGAGAAAGAGACCATGTTACCTGTACGTGTAAGAGTGGCAGTGGATGAGAAATTGGAAGTCTCTAGTTGTTGGACACGCTTAATGAGTTGTGCAACCATATCATCTTGAGCCGTAGACTCAAAAGAACTACCCCCAGGTGGGATAGATGGGTTCATGTCGCTATAAGACACATTTCAAGCACTCCCTTCAAACACAACAGTATTTGCAATAACTAATTGTTGAGCCCACTTAGGCTTGCCATACTTAGCCCAACAAGTGTCAACAATATGCCCCGATGTGCCGCAATATATACACTGTCGGCTATCTCGATTAGAACTTTGTCCACTACGTCCACCACCACGACCATGACCACCACTACTAGCCACAAATGCTGAATTGTCTTTAGATGACGCAGAAGACGGAAGGACAAAGCGCTAAATTCGACAAAATGCTTCATTCATAGAAGGAACTCTCTCGCCAGCAAGAAGCTGACTCTTCACAAGCTGTAAGTCGGCATTCAAGCCAGATAAAAACTTGGCCACTTGAAATTCATCTCGTTGTGTCTTAAGTCTCTCAAGATCAGTAGTGATGGGCTGATAAAGATTGAGTTCTTCCCACATACCTTTCAAAGCATTATAATACTCTCCAAGAGACCTATCTCCCTGTTTAAAATTAAAGATCTTCTCATAGAGTTCATAAACTCTAGACATATTTTTGTTTTGTGAGTAACTCTCCATAAGATCATCCCATACTCCCTTAGCAATTGTGTGGAACATGACATTAGCAATGATGGATGGTTCCATGCTATTCCATAACCACACCAGAAGTGTATCATTCTCTCTCATCCAATCACTATATTCTCTAGAATTTTCAGTAGGGGGATCTGTGGTAAGATAATAAAGTTTCCCTTTGACATTAATATAGACCTTCACAGCTTGGGCCCATAACAAGTAATTGGAGGATCCATTTAATTTATTAGTGGTAATTTGAACATTGACACTATCTGTAGGAGCCTTAGTATCACTCATGACAATAATCTCAATATAAATATATCTACCACTGATCAAGAAGGCTGAAACTTTAGTGCAAGAAACAAACGAATAGCACTAATGTACTAGATGCAATTGGCTCCATCAATTAACCAAAGGGATGCTGAAAGCTTAGATATAGACTGCTGTGTAGAAGAAAGTACTCTGATTCTTGAATCCGCTGATCAGTAAGTGTTGTAATCCATGTTCACAAACCGAACCTGATGAATATGATATCTTCTTATCTCATATGTATCAAGACTTGAAGAGAAAACAGATAAAAATTGCAGCTTTAGGTGGCTGCACACCAGAGAAGAAGTAGGGTTACTAGGGGACTCTCAAACCAACAATAGGATCAAGTAATCAGGTAGTTAGATCTACTCTGATACCATGTCACAAAGATGATTAGAGAACCCGCAGCAAATAGTAAGAGAGAAAGAAGAAGAGAGAATGAATAGAGAAGAGGAGAAGAAGGAGAATGTAAAAGAAAGAAACAAAGAGGGGACTGTAGATTTCTGTTGTAACCGGAACCCTACACCCATTGTGTTTATATTAAATATAAATTGTATATGATCATAATACCCTTATGTAAGTAAAAAAGAAATAAAAATCTGAAAATAATAGAATAACTATAACTCAATTAAAAAAACTTAACAATAATAATGAACTAGCTTCTCTCCTTTTTTTGGCTTCAAATAAGTTATAGAGATGCATGTGCTGTTCATGGATGCGCTTCTCGTTCTTCAACTCAGCAATTCCAAGGCAGGTATCCTTCAAACCCAAGATATTACAACTGCTGTGGTCTGCTGTGTACCTGATCCAAATGGTGAGGTGGCAGCTTGTGTTGCAAGCTTTGAGTCAATTGTAAGTTAATTTTGCTAAAAACATATCAGGTTGAGCAGACATACTTGTGTTCTCTCTAACATCCGTAAAGGCACTCACTGATGACCATCAGGAGAAAATTCTCACTACTGAGTGGATTCAACAATTTAGATACGAGATCTCTTCTGCTTCAGTAGTGATGGTTGATGCTAACCTCACCGATTGTGCTCTTGAAGCTTCTTGTCAATGTAACTCTAAAGATTCGACCTCGTTTGATTTTTCCATCTGGCTTGATTAAATGATCTTCTCTGAGTCAATAGAAAGCTCTTCAGAATTCACTTGGTTTTTCTTTGAATTTTGTTCACAGTGGCTGCAGGAGATAACATTCCTTTGTGGTGTTGAACCGGTGTCAGTTGCCAAATCCAAAAAAATTGCTCCTACTGCAAAGTATGTGAGTTCTTCACCTTGTGATGTGCATTTACTTTCTTTTGTGCTGTTTTCAATGTGCTGTTATTTAAGTCTGAAGTTGATAAACAATCAGATAAGTTCGATAATGCATTTTATGGAATTCATGAGATCATGTCTTTCAATCTCAAATTTCTGACTCGATTGCTAATGGAGTAGTTGATTATCATCATCCTTAGCACTAGACTGACAGGGAGCAAAATGGGAAATACTATGATCAGAAAAGTTTAGTGCTTCAAATTGATTAACTCAGACCATTGTTTATGTACACTGGAAAATGAGAGCTGTCATTTTCAACATATTTCATAGAATCGCTTACCATCTGCATGGCTATGGAGAAAAATGGCAAAAGTTGTGGTTCAGGTTGGAGAATTCTGCATGTAGCGTATCAAAAGAAAATTTAGTGGCTTTGCATAGACATTCGCTAATAATGTATGTACAATTCGTAGCCTGGTGATTACATTTCCAAGAGTCTGGATGGCTTGTGATGTTATGCTTCCACTAGGATATTAATTTGCAGTCCAGATGAGTTGAAGGAAACTTTTCCATAGTGAATACACTTAAGTGTGATATGTTGGAAATTTCCTATAATATGGGCTTACATTAATTAATTGATTTTCTATTTTAAATAATCGGGTTAATAGATATTCCAATATTTGTTGAACCCTACAGTGATCTGATTGAATTGGGTATTGGCATCTATTGATAACGGGCCTAGTTGAGCAGCAAAGTGTAGGCAATTGTGTTTGACTGAAGCCCGTAATGGGAAGGGCCCAGTTGACACGCTATTGATTAGGGTTTGCTAGGTCCCCTCTCTAGCCTATAAAAGGGTAGGTTATACCTATCAGTTGCTTTAATCCCATTGAAAGCTGCTATATCGAAATAGGTCATAGAGAGGAAGATCTGGCATTCCGATAGATCCTTGATTATCAGAGTGATCTATTTTTCTGCAAGTAAAGCAATGGCTCAAACATGTATGCTTTAATCCGCTGTATTTATTGATCTCGGTGTTTTACAATCATGTATGGATCCGTTTGTTGTTAATTGATTAATTGTTTATGAGAATAAATTTCTACATGATACACACATAATCTTTTCTTAAATCAATTGGGAAATTGTAAACCATACATCATATACAATTAATTCATGTTTGCAATATTGTTAAACGTTGATAAGATCTTATATTAGAAAAGATTGACTGCGTCAAGTTCATATCATTCAGGCATGAAATAAAATGTTACTGGTTTACATAGTTGACTTCTTGGTTTTGGCATCCCTTTCAGCTATAAAAACAATATGACATTAGAATAAACGAAATTCAGGTCACATGGGCATAGTTTAAGAGTGGCATTAAGCGGTTCCTAGATTCTGAAAGCTTCATCTTGAAGATCTGCTACTAACACAGAGTGGGCTCTTCGCAGGTAACTTACATATCTCCAAATGAAGATGAGCTCTTTGCAATGGCAGATGCTCTATCTCCTTGGTAGTTATATGGTTTGAGCGAAAGGTATAAGAGCGAAAAGAGTTGTCCTCCAGAATCTCTCATCAAAATTCTAAAACCCGCAATAGTTCTTTTGCTTGAGAAGGGCATACAAATTGTAGTCGTAACCATAGGCGCACAAGGATTATTTCTATGCTCTAAAGAGGGATCTATATTGACAAGAGCTTTTGTGGAGAAACCCCAATGGCTTGGCATAAATTCAGAACTCCACAAATTGATCTCATCTGATTGTCATTCACATAAGTTTCAGGAAAAGTACACTATTAGTATCATAAGTTGTGTACAGTGCTCACTTTGGTGCCAAAAGTTCCCATCGGGTCATTAAGTGTCAAATCGGAGGAAAAACGATCACTTTGGTGCCACCGGCGAAAGATTCCAAGCCAAAATGATTACTTGGCCTTTTAAAAAATAAAATAAAATCGACAAGACCTTTAAACGACGTCGTTCCGACGTCGTTTTCAGTCCTTCTTAAGAAAACGACGTCGTTTTGCCATCCTACATGAATGGCCTCACAAAAACGACACCGTTTAACTCATTTGGGGATTTTTTTTTTTTATTTGGGGATTGAAATTAGGGTTTTTCCAACCTAACTTGCTCGGCCGTCATCGCTTCGCCTCCATCATCGCTGGGCCGCCGTCGCTCGCTCAGCCGCCATTGCTCGACGCTGTTCGGACACCCTCGATGGCACACGAGAGAGCACTAGCCCCAGTCGCCAGAGCCTAGGTACTGGAAGACGCAAGCTAGGCACTTGTCGGGGAGATCGGAGATGGAGAGGGAGACATCAATGGTGGCGCACTCGTCAGCAGCCTCCCTGAGCACCAGCTAGATCACGGCCTTCGACTTGGCCGCCGAATGGCCGTCATCAGGGTTAGGGTTGGGGTCGGGGTCAAGGTTGGAGCCGCAGCTGCCGAGTGGCCATCGTCGGGGTTGGGGTTGGGGTCGAAGCTGCGGCCACTAAGTGGCCATCGTCGGGGTCGAGGTCGGGGTCGGAACCGCGGCCGTTGAGTGGCCATCATCGAGGTTGGGGCCGGGGTCGGGGCCGGGATCGAAGTCGGAGCTACAGCCATCGAGTGGCCATCGTCAGGGTCAGGATTGGAGTCAGGGTCGGGGTCGGAGCCGCGGCTGCCGAGCGCAGGGGCCGTCGAGGACGGCGACTAGCCGGAGATATAGGGTTTTGAATTGGGGGAGACACTAAATGGTGTTGTTTTGGTGTTAGAATGCTGACTATGCTGTCCGGCGAGCCACATCAGCTTCAAAAATTAATAAAAAAAGTGCTACGTCAGATTTCCGGCCAACTGGATCGGAGTTGGCACCAAAGTAAGCATTTTTCAAACTTTTTGGCACTTACGTAATCCGACAGAAACTTTTGGCACCAAAGTGAGCACCATACACAACTTATGGCACTGATAGTGTACTTATCCCCATAAGTTTCATGATGCCAGACATATTGAGGGAACCTCTCATCTCTTTGCTTTGCATCTTCCTGGCCTTCCTTCATTTGTTAAGAAGCTTACCAGTGCTGGTGATTGCTTGGTGGGTGCTACACTTGCATCGATATGTTAAGGTTTGAACATTATACAAGCCATCTCAGTCGGTATTGCAGCAGCGAAAGCCACTGTTGAGGCAGATTCGAATGTACCTTTGACGTTTGATTTAATTGGAGTTGCAGGTGTGAATATTCTTTCAATAAAGATGGCAGGAAATTTATGCATTCTTGGATATTATATCAATTTGGTTTGATTCTACTTCTTTTGTTGTGTTAATTTCAATAATTTCAGTAGAGTGGGCAAGAAACAAATTGGTGTAATGGAAACGGGTGCAACTCATCAAGGAATGTGACCGTGCAAGTTGTAGAGGTTGTTTCTGAACATGATATTTTCTGTCAATAGACAAGCTAATGAATTTGCTCAGAATACTGTAGAGGTGCATTTTGCAATATAGTTTGCTATCTGAGACACGTCAAAATAAATTGAAAAAAATTTCATTAGTTTAAACATGATGCTGGATTCCTATTTTCTTGAGGAAATGGATTTGAACTAATATGTAACGAGGCCAGGAATGATTGTGCCTACACTTCCTTGGCAGATGATGCTAGGTTGGTGTACTCGGCTATGAAGGTTGTTTATAATGGAGCAGTGTAAGCTGCTGCTATCTTCGAGATCATGATGATCGTCAAGGGACCGGTGCAGAATTGGACTCGAGACGGCTCATTGTTGGTCAACTTGTTTTGTTTTTGGGCTTCCATTTGGGTTGGTGGTTTCAAGTATTTACTCCAAAAGTAGAGTTGAGATACTGACAGAAGTACGGTATTCAATTTCTGCTACTGCATCAGTTTCGTTAGTAGATGAATCCCTCTAATCCAAGACTCTCTGAAACATTTTATGGTTTTAATAAATATCCTCAGTCATTTCTCTACTCGTTTCAATTTCTTCTTCCAGCAGAACAAATTCCTTGATTCGGTACCATTTATTCAAGATTGGGTTCTTGGAGAGGTATCTGTATGTTTCATCCAGTGTGATGTTTTGGTTGCTGAAGCACACTTCCCCCAACCTGCGAATTCAGATGCCTGCAAAGATCCCCTTACGTTTTTATCCGCTTCCGAATTCTGTGGCTAACCAACTAATGTTCCGATTAGAACTATGAAATGACTTTTGAAGTGACGAGGCTCTCAATCTCTTACATAGAGTAGACCAAACTGAACTTGAGTTAGGTAGTTTGTGGCAATGTACACTGATTGTGCATGCAAACAGATCATGCTGAGTCGTTCATAGTAGATTCCTACATTTGATCAGTAGCTTCATTGAAAAAAGAAATGCATGGCAATGCACTTAAAAGGCGACTTTTTATTTATCGAGTAAAAAATTATTTGAGTGATTTTTTTATTTAGTATACGCTTGTCATCTATCATCGTCAAATGGCATAATCTAAGGACAACAAAACCAAGTATTTGAAAAAGGAAAGAGAAACATTCGGCTGGCAGAACGGTAACCATGGCCAATTTGAAGATTCTCATAGGTTTGTAGAGGCTGTGGAAAATGAGGAACCAACCCAAAATGCAGACGCAGCAGCTTCTACAGACGCAAAGAAAACCGCTCAAATCGAACCATCCAGAAAGAGCAAATCCTCGGAGATGTCTCGGAAGGAATCAAGACCAGATCATTCTCCAAAGAGTTCATGAACTCCACGGCGCTACTATCCGAAACAGAACCGAAGGAGAAAGATTCTCAATGTCCATCACCTTCACCCATCATTTTTGTCCTTGCCCTCTTACCAATGTGTTTACCTTTTTGAAGGAGGATGCAAGAGAATAAAACCATGTGAAATACAACAACACAACATCAACCTAAGAGCTAGAAGAAGACAATCTCAAAACTAACCTCTGTCGAGCTAAACCATCTCAAGTCCCTCCTAACATGATACTAGATTGTGGGACATGTAACAAATACACACAAAACATTTCCAATCCAACCATGCACAGAACTCTAAACATCATAGGTATCTCCCAAAGGAAAACTGGTACAAATCATCAAAGTACTTGATGAAGTTGAGAATGTTTCCAGCTCCATCTCAGCTTGATCATTGTTAACTAGCACATCAGGTGGATAAATAAGCGGTTTTGGAGGCATTTGGAGTTCATCAATATCTCCTTCAAGCATTTTTAAGACTTTGCTCATTGAAGGCCGATGGTCGGGGTTTAACTGTATACACCAAAGTGCAACTATTATCATCTTCTTTATCACCTTTCTTTCCTCTACTATAGTTTCTATTTCTACACATTTTTCTTCATTGACTTGGTCGTACACCCACAATGGAAAATAAATTTGGCTTGAGTGTTCCGCATTTGCATTTATATTCTTCCTTCTACCTGCCATTTCCATGAGCAACATCCCAAAGCTATAGACGTCCGCTTTATAAGATACACCACCGATGTTTCTATAGAACAACTTGGGTGCCATATATCCTAAGGTCCCTCGTGCAGTAGTCAATGAGACTATGTTATGATTAGCAGGATAAAGTTTGGCAAGTCCAAAGTCAGAAACTTTCGGAGTGAAATTCTTATCCAAAGGAATATTGTGAGGCTTGATATCAAAGTGTAGTATTTGCATGTCACACCCCCGATGTAAATATTCAATCCCCCTTGCCACCCCAAGAGCAATCTCATATATTTTCTTGTAATCAAGAAACTTATCACCTTCCTCAGTGAAAATTTGCTTATCCAAGGATCCATTCGACATGAGATCATACACGAGAGCTTGTTTGGAGCCTTCAAAGCAAAACCCAATGAGTTGCACTACATTGAAATGGTAAATTCTTCCAATAGTAGCCACTTCATTGATAAAATCTTGACCGTTGGCCTTGGACTGCTTCAAAATCTTGATGGCCACTTCATTGCCACTTTGGAGTGTTCCTTTGTACACATAACCATATCCCCCTTCTCCCAATTTGTGCTTAAAATTTGTAGTGATCTTCTTAATATTCGAGTACGAGTATCTTATGGGCAAAAAGTTGTTGTGAGCATGCAAAAATTCTTCGACGTTCTTGTCTATTGCTAAGTGCCTTCTTCTGTAGATATAGATTAGAAATATCCCGACAAATGGCATCCCAATTACAAACTTTGCTACCCAAAAATACCCTGAAAGAAATTCTAATAGGTTAGAATAAGTTTTTTTTTAATTATTTTAAGAACAAATCATTGTGGCTTACCTAGTAGAGATATAAACTCCACAATTATCAAAATGGTCATGTCATATAGGAGACCTGTAAAAGGAATGAATGATTTAAAAAGGATTTGAAGGAAAAGAAGTTTGGAAAACAAAACTCTTGAGGAAACAGAGTAATAGCTAACTACTTTGTGCAAGTTGAGTTTTGTCTACAAGAATATGAGAAGTGGGATGCGTGCATTTGCAAGAAATGATGAGCTTTGTTTCACATAAATGATCAACGATACAAGAAATTCCTTTTGCTTTCTTAGCAGTCAACAAATACAGAGAAAATGCGATTTTCATTTTTAATTGATAATTGTATTTCTCCATGAATAGGTAAATGCAATTTTTTAAGGAATTTGCTAGTACAAGTGTTTCTTAGAGTACTTGTTAAGTGACTAACTAAGAAAACAGGAAAATCTGAACTCTATGCCGACAAAAAACTAGTCATGTGGCTGCTCGAACAGTTGACCCCCTTTTTTTTTTCTACAACGGGAATTCTATCATTTGTGGAAAGGGAGTATAACCTAAATTCAGTTATGTGTGCAGCAGATGATGCGTCTGTTCGTGGTGACTTCTACTACCACTTTTTTTTTTTTTTTGGCCAATTTTGCAACTCCCACCATTTGATTCCGATATGTAACACAAAGCTCCTGAAATCTTTCAAATACACAGATATTGACCTATACTAACACGTATACTTCATCATGATTTTCTTGGATTTGAAATACTTTTTATATATTCAAATTTTGAGGAGAAAATAGCAAGGGAGTGTGCACAATCGCAAAATTGCGGTAAAGTTTCATTGTCAATTGATGCTTACCGCCATCATGGATCTTGAATCCGCAAACCTGACCACTGAAGATGCTACCGAAATCAAAGAGGCGAAAGAAACATTTCCTCGGTGATGTTGCTTCAACAGTGACCCATAAGAATGCGTCGGAAATCAAGGACGCAATAGAGGATCGGGATGCCGACAAGGTCCCTTCAGCAAGTAAACGAAAGGGGAGGACAAATCCATTGGCCATGATGTTATGGATTAGCTCATAGTTGTAGAGGCTACTATTTATCTGCTCATTATTCACAAAATAATTTGATACCATGGTCTCACTGCGAATTGTGCAAAAGTCCCCAACATCTAATGCTTTTGGATTGGCCAAAGCATACAACTTCCAACTCGATGATGTGTTGGAAGAATTTGACCCCACAGTGCATGATGGATTAATAGCGATGTAGAATGAAGAACTAACCGGGTTTGAGCAGCTCACAATGACCACACTACCGAATATCTTGGAGTATACTCCATTGAAGGGCGAATCACCACCTATTAGCAAGTGACGGGGGAGAGATGAGCAATCGCCCTTGTGAATCCCGTCATCTACCAATCTGATTCGGCTAATGGAATAATCGATATACTGCATAGTATCTGCCAATACCAAAGTATCTACTAACACCAAAGTATACAACAGTGCGATTACCTTCACAAGCCAACTTGTATCTTGATAAACCACATCTCTTTGGATCACTCTTCAGTCGAAATGGGTAGCTTATATTGTGAATGTCACCACAAGAAGAAGCGACGCACAGGTTATTACTCGGCTTTGCAGTGCTACTCAATAGTTGCAATAAACCAAGAATGAGTAAGAACGCTTGATAGTGATATTGCTAGTACAAGTACCTAAAGGGGGGTGAATAGGTCTATAAAAGATTTTTCTTTATAATCGCGCAATACTTAGATAGTTGAAGGATTTGCAACAAATGATAATGAACGTAAGACTGAGTAAAGGAAAGAGAGAATTGAACACGCGGTTTATAGTGGTTCGGCTTGATTCAAGCCTACGTCCACTCTTTCGCACCGACAGCCAATTGGCTGGATTCCACTATGAACAAAGAGATGTTACGTTGTTGATCTTCCTTGCTTTCTAGGTGTGGATGATCTACCACACTCGCTCAAGGTATCACCAAGTATGGACACTCTCGTGTATACAATTTCGCTCGAATGAATCGACTAATAATCAAGATGCTTCGACTGGAATTTCTCTATCGATCACGTACTCAAACAACTAGAACGTCTTCCTTTTTATACTCCTTCATGCCATCATACCTGTTGGCACTTTCCAAAGGAATTCCTCCAATCTACCCGTTGGACGGAATCAATCAAGAAGATCATTCGAGCTATTAAAGGAACCTGACGATAGCCCATCAATCCTGTTTGCTCGTACAATCAGGATCTTGGTTTCCAAGAATAGAACATTCCAAGAATACTTCGTCGACCATCGGATCTTCAATTGATTTAGATACGAACAAAAGAATCCGTTATATTTATCCAACCAAAAGATCTTCTCCAGAGGATAGGATTAAAATCCTCAACCATATACTTCGGCTCTGGATTTCCTTCGTCACTGGATCAGAAAGACTGTCAATGAGAATAGTCTTGAGTCTTGAGTCTTGAGTCTTGAGTCTTGAATCTTGAGTCTGGAGATCAGAGAGTCTTCAGACTTTAAACTAGACGATCTGCAGATATCCAGACTAGACTGATAGAAACGTTTTGTCGCCTTCAAAATATCTCGGAAAGATTTCTCCAACAATCTCCCCTTTTTGATGGTGACAAAACTTTCCCGTAGATTTGAACCACTTTGACCTCGCAAAAACATTTCTCAAGTAATATGGCTATCTCATAAAGATTAACAAAGCAACCAGATCTCGCATCCACAGAAAATTGGTTAGTCTTTCATGAGTAATACCATATAACAACACTTGATATAAATGCAAACAGTCAAGCATCAAAATCCACAGCCAATTCAGTCAAATTCAAGTTCACACCCAAGTTCACTCAAGTCATACTCAAAAACAAACATATTCAACCACAAAAATAAATTTAAAGTCAAAGAAAGTTGGTTGGTTGGTTCAAATTGCTTCTCCCCCTTTTTGTCATCATTAAAAAAAGGTGAGAAAGGAGTCAGGTCTGCTTGGGAATGCGCACGATCTGGAAATCTCTCATGGACTGGACTATGCCTTCTAGCCTCTTCAAGTCTTCCCTTAGTTGAGCTACCTCCTCTCCTTTGGCATTAGCTTGAAGTTGTAGAGCGAGGTCTTTCATTTTGTCCTTCAGGGTAACTGAAGATGCTTGTCCAGCATTCTTCATGGCTTGAATTTCACAGTCCAGAGCATAGATTTGGCCCCGCATTTCCAGAAGAACATCCATAATACGACGAAAATCTGCAGAATTGTCCGTCTCGTGTACTTGCATTTGCTTTCTCGATGGAGTGAATGCGACGATGGCGTTTCGTATAGTCTTGCGACTAGGTGCCGACGTATCGTGTCCTTCTTCGTGCAATTGAGAAGCCTGAAATTCTTCTGGGTCTGCTGGAGATTGTCTTAGATCTTCACTATTGGCAGCATGAGGTGTGGACCTTTCTTGCTCGCCAACTCCCCCGTCTCTAGGACATCAAAAGGGGAAGAGTGATGATCATGCTCTTCTCGTATCTTGATTCCCCTTCTCTCCGATTCAGCTGCAGACTTTTCTTGCTCTTCTTCTCCTTCTTCTTCAGCTTCTTTCTCCTTTCTCTCGCTCTTCTTCTTTCTCTCGTTCTTATCTTTCTCCTCTTCTTCTCTCTCGTTTCTTCCGATGTTCTGTTGATTGGGGAACGTAACGTCCGGTCCTTATCAAGGCAAGTGATTGTGAGATCTTCCTCCTCATCTTCATCCTCCAAGATGAGAGTTCTCTTCTTTTTGGATGAGGCACCAATGGCCTCCTTTCCTTTTCTCTTTGAAGCGACGGAATCGGAGTCTTCACTCTGAATTTTTCCATTGCCTTGGAAAGTTCTTTCGACGCATCTTCGTCAACATCTTTAAACCTACCACCATCTTATCGCACGGTCGAACACAAAGTGTGTGTGGCGGTTCAATATTCATGTGTCTCGAAGATCTTGGTCACCGCACGGGTAAGGCAATTGTCCCTTGTCCTTCGACATTGCTCGTACATGTGAAAGAGAATAGTGTGAGGGAGAGAGAACTTCTTCCCGAGTTGATTGCGTACATCAATTTTGCTTCATAATTAGACACATCGTCTTTGATGTAGACTTGGGCCCGATGCAATTGATAACAATTTTGTGCAGCACAATATTGATGGCACGCATCCTTGAATAGATGATTTTTCCCTCAATATCTCTATCTTCGACAAGGTCCATTGAGGCACGAGCAACTGAGACTTTGACTGGTTGATAACGTCCTCGTTCAACTCCAATTATGTCCGCCAACATGTCCATGTCTACCACATAATCCTGATCTCGAACACTGAATGATATTCTATTCGCATCTATAAAGCTGAGATTTGAATAGAAATACGCAGTCAGTTGTGCATAACCGACCGTGGTATCAGTGCAAAAACGTTCCAGTTGAAGCAGACTGAACTTCTCCCTTAAGTTCATATTAACAGCATTCAAGAAATCGAAATCGACACTCCTAGGGTTTATCATCCCTCGTTTCAGCAGTCTGAAGAACAAATTCTCTTGTTCCTTCGATTTAAATAACTCCATCCTCTTTCCCTTCACCTTCGCAGCAACACCCATCCTAGGTTGAAAATCACTGAACATTTTATCATCATCGTTCCCATCAGTCAGATTTGGTCCCGACATACGAGGGTCACTGGGAATATTCGCAAGTGCTTCCTCTGCTTTACCTTTGGGAACAATTCTCAAATCCTCCATTCTTTTCAGAAAGATATACTCATTCCCATAATGCTTATCTTTGAGAAAATCATCCATGTATTTCAACGGAGTCCCAGTACTTTTCAACACACGGTAGAGTTTGTAAATATAAGAGGGTTTTTGGACTCTTACAGGGTCTGCGTCCTCGATTATCTCTTCCTCCGGATGTTGACCCGCACCTTGTGGGGTAGATGGCGTTGAGTGACGTGGTGGAGAGTGAATCGGGCTCGTTGCCGACTCGATAATTCTTCCTCTTCGGTGAGATCGAAATGGGTAGGTCCCTCCTTCATTCTCTCGTGGTCCCCGTTCGCGATTCTTGAAGACTTCTTCGAAGAAGACATCCTTCCTTGTCGCTGAAAGATTCCTTTGCTTGCTTTCCCAAGAAAAGATGACAACTTTCTCGAAGATGAACACGAAGTAGAAATCGGATTGGGAGGAGAATGCTTTTTAGGGTTTTGAAGATTGAAAATGAAAACTGTATATATATAACTCAGTTTTGAAAAGGGAAGTTCAATCGGCACAAGGGAAGTGTACAAATACCTCTTTTTGAAATCAATAACTGCCAAAATTAATCTTTTTGAAAAGACAAGTTTTCGTTTTTCACGGAGACTACAAAATAACTGAACAAAAGATCATACCTTTTCGAGTTGAGATAAAATAACAACTTACGGTCTATAATCCTCAATGTCTGAGTCTGAGAGATTTAGAGTTTGAAAGATCAGAGTCTGATGATCATCAACTTTCTGAGTCTAAAGGTTGGAGAGTCTCTAGACTTTAACTTCTTCGAGCTTCAAAATGTTGAGTCTGGAGCGGATAAAATCGAATTGATTTTTCTTCAAAGGCTTTGTGAATATATCCGCTAGTTGACTTTTTGAATCAACAAATTGAATCGAGATTTCTCCATTTTGAATATGATCTCTAATGAAGTGATGTCGAATCTCTATATGCTTTGCTCTTGAATGAAGAATTGGATTTTTGGTGAGATTGATTGCGCTGGTGTTGTCACATTTGATTTCTGTGCATGAGTCTTCAATCCCAAAGTCTTGTAGCTGTTGTTTTATCCATAGAAGTTGCGAACAACAGTTTCCAAGGGCTACATACTCTGCTTCTGTTGTTGAGAGAGCTACAGTGCTTTGTTTCCTTGAAAACCAAGACACTGTCCTGCTTCCAAGCAACTGGCAAGTTCCTGAGGTACTCTTTCTATCGACTCGCAGCCGGCCAGATTCGCGCTCTCGAATATCCTTAAGATTAAAGTCTCCCTTCTTAGGATACCAAAGACCGATGCTTGAAGATGAAGCAACGTATTTAATGATACGTTTTGCAACATTGAGATGGGATTCTCTAGGATCTGATTGAAACCTAGCACAGATGCAAACACTCAACAAAATGTCAGGTTTAGAAGCAGTTAGATAAAGAAGTGAACCGATGATGCTCCGCATGCTTTTGATCAACTTTCTTCCCTTCTTCATCTTTGTCTATCTTCAAAGAACTTGACATTGGTATATCAGTCTTCTTGCAATTTTCCAATCCAAACCTTTTGACAAGAATATTAGCATATTTTTCTTGGTAAATGAAAGTTCCTTCCTTCAATTGCTTTACTTGAAGACCAAGAAAGAATGTTAAGTCTCCCATCATACTCATTTCAAACTCATCCTACATAGACTTAGAAAATTTCTTGCATAGACTTTCATTAGAGGATCCAAAAATAATGTCATCCACATATATTTGAACGAGTAAAAAGCTTTTGTTTTCCTTTTTGATAAATAGAGTAGTATCTACTTTACCTTTGACAAAACCATTCTGTAATAAGAATTTACTTAGTCTGTCGTACCAAGCTCGAGGTGCTTGCTTTAAACCATACAAGGCCTTTTTCAGTCTGAAGACTGAGTCTGGCTTCTTTGGGTCTTCAAACCCAGGTGGTTGTTCCACAAAAACTTCCTCTTGGATAAATCCATTTAGGAAAGCACTTTTGACGTCCATTTGGAATAACCTGAAATTTTTGTAACAAGCAAATGCAAGTAATAGACGAATAGCTTCTAACCTTGCTACAGGAGTGTAAGTCTCATCATAGTCTATTCCTTCTTCTTGCGTGTATCCTTTGGCCACGAGTCTTGCTTTATTTCGTACGACTTTTCCTTTTTCATTCATCTTGTTTCGAACACCCATTTGGCTCCAATAACAGTTTTACCTTTTGGTTTAGATGTCAATTCCGAGACATCATTAATGTTGAACTGTCTCGAGCTCTTCTTGCATAGCTTCGATCCAGCTTTCATCGATAAAGCTTCTTCTATGCTTTTTGGTTCAATTTCAGAAATGAGAGCCACAAAGACTAGACTCTTCACGTCTTTTGGATCTGGTGCGAATTCCTTCATTAATTTCGCCGATAATGAGATCTTTGGGATGATCGGACTTATGCTTCCGCATCGGTTGATTTGTCTCGGATGATGATCTCTTTCTTTATTTGAATCTTCATTAACATCTTGATGCTGGTCTTCCAGTCTCGAGACATTTCTTGAGTTGTAAGCTTTGGAAGGTTCGGAGCAGATTCGACTCTTCATACCGAGTCTCGATGGATTCATCTTGCGTAGAGTCTTGAAATTTGACGTTCATTGACTCCTCCACCGACTGGCTCTTTTTGTTATAGACTCTGTAGGCTTTGCTTGATGTAGAATATCCAAGGAAGATACCTTCATATGATCTTTCTTCAAACTTACCAACTTGATCCTTTGCATTTTTCAATATAAAGCATTTGCAACCGAACACATGAAAGTATGAAACAATGGGCTTCTTGCCTTTGAATAATTCATAAGGGGTTTTCTCAAGAATAGGTCTTAGGAAAACTCTATTGATGATATAGCATGCTGTTGAAACAGCTTCAGCCCAAAATCGTGAAGAAATTTTACTTTCAATTAAAAGAGTTCTAGCCATTTCTTGAAGAGATCTATTCTTTTTTTCCACAACTCCATTTTGCTGAGGAGTGTATGGAGAGGAGAACACATGCTTAAATCCAGATTCATCACACAATTTTGTAAAATCTTGATTTTCAAATTCACCTCCATGATCTGTTCTTATACTTGAGATAACACAACATTTTTCATTTTGAACCTTTTTAGCAAATTTTTCAAAATATGAAAAGGTTTCTGACTTACTTGCAAGGAAATATACCCAAGTAAAGCGGGAGTAATCGTCCACAATTACTAGGCAATATTTCTTACCTCCAATACTCTGGGTTCTGGTTGGTCCGAAGAGATCCATATGCAGCAACTGTAGTACATGATTAGTAGAGACATGATTTATTGGCTTAAATGAATTTCTTACCTACTTTCCCAGAATACATGGTGTGCATGGATCGGACTTTTGATATGGTAATTTGGGTAGACCTCGAACAAGCTGCTTTGATGAGATTTTGGCTAATTGCTTCATGTTGACATGACCAAGCTTTCTGTGCCATAAGCTTGCTTCATCTTGAATTGAGATTAGGCATTGTGATTCATTTAATTTCATGTCTAAGAGGTAGATATTTCCATGCCTTCGACCCATGAAAGACTGAGTAGAGTCTTTACTGATTCCAGAGCATATTCCTTCCTGAAAGGAGATCTTGAAACCAGTATCACACAATTGGCTAATGCTGAGAAGGTTGTAGTTGAGTCATTTCACTAGAGAAACATTGCTTATTGTGAGATTTCCAATTTTCACAGTTCCAAATCCCACAATGCTTCCTTTGCCGTTTCCTCCAAATGAAACATTTCCACCGTTTACTCGAACAAGTTTTATGAAGCACTTTGAGTCTCCTGTCATGTGTCTTGAATATCCGCTGTCAAGATATCACTTTACCTTTTTCTTGACGGAGACCTGCATTTAAAAGAGAGTCTCAAGTTTTCTTTGGTACCCAAATTTTCTTGGGTCCTTTGGTGTTAGTAGGATAAACATTATTAGGCCATACTTTCTTAACAAGCTTCCAAACCATAGGACACTCTTTTTCAAAGTGATCCTGACCGTTACACTTTGAACACCTTAGAGCATTTCGACCTACAGACTTTACAAAAACTTTCTTGAAAATGATTTTTGTAAGCCTCTCTCGACGGTCTTTTCTTAATTCTTTCTTTTACTTTAGGAAAATCAATCAAAGGAATTGTTTCTGCTGTCATGCCTAGACCAGACTTATTGAAGTAAGGTCTTTGAACTGAAAGAAATTTTTCAAGTTTTTCGGATCCTATCGAAAATTTCTTTGAAATATTTGATAAGTCAGTTTTTAAGAAAACATTTTCTTTCAAAAGATTATCTTCTTTTACTTTAAGAGTAGAAACATTCAAGTCTAAACTTTTAACTCTTTCTTCTAAAATATTTTCCTTTTGTTTTAGAGCTGAGTTTTCCTTTTTAAGTTCGGAAATCCTTTTGAGAGAAGTCTTAAGACTAAAACACAGTTCATCAATGTATTTAGAGACTTTGACAGGAATTTTAAAATCACTTACCTCAAATTCACTGTCTGAGTCTGATCCAGAATCTGAGTCTGATTCTGAATGTGCCATTAGACATATGTTGGCATATTCATTATCACTTTCTTCACATTCTGTATCACTTCAGGTTTCGGCTTTGAGAGCTTTTCGAAACTTCTCAGCTTTTCCTCTTATCTTCTTCAGAAGAGGACAGTTGGGTCTGATGTGTCCCTTTTTCTTACATTCGAAGCAGACTACATCTTTGTTTGGTTCCTCATCATCAACAGACTTGGTTTGCTGTCTCTGGAAACTTTGTTTCTTTGAGTTGAACCTTCTACCTTTTCTATTCAGTTTTCTGAATCTTCTTATCATGAGAGCAAGCTCCTTGTCGTCCATACCATCTCCTGAATCTGTATCATCGAATCATCATTTGATTTTAATGCAATGGATTTCTTACCTCTTGGATCTTCGTCTTCATTAATTCGTTCCACTTCATAAGATCGAAGAGTTCCAATCAGCTCGTCGACGATAGAGGCATAATTATTTGCGTCTCTCTTATTGAAGTCTTTATATGATTCTAATCCTTGGAGAGTCCACGCAGTAGCTTGTTCACCTTCATGGGATCAGAAATTTTTTGTCCTTGGTTCTCAAGACCATTGACAATATCTCGTAAAACGACTAAACATGTCGTTATAGATTCTCCCGGTTTCATTTTGAAGGCTTCATATTGACCGAGGAGAATGTTGATTCTGGTCTCCTTCACTCGATCTGTTCCTTCATAGGTGATAGGTAATCTGTCCCATACTTCTTTTGCTGTAACACAAGAAGATATTATGTTATATTCAGTTGGAGACAAGGCACAATATAAGGAGTAAATTGCTTTTGCATCGAGTGCTTGTCTCTTGTTTATCTCTTCCTGAGTCATTCCGCCGGGTCTCAACAGTTTCTTTCCCTCTTTCAGAGATCGATGCAGCAAAGAGGAGTGATTCCTCTTTCCACAACGTCCCATTCCAGAGGATCCTTTGATCGTAAGAAAGCTTTCATCTTGTTCTTCCAGATGTTGTAATCCTTTCCATCGAAGTAGGGTGGTCTGGTATTGCTTTGCCCTTCCACCAGCCCTGGTGCTAGCATACTAGCCATGGATCTTTTACTTTAAAGTAAAACACTTCAAATAAAGTAAGAACACGTGCTCTAATACCAATTGATATTGCTAGTACAAGTACCTAGAGGGGGTGAATAGGTCTATAAAAGATTTTTCTTTATAATCGCGCAATACTTAGATAGCTGAAGGATTTGCAACAAATGATAATCAACGTAAGACTGAGTAAAGGAAAGAGAGAATTGAACACGCGGTTTATAGTGGTTCGGCTTGATTCAAGCCTACGTCCACTCTTCTGCACTGACAGCTAATTGGCTGGATTCCACTATGAACAAAGAGATGTTACAGTGTTGATCTTCCTTGATTTCTAGGTGTGGATGATCTACCACACTCGCTCAAGATATCACCAAGTATGGACACTCTCTGTGTATACAATTTCGCTCAGAATGAATCGACTAATAATCAAGATGCTTCAGACTCTGAAATTTCTCTATCGATCACGTACTCAAACAACTAGAACGTCTTCCTTTTTATACTCCTTCATGCCATCATACCCGTTGGCACTTTCCAAAGGAATTCCTCCAATCTACCCGTTGGACGGAATCAATCAAGAAGATCATTCGAGCTATTAAAGGAACCTGACGATAGCCCATCAATCCTGTTTGCCCATACAATCAGGATCTTGGTTTCCAAGAATAGAACATTCCAAGAATACTTCGTCGACCATCGGATCTTCAATTGATCTAGATACGAACAAAAGAATCCGTTATATTTATCCAACCAAAAGATCTTCTCCAGAGGATAGGATTAAAATCCTCAACCATATACTTCGGCTCTGGATTTCCTTCGTCACTAGATCAGAAAGACTGTCAATGAGAATAGTCTTGAGTTTTGAGTCTTGAGTCTTGAGTCTTGAGTCTTGAATCTTGAGTCTGGAGATCAGAGAGTCTTCAGACTTTAAACTAGACGATCTGCAGATATCCAGACTAGACTGATAGAAACGTTTTGTCAGCTTCAAAATATTCTGGAAAGATTTCTCCAACAGATAGGTATCCATGAAGCTAAGAGCATCGATCGTGTCTTTGTTTTTCTTTGGGCGAAGAGAAATTAGTGAGGAATTGCTTTTTGTGTGCGGAGGAGGCAGAATTTAGAAAGATCGGGAGTAGCTGGGATGATCCTTGACTTTAGAGTCCCCTTGCCCCGTACAAATAGCACAAGTCAGTCAACCTAACAAATGCACGCAATTCAACACATTAAAGAATTCCAGCGCCCTCGAAGGGGGCGAGTACCTGCCTGGCCAATCTTTGCGTTGGCCGGCTGTGTACACCCATAGAAAATTATAGATGATTTTTCTCTATTACTTGCGCTTTCACAGGGGTGGCATGTACACAGCCGGCCAACGCAAAGATGCAAAGTGCATCCAGATCATTTACACCCATAAATAATAATAATAATAATAATAATAATAATAATAATAATAATAATAATAATAATAATAATACTAATAATAATTAGAGATGATTTTTCCCATTTGGCTTTTTGTCAACTCTCTCAACGTAATTTTTGGGTCGATCCCAACCCCATCCACAAACAAGTCCATCTTTCTCTATCATAATCAGTCACTTCCTATCTAGAGACAATCATTCGTCTTAAGAAACATTTGTTTCACTAAAATATTTTGAAAAATATTTTCTTAAAAATAATAGCTTATGTCACTTAAAATAATTAACTAAAAAATATTTTTATTATCGATAATAATTTATATCTAAATAATTTTGTTGGCGATTAAAATCTTTTTCTTTTAGTCATATTTGTAAGAAATATAACAGATCATTTTTAAGAAAATATTTATCAAATTGTTCATTTTTCGAAAAACAAATGAAACCTTAAAACTGTTCACAGCACTAAATCATATATTGTTCATCACAACTATTCAAACAATATTGTTCATCACAACTATTCTTTGTAACTCTCTATTCTTCTCTTTTCACACACAGCTTTGATAATAAATTCAAGGTGAAATTCCAAGAGAGAAATTAAGTAATTGTTAAACTCGTTTCTCTATAAATTTTATTTATATCCTAGAGGTCTATTTGTTCTAAACCCCACGGCAAAAATAGTGAGGACAAATAATACCTCATGGATAGTGATCATCATCACCCATCAAAGCATTATCAACTATTGCTCTATCTTCATCAATAATCAAATTTTCTCTACAATCTTAAGGTATTATTGTTTTCATGAACGTGGAGATAGTGGTTGCATCGAGTGCTTGGAATCTTGATAGACAAGTATTATTGAGACATTTGTTTCTATTTATATGGTTGAGTCATCTTCCTTGTGGCATAATAGATTATCTCATGTTGCTTAACTACTTTGAAATTTGTGAAAAAAAAAGTGGCATGATATTATGTCATAATCTGGATAAAAAGGAATATGAAATATGTTCACAAGCAAAGATGACCAAGAAATTATTCTCAAAGGTAGAAAGATCTAAAGATGGAAATTGTTATGTTATTACATTATCTTTTATTACTTTAGATATACTCATGTATATCTTATGAAATCAAAAGCTTTTAATGTGGTCCAGATACATGAGGCTGCAATTAAAAATCAATTTTTTGAAAAATGATATGGGAGAAGAATACTTCTCATTATTATTTTTATTTTTATTTTGGATTTTGTGAAGAAAATTGGTATTGTGCATCAAGCAAGTGCACATTATACACCACGACAAAATAGATTGGTGGAAAGAAAGAATAAATTTGGTAAATATAGTTAATTCCATGATCTTACAAACGAAATTGCCAATAAAATTTGTGGGGAGAAGCACTTCTTATTGCATGTCACATTCATAACAAAATTCCATCAAGGAAATTTAAGATACCTCCATTTGAATTATAGACAAGAAAGGTACCAGCACCTAATACTTTAAAGGGATAAATATACCGAAAATCCTAAAACTTATCATGAAAGTGTAATTGAATCCCAAAAATTTCAAAAAAATACTTTTAAGTCCTAAAAACTTATTACAAAAATGCAATTGAGTCCTCAAACTTATGAAGTTTGTGTAATCAAGTCTTTCCATTAACTTCATTCAACTTAACAAATGAAAAATATTAACAAGTTTTAGAACTTGATTGCACAAACTTAACAAACTTTAGAGTTGATTGCACTTTTAAAGAGTTTTAGGACTCAACTTCACTTTTGTGACAAATTTTAGGACTTGATTGTATTTTTTGAAAATTTTAGGACTAAATTGTACATGACAAGTTTTAGGACTTTAAATGCACTTATCCTTACTTTAAAGTATGGGGATGCTTTGTATATTTTAAGCGAATCAAATTATGACCAAGGACATTAAGAAGCGTGTTTATTGGATGTACTAAAATTCTAAAGTTTATTGCTTATTGGATGTTGAATTTAATATTATTGTGAAATCAAGAGATGTTGAATTCCTTGAACACAAATTTCTTAAACATTCAAAGGATACCTTAGCATATTCACAAACAACAATTGACGCATGTAATTCTTCATCAAGAAAAAGAAAATTGTTTAATTTTTCAAGTGAGCCAAAGAGAAGTCAAAGAGTGAAGAAAACAACATATTTCAATTTTGACTTTGTAACTCTCCTGGTATAAGGAGATAACGAAAATGTTGTGAATAAACTGTCCATGGTAATTCATTTGGATAGAGATCCAAGAATGTTCAGTGAAGCAATGGCTTCCAAAGATGCACCATTTTGAAAGAATCAATTGATGATGAAAGGAGGTGTCGAGGAAGAATTCTTAATACTTTGGCAGATTGTCTAAATGAAATTTTTGATCTAACACAAATCCCAGTAGCATTTGCTTGCCTTGGAGACTAAATACAATACTGACAAATAAAGTACGGATAGAATTACTAAATATCTTGAATTAATCATGATTAATGGAAAATCCGTCTCTAAGCAAATGGAGGAACTTCATATATATGTTACCAAACTCAAAGACCTTATGTTTGAAGTTTCTAAACCTCTTCAAGTTACTGCAATTATTTCAAAATTGTCTTCAACTTAAAATTATTATTAAACTTTCCCATTTGATTGAGAACCTAAATGTTGTTATTTTGATAAAAACTCATTCTAATTGAGGAAGGTTCTTAGGATTATGAGGTTAATTATGTAAAGGAAGTTACAAATAAGGTGCAATTTGTTGAGAATGGCAACGTGAGCATAGACAAAAACAAACATTGAAACAATGGCATGAGAAAATAGATTCAATGGTATATAATATGGATTTAAGCATAACAGTGCTAATAAGTGCATTTAATCAAGGTGTACCTAAGAGTATGAATTTATAATCTGCTTATATATAGATGATATGTTGATTATTGGTACTAAAGTTAAAAACTATATATTTGGATACAATTTTAGGTATTAAAGTGATCAAACATAGTGGGGGTTATGCTTTAAGTCAAGGCTACTATGTGAAGAAAGATATTAAAAAATATGAACATTTGGAAATTAAAGAGTCAAATGTATCATATGATGTATCAATTTAATTGATGGAAAATATTGGGTGACCTTTAGTACAATTAGATTATACTTGTGCAATTGGAAGTCTCATGTACACTATGCATTGCAGTAGACCAAATATAGCATTTATTATATGTAAATTGTCTAGATTTACTTGTAATCCTAGTATTGTGCATTCTGGTAAAAATGGTCAAACAAAGATAGTGGGTCCTTAGTGACACTTTTTTTTTTTTTGGGAGGGGGGGAATCTATGACACTTACTAAGAATGCTAAAAACAACATCTATACTTTTTGTATACAATGATTTATGATAAATTGAACAAAAAATTGGACTTATTAAGCAGACATGGTCTTGACAAGATGAATCACAGAAACCTAGTGATTGTTTCATATAGATAGGAACATCGAGATCGTCATGTAAGAAGGCATTCTTGACATCTACTTGGCAAATTTCCCAATTCTGAATAGTAGAAACGAATAGGACAATGCAAATTGTGGCTTGTTTGATTACTAGACTTAAAGTTTCTAGGAAGTCAATGCCCTCCTCTTGATGACAGCCTTTTGAAAAAAGTCAGGCTTTCAATAAGTCAAGTGAATCATCTGCATGTAACTTTACTTTGTAAACCTAATTACATCCAACAACATTCATCAAGGGTTGACAAGGAACAAATTCCCATGTTTTGTGGAGTTCCTCAAAGCATGGTGGCTGTCCAATCAATGTCTTTTAAGGCTAAATGGACAGCACATGGCTCGGGAGAGAGATGAAATTGCGATATTAGCATATCTAGGGTTTGGCTTCAAGATCTCGACCGTTGAACATGTAACAATGGGATGTGGAAACTTCAGATTGAGACTAAACTAAAGAGCCGCTTTTCACTGATTGTGGCACATGATTAGATGAATCTCGTTTTTTATCTCAGCAAAGAGATTTGCACTTTTGCTTGCAGGGTCAATATTTGTTAGTGAACAACCATTTTGACTAACTTCTGGACTAGTTTTGGGTATAGTTGAATGATTACTAAATATTTGTAATTATCCTCCAAATCCTCGAATTTCTTGACAAGGGAAGCATCTTTCTCTTGTTTGAGCGTGTGAGGTACTCAAGTCATTAGCCACGCAAGGTTTGCGTGGACTTGGAGGTCTAGTGAAAGAGTGAAACACGAGAAAAGGGGCTGGAAATATGGGCGAGAGCATGAGTGACACGGCTAAAAGCCTAATCGCATAAAATAACGCATTAACGCACAAAATGAGTGTTGTGTTTGTGACACGTGGGAGCACTCGTTGAAAAGACCCCAACATACTATATCTACTTGCAAGATTTATTTTTTGAAATTTCCTTTCAATTTTCCAAATCATGGAATGATGCACATTAAACCTAAAATTGTGAAGATTGTATTTTACCCCATCAAAAACTTATTATTTTCCGGTCCCCAACTTCCATTAAGTTTCTAGCTATTCATGTCATGCACATGACATTTAAGGCTGTAAAACGCAATTTTCCCTTCAAATTTGTGTTAAATACCCGATTGCCCTCAAATTGAATTAGTTAAAAAAAAGATATCATAAAGGAAAGATTACCTCTATTAACCCTGAAATTTACTTGTTTATTACGTTTAATTAGAAATTATCATAAAGATTCAAAAAAGAAATGAATAAATAATACTGCATTAAAATGAGAACTTTTCTTTTTCTAGGTCGAAGAATAATGTGAGAGCTTCGAAAAGAATCATTTTGAAGTGAAAATTAAGTGGAAAAAAATGAGAATTTTAAACGGTTGCAAAATTAAGAATAGAAGGAGAGGTTGACAGTCTTTTTTTTTTTTTTTTTTTTTTTTTTGAGGTTGACAGTCTTTTAAGGACATGATAAACCGGCAAAAGCAAAATTCAACATCTGCTGTTTGATTACCCAATTCTGCCAGCCCAGGATTTGGCTGCTGACACTGACACTGATTCCTCTCTCTCGTCACCGAAATCTGTTTTCTGTCACGAACCTGAGTCTTTTGTTATTGTCTTAGAAGGTGGAAGTATCGAGGGTCGTTTGAGCAGAGATGGGTTCCTTCTTCTCGTTCTTTCCCATGTAACATCTGACACAAACATGTAAATGAGGTCCTTGAAAGATGGTCTGGCCTACCAGGCGAGAGCAGTTAAATCCGGCTTCGTCCCCAGCACTTTCTTGTTCAACCAACTCATCCGCCTCTACTCCCAGAATGGCCTCTTGCGAGAAGCCCACAAGCTGTTCGACGAAATGCCCCAGCGGAACGTGTACTCCTGGAACGCCCTGATTTCGGCTTACGTAAAAGCTCGGGACTTGACCCGAGCCAGTGCGTTGTTCGACTCCGCCACTGACAGGGACTTGGTAACTTATAATTCGATGCTGACCAGTTACGTGACCATCGAAGGACATGAAAGCGATGCGCTCGAATGGTTTGACAAGATGCAGTTGATGTGTGATCGTCTTAAGTTCGACGAGTTTACTTTGACGGCGATGCTAAACTTGGTGGCAAAGTTACGTGTGCAGTGTTATGGGACACAGTTGCATGCTTATATGGTGAGGACGGGGAATGATACGGATAAGTATGTCATGAGCTCCTTAATTGACATGTACTCTAAATGTGGGAGTTTCGGAGAAGCATACAGAGTGTTCTGTGAATCAAAAGCGGAGGTCGATTTGGTTTCCAAGAATACGATGATGGCAGCTTGTTGTAGGGAAGGTAAGATGGAAGTGGCTTTAGATCTGTTCCAGAGATCACCCGAGTTGAACGATACAGTGTCTTGGAATACTTTGATTTCTGGCTATGCACAAAACGGTTTTGAGGAGGAGTCCTTGAATTTCTTTATGAAAATGAGGGACAGTGGATTTGGGTGGAATGAGCACACGTTCGCTAGTGTTCTGAATGCTTGCTCCAGCATGCGGAATTCAAAGCTTGGAAAGGAGATACATGCTTGGGTTTTGAGAGAAGGAGTGATATCAAATCTCTTTGTTAAGAGTGCCTTGGTGGATGTTTACTGCAAGTGTGGAAATATTAAATATGCGGACTTAGTTTATGCAACGATTGAGTGCGAGAACTCCTTTTCGACAACTTCTATGATCGTGGGTCATTCATCTCAAGGTAACATGTCTGAAGCACGGAGGCTTTTTGATTCTCTGAATGAAAAGAATTCTATCGTGTGGACAGCTTTGTTTACTGGTTATGTGAAGCTGTATTTGAACTGCTGAATGAATATAGAGGGAACGCAAACATTTCTTTTGATGTACCCATTATCATCTGCTTGCTAGGTGCCTGTGCATTGCAGGCGGCCCTGGATCCTGGAAAACAAATTCATGCTCACTTACTGAGAAAAGGGATGGAAATGGAGGAGAAGCTGATTAGTGCCACAATCGACATGTATTTTAAGTCTGGCAGTACTGAATATGCAGGAAAGATATTTCAAAGACTCACGGGAAGAGACTTGATTCTCTACAATATCATGATTTCCGGTTATGCAAATCACGGGCACGAAGATCAAGCTATGGAGCTGTATAAAGAGATGTTGGAGAGAGGATTGAAACCTGATGAGGTCACCTTTATTGCGCTTCTATCTGCTTGCCGTCATAGTGGTTTAGTGGAAATGGGGGAAAAGTATTTCAAGTCCATGGTAGAAGATTACAAAATAGTGTAGAATATGTTCAGACTCAGATTGCAAAGTCTATCGCACTCAGACTCAAATTGTAAAGTCTATTGCTCTCAGACTTTACATCCAGATTCGATTAATCGTAATTCAAGCCCAATCATACAACGGCTAGTGATCTGGTTTGGATTCCACATCAAGATTGATTTGATTGATTCAATCTAATTGATTGACGATTGGATCTTGAAGACAAGAACTTTCTATACGAAGAAGCTTTACTTATGGAAACCAAGATTTTGTTTGTATGGGCGATCGGAATCAATTTGGGATTCTACCTTTGTCACTCAACGGCTACCAAATCTTCTAGATACAGAGCTGTCCAATGGGTATATTGGAAGACGATTCTCCGGGATACTGTCCAACGGCTAGTTTGGAAGTGGAGGAGTATTTAAGGAGATCATGGACCGATGAGCAAATAAGAGATAGAGCGTAGAATTTATAATTCCAAAGTCCGAGCGATCTTTGATCATACACTTGTCTTTGGAGAGCTTAAACGTTTGTGATCGTGAGAGAAATACCAAAAGAGTGACTTAGTGAGATAGTGTGATCTACTAAGTGTTTGCACTCGAAGTTGTAATCTCTTGTTGATTGCATAGTGGAATCCGGCCAAGAAGGCTGTTAGCGTGGGAGAGTGGACGTAGGCTTGGATTAAGCCGAACCATTATAAATCTTGTGTTCTTATTCTCTTCCCTAACTCCTTTGTTTTATTTGAAGTTTATTTTATTCTGCATATATTTGCCAAGATTTATTTTAAACACCTATTCACCCCCCTCTAGGTGTT
Organism: Eucalyptus paniculata subsp. matutina; assembly: GCA_017140255.1. Taxonomy (NCBI): domain Eukaryota; kingdom Viridiplantae; phylum Streptophyta; class Magnoliopsida; order Myrtales; family Myrtaceae; genus Eucalyptus; species Eucalyptus paniculata. Next base: position 21,820,940 of record CM029441.1, on the reverse strand, counting down.
CGTACTAGCTTTCATAATTGGTATCAGAGCCAAGTGCTCGGTTTATAAAAGTGTTTTTACTTTTGAGCTAAAGATCTTTTATGGCTAGTATCTTGGCACCAGGACTTATGAAGGGTCAAAGCAACACAAGGCCACCATATTTTGATGGAAAGGAATATGACGTATGGAAGAACAAAATGAAAGCATTCCTAAGATCCAGAGATCTCTTACAATGGGATATTGTGGAAAGAGGAATCAACCCCATTGCCGCGTCTACATCAAATAAGAATGGAAAAGACAAACAAATCAAACCCCCCTCTACTATGTCTCGGACAGAGATGTCCAAAAGAGAAGCGTTTGATGCAAAAGCTATTTATTCTTTATATTGCGCTTTGTCTCTTGCTGAATATAACAGAATCTCTTCATGTGAAACAGCAAAAGAAGTTTGGGATAGACTTCATGTTACATATGAAGGGACCGATCGTATAAAAGAGACAAAAGTAAACTTCTTGCTTGGCCAATATGAATCATTCAAGATGAAGCAAGGAGAGTCAATTGGAGATATGTTCAGCCGTTTTACAGAAATTGTAAATGGTTTAGCATATCAAGATCAGCAAATTTCTACCCCGATGAAGGTCAACAAACTCTTATGAGGTCTCTCAAAAGATTGAAATCATGTCAAGACCTCAATCCGGGAGACTCAGAGGATTATGCCATTCTCCGTTGATGAATTGATTAGCACTCTTCAATCCTATGAAGTGGAACAAATCAACGATGAAGATCCCGAAGGTAAGAAGTCTATTGCTTTAATATCTAATGTTGTTTTTGATGAAACAGACTCAGAAAATGATATGGACGATGAAGAACTTGCCTTTATGGTCAAGAAATTTAAAAAGCTGAGTAGAAAAAGAAGGAAATTCGATGGAAGAAATCAATACAAGCAGAATGGCCATAAAAGAATCATGAAAGAAGATGATGAGCAAGAAAATATATGCTTAATAGCACATTCAGAATCTGAGTCTGACTCAGACACAGACTCAGAATCAGAGTCTGACTTAGACATAGACTCATAATCCGATGAGGAAATCGAGGTAAGTAATTCAAAAATTCCTCTCAAAGTTTCAAAGTATATAAAGAAGCTTTGCTCAAATCTCAAATTTTCTCTTAAAAGAATCTCCAAACTTAAAAAGGAAAATTTTCAACTTAGGCAACATGATCTTTCTCAAAAAGAAAATTTTGAAATTTTACAAAAAGATTTTCTACAAACAAAAGAAAGTCGAGATTTACTTGTCAAAGAAAGTGATTCTTTGAAGAAAGAATTTTCAAATATTTCGACAAGATTTACAAATGGATCAAAAACATTAGAGCATATCCTTTCTAAACAAGTTCCTTACTATAATAAGTCAGGACTTGGTTTCAATAAGGAAAATGATTCTCTAATTGATTTTCCTAAAGTCAAGGAGAGACTTAAACAAAGACCTCCAAAGGTATTTTACAAAAATCATTTTCAAAAAGTTTTTGTAAAACCTGTTGATCGAAATGCCCTCAAGTGTTGAAATTGTGGAGATTTGGAACACTTTGAGAAAGAATGTCCTAAAGTCTGGAGACCTATTAAGAAAAATTGGGTAAAAGAAGCATATTCTAATAACTCTCATGGACCCAAGAAAAAATGAATACCAAAGAAAAGATGAGTTATTTTTGCAGGATATAAAGAAGAAAGAAGAAAGAGAGTTTGGTAAGAAATGTATATATTTTTATTCTCAATTTCTCATTATGATTGATATTCGATATATCCTTGGTTGATTGAGATTTTATAATGATCATATTTTTCTTTATTGAAGAAAGAATCGCATGATTTGTTTTTGTGATTTGAGATTTAATTTAATACGTGTAATTATTTGAGATAATTCAAATTGTTTTGTCTAATTTTATGCTCTCAAATTGTCATATTTTGCAAAGTAAAAATCTGATTCTACGTGATACTAATTTTGCAAGATATTTTTTCTAAGATACTCAAGGATTTTATTCTCTCTGATTTTATCGTATTATGACTAAATGAGAATTTATTTTTCAAAATATCATTGTGCATAATATTCTTTCTTTGAATACTCTGTTATAATGAATTGAGAAAGAATATTTGATTTTGGAGATTTTATATTTTGCTCTTACGTCATGAAAGGATCCAAATTGATGGATACCAAAAAGGAAATGAGTGCATTGCAAGAAATTCTATAAGGGAAGAATGATTGCGAGTTTACGTTGGTGCAATCAAAAATATATCTCATGCGAAGATTGGTAATGATTTTTCTTTTTCAATGGTATATTGCAAACATATACCATGGGTAAGAGAATATTTTTTATCATCCCGTCTTACAAATTTGTACGTGCATTTATCATGATTTTGGATGATTATTTATTATATTGCGAATATCTTTTGTCATAAATATAAGGTATTACAATTTTGGCACGTGACAGAAATATCTATTTTCCTTTTGCAAAATGCATATCTGAAATTTATGCTCAAGGAAATCTCTTTGATCTCGAAAGATATTACTGCATATTCATGGATATTCTTGCTATACTCTTAAAAGATATATTATATTTAGCAAGTTTGAGCAGCAAATCGGAAGAAAGTATTACGTGACATTTTTGCGAAGATTATTATTTGTTATATAAGAATTTGCAGGTCACAAAAGAATCTTTCATATGGATTTTGGAAAACTCAATTTGGAGATTCTATATTATCTTTTGGAAGTTCAAAAATTCTATTCCTTGTGCAAAATTTTTGCTTATTGAGGAAATCCCTTATGTGTTGTACGTAAGGTTGAATAGTTCTGAATTTTAATATTTGATAATTTTATATATGCTATTCAATTTATTTATTTGAAGAAAGGGCATTATATATTACATGGATGTTATTTGTGGAAAAAGTTTGTTAAGTTTATGCAGGTTGAATTCGAGATGAGCTTTATTGAAAAAAATAAATTTTTGCCTCAAATTTCAAAATGCAAGTGATCGTTGCCGATGTTGATGCTACAAAGGAAATACTGGAAAAATATTATGTTCAACAAGCAACAATTGTTTCTATCCGCAAATATTGTCATGATCATAAGGGGAGAAAGCAAATCCAAAAGAAAAGGAAAAGAATCGTGATCATTTTAAAAAGGCAACAAATTGAGGGGGAGCTTTGATTAATTATGGAAAAATCTTTTTGGATTAATCGTAATCTTATTATGAATGGAAGGAAAGGGTACGTGAATTTTATGATGCATCCGTGATTTTTATTAGATATTTGCTGATATATATGATCGAAGTAAGCTACATTGCATATCTTTAATATTCGATTTATAAAAGCTAATTTTTGGAAATTATGCAAGACACATTTGTTATCATTTTATATTCTCTACATGATATTATTTCCATTGTCATCGCTTTTTGATTATGACAAAAAGGGGGAGAATATATGAATATGCATATGTGTTGATTGGTTGATATTATTTATTGCATAATATTGAGCTGCGATTATTTTTCTATATATTGTTATGCTCAATTTATTTGCTATCTTATGATATCCTTTGATTTAAATTAATATTTTTAAAAGCGTGTTTACAAATCTGCATATTCAGAGATTATTTTGTCATCATCAAAAAGGGGGAGATTGTTAGGGAAATCCCTTATGATGTTTTGAAGATGACAAAATAAATCAAAGGCTACTAACATGTTTAATGGTTAAGTAAAAGACCATGCATATAATAGAACATGTAAAGGATATTATCAAAGTCAGAAGACGGCCAGAAGACTGAACGTAACATATGTCTAAAGTATATTTTGAAGATTTACAGACTTTTGTGTTAAAGTCTGAAGACTGCCAGACTTTAGTGTCAAAGTCTATTCTACATCAGAAGTCTGTCAACTCTGACTAATTCCAGACTGAACGTGAATGATGAACCAGAAGACAGACTTTATGCTGAAGCTGAACCAGAAGACAGACTCTATGCTAAAGCTGAACTGGGTACAGACCTTAAAGCTAAATCTGTTCAAAAGCAGAATATGTTCAGACTCATATTACAAAGTCTATCACACTCAGACTCAGATTGTAAAGTCTATTGCTCTCAGACTTTACATCCAGATTCGATTAATCGTAATTCAAGCCCAATCATACAACGGCTAGTGATCTGGTTTGGATTCCACATCAAAATTGATTTGATTGATTCAATCTAATTGATTGACGATTGGATCTTGAAGACAAGAACTTTCTATACGAAGAAGCTTTACTTATGGAAACCAAGATTTCATTTGTATGGGCGATCGGAATCAATTTGGGATTCTACTTTTGTCACTCAACGGCTACCAAATCTTCTAGATACAGAGCTGTCCAATGGGTATATTGGAAGACGATTCTCCGGAATACTGTCCAACAGCTAGTTTGGAAGTGGAGGAGTATTTAAGGAGATCATGGACCGATGAGCAAATAAGAGATAGAGCGTAAAATTTATAATTCCAAAGTTCGAGCGATCTTCGATCATACACTTGTCTTTGGAGAGCTTAAACGTTTGTGATTGTGAGAGAAATACCAAAAGAGTGACTTAGTGAGATAGTGTGATCTACTAAGTGTTTGTACTCGAAGTTGTAATCTCTTGTTGATTGCATAGTGGAATCCAGCCAAGAAGGCTATTAGTATGGGAGAGTAGACGTAGGCTTGGATTAAGCCGAACCACTATAAATCTTGTGTTCTTATTCTCTTACCTAACTCCTTTGTTTTATTTGAAGTTTATTTTATTCCGCATATATTTGCGAATATTTATTTTAAACACCTATTCACCCCCCTCTAGGTGTTCGTACTAGCTTTCACAACTATTTTTATTTAACTGTTTACTACAATTCATGTTGTTAGTAAATTATTTTGAAGTTTCGCAAAAACATCTTTATCACCTATTCACCCCCTCTAGGTGATCTTACTAGTCCTTTCACTTACGTATCTCCAAATGAAAATGAGCGCTTTGCAATGACAGATGCTCTATCTCCTGGGAAGTTATATGGTTTGAGCGAAAGGTACAAGAGCGAAAAGAGTTGTCCTCCAGATCTCTCATCAAAATTCTAAAACCCACAATAGTTCTTTTGCTTGGGAAGGGCATAAAAATTGTAGTCGTAACCATAGGCGCACAGGGAGTATTTCAATGCTGTAAAGAGGGATGTATATTGACAAGAGCTTTTGTGGAGAAACCCCAATGGCTTGGCATAAATTCAGAACTCCACAAGCTGATCTCATCTGATTGCCATTCACATAAGTTTCATGATGCCAGACATATTGAGGGAACCTCTCATCTCTTTGCTTTGCATCTTCCTGGCCTTCCTTCATCTGTTAAGAAGCTTACCGGTGCTGGTGATTGCTTGGTGGGTGCTACACTTGCATCGATATGTGAAGGTTTGAACATTATACATGCCATCTCAGTCGGTATTGCAGCAGCAAAAGCCACTGTTGAGGCAGATTCGAACGTATCTTTGACGTTTGATTTAATTGGAGTTGCAGGTATGAATATTCTTTCAATAAAGATAGCAGGAAATTTATGCATTCTTGGATATTATATCAATTTGGTTTGATTCTACTTCTTTTGTTGTGTCAATTTTAATAATTTCAGTAGAGCGGGCAAGAAACAAATTGGTGTAATGGAAACGGGTGCAACTCATCAAGGAATGTGACCGTGCAAGTTGTAGAGGTTGTTTCTGAACATGATATTTTCTCTCAATAGGAACAAGCTAATGAATTTGCTCAGAATACTGTAGAGGTGCATTTTGCAATATAGTTTGCTATCCGAGACGCATCGAAATAAATTGAAAAAACTTTCATTAGTTTAAACATGATGCTGGATTCCTATTATCTTGAGGAAATGGATTTGACCTAATATGTAACGAGGCCAGGAATGATTGTGCCTACACTTCCTTGGCAGATGATGCTAGGTCGGTGTACTTGGCTATGAAGGTTGTTTATAATGGACCAGTGTAAGCTGCTGCTATCTTCGAGATCATGAGGATCGTCAAGGGACCGGAGCAGAATTAGACTCAAGACGGCTAATTGTTGGTCAACTTGTTTTGTTTTGGGCTTCCATTTGGTACATTGGTGGTGTAAGTATTTACTCCAAAAGTAGAGTTGAGATACTGACAGAAGTACAGTATTCAGTTTCTGGTACTGCATCAGTTTCATTAGTAGATGAATCCTTCCAATCCAAGACTCTCTGAAACATTTTATAGTTTTAATAAATATCCGCAGTCATTTCTCTACTCGTTTCAATTTCTTCGTCCAGCAGAACAAATTCCTTGATTCGGTACCATTTATTCAAGATTGGGGGCTTGGAGAGGTATCTGTATGTTTCATCCAGTGTGATGTTTTGGTTGCTGTAGCACACTTCCCCCAACCTGCGAATTCAGATGCCTGCAAAGATCCCCTTACGTTTTTATCCGCTTCCGAATTCTGTGGCTAACCAACTAATGTTCCGATTAGAACTATGAAATGACTTTTGAAGTGGCCAGGCTCTCAATCTCTTACATAGAGTAGATCAAACTGAACTTGAGTTAGGTAGTTTCTGGCAATGTACACTGATTGTGCATGCAAGCAGATCATGCTGAGTCGTTCATAGTAGATTCTTACATTTGATCAGTAGCTTCATTGAAAAAAAATGCATGGCAATGCACTTCAAAGGCAGCTTTTTTATTTATCAAGTAAAAATTTATTTGAGCGATTTTTTTATTAAGTATACGCTTGTCATGTATCATATCGTCAAGTGGCATAATCTAAGGACAACAACACTACGTATTTGTAAAGGAAACAGAAAAATTCGGTTGGCAGAACGGTAACCATGGCCAATTTGAAGATTCTCATTGGTTTGTAGAAGCCGTGGAAAATGAGGAACAAACCCAAAATGCAGACGCAGCAGCTTCTACAAAAGCAAAGAAAACCAAAAATATAACCAGCCACTGATTCTGCACCTCTTCTTAAGGATTGAAAGCTCAAATCGAACCATCCAGAAAGAGCAAATCCTCGGAGATGCCTTGGAAGGAATCAAGACCAGATCATTCTCCAAAGAGTTCATGAACTCCACGGCGCTCCTATCCGAAACAGAATCAAAGGAGAAAAATTCTCATTGTCCATCACCTTCACCCATCAATTTTGTCCTTGCCCTCTTACCAATGTGTATATCTTTTCGAAGGAGGATGCAAGAGAATAAAACCATATGAAATACAATAACACAACATCAACCTAAGAGCTAGAAGAAGACAATCTCAAAAGTAACCTTTGTCGAGCTAAACTATCTCAAGTCCCTCCTAACATGATCCTAGATTGTGGAACATATAACAAATACACACAAAACATTTCCAATCCAACTTTGCATGGAACTCTAAACATCATTGGTATCTCCCAAGGGAAACCTAGTAGAAATTATCGGAGTACTTGATGAAGTTGAGAATGTTTCCAGCTCCATCTCAGCTTCGTCATTGTTAACTGGCACATCAGGTGGATAAATAAGCGGTTTTTGAGGCATTTGAAGCTTATCAATATCTCCTTCAAGCATTTTTGGGACTTTGCTCATTGAAGGCCGATGGTTAGGATTTAATTGTATACACCAAAGTGCAACTATTATCATCTTCTTTATCACCTTCCTTTCCTCTACTACAATTTCTATTTCAACACTTTTTTCTTCACTGACTTGGTCATACACCCACAAAGGAAAATAAATTTGGCTCGAGTGTTCCGCATTTGCATTTATATTCTTCCTTCTACCTGCCATTTCCATGAGCAACATCCCGAAGCTATAGACGTCCACTTTATAAGATACACCACCAATGTTTCTGTAGAACAACTCTGGTGCCATATATCCTAAGGTCCCTCTTGCAGCAGTCAATGAGACTATGTTATGATTAATAGGATAAAGTTTCACGAGTCCAAAGTCAGAAACTTTCGGAATGAAATTCTTGTCTAAAAGAATATTGTGAGGCTTGATATCAAAGTGTAATATTTGCATGTCACACCCTTTATGTAAGTATTCAATCCCTTTCGCCACCCCAAGAGTAATCTCATATATTTTCTTGTAATCGAGAAACTTATCACCTTCCTCGGTGAAAATTTGCTTATCCAAGGATCCATTCGACATGAGATCATACGCAAGAGCTTGTTTCGAGCCTTTTGCACTACATTAGCATGGTAAATTCTTCCAATAGTAGCCACTTCATTGATAAAATCTTGGCCCTGGGCCTTGGACTTCAAAATCTTGATGGCCACTTCATTGCCACTTCGGAGCGTTCCTTTGTACACGGAACCATATCCCCCTTCTCCCAATTTGTGTTTAAAATTTGCAGTGATCTTCTTAATATTCGAGTAAGAGTACCTTATGGGCAAAAAGTTGTTGTGAGCTTGCAAAAATTCTTCGATGTTCTTGTCCATTGCTAAGTGCCTTCTTCTGTAGATGTAGATTAGAAATATCCCGAAAGATAGCATCCCAATTGCAAACGTTGCTCCACAAAAGTACGCTGAAAATAATTCTGATAGGTTAGAATAAGGTTTTCTTAATTATTTTAAGAGCAAATCATTGTGGCTTACCCAGTAGACATATAAAACTGACAGTTATCCGAACGGCCACTAAACCTGGGACACCTGTGAAAGGAATGAATGATTTGAAAAGGAATGGAAGGAAAAGAAGTCTGGAAAACAAAACTCACGAGCAAACAGAGTAGTGGCTAACTACTTTGTGCAAGTTGAGTTTTGTCTAAAAGAATATGAGAGTGGGATGCGTGCATTGGCAAGAAATAATAAGCTTTGTTTCACATAAATGATCAAGATACAAGAAATTCCTTTTGCTTTTTTAGTAGTCAACAAATACAAAGAAAATGTGATTTTCATTTTTAATTGATAATTTTGTTTCTCCATGAATAGGTAATGTAATTTTTTAAGGAATTTGCTAGTACAAGTGTTTCTTAGAATATTAGTTAAGTGACTAATTAAGAAAACAAGAAAATCTGAACCCTATGCCGACAGAAAAAAAAATAGTCATGTGGCTGCTCGAACAATGACCTTCTTTTTTTTTTTACAACGGGAAATAATTTTTACATATTTGAATTTTGAGGAGAAAGTAGCAACTGAAAGAGTGTGCACAATCATGCAAAATTGCGGTAAAGTTTCAGTGTCAATCGATGCTTACCACCATCAGGCAACTTCCGTTTGCAATCCTCATCTCCAAAGAAGCTACGGAAATCAATGAGGTCAAAGGTTCTGTCGGCGGCTGGGCTGCAAAACTGAACCGTGAGTAAGTGTGTGAATTCAATAGTGCAGGAAATCGAGACTTCCGCGAAACGAGAGTCGAAACCAAAGTCAAGAAGAAATCCATTGGCCATGATGTTATGGATTAGCTCGTAGTTGTAGAGGCTACTGTTTATCTGCTTGTAATTCGCCGAATAATTTGATACCCAGGTCCCACTGTGAATGGTGCAAAAGTCCCTAACATCTGATGCTTTTGAATTGGCCAAAGCATACAACTTCCAACTCGATGATGTGTTGGAAGAATACGACCCCACAATGCATGATGGATTAATAGTGATGTAGAATGAAGAATTAACTGTCTTTGAGCAGTTCACAATGACCACACTACCGTATGCGTTGGAGTACTGTCTACCAAATACGCCCCTTGTCAAAAAGTGATGGGGAAGAGACGAGCAATTGTCCTTATGAATCCCATCGTCTACCAATCTAATTTGGCCAATGGAATAATCGATAAACAGCACATAGTATCTACCAACACCATAGTTTGCAACAGTGCGATCACCTTCACAAGCCAGCTCATATTTTGATAAACCACATCCCTTTGGATCACTCTTCAATCGAAATGGGTAGCTTATATTGTGAATGTTACCACAGGATGAAGTGCACAGCTGATTACTCGACTTTGCAGTGCTAGTCAGCAATTGCAATAGAACAAGAATGAGTAACAATGCTTGATAGGTATCCATGAAGCTAAGAGCATCAATCATGCCTCTGTTTTTCTTTGGGCAAAGAGAAATTGGTAAGGAATTGCTTTTTGTGTGCGGAGGAGGCGCTACTTAAAAAGATCGAGAGTAGTGGGGATGATCCTTGACTTTGGAGTCGCCTTGACCCGTGCAAAAGGCCCAAGTCAGTCAACCCAACAAATGCAAGCAATTCAACAAATCAAAGAAGTACAGCGCCCTCCAAAGGGGCGAGTACCCAGCCGGCCAACGCAAAAATGCAGTGCATCTGGAAAATTACACCACTAGAAAACTAGAGATGATTTTTCTCTGTTACTTGCGCTTTCAAAGGGGGGCGTGTCCACAGCCGGCCAACGCAAAGATGCAGTGTATCCAGATCATTTACACCCATAAAAAAAATTAGAGATGATTTATCCCATTTGACTTTTCGTCAACTCTCTCGACCTAAGTTTTGGGTCGAATTTGACTTTTCGTCAACTCTCTCTACGTAGTTTTTGGGTCGACCCTGACCCCGTCCACATACAAGTCCTTCTCTCTCTCATAATTAGTCACTTCCTTTTTATGCACAATCATTCATCTTAAGAAACATTTTTTTTCACTAAAAAAAATATTTTGAAAAAAAATATTTTCTTAAAAATAATAATTTATGTAGCTTGAAATAATTAGCTAATGAAAAATATTTTTATTATCGATAATAATTTATATCTAAATAATTTCATTGACGATTAAAATATTTTTCTCTTATTCATATTTATAAGAAATATAAGGGATCGTTTTTAAGAAAATACTTTTCAAATCATTCATTTTTCAAAAAACAAACAAAGCCTTAAAATTGGTCATGGCACTAAATCATATATTGTTCATCACAACTATTCAAACAAAAATTTCTTTGTAACTCTCTCTTCTTCTCTTTTCACACACAACTTTGATAATACATTCATGGTGAAATTCCAAGGGAAAAATTAAGTGTTCAACTCATTTCTCTGTAGATTTTATTTATATCCTAAAGGTCTATTTGTTCTAAGCTCCACGAGAACAATACTGAAGGCAAATAATACCTTATCAACATTGATCATCATCACCCATCAAAGCATTATCAATTATTGCTCCGTCTCCATCAATAATCAATTTTTCTCAACAATCTTAATGTATTATTGTTTTCATGAAGATGGAGATAGTGGTTGCATCGAGCGCTTGGAATCTTGATAGACAAGTATTATCGAGACTTTTGTTTCTATTAATATGGTTGAGTCATCTTCCTTGTGGCATTATAGATTATCTCATGTTGCTTAACTACTTTGAAATTTGTTATAAAAAAAAAAAGTAGTATGATATTATGTCATAATCTAGATAAAAATGAATGCAAAATATGTTCTCAAGCAAAGATGAATAAGAAATTATTCTCAAAGGTAGAAAGATCTAAAGATGAAATTGTTATGTTATTATATTATTTTTTGTTACTCTAGATATACTCTTGTTTATCGTATGAAATCAAAATTTTTTGATGTGTTCAAGATACATGAGGCTGCAGTTAAAAAATCAAAGTTTTGAAAAATGATCTAGGTGAAGAATACTTCTCATTAGGTTTTTTTTTTTTTTTTTTGGCATTTTTTGAAGAAAATTGGCATTGTGCATCAAGCAAGTGCACATTATACACTACAATGAAATAGATTGGTAGAAAGAAAGAATCAAATTTTGGTAGATATGGTTAATGCCATGATCTTACTAGCGAAATTGCCAATAAATTTGTGGGGAGAAGCACTTCTTACTGCACGTAACATTCATAACAAAATTCCATCAAGGAAATTTAAGATACTTCCATGTGAATTATAGAAAAGAAAGGTAGTAGCATCTAATACTTTAAAGGGATAAATATACTGAAAATCCTAAAACTTATTATGAAAGTGCAATTGAATCCCAAAACTTTCAAAAACAGTTAAGTCCTAAAACTTATTACAAATGTGCAATTAAGTCCTAAAACTTTTAAAAAGTGCAATCAAGTCCTAAAATTTATGAAGTTTGTGCAATCAAGTCTTTCCATTAATTCCATTCAGCTTGACAAATGAAAAATATTAATAAGTTTTAGAACTTGATTGTACCAACTTGACAAATTTTAGACTTGATTGCACTTTTAAAGAGTTTTAGGACCCAACTTCACTTTTGTGACCAATTTTAGGACTTGATTGTGTTTTTTGAAAGTTGTAGGATTGAATTATACTTTTATGACAAGTTTTACAACTTTAAATGCACTTATCTTTACTTTAAAGTATGCATATGCTTTATATATTCTAAGCGAATCAAATTATGACCAAGGACATTAAGAAGTGTGTTTATTGGATGTACTAAAATTCTAAAGTTTATTGTTTATTGGATGTTGAATATAATATTATTGTGAAATCAAGAGATGTTGAATTTCTTGGACACAAATTTCTTCAACGTTCAAATGATACCTTAGCATATTCAAAAACAACAATTGGCGCACGTAATTCTTCATCAAGAAAAAGAAAATTGTTTAATTTTCCAAGTGAGCCACAAAGAAGTCAAAGAGTGAATAAAACAAGATATTTCAATTCTAACTTTGTAACTCTCCTGGTATAAGGGGATAATGAAAATGTTGTGACTAAACTATCGATGGTAATTCATTTGGATAGAGATCCAAGAATGTTCGGTGAGGTAATGGATTCCGGAGATGCACCACTTTGAAAGAATCAATGATGAAAGGAGGTGTCAAAGAAGAATTTTTAATACTTTATAAGATTGTCTAAATGAAATTTTTGATCTTACACAAATCCCAGTAGCATTTGCCTGCCTTGGAGACTAAATACAATACTAACAAATTAAGTACATATAGAATTATTAAATATTTTTGAATTTATCATGATTAACGGAAAATCCGTCTCTAAGCAAATGGAGGAACTTCATATATATGTTGCCAAACTCAAAGCCCTTATGTTTGAAGTTGCTAAACCTATTCAAGTTACTGCAATTTTTTCAAAACTGCCTTCAACTTAAAATGATTATTGAAAGAAACTTTCCCACACGATTGAGAACCTAATTGTTGATATTTTGATAAAAACTCATTCTAATTGAGGAAGGTTCTTAGGATCATGAGGTTAATTATGTAAAAGAAGTTACAAATAAGGTGCAATTTGTTGAGAATGGCAACGTGAGCATAGACAAAAACAAACATTGAAACAATGGCATGAGAAAATAGATTCAATGGTATATCATATGGATTTAAGCATAACAGTGCTAATAAGTGCATTTATTCAAGGCGTACCTAAGAGTATGAATTTATAATTTGTTTATATATAGATAATATGTTGATTGTTGGTACTAAAGTTAAAAACTATATATATATATATATATATTGATACAATTTTAAGTATCAAGGTGATCAAACATAGTGGGGGATATACTTTAAGTCAAGGCTACTATGTGAAGAAAAATATTCCAAAATATGAACATTTAGAAATTAAAGAGTCAAATGTATCATATGATGTATCAATTCAATTGTTGGAAAATATTGGGCAACCTTTAGTATAATTAGATTATAGTAGTGCATTTGGAAGTCTGATGTACACTATGCATTGTAGTAGACCAAAGATAGCTTTTATTATATGTAAATTGTCTAGATTTACTTGTAACCTTGGTATCCTACATTCAGGTAAAAATGGTCAAACAAAGTTAGTGGGTCCTCAGCGACACTCTTTTGGGGGGGGGGGGGGGTGGGGGTTCAAATCTATGACACTTACTAAGAATGCTATAATTAGCAACTATACTTTTTGTATAAAATGATTTATGATAAGTCCAATGAAAAGTTGGACTTATTAAGGAAACATGGTCATGACAAGATGAATCACAGAAATCTAGTAAGTGTTCCATATAGATAAGAACATTGAGATTGCCATGTAAGTAAAGTTTGACAAGGAACAAATTCCCATGTTTTGTGGAGTTCCTCAAGCATGGTGGCTGTCCAATCAATGTGTTTTAAGGCTAAATGGACGGCAAGTGGCTCGGTAGAGATAGATGAAATTGTGATATGACCATATCTTGGGTTTGGTTTCAAGATCCCAACCTTTGAACATGTAACAATGGGATGTGGAAACTTTGGATTGAGACTGAACTAAAGAGCCACTCTCTACTGTCTGTGGCACAAGATTAGAGCGACTAGAAGATGAATCTCATTCCTATCTCAGCAAAGAGATGTGCACATTCGCTTGCGGAGTCAATATCTATCATTGAACAACCATTCTGACTAACTTCTGGACTAGTTTGGGGCATAGTTAAATGATTACAAAACATTTGTAATTATCCTTCAAATCCTCGAATCCCTTGACTAGGGAAGCATCTTTCTCTTGGGTAAGCATGCAAGGTACTCAAGTCATTAGACGAGCAAAGTTTGCCTCAACTTGTAGGTCTTGTGAAAGAGTGAAACACAAGAAAATGAGCGGAAAATATGGGCGAGAGCATGAGTAACACGGCTAAAAGCCTAATCGCATAAAATATCACATTAACGCATGAAATGAGTGTCGTGTTTGTGACACAATGGAGCTCTCGTTGGTAAGACCCAACATACCATACCTACTTGCAAGATTTATATTTTGAAATTTCCTTTTTATTTTCTAAACCATGGAATGATACACATTAAACCTGAAATTGTGAAGATTGTATTTTATCACATCAAAAATTTATTATTTTCCCGTCATAAACTTCCATTAAGTTTCTAGCTATACATGTCATGCACATGACATTTAAGGCTCTAAAACGTAATGATCCCTTTAAATTTGTGTTAAATACCCAATTGCCTTCAAATTGAATAAGTTATAAAAAGATACCATAAAGGAAAGATTACCTCTATTAACCCTAAAATTTACTTGTTTCTTACGTTTAATTAGAAATTATCATCAAGATTCAAAAAAGAGACAAATAAAGAATAGTGCATTAAAATGAGAACTTTTTTTTTTCTAGGTCGAAGACTAATGTGAGAGCTTCGAAAAGAATCATTTTGAAGTGAAAATTAAGAGGAAAAAAAAAAAAGAGAATTTCAAAAGATTGCATAATCGAGAATAGAAGGAGAGATTGACAGTCTTTCAAGGACATGATAAACTGGCAAAAGCAAAATTCAACATCTGCCGTTTTATTACCAACTTCTGCCAGCCCAGGATTTGGCTGTGACACTGACACTGATTCCTCTCTCTCTCTCTCTCTCTCGTCACCGAAATCTTTTGTTATTGTCTTAGAAGCTGGAAGTATCGAGGGTCGTTTGAGCAGAGATGGGTTCCTTCTTCTCGTCCTTTCCCGTCTAACATCTGACACAAACATGTAAATGAGGTCCTTGAAAGATGGTCTGGCCTACCAGGCGAGAGCAGTTAAGTCCGGCTTCGTCCCCAGCACTTTCCTGTTCAACCAGCTCATCAGCCTCTACTCCCAGAATGGCCTCTTGCGAGAAGCCCACAAGCTGTTCGACGAAATGCCCCACCAGAACGTGTACTCCTGGAACGCCCTGATTTCTGCTTACGTAAAAGCTCGGGACTTGACCCGAGCCAGGGCGTTGTTCGACTCCGCCACTGAGAGGGACTTGGTAACTTATAATTCAATACTGACCGGTTACGTGACCATTGAAGGACGCGAGAGCAATGCGCTCGAATGGTTTGACAAGATGCAGTCGATTTGTGATCGTCTTAAGTTCAACGAGTTTACTTTGTCGGCGATGCTAAACTTGGCAGCGAAGTTACGTGTGGAGTGTTATGGGACACAGTCGCATGCTTATATGGTGAGGACGGGGAATGATACAGATGGGTTATGTCATGAGCTCCTTGATTGACATGTACTCGAAATGTGGGAGTTTCGGAGAAGCGTACAGAGTGTTCTGTGAATCAAAAGTGGAAGTCGATTTGGTTTCCAAGAATACGATGATGGCAGCTTGTTGTAGGGAAGGTAAGATGGAAATGGCTTTAGACCTGTTCCGGAGATTGCCCGAGTTAAATGATAGTGTCTTGGAATACTTTGATTTCTGGCTATGCACAGAACGGTTTTGAGGAAGAGTCCTTGAATTTCTTTATGAAAATGAGGGACACTGGATTTCGGTGGAATGAGCACCTGCTCGCAAGTGTTCTGAATGGTTGCTCCAGCATGTAGAATTCAAAGCTTGGAAAGGAGATTCATGCTCGGGTTTTGAGATATGGGTTGATATCAAATCTGTTTGTTAAGAGTGCCTTAGTGGATGTTTACTGCAAGTGTGGAAATATGAAACGTGCGGACTTAGTTTATGTGATGATTGAATGCGAGAACTCCTTTTCGACAACTTCTATGATCATGGGTCATTCATCTCAAGGTAACATGTCAAAAGCACGGAGACCTTTTGATTCTCTGAATGAACAGAATTCTATTGTGTGGGCAGCTTTGTTTACTGGTTATGTCAAAGCACAGCAATGTGAAGCTGTATTTGAACTGGTGAATGAATATGGAGGGAATGCAAACATTTCTTTTGATGCACCCATAATCATCTGCTTCCTAGGTGCCTGTGCATTGCAGGGGCCCTGGATCCTGGAACACAAATTCATGCTTACTCACTGAGAAAAGGGATGGAAATGGAGGAGAAGCTGAGTAGTGCCATGATCGACTGTACTTTAAGTCTGGCAGTACTGAATATGCAGGAAAGATATTTCAAAAACTCACGGAAAGAGACTTGATTCTCTACAATATCGTGATTTCTGGTTATGCAAATTACGGGCAGGAAGATCAAGCTATGAAGCTATATAAAGAAATGTTGGAGAGAGGATTTAAACCTGATGAGGTCACCTTTATTGCGCTTCTATCTGCTTGCCGTCATAGTGGGTTAGTCAAAATGGGGGAAATGTATTTCAAGTCCATGGTAGAAGATTACAAAATTGTGCCTGAAACGGATCACTATGCCTGTATGATTGATCTGTATGGAAAGGCAAATCAACTAGAAAAGGCAATGGATATCATGAAGAAAATTCCCAGGAATTCGGATCCTGTGATTTTGGGGGCTTTTTTGAATGCCTGTAAGATATATAGGAACCTCAGTCTTGCAAGAGAAGCGGCAGAGCAGCTATTGGTTATTGAGGAAGATAATGGATCTTGGTATGTGCAACTGGCAAATGTATTTGCAGCTAAGGAAAATTGGGTGGATATGCCCAAGATAAGAGAGAAAATGAGAGGGAAGGAAACCAAGAAGCTTGCTGGCTGCAGTTGGGTGTATCTTGAAAATGGAATTCATGCATTTACCTCTGGTGATACATCACATCAAAAGCAGAGGTTATCTATTCAATCTTGGAGTTCCTATTTGCAGATTTACGTGCACTACCCAATTCAAGTGTTGGAAAGGTTACAACTTTAACATCAACATAAGGGGACAGATGAATTCAAATGCTTCGTACAGGAAGATCTATGGCTGCTTTCAAGAGCATATATATTTAAAAGAGGATGAGGTACGGAAACACAGACTAGATTTAATTTGAATTAGATGTTGTCCCTCTCTGCATCATGATGCGATTGATATTTCTCTTTACTAGATAATAGGTGTTCATTATTCAGATTAATACACAGTAATGAATTCAACTGTAGAATGGTGGGGGCTGTTGCCCTCATCTAAATACTATTAAGACTAGCTGGTAGCCCATGCATTGTATGGGTTTCTATGGCTGCACTATGCATTAAATTTTGTTAGGATGAGCATGTAATAAGAAAGCGGCATATATACATTCAATAGATTATTTCTGAAGAGGAGATGAGCGAATGGACATAACTTTTTAATCCTTGTACGTTATAAGAAAGCAAAACAAATAATATCTTTGGAAAAGGTTTTCATGATATTATAAGAGCAAGTACATTCAAAAGAAAATAGATGGTGAAATTTTTACTTTGCCGCATTGAAGTAAATATCTGTTGGGAAAGAAATGCATGAACTTCTTTTCAATTTACAATCGTATATCGTATATGAAAGAAAATAGTAGAAACATATTAGAAGAGGACAATGATAGGCCTGCAGTTTTGCTTATCAGCTGCAAACTTCCTTGCAGACAATACTGACTCTCGACACTAATTCAATCATGTTTCAAGGGTCGATGGTAAAAGATATATTTTGAAGAATGAATTGCACTCGTTGGTGTACCACACACTGGATGGTGGAGATAAAAAACGAATGTGATGGATAAGAAGTGCCGCCAGATGAAGCAGTGGCAAAGCTTGTTCATGTCAAAGCCCTCAGGCTAACATAGGTTTTGCTCAATTAGTGGAATTTTATTTCAAACGGGATGAGCTGAAGATCACTACTAGAGGATGAAGACGTGCATATAGTTCCAGGATTTGGTTTGGATGAAAGCCATTTTAATCTTATTCATGTGTTTTCTGAGCATTGATATTCTCTTCATCGATTACGCTTGTCATGTCTGATGCATGAATGCCCAAATTTTGCAAGCACACTGTCTTTCCTTATTTTGTAACACTCGAACTCTCCATATTAGATATTGATCCGCCATTTGCCATGCCTCTCTATCTCTCCATAAATAGTATTAGTCTCTAAAAATCTGATGTGGCATCAAAGGGAGTTTCTGGAAAAGCTGATGTCAAACTACAACAAGATTAGCTTGCTCAAGAGCTGAATATTTATAGTTCAATTTTTTGAAAGATTTTTATCATTGCCACCTTTACATCTCCTGAACCTACTTAATCAAGTGGGTTCATTATCTTCAATTTTCCTGATAAATCAACCTAGTATAATGAAAACGTAGTTGCTGCAGGTTACAACACAATAAACTAATCCTACTAAATTATTAGTTTTTATTGATTTTTTGTCTTCAAGCACAAACCAGTATGCTGTTTATTGAAATGAATAAACTTAGACAATTTATGATCATTGATTGGATTTGCCACTCTGGAAAAAAAGACGTTTACCTTCACTTTGTATATCGTATCATATTATTGATGTAGAAAAACTTCTCAGATGCCATGAAAGAGGAGAGAAAAAATATTAGTTTGCAGAGTGATAGGAAACTTGTTTGTTGCTACTTATATGGACACTTTATGTTTGGTTATTTTCTGACTGCCAGGTTGGAGCACCTTCTTCAGAACCATCTGACAGGTTAACTTGTTGAAATCTACTCTCGTCTTGTTGCTGGTGAACACTGATATCATAAAGCAAGTCAGGAATCTAAATGCTCAATTTTCTGAAAATGGAAGAACCAGGAAAGAAGATCCATTTTGTCGAAGAAGACTGTCCACGGTTTGCCAAGCAAGCCACCATAATTTCCAAGGACTTCCTGCATACATGATGGCAAAGATATTCAAGAAGTCACTGTCTAGGACGAGCTTGTAGCTGAATAAAGGTATAAAGGTGCGACGTCTCAAGGGGGTAATGATACCGACCAGAATAAGGGGGGGGGGGGGGGGGGGGGGGGGGGGGGGGGGGGGGGGGGGGGGGTAATGATGTGTACAATGGTCTTATTAGTGGCTATTTGGATATGCTTATGTAAAATGCAGGTATGGATTGCCAGACCATGTCCGGTCATATCAAGCTGTCTCATTCTGGACGTCTGAGCTCATTTCTTCAAACCAAATTGAAGTCATACATTCAGAGAAATAAACATCCTGAAGTACTCATCTTCTTCGGGTGTTATTTTCTCGCACACCCTCTCGCAAAGATGATATCATTCTTTTGGATGCAATATCCCTGTCACTCATGAATTTTTTTATTACCCAGAACCCTTTATGTATAATATGTAAATTCCCGATGCAGATAAATATTTCAGTGCGAGGAAGTTCAAGAGATTGACATTAATATATCTTCACAAAGCTAAAACAGATCCGTTGGAATCATGAGAACACGTAAGAGAGTATGCCCAACATCCTTCAGTAGATTTGATTCCAGGTAATTATCTGGAGAAGAGCTGGCTTTTGGATTTGAATATGTCGGTCTCAGAGTTCAAAGTTTATTAATAGGAATTATTGGACAGACATATCCTCACATGAACATGACAAAGCTAATCAGAATGTACTGAACTTTTAAGATCTTTCTCGCTTTGTTCAAGGTAGAATACAATTTCGAGTGGCTGAACGATTGAGTCGAGTTCGAGCTAGAAAATATTGACTTGAGTAACGAGGTTAGGACATTTGGAATGTCAATGGTCTTATTAGTGGCTATTTGGATATGCTTATGTAAAATGCAGGTATGGATTGCCAGACCATGTCCGGTCATATCAAGCTGTCTCATTCTGGACGTCTGAGCTCATTTCTTCAAACCAAATTGAAGTCATACATTCAGAGAAATAAACATCCTGAAGTACTCATCTTCTTCGGGTGTTATTTTCTCGCACACCCCTCTCGCAAAGATGATATCATTCTTTTGGATGCAATATCCCTGTCACTCATGAATTTTTTTTATTACCCAGAACCCTTTATGTATAATATGTAAATTCCCGATGCAGATAAATATTTCAGTGCGAGGAAGTTCAAGAGATTGACATTAATATATCTTCACAAAGCTAAAACAGATCCGTTGGAATCATGAGAACACGTAAGAGAGTATGCCCAACATCCTTCAGTAGATTTGATTCCAGGTAATTATCTGGAGAAGAGCTGGCTTTTGGATTTGAATATGTCGGTCTCAGAGTTCAAAGTTTATTAATAGGAATTATTGGACAGACATATCCTCACATGAACATGACAAAGCTAATCAGAATGTACTGAACTTTTAAGATCTTTCTCGCTTTGTTCAAGGTAGAATACAATTTCGAGTGGCTGAACGATTGAGTCGAGTTCGAGCTAGAAAATATTGACTTGAGTAACGAGGTTAGGACATTTGGAATGTCAAAACTTGGCACGGAGAGACACTTAAGTACCAAAAATTTGGAAATGTACACTTAAGTGCCAGTTTTGGAGTAAAATGGATCACTTAAGTGCCATTCCTACCAAAATCCAGCCAAATTGCTGACGTGACAATTTTCTGGTGAGGTGAGTGCAAAACGGCGTCATTTTGCACGCTGATGTGGGGTGAAAATGCAAAAACGACGTCGTTTTGGCCTCTGATGTGTAAAAAATTAATATAAAAATTAATTAAATTTAATTTAAAACTAAATTTATTTACACATCAGAGGTCAAAACAATATTATTTTTGCATTTTCTCGCCATATCAGTGTGCAAAATGACGCGATTTTGCACTCACCTAGCTAGAAAAATTGCCACGTCAGTAATTTGGCCAAATTTTGGCCAGTATGGCACTTAAGTGATCCATTTTACTCCAATTTTAGCACTTCAGTGTATCTTTTCAAACTTTTGGTATTTAAGTGTCTCTCCGTACCAAGTTTTAGCACTTGGGCTGTACTTCTGCCCTTGAGTAACAATAGCATTATCAATTAGTTGTTAATTCATAAGGTAAATACATTTGAAGTTTTAAAACTTATCTTGAAAGTACAATTAAGTTCTAAAATTTTTAAAAAGTGCAAAACTTATTGCAAAAGTATAATTGAGTCTTAAAATTTTCAAAAAGCATAATAAATCCTAAAACTTGTCAAATTGATTCAATCAAATCCTTCTATTAATTGCACTTTTTGAAAAGTTTTATGACTCAATTGCACTTTCATAACAAATTTTAAGACTTGACTTTTTTTGAAAATTTTTAGGGCTTGATTGTATTTTCATCACAAATATTAGAATTTTGTTACACTGCTTAAAATTTTTATCATTTAATTGTATTTCATGATAAGTCAAGATTTTCAATATATTTATGACCCATAAAAAGAAAAATATATCAGCAACGAGTACTAGACTATACCTTATTGCTCTCCAGCGAAATTGTCCTATAAAAGATCAAAAAAACCAGCCAACTCATGACAGGGCATTGTTTAGCCTTGTCAGGTGATTTATACAATCCTATATCAAAACTAAGAAAGTTGTGATTATGTATCATTCACTATTATTCTAGAAGTATGTTGATTGAGGTTTGAGTTAATTTTGTTTTTTGATTGATAGAGGTGGGTTTAACTTACCAATTCACTCCTAACAAGTTTTTCGTTTATGCCAACCAATTAAGTGCACAATCCAACGGGAACACCCATCAAAACATGAAAGCACTTTCTTTCTATTTTTTGGAGTAGGTAGCACTTGACAAGACACTAGGGATGAGCATGATCCGGATTGGTTCGGGCCACCCCCTAACCCTAGGACCAACTCGTATAGTGTCGGTCCTCAATTTTTAGGACCGAGGACCGACTCTATTGAGCCTGGGACCAAGGACCGGACCGACCCAATGGGTTCGGTCCGGTTCCAGGGTCAACCCTAGACCGATCGATAATTTTTTTCGTCTTATTTTTTATACTCCCTAAAAAAGCAAATCTACAAATTCAAATTGCACATCCATCAATAATGCAGCATTATGCAACTAAACTATAAATACCAATACATATTTAGCAAATTTAAGATGACACAATAATAGAAATTTCGTATTTGTTAACCGCTCATTGAGATATGGGGCAAGATGGAAATTTTTTGTAATCATATATTTTTAATATTTATAACACTACATGCAAAAGCGTTTTCCTACATTTGATCTTGTAGAGTCCACTCAACCAAAAAATGAGCTTCACACCACTTGACTAACAAATTACTGTAGCAACTGTAGTACTACTCTACTCTTCAAAAACTTCTACCATTTGACACAAATTGAAAAGCAAAGTGTAGCTGAAATTCATTAGTAAAATACAATTAAACCATAAAAAGTTCAAAATACTTAATATAAATCATGAATATATAACTTCACATTTTGTTAATTCACTTAAATTTCTAAACATCTGAAAACAAAACAAACGACACATAATTAATACTCAACAAAAGTTTTAAATTGAAATTACTACTAGTGCTATTGATAGAACATATCAATATAATATAATATAACAGACATTTTACTTAGGTTTGAATATATAAAAGAATTATAAATAATATAATATAATATACAAGGTTGGTTCAGGATTGGACCTATCCAAAACTCTTAGGACCAAGGACCAACCCGCACAGTGTTGGTCCTGGAATTTCAGGACCAAGGACCAACCCAGTCCCCTTGGGAACCGGACCAGGACCGGCAGGGTTGGGCCGGTCCAGGGTCGGTCCAGGGTTGACCCTAGACCGCTGCTCACCCCTACAAGACACCATCTTAAAATCACCTCGTTAGTGAAAATATCACTATCTGAATGGCTAACCATTTATTGGTCCCTAAAAAGTGATGTATGTCACTTACCAAGCCATCTCATCCAATTATCATCTGAAGTCCTTATTACCCAAAAGTTTACTAAAATGATAACTTATAAATAGTAATTCAAGTACACTAGTGGGAGAGTGGCCATTTTCATCTCCTTAATTCCTACTCAAGTCTCTTTTTCTCTCACTCTCGCACACATGTCTTGATTCCTACATAGCTAGAAATTCGAGAGAGAGAGAGAGAGAGAGAGAGAGAGAGAGAGAGAGAGAGAGAGAGGAGCTTGGGGAGAGCTTGTCGAATGTTATGAAGATGAAGCACCCTCTCATATGATTTTTATAGATCTTTAGATTTAAGGATAAACTTGATTGCAATCATATAGATTGTGTGTGGAGGAAGCTAAATCTTGGGCAATCTTACCTAGATTGCTCATGCCAGGTCATTATTTTCTATTCTTGAGAAAATACCAAAAAGTTAGGCTTAGAGTCAACCCATTAACATCCAACATGTTTAGTATTATATTTGTACAGAGATTTGCAATGTAGATTATTTGGTGAGACAGACATTATGATACTTTTATATTTACTATATGACAGTAGCCTAGATATCATGCAGATTATCCCTTTAGCTATTAGATACTTGCCATCATAAAATCTTGACGGCCGATTTTCCTTTTGTATTAACTAAACTGTGTTTTTAGAGATAGAAAATGTTGTTGTATTGTACCTCTTTTTATTTTTCCTAGAGAGCTTCCTTCTTACATTTTCTAGGTAATTATGCTTTACATCTTGTATATTCCAAAATTAGAATTTAGCATCCTATATCTTATCAAAAGGAAAGGTTATGTTGGTGCACGTCAAATAGCTCTCATTTTCAAGTCTTCAAAGTGCCCACATGTGCCCTTAACCTATGAAGCTGAAAAAATCCTACTTGGAGCTTCACTTGGGTGCCCGTATCAAATAATAGTTTGGGTCACAAATTGTATCAGTTGATTAGATGGTTGATGTTTTCACTAAGACACATCTACCTAGGCTTTTTAAAAATCTATTATTGAAATTCCAATTAATCTCTTCTACGTCACCTTGAGTTTGAGAGAGATCCTAGAGATATTAATCTTCCCTGATTAATTCTTATTAATTTTATTTGATATTGTTATATTTCATTACTTTAGATATTTTTCTAAAACGGTTTATAAATAAGCTCTTGTATCATTAGTATTATTCATACATAAATATATGTGAATTCTCTTTTCCACTTTATTCTTAAGTAAAAAGAATATTGCATTCACCATTTTCAAGAGACGAATTCACCTGAACAAGTATTACAAAAAAGTGATGCATCATTTATGTTTTTCAAAGAACATGGAGACAAAAAGAAATACATTCTCTTGACTCTCATGTTCAAGTAATTAGCATCCTAAAAAAAGGATAACCACTATTCGTAGGGAAGTCGGATTTCAATCTATGAACTGGAGTTCACCAATTAAATTCCATTACTCACATGCAACCTATTATGGGTCATGGCCATTTGCATAGGTGGATCATACTTTGTTCTGCCTCTTATTTACCTTACAAGGTTCTTAGGTTGTATACGGGGAAAATAAGTTCAATTTTACTATTCTATCTAATTATGTATATTCGAATGTATATGATTTTTATTACAATTTTTACTTAATAATAATAAAAACTGCCTCATTTTTAAAGTCAAAGGTCACCCACACCCTCCGTCTCTGTCTCTGTGTCCGTCTTTCTTCCCATAAAACAAGCCAAAGACAGTGAGTACCGAGTGCCAAGCAACAGAGCGAGGGAGAGATAGCTGTGGAGAGCAGAGCTCAGAGGAGGATTCAGTCTCTGTATCGTCATCTTTCACCACAAGCTTCTGATGCGGGCTCCCTTCTTCAACCGGTCAGTGTGCTCTCTCTCCCTCTCTCTTCCTCCCTTCCCGCGCGTCTGCTTTTGTTTCGTTTGCGGAAAATGTTCGAAGTAGTTGGCGCTTAGTTGATATCGTGATTTTTTTTTTCTGTTTCTGGTTTTGATGATGAAGACTGTAGTGAGGGCAGAGCGGTTAAGCCTTCGAGATGGTAGAGAAGCTGTAGTAATAGGTGGTATGGTGTTGGACATTCATGCCCTACCTTTTTCTCCTCCTGCTTCCAGAATCACAGCCCCTGGCAAGGTAAGGTTATTTTTCTTTGCTTATTTGTTTGTTCAGAATCTTTTGCGGGATATTTACCTTGCTTGTAATGCACGTTTAAGAATGAAATTTGTTGATGCTGGCTGCTAAAAAATGCCAAATCGGGCATCAAGTTTTTGTGCTCTTAGTCTGGAGTTCAGTTGAAAGAGAGATGGGAGTGCTCTAATTTGGTCCATTTGGGGAAATATTGAAGTTGCTGGAGTAATCTAACAAGTGCTAGTCTCTGTGATATGGGTTGACGCTCGTCTCTTTCAATAACATGGACAACCTAGCCAAAAATAATAGGAGTGCATCATATAAAGATAACGCAGGAATGGAGGATAGACCCGACTAGTCATATAGAATGAGAAAGGTTGAATTGCAGAAACATTAGGATTGTGAAGATATATAATAGGACGCACAGTCTTGTGTCAACTTTTACCCATTTAAGGATACGTTGTGGATGGGAGAAACTGGTTTAGAAGTAGGTGGTTTGGTCTTTGGAGGAGTGGGTTTCTGCTTGGATGGTGGTGGCGGAGAAGGTTTTGGATATGTGTAATGGTAGGTGGCAAAGCAAGATACTGGATGTGGGTACTACGACTATATTCTCCAAGGGGTCCAATGGTTGTATCTCTGTCTTTCCCTCTATGAAAAATTCCATGCTCGGATGAGCTGCACTTCTTTCTCTTGGAAGGCCTGTCATCCTCGTCTTCTAGAGGGCTGGCAATTCTCACACTGGCAATCCAAATCCCAAAAACAATGGCCTATATGAGGATCATTGAAGTATACAAGGAGTTGTACTTGATAGTTGATAGGCTCTATTTTAAGTCTTTCTCCTTCACCTTCTTCTTCTAGTATGTGAGGCTGCATCGTCAAGATTGTAGGAAGGATGGAATAAGAGTTTTTCTCATTTTCTCTTGAGTGATCAATTTTGGTGACCACACTAACGTGCTTTTTCTTGGTGAATTCTTACTCTAAAGACTCTATAGGCTAAACTTTTTAATAGAGCTTTTCGTAACTAGTCACCCAGGTATCTGGAAGGAGTTTGACTAACTTTGAACAAGGAATCTATCTTGCAACATGATGCACAAAGTCATCTAGTTGTTGTGTACAGAGATCAAAAGGGCATTCTCTGCTCTTGGTAAAGTTAAGTTTATGGCGTGGTTTTGAACTCTGTGCACCATTTTGCTAGCGGAGAGTTGCCACGATTGAATATGGATACTGTGCAGCTCCAGTGTTTTGCCCACTAGCCCAAAATATAGTATTGTCGGCCATTAGTATAGGCCAAAGTGTTTTGTTTGCTTTATCTGACATGTCTTTCCTAAAAGTGTGAATTATTGTCCTGTAAGAGCAATTTTTTTATGGCGGTGTATTAGTATTATTTTAGTAACAAAAGTTTGTATTGTCCTCAACCTTGCTTATATAACGCTAGCTTTTCTAAGCAGTTGAATGAGACTTGGAGTTTGTAAACTTATGGCCTATATACACATTGTTATGGATTTCTAAAACACTTTTCTCATTCTTGAAGGCTGATGTCATTAAAAGTTTAGAGTTGCAGGATTAGTCCAATAAGTTGAAATATGGTTTCACGAGTTTGCTCTCCACTTGCCGCTCTATGGATCCTATGGTTCCAAATGTTTCTGAGTTCTACGAGCCTTATAATATAGATGGATGGCGTCTAAAGACCAAAAAAAAAAAAAAAAGAGTCCCTTTGAGAGGCCAAGGGAAGGGCTGTGTAGTGGGATAATATTTCTATCTCAAATAGTCATTTGTTGATACCATTAACCCCTCATGATATCATAGCCATCTTCATAAAAAAATCGGACTGAGCTTATAACCCCAGGCCTGATAATACGTCGTTACTAAGAGGAAGAATTATCCCATCATGACTGAGGATCCTCAGAAAGCAGTACTACTTAATGTGTAGATGCTTTATTACTCTTGATCCCTACCTCTTTAATCCAACGCCTCCAAGAACAACTATTTTAATGAGATATCTTACCTCAATGAGAATAAGATCTATAATATCTATCCCTCTTGTGAATCCATATTTTGGTTGAGTTAAACTTGCTTCTTTTTCACCAATAAATTCTTAAGAAAGCTTATTCACTGTACTCCAAAGGATGTCAAGAGAATACGTTTGGTCAACCTGCTTTGATCAACATCCATTTCCAGCTACTATACATGGACACTTTGTGAACCTTTAAATCTCTCCTGAGTTCCTGCGTAAGTGGCTCCAACGAGGCTATAGCACCTTCACTTTGGTGCTATACGCTTTGCTTTTTCCTTCAATGGTTGTAAAGGATTGCAAGTTGTGGTCCGCATGGCACTACTTGATACTAATTCCTCGACTATCAACATGCTTGCATTGGCATAGTCAAAACAACTCTCAATGCTAGATTTGTGTTTGTAACACTATTCCCAAACTTCAATATAGCTCTTTCAGATCCTAAACTGCTTTTTGTCTTTAAGGTTCAATTACAAGTCACTGGATATACCCAGAGTCCAGATTTGACTGTGGCAACTAGATGGTGTACATGTGACCCCCCTCAAAAAAGAAAAAAAAAAAAAAAAAAATAGATGGTGTACAAATAGACTTGCTGGGACCAGAAGATGCCCTTTCGATCTCCGTTTGTGCATCATATTCTAAGATAGATTTCTCATTCTGAGTTACTGAAACTCCTCCCTACTACCTGATTGACTAACTACAAAAACTTTGTCAAAATGTTCAGTGTATACAGTTTCAAAGTCAAAATTCATCAAGAAAAAGGACGGCAGTGAGGTCATCAAATTTGATCATTCAAGAGAAAAGAAAAAACGCTCTTCTTCAATTTTTCCTACAATCTTGATGATGCAGCCATACATACAAGAAGATGAAGGTAAAGGAGAAAGACTTGGAATAGAGTCTTTCGACTCTAAAGGACAACCTTGTACTTCAAGGATCCTCATACAGCTCATTGCTGCTGGGATCTAGATTGCCAGTGCAAAAAGTGCCATACCCCTCCACAAGATGAGGATGACAGGCGGCCCTCAAGGAGAATGAGGAAGTGCAGCTCATCTGAGCATGCAATTTTTCATAGATGGAAAGATGGAGATCCAACCATTGACCCCATGGTGAAGATATTGGTAAGTACCGGTATCAGGTTTCTTACTCTGCCCCTAAATACTACACGTCTCCAAAACCTTCTATGCTGACAGCATCAGTTGAGAACCTACGTGAGAACACACTACACTGTTCAGTACTTTCTGTGCGAGTCTATGTCTGACAGTGGTCTTTTAGGTTCACTATGTTTTAGGAGGTGTAGCAAGGAATATTGCCAATTGCATGTCGAAGCTGGGAAAAGCCCTTCTTCATCAGTGCTGTGGGCCTTGACATGGCAGGTTAGTATGGCACATCTTTTCACCCCCCCCAAAAAAAAAAAAAAAAGTATAGCACATCTGAATTAGCCTACGCACTTTCTGTTTCAGCAAGACTTTCCGAGGCACCATTTTGGCTCAATTAATTATTTTGGCATATGAACTTGATGCATGGCGACCTAGGACATAATGTTTTGTAGAGTTTCAGCATAAAGGTTATCTGATATTGGTCTTGTTCAATTTCCTTCTTGTCTTAAGCCATGGGACATGGAGAAAAATACTAGATAAATCCTTTAGCTCCATCTTTATTAAAAAACGTTATAAAAGTAAAGAACCTACCATCTTTTTTTTTTTTTTTTGGTAAAGAAAGAATCTACCATCTTTTCTCAGTAAAAGTGCGTAATTTTGTTTTGAGCCTTGACTATATGTCCATCCTATCTGCTTCTGTTGTAATTTGAGAGAGTTTCCTTTAGATTCACAGCGTATATATGGTCAAGCCTAATAATTTTTATGAGAAAAAATAGTCGTTTTTATAAACACTCATCTGTTTATTGTAACTGGAATTCTTGGGTATGCCAGCCTGATTCTAATCAGGATCAATAAATTTTGAGGACATCCCAAGTTGAGATCTTTCTGGAGGTCTGCGAGTAATTAGAATTGGCCATTAGGATTTTGCCAAATGTTGTCTCCACTTTTCAGATTGAGAATTTGCGAGTAACTGTATATATTAAAGGTACTAATATTTGAGAATGTTTTTCTTTTTATTTGCTCCACCTTGATGTAGTGAATGTCTGTTCATCCTTCATATGGTTGCCAAGGCGAGCAAATTCTCTGTCGTTTCTTTATTTATTGGTTTTCTTGTTGAGGTTTCTGTGTCTTCCCACGATTTTGCTAACATTATCCTGTGCCCTACGTATCAGGGAATCACTTGTTGGAGCATGGGAGATCTACTGGGCGTCCTATTGAAGGTTAACATACTCAGTTTAACTGCTTGTCTGACATGCCTAGTAAAATCTACTAAATAGATAATAGTGATGAAATTTTGCTATATTTACCTTTACGGGCAGGTAAGTACACTACTCAAATTTATTTTTCTAAGCGTTCTCTTTTACTTCACTATAACAATGAACTAGCTACTCTCCTGTTTTTTTGGCTTCAAATAAGTTATAGAGATGGATGTGCTGTTCATGAATGTGCTTCTTGTTCTTAAACTCAGCAATTCCAAGGCAGGTATCCTTCAAACCCAAGATATTACAACTGCTATGGTCTGCTGTGTACTCGATCCAAATGGTGAGGTAGCTGCTGGTGTTGCAAGCTTTGAGTCAATTGTAAGTTAATTTTGCTAAAAGCATATAAGGTTGAGCAGGCATACTTGTGTTCTTTCTAAGATCAATAAAGGCACTCACGGTTGACCTTTAGGAGAAATTTCTCACTGCTGAGTGGATTTAACAATTTAGATATCTTCTGCTCCAGTAGTGATGGTTGTTGCTAACCTCAACGATCATGCTCTTGAAGCTTCTTGTCAATGTAATTCTAAAGATTCGACCTGCTTTGATTTTTCATCTGACTTGATTGTATGATTTACTCTGAGTCAATAGAAAGCTCTTCAGAATTCACTTGGTTTTTATTTGAATTTTGTTTGCAGTGGCTGCAGGAGATAACATTCCTCTATGGTTTGAACCGGCATCGGTTGCCAAATCCAAAGAAATTGCTTCTATTGTGAAGTATGTGAGTGCTTTGCCTTGTGATGTGCATTTACTTCTTTTGTGCTGTTTTCTATGTGCTGAGTAAACTTATTTAAGTCTGAAGTTGATACACAATTGGATAAGTTCAATAATACATTTTATAGAATTCATGAGATCTCAATCTCAAATTTCTGACTTGATTGCCAATGGAGTAGTTGATTACCATCATCCTTAGCACCATACCGAAAGAGAGCAAAATGGGAATTGCTATGATGAGAAAAGTTTAGTGCTTCAAATTGATTAATGCGGACCATTAGTTATGTATGCTGGAAAATGATAGCAGTCGTTTTCAACATATTTCATAGAATTGCTTACCATCTGCATGGATATGGAGAAAAATGGTGAAAGTTGTGGTTTAGGTTGGAGAATTCTGCATGTAGCATATCGAAACAAAATTTAGTGGCTTTGCATAGACATTCGTTAATAATGCATGTCCAATTCATAGCCTGCTGATTACATTTCCTGGAGTCAGGATGGCTGGTGATGTGATGCTTCCACTAGGATATTAATTTGCAGTCTAGATGAGTTGAAGGAAACTTTTCCATAGTGAATACATTTAAGAGTGATACCCACATAATCTTTTCTTAAATCAACTAGGAAATTATAAACCGTACATCATATGCAATGGATTCATGTTTGTGATATTGTTAAACTTTGACAAGATCTCACTTTTAGAAAAAATTGACCGTGTCAAGTTCATATCAATCAGGCGTGAAATAAAGTGTTACTGGTTTACATAGTTGACTTCTTGGTTTTGGCATCCCTTTGAGCTATGAAAACAATATGACATTAGGAGAAACGAAATTCAGCTCACATGGGCATAGTTTGAGAGTGGCATTAAGCAGTTCCTAGATTCTGAAAGCTTCATCTTGAAGATCTGCTGTTGATACAGAGTAGGCTCTTTGCAGGTAACTTACGAATCTCCCAATGAAGATGAGCTCTTTGCAATGGCAGATGCTCTATCTCCTGGGAAGTTACATGGTTTGAGTGAAAGGTATAAGAGCGAAAAGAATTGTCCTGCAGAATCTCACATCGATATGCTAAAACCCACTAATTCTTTTGCTTGAGAGGGGCATAAAAATTGTAGTTGTAACCATAGGCGCTTGTGGAGTATTTCTATGCTCTAAAGAGGGGTCTATATTGACGAGAGCTGTTGTGGAGAAACCCCAATGCCTTGGCATAAGTTCAGAACTCCACAGATTGATCTCATCTTATTGCCCTTCGCAAAAGTTTCAAGATGCCAAACATATCGAGGGAACCTCTCATCTCTTTGCTTTGCATCTTCCTGGCCTTCCTGCATCTGTTGAGTAGCTTACCAGGGCTGGTGATTGCTTAGTGGGTGCTACACTCATCGATATGTGAAGGTTTGAACATTATACAAGCCGTCTCAGTCAGTATTGCAGCAGCAAAAGCCACTGTTGAGGCAGATTCGAACGTACCTTTGACGTTTGATTTAATTGGAGTTGCAGGTATGAATATTCTTTCAATTAAGATGGCAGGAATTTATGCATTCTTGAATATTCTATCAATTTGGTTTGATTCTACTTCTTTTGTTGTGTTAATTTCAATAATTTCAGTAGAGTAGATAAGAAACAAATTGGTGTAATGGAAACCAGTGTGACTCATCAAGGAAAGCGATCGTGCAACTTGTAGAGGCTGTTTCTGAACATGATACCTTCTCTCAATAGGTACAAGCTAATGAGTGTGCTGAGAATACTGTAGAGCTGCATTTTGCGCTATATTTTGCTATCCAAGACACAAACAGAATAAATTGGAAAAACTTTCGTTAGTTTAAGCATGATGCTGGATTCCTATTATCTTTAGGAAATGGATGTGAACTAATATGTAATGAGGCCATAAATGATTGTGCCTAAACTTCCTTGGCAGATGATGCGAAGGTTGTTTATAATGGACTAGTGTAAGCTGCTGCTATCTTCAAGATAATGATGATCATCAATGGACCGGTGCAGAATTGGACTTAAGACCGCTCATCGTTGGTCAACTTGTTTTGTTTTTAGGGTTCCATTTGATACATTGGAGGTGTAAAATATTTACTACACAAGTAGAGTTGAGATACTGACAGAAGTGTTTGGTTTCTGGCACTGCATCAGTTTCATTAGTAGATGAATCCTTCCAGTCCAAGATTGTGTGTGAAACATTTTATGGTTTTAATAAATATCCTCAGTCATTTCTCTACTCATTTCAATTTCTTCTTCCGGCAGAAACAAATTCCTTACCATTTATTTAAGAATCGGGGCCTCGGAGGAAACTGTACGTTTCATGCAGTGTGATGTTTTGGTTGCTACGGCACACTTACCCCCAGCCTGCGGATTCAGATGCCTGCAAAGACCTCCTTACGTCTTTATCTGCTTCTGAATTCTGTGGCTATTCTAATGTTCCGACTAGAACGATGAAATGACATTTGAAGTGACGAGGCTCTCAATCTCTTACTAATCTTGAGTTAGGTACTTTGTCACAATATACATCGTTTGTGCCAGTGAACAGATCATGCTCAGTTGGTTAGATTCTTACATTTGATCAGTAGCTTCGTTGAAGAAAAAAGAAAAAGAAGCATGGCAATTCACTTAAAAGGCGACTTTTTATTTACCAAGTAAAAAATTATTTTAATGATCTTTTTTATTTAGTATACATTTGTCATGTATCATATCGTCAAGGAGCGTAATCTAAGGACAACAAAACTAAGTACAGGAAAAAGGGAAAAAAAAATTCAGTTGGCAGAACGGTAACCATGGCCAATTTGAAGATTCTCATTGGTTTGTAGAAGCTGAGGAAAATGAGGAAACAACCCAAAATGCAGACGTAGCAGCTTCTACTGAAGCAAAGAAAGCCAAAAGAATAACAAGCCACTGATTCTGCACCTTTCCTTAAGAATTGAAAGTTCAAATCGAACCATCCAGAAAGAGCAAATCCACGGAGATGGCTCGGAAGGAATCAAGACCAGATCATTCTCCAAAGAGTTCGTGAACTCCAAGGCGCTCCTATCCGTAACAGAACCAAAGGAGAAAAATTCTCAATGTCCATTACCTTCACCCATCATTTTTGTCCTTGCCCTCTTACCAATGTGTTTATCTTTTCGAAGGAGGATGCAAGAGAATAAACTATATGAAATACAATAAGACAACATTAGCCTAAGAGATAGAAGAAGACAATCTCAAAAGTAATCTCTGTTGAGCTAAAACATCTCAAGGCCCTCCTAACATGACACTAGATTGTGGGACATATAACAAATACACACAAAACATTTCCGATAACTATGCATGGAACTCTAAACACCATTGGTATCTCCCAAAGGAAAACTAGTATAAATTATCGGGGTACTTGATGAAGTTGAGAATGTTTCTAGCTCCATCCCAGCTTCATCATTGTTAATTGGCACATCAGGTGGATAAATAAGCGGTTT
Source organism: Eucalyptus paniculata subsp. matutina (assembly GCA_017140255.1). Taxonomy (NCBI): domain Eukaryota; kingdom Viridiplantae; phylum Streptophyta; class Magnoliopsida; order Myrtales; family Myrtaceae; genus Eucalyptus; species Eucalyptus paniculata. Next base: position 21,787,066 of record CM029441.1, on the reverse strand, counting down.
TGGAGGCATATGGAGTTCATCAATATCTCCTTCAAGCATTTCTAGGACTTTGCTCATTGAAGGCCGATGGTCAGGATTTAATTGTATACACCAGAATGCTTAAACCCGCAATAATTCTTTGCTCGGGAAGGGCATAAAAATTGTAGTCGTAACCATAGGCACACGAGTATTTCTATGCTCTAAAGAGGGATCTATATTGACAAGAGCTGTTGTGGAGAAACCCCAACGGCTTGGCATAATTTAAGGACTCCACAAACTGATCTCATCTGATTGCCCTTCACATAAGTTTCATGATGCCAGACATATTGAGGGAACCTCTCGTCTCTTTGTTTTGCATCTTCCTGGCCTTCCTGCATCTGTTAAAAAGCTTACTGGTGCTGGCGATTGCTTGGTGGGTGCTACACTTGCATCAATATGTGAAGGTTTGAACATTATACAAGCCATCTCAGTTGGTATTGCAGCAGCAAAAGCCACTGTCAAGGCAGATTCGAATGTACCTTTGACGTTTAATTTAATTGGAGTTGCAGGTATGAATATTCTTTCAATAAAGATGGCGGGAAATTTATGCATTCTTGGATATTATATCAATTTGGTTTGATTCTTCTTCTTTTGTTGGGTTAATTTCAGTAGAGTGGGTAAGAAACAAATTGGTGTAATGGAAACGGGTGCAACTCATCAAGGAATGTGACTGTGCAAGTTGTAGGGGTTGTTTCTGAACATGATATCTTCTCTCAATAGGAACAAGCTAATGTGCTCAGAGTACTGTAGAGGTGCATGTTGTAATATAGTTTGCTATCCAAGACACGTCAGAATAAATTGAAAAAACTTTCATTAGTTTAAGCATGATGCTGGATTCCTATTATCTTAAGGAAATGGATTTGAAATAAAATGTAATGAGGCCAGGAATGATTGTGCCTACACTTCCTTGGCAGATGATGCTAGGTCGGTGTACTCAGCTGCAAAGGTTGTCTATAATGGACCAGTGTAAGCTGCCACTATCTTTGAGATAATGATGATCGTTGAGGGACTGGTGCACAATTGGACTCAAGACTGCTCATTGTTGGTCAACTTCTTTAGTTTTTGGGCTTCCATTTGGTACATTGGTGGTGTAAAATATTTACTTCAAAAGTAGAGTCGAGATACTGACAGAAGTACAGTATTCAGTTTCTGATACTGCATCAGTTTCATTAGTAGATGAATACTTCCAATCCAAGACTCTGTGCGAAACATTTTATGGTTTTAATAAAGATCCTCAGTCATTTCTCTACTCATTTTAATATCTTCTTCCAGAAAAACTAATTCTTTGATTCAGTACCATTTATTCGAGAATTGGGGTCTTGGTGAGGTATCTGTATGTTTCATCCAGTTTGATGTTTTGGTTGCTATGGCATTCTTCCCCCAACCTGCGGATTCAGATGCCTGCAAAGATCTCCTTACGTTTTTATCTGCTTCCGAATTCTGTTACTAACCATCTAATGTTCCGACTAGAATGATGAAATGACATTTGAAATGACGAGGCTTTCAATCTCTTTCATAGAGTAGACCAAACTGATCTCGAGTTAGGTACTTTGTCCCAATATACATCGATTGTGCAAGTGAACAGATCATGCTCAGTCGTTCAGATTCTTACATTTGATCAGTAGCTTCACTGGAAAAAAAATAAAAAAAAATGCATGGCAATGCACTTAAAAGGCGACTTTTTATTTATCAAGTAAAAAGTTATTTGAGTGATTTTTTTATTTAGTATACATTTGTCATGTATCATATTGTCAAGTGGCATAATCTAAGGACAACCAAACTAAGTACTTAAAAAAGGAAAAAGAAAAATTCGGTTAGCAGAACGGTAACCATGGCCAATTTGAAGATTCTCATTGGTTTGTAGATGCTGTGGAAAATGAGGAGCCAGCCCAAAATGCAGACGCAGCAGCTTCTCGAGGAGCAAAGAAAGCCAAATATATAACCAGCCACTGATTCTGCACCTATCCTTAAGGATTGAAAGCACAAATCGAACCATCCAGAAAGAACAAATCCTTGGAGATGTCTCGGAAGGAATCAAGACCAGATCATTTTTGTTCTTGCCTTCTTACCGATGCGTTTATCTTTTCGAAGGAGGATGGAAGAGAATAAAACTATATGAAATACAATAACACAACATCAACCTAAGAGCTAGAAGAAGACAATCTCAAAAGTAACCTCTGTCGAGCTAAACTATCTCAAGTCCCTCCTAACATGATCCTAGATTGTGGGGACATATAACAAATACACACAAAACATTTCCAATCCAACTATGCATGGAACTCTAAACATCATTGGTATCTCCCAAAAGAAAACTACCATAAATTATCGGAGTACTTGATGAAGTTGAGAATGTTTCCAGCTCCATATCAGCTTCATCATTGTTAACTGGCACATCAGGCGGATAAATAAGCGGTTTTGGAGGCATTTGGAGTTCATCAATATCTCCTTCAAGCATTTCTAGAACTTTTCTCATTGAAGGCCGATGGTCAGGGTATAATTGTATACACCAAAGTGCAACTATTATCATCTTCCTTATCACCGTCCTTTCCTCTGCTACAATTTCTATTTCAACACTTTTTTCTTCATTGACTTGGTCATACACCCACAATGGAAAATAAATTTGGCTTGAATGTTCTACATTTGCATTTATATTCTTCCTTCTACCTGCCATTTCCATGAGCAACATCCCGAAGCTATAGACGTCCGCTTTATAAGATACACCACCGATGTTTCTATAGAACAATTCAGGTGCCATATATCCTAAGGTCCCTCTTGCAGCAGTTATTGAGACTATGCTATGATTAGCAGGATAAAGTTTCGCGAGTCCAAAGTCAGAAACTTTCGGAGTGAAATTCATGTCTAAAAGAATATTGTGAGGCTTGATATCAAAGTGTAGTATTTGCATGTCACACCCCCGATGTAAGTAATCAATCCCTCTCGCCACCCCAAGAGCAATCTCATATATTTTCTTGTAATCGAGAAACTTATCACCTTCCTTAGTGAAAATTTGCTTATCCAAAGATCCATTCGACATAAGATCATACACGAGAGCTTGTTTCGAGCCTTCAAAGCAAAAACCAATGAGTTGCACTACATTAACATGGTAAATTCTTCCAATAGTAGCCACTTCATTGATAAAATCTTGGCCCTGGGCCTTGGATTGCTTCAAAATCTTGACGGCCACTTCCTTACCGCTTCGGAGTGTTCCTTTGTACACGGAACCGTATCCTCCTTCTCCCAATTTGTGCTTAAAATTTGCAGTGATCTTCTTAATATTCAAATAAGAGTACCTTATGGGCAAAAAGTTGTTGTGAGACTGCAAAAATTCTTCGATGTTCTTGTCCATTGCTAAGTGCCTTCTTCTATAGATGCATATTAGAAATATCCCGACAAATGGCATCCCAATTACGAACTTTGCTACACAAAAATACACTGAAAAAAATCTGATAGGTTAGAATATGTTTTTTTTTTTTTTTAATTATTTCAAGAACAAATCATTGCAGCTTACCTAGTAGAAATATAAAATCCCCAGTTATCCAAATGGTCATGTCATCTAGGAGACCTGTGGAAGGAATGAATGATTTGAAAAGGAATTGAAGGAAAAGAAGTCTGGAAAACAAAACTCACAAGGAATAATAATCTTTGTTTACATAAATGATTGACGATACAAGAAATTCCTTTTGCCTTCTTAGCAGTCAACAAATACAGAGAAAATGCTATTTTCATTTTTAATTGATAATTTTGTTTCTCCATGAATAGGTAAATGCATTTTTTTAAAGGAATTTGCTAGTACAAGTGTTTCTTAGATTATTAGTTAAGTGACTTATTAAGAAAAGAAAATCTGAACTCTAGCTGACAAAAAAAGTAGTCATGTGGCTGCTCGAACAATGACCCCTTTCTTTACAACGGGAATTCTATCGTTTAGTGGAAAGGAAGTATAATCTAGACTCACTTACGTGTGCAGATGATGGGTCTGTTTGTGGTGACTTCCACTACCACTTTTTTTTTTTTTTTTTTTTGGGGGCCAATTTTGCAACTTCTACAGTTTGATTTCAACATGTAACACAAAGATCTAAAATCTTTCAAATACACAAATGTTGACGTATACTAACATGTATACTTCGTCATGATTTTCTTGGATTTGAAATACTTTTTACATATCCAAATTTTGTGGAGAAAGTAGAAAGTGAAAGAGTGTACGCAATCATGCAAAATTGCGGTAAAATTTCATTGTCAGCTAATGCTTACCGTCATAATAGAACTTGACTCCGCAAACCTGGCCGTCCAAGATGCTACCGAAATCAAAGAGGCAAAAGAAAATTTGGCCCACGACGTGTCCGCATCTCTGCAAGAGGATGCTACGGGAAACACTTATGCAAGTGAGGGTCGACTCAAGAGGGATGGGCGTCGGGACGTCTATAACAAATCCATCGGCCATCATGTTATGGATAAGCTCGTAGTTGTAGAGGCTATTATTTATCTGCTCATTATTTGCAGAAAAAATTGATACCTTGGTCCAGCTACCAATGGTGCAAAAGTCCCTAACATCTGATACGTTTGGATTGGCCAAAGCATACAACTTCCAACTCGATGATGTGTTGGAAGAATATGACCCCACAGTGCATGATGGATTAATAGCGATGTAGAATGAAGAACTAACCGGCTTTGAGCAGTTCACAATGACCACACTCTTGGTTGGGGGGGTGTAGTGTGTGTAGGAGTACTGCAGGTGGAGGGGCCAGTTACCTGTCGGCTGGTGACGGGGGAGAGATGAGCAATTGCCTAGATGAATCCCATCATCTACCAATCTGATTTGGTGACTGGAATAATTGATAGACAGCACATAGTATCTGCCACGATTCATGTATAGAATAGTGCGATTACCTTCACAAGTCAATTCGTAGTTCGAGTTACCACATTCTTTTGGATCACTCTTCAGTCGGAATGGATCGCTTATATTATGAATGTCACCGCAAGATGAAGCGACACATAATGGATTACTCAGCTTTGCGATGCTAGTCATCCCTTGCACTAGAACAAGAATGAGTAGCAAAATTTGATAGGTACTCACAGGGCTAAGAACATCAATCATGTCTCTGTTTGTCTTTGGGCAAAGAGAAACCAGTGAAGAATTGCTTTTTGTGTGCGGATGAGGCACAATTTAAAAAGATCGGGAGTAGGTGGTATGATCCTCGACTTTGGAGTCGCCTCGCGCCGCACAAAAAGCACAAGTCAGTCAACCTAACAAATGCACGCAATTCAACAAATTAAAGAAGTCCAGCGCCCTCAAAAGGGGCGAGTACCCAGCTGGCCAATGCAGCGCATCTAGGAAATTACACCCATACATAGAAAATTAGAGATGATTTTTCTCTATTACTTGCGCTTTCATAGGGGGGCGTGCACAGAGCCGGCCTACGCAAAGATGCAGTGCATCCAGATCATTTACGCCCATAAAAAGAATTAGAGATGATTTTTCCCATTTGACTTTTCGTCAACTCTCTCGACGTAATTTTTGGGTCGATCTTGACCCCATCCACAAACAAGTCCATTTCTCTCCCGCCCTATCAATCACTTCCTATCGACAGATAATCATTCATCTTAAGAAGCATTTATTTCACAAAAATAAATATTTTAAAAAATGTTTTCTTAAAAAGAATAATTTATATCGCTTGAAATAATTAGTTAATAAAAAAATTATTTTCAATTTCGTTAATGATGAAAATATTTTTCTTTTATTCATTTTTATAAGCAATATGCTGAATCATTTTTAGGAAAATGTTTTCCGAATCATTCATTTTTCAAGAAACAAATGAAACCCCAAAACTGTTCATAGCACTAAATCATATATTGTTCATCACAACTGTTCAAACGACTTTTTTGTAACTCTTTCTTCTTCTCTTTTCACACGCAACACGCAACTTTGATAATACATTCAAGGTGAAATTCCATTGGAGAAATTGAGTAATTATTAAACTCGTTTATTTATAGTTTTGATGTATATCCTAGAGGTCTGTTTATTCTAAACCCACGACAACAATAGTATAGGCAAATAATACCTTAAGGATAGTTGCGACATCTTGATTAATCTGATTTCAATTGGATAAATTGGACTTTTCATCGACGCGCTTTTAGTGCTCTTCTTGAAGTTGGCCACTCACGAGATAACTAACCTATCCGGTGAAGCCATTAAGAGGTTTTTGAGCCTGTCCCCTATTGCACTGCATCATTACTCACGAGATAACCCATTCAGCTAAATTGTGAGCTTGGCGAGGCCATTTTCGAGCCCGTCCCGGCCCCGCTTGGTGGTCTCGCTTTGGAAGTTGTCGTTCCTTGCCGCGTCCCCATCATTCTGATCCGAGCAGAACGTTAAACAGGTGAGATTAACTCACTAATCATTACTTAGTAAGTTAATGACGTTTAAAAGTTGTTTAGTTTAGACTAAGCTTGGTTTAGTAGATAATTAGAACGGTTTAGTAGATTAGTTAATTATCAATGCATGTTAGGTGGTTAGAGTAATGTAGTTAAAGCAAAAACAAGCTCTAGAATTTATCTAGAGTAGTTGGAAATTTTTTGGGCTTGACTCGGCTTCCAATTAAGCTTTTTCGGGCCTAAGTCGCATTTTTGGTATTTATTTATTAATTTCCGTAATTATTTAATTAATTAATTATTTTTCAAAAATTAGACCGAAATAGCCGATGACTGGGAATTTTATGTTGATTATAGTGGTGTGATCTATTTATTTAATTGAGCTCTAATTTGTGTTGTTTGTGTGTGATTTGCGAATTTGGGAATTTATTCCTAAATTTATTTAATTTTAGTATCTAATTAGAAAATTACCAGACGTCGGTTTACAGCTTCAAAAATTTTTTATAGACTATATAAATGGTGGGAATTTTGAAAGTAAAGATATCATATTTTTGGCTAAGGCTGACCGTGTGCCCACACACGATTATTTTATTGGGTACCCTTAATTGAGGAATCAAGTTAAGAAGTGTAATGTTGTTGGTTGTAGGTGAATAATCGTTTGATGATGTGGGTTAGATCAAGAATACCACCAAACTTGGAATTGGTTGTGCCGTTGAGCCGTAATTCAACATTACCACCAAAGTATGGTTTTGTCCACTAGACCGTAATTTACCACCGAAATTGGAATCGGTTGTACTCGTCGAGTCGTAATTTAGCATTACCACCGAACTTGGAGTCAGTTGTGCCCACTAAGCTATAATTTAGTAATACCACCAAACTTGGAATCGGCTGTGCCCACTGAGCCATAATTCAGCATTACTGCCAAAGATTTAGTAGGCCGTGCTCGCTGAGCCGTAATTCAGCATTAGGGTTGAGTAATTGAGATGACTGGGGATTGGTCTTGTTGACATATAATCGACTGAGTTGATTGATCGATGATTCGATCTGAATTCTTGATTTGATGTGATGATGTGATTCGATGATTGTTTATTGAATTGACTTGCAAGAATGAATTGAGGCCAAGATAAACCCTCTGACTCGTGATTGTGCTTAGGCAGCCTTTAGGCGTATTTTCTTCCTAGTCGGGTCTTAGGGGGTTGAATTTGCTGAGACATTATCTCACCCCATTGTGGGATAACATTTCAGGTCCTTAAGGTGAAAAACCCGGAGCTTAAGGTAGAAGGGTCAGGAGCATGGATGGCTTGGGAGTCCTTTTTGAAGATAGACTTCCTAGACCCTAGAGTTGACCTCTATTTGTAAACCAAATCGTTTGTAAAAGTTGTGCTAATTGATTTGAAAATTATGGCCCTACTTTTCTATCCCATTTTATTGTTGTCTGGGGATTTATTAATCACTTCTGCACACGTATTAAAATGAATCGGTCGGCGATGGGTCCTAGGGCATCGCTATTCTATCGACCAAGCAGGGATGGGCACGTGCTCGGAGGATCGGGGCGTGACAATAGTGATCGTTATCACACATCAAAACATCAAAACACTATCAACTATTGCTCTATCTTCATCAGCAATCAAACTTCTCAATAATCTTAAGGTATTATTGTTTTCATGAAGATGGAGATAGTGGTTGCATCAAGTGCTCGGAATCTTGATAGATAAATATTATTGAGACTTTTGTTTCTATTTATATGGTTAAGTCATCTTCCTTGTAGCATAATAGATTATCTCACGTTGCTTAACTACTTTGAAATTTGTGAAAAACAAAGTGGTGTGATATTGTGTCATAATCTAGATAAAAAGGAATTCGAAATATGTTCACAAGCAAAGATGACTAAGAAATTATTCTGAAAGGTAGAAATATCTAAAGATGGAAATTGTTATGTTATTACATTATTTTTTATTACACTAGATATACTCATGTTTATCTTATGAAATCAAAAGCTTTAGATGTGTTCAAGATATATGAGGCTATAGTTGAAAATCAAAGATTTAAAAAATGATTGGGGAGAAGAATACTTCTCATTAGTTTTTTTTGCAATTTGTGAAGAAAATTGGCTTTGTGCATGCACGTTATTCACAACAACAAAGTATATTGGTAGAAAAAAAAAAGAATCGAATTTTGGTAGGTATAGTTAATTCCATGATATTACAAGCAAAATTGCCAATAAATTTGTGGGGAGAAGCACTTCTTACTGCATGTCACATTCACAATAAAATTCCATCAAGGAAATTTAAGATATCTCCATGTGAATTATAGTAAATAAAGGTACTGGCATCTAATACTTTAAAGGGATAAATATACCGGAAGTCTTAAAACTTGTCACGAAAGTGTAATTGAGTCCTAAAACTTTCAAAAAGTGCAATTAAATCCTAAAACTTATTACAAAAGTGTAATTGAATCATAAAACTTTAAAAAAAATGTAATCAAGTCCTAAAACTTATCAAGTTTGTGCAATCAAGTATTTCCATTAACTCCACTCAACTTGACAAACGAAAAATGTTAATAAATTTTAGAACATGATTGCACCAAGTTCACAATTTGTAGGACTTGATTGCACTTTTTAAGAGTTTTAGGACTTAGCTTCACTTTTGTGACAAATTTTAGGACTTGATTGTTCTTTTTGAAAATTTTAGAACTCAATTGTACTTTCATGACAAATTATAGGACTTTTAATGCACTTATCCTTACTTTAAAGTATGGAGATGCTTTGTGTATTCTAAGCGAATCAAATTATGACCAAGGACATAAAAAGTGTGTTTACTGGATATACTAAAAATTCTAAAGTTCATCGCTTATTGGATGTTGAATCTAATATCATTATAAAATCAAGATATGTTGAATTTCTTTAACACAAGTTTCTTAAAGATTCAAGTGATACCTTAGTATATTCACAAACAACAATTGACGCACGTAATTCTTCATTAAGAAAAAGAGAACTATTTGATTCTCCAAGTGAGCCAAAGAGAAGTCAAAGAGTGAAGAAAACAAAATATTTTGATTTTCACTTTGTAACTCTCCTGGTATAAGGAGATAATGAAAACGTTATGAATAAATTGTCCATGTTAATTCATTTGGACGGAGATCCAAGAAGGTTCAATGAGGCAATGGCTTCCAAAGATGCACCATTTTGAAAGAATCAATTGATGATGAAAGGAGGTGTTGAGGAAGAATTCTTAATACTTTGTAAGATTGTCTAAATGAAATTTTTTATCTTACACAAATCCCAACAGCATTTGGCCTGCCTTGGAGACTAAATACAATACGGACAAATAAAGTACGGATAGAACTACTAAATATTTTGAATTTATCATGATTAATGGAAAATCTGTTTCTAAGCAAATGGAGGAACTTCATATATATTTTGTCAAACTCAAAGACTTTATGGTTGAAGTTTCTAAACCTCTTCAAATTACGGCAATTATTTAAAAATTGCCTTCAACTTAAAATGATTATTGAAAGAAACTTTTCCACATGACTGAGAACCTAACTGTTGATATTTTGATAAAAACACATTCTAATTGAGGAAGGGTCTTAGGATCATGAGGTTAATTGTGTAAAAGAAGTTACAAGTAATGAGCAATTTGTTGAGAATGGCAACATGAGCATAGACAAAAACAAACATTGAAACAATGGCATGAGAAAATAGATTCAATGGTATTATTATATGGATTTAAGCATAACAATACTAATAAGTGCATTTATTCAAGGCTTTCCTAAGAGTATGAATTTATAATATACTAATATGTAGATGATATGTTGATTGTCGGTACAAATATGCATGCCATAAATGAAGTTACAAACTATATATATTGATACAATTTTAGGTATCGAAGTGATAAAACATAGCAAGGGTTATGCTTTAAGTCAAGGCTACCATGTGAAGAAAAATATTAAAAAATATAAACATTTGAGAATTAAAGAGTCAACTGTATCATATGATGAATCAATTCAATTGATGAAAAATATTGGGCGACTTTTACTACAATTAGATTATACTAGTGCAACTGGAAGTCTGATGTACAATATGCATTGCACTAGACCAAATATAGCATTTACTATGTGTAAATTGTCCAGATTTACTTATAATCCTAGTATATTACATTCAGGTAAAAATGGTCAATCAAAGTTAGTGGGTCCTCCATGACACTTCTTCTCTTTTTTTTTTTTTTTTGGGTCCACTTACTAAGAATGCTTAAAACAGCAACTATACTTTTGTATAAAATGATTTATGATAAATTGAACATAAAATTGGACTTATTAAAGAAAACAAAAAATTGTGTCACCAAAGCATACTTTTCATTAATATGTTCTATAGTACAAATAGAGATATCACCACCTATAATTATAGTGGAAGTTAAAAATAAAAGATAACGATTTGATCTACATGAAAATTGATCAAAAACAAATCATAAGAAAATGAAGAACGCCAAGGTCTTTCATGGAAAATACTTGACCAAGTGCATGCTCAAGATGGTTCATTAATTTTGGGGAATCACCAGTACGGACTATATCATCCACATATAGAAATAGAATTGTAATATGACCACGATGATGATAAATCGTGATGGATTAGTTGTGTTGCAGAAGAATCCATATTTGAAAAGAAAGTTGTTGAACTTGTCGAACCATGCCTTGGGAGATTGTCTAAGGCAATATAGCGCATGTTGGATAAAGCAGACAAGGTCATGATGAGATGAATCACGAAAACCTGGTAATTGTTCCATATAGACAAGAACATCAAGATCACCACGTAAGAAGGCGCTCTTGACATTTTGTTGACACCTAAATTTTGGCGACCCAGTCATTTATTCAATGCATAAAAAAATTAGGGGTTAATTTTTAACCCCTAAACAAAAATAACATATAGTTTTAGAAGCATTCATTAATTAGTTTATATTATTTATTTTTATCGCATTTGCATTGGACTTACGACGACTAATGAGCTCTAATTTTATGAATTGGGAGATAGATATATTTAGAAAAGGATTCATTCTATTCTTCCAATATTCAATTATATGACGAGAGATTTTTCATATATTTAGGCAATATATACACCGAGGGATATATTTCTTGACAGAAAAGAAGGTTTCGAATGAAATATCGGAAAAAAAATTAAATAAAGGAGAATATTGCACGTAAGTGCATATATCTCGATAATTTATTCAGGAGGCTATGGGCGAGCAGAAATTGATTTTCATGCATATTGAGAAAGGAAATTTGAATCTGATATGGGTAGATTGGAAAAGTTGAACAAAGGAAATGAAATATTCAAAAAAAAAAAACCATTCTTGGCCTACAAAAGAGGACTCGCTAGAGACAATGGGGGAGGCCACCGCTGCAACTTGGCGAGCTTCCCCTGTTCCTGCGCCCTACCGTCGGTGCCGATCCTTCCCATTGTTACTGATACGATACGACAACGCAGCTATTGTCCTTCTCTTATTCGAGTCGTGAAGTAGCCTTCCCGTGGTTCCTCGACGAGGAAGCTTTGGCCACGCTTGTAGCTAATCCGCCAGTGCAATCATCGCAGAGCGGTCCATCTAGCGACGACTAGTCCTTGCCACCTTATGGGTTGCTGAGCCTTGCGCCTATGACGCCTTTACCCAACCCAGCGCCCAAAGAGTGAAACTTCCTCGGTTTCCTTGCAATATCAATTTTGCTCTTGACGATTACAAATTGTTCCGCAAGTTCTTTTGCAGCCAGTCCAACGAGCTTATCGCTGAAATAATCAATTGTACATGATGTATGGTTTGTAATTTCCTAGTTAATTTAAGAAAAGATTATGTGCGTAACATACTTAAGTGTATTTACTATGGAAAAGTTTCCTTCAACTCATCTAGACTGCGAATTAATATACTAGTGGAAGCATAACATCACCAGCCATCCAGACTCCTGGAAATGTAATCACCAGGCTATGAATTGGACATACATTATTGGCGAATGTCCATGCAAAGCAACTAAATTTTGTTTTGATATGCTACATGCATAATTCTCCAACCTGAACCACAACTTTCACCATTTTTCTCTCTATCCATGCAGATGGTAAAAGAAAGTTTGGCTCATGACGTGTCCGCAACTCTGCAAGAGGATGCTATGGAGACCAAGTACGCAAGTGAGGGACGAGTCAGGAGGGGTGGGCGTCGGGACGATTATAACAAATCCATCGGCCATGATGTTATGGATTAGCTCGTAGTTGTAGAGGCTACTATTTATCTGCTCATTATTCGCAGAAAAATATGATACGTCAGTCCAGCTACGAATGGTGCAAAAGTCCCTAACATCTGATACATTTGGATTGGCCAAAGCATACAACTTCCAACTCGATGATGTGTTGGAAGAATACAACCCCACAGTGCATGATGGACTAATAGCGATGTAGAATGAAGAACTAACCGGCTTTGAGCCATTCACAATTGACCACACTATTGATTGTGGCGGTGTACTATCTGTCGTAGTACTTTGTGTGGTTAAGCCAGTCATGTGTTCATTGATAACGGGGGAGAGACGAGCAATTGTCTTTATGAATCCCATCGTCTACCAATCTAATTTCGTTAATGGAATAATTGGTAGATAGCACATAGTATTTACCACTATTCGAGTATAGAACAATGCGATTATCTTCATAAGTCAGTTTGAAGTTTGAGTTACCGCATTCTTTTGGATCACTCTTCAATCGGAATGGATCGCTTATATTATGAATATCACCACAAGATTAAGCGACACATAATGGATTACTTGGCTTTGCAATGCTAGTCATCACTTGCACTAGAACAAGAATGAGTAGCAAAACTTGATAGGTACTCATAGGGCTAAGGGCATCAATCATGTCTCTGTTTGTCTTTGGGTAAAGAGAAATCGGTGAAGAATTGCTTTTTGTGTGCGGAGGAGGCACAATTTAAAAAGATCGGGAGTAGTTGGAATGATCCTTGACTTTGGAGTCGCCTTGCCCCGTACAAGAAGCCCAAGTAAGTCAACCTAACAAATGCAAGCAATTCAACCAATTAAAGTAAGTCCAGCGCCCTCAAGGGGGCGAGTACCCAGCTGGCCAACGCAAAAATGCAGTCCATCTAGAAAATTAACGACGTGAAGTTTGGGTCGAAGTTTGGGTGCATCTAGGAAATTGCACCCACAAAAAATTAGAGATGATTTTTCCCTATGACTTGCGCATTCATACGGGGCGAGTACACAGCCGGCCAGCGCAGAGATGCAGTGCATCTTAGATCATTTACACCCATAAAAAATTAGAGAAGATTTTTTCCCATTTTACTTTTCGTTAACTCTCTCAACATAATTTTTGGGGCGATCTCGACCCCATCCACAAACAAGTCTATCTCTCTCCCTCCCCATCTCTCGACATAATTTTCGGGGCGATCTCGACCCCATCCACAAACAAGTCCATCTCTCTCCCTCCCTATCAATCACTTCCGATTGACACATAACCATTTGTCTTAAGATGCATTTATTTTATGAAAATAAATATTTTAAAATATATATATTTTAAAAATAGTAATTTATATCGCTTGAAATAATTATTTAATAAAAATATTTTTATTTTCAATTTCGTTAACAATGAAAATATTTTTATTTTATTAATATTTATAAGTAATACGATTGATCGTTTTTAGGAAAATATTTTCCGAATTATTCATTTTTCGAAAAACAAATAGAGCCCCAAAACTGTTCATTGCACTAAATCATATATTGTTCATCACAACTGTTCAAACAACAACTTTTTGGTAACTCTCTCTTCTTCTCTAATTTTTGGGGAGGCGGTGGCGGTTGAGCCCTTAGCTGCCTACCCATTTTTTTAAATTTTTAATTTTTTAAATATTTGTATTTATATTTTTACATATTTTAAATAAATTTTGTTTTAAATTAAATTTAATTAATTTGTATATTAATTTATTACCATGTTAGCACCAAAATGTCGTCGTTTTTGCATTATTTGGCCACGTCAGCATGCAAAACGGCGTCGTTTTGCACTTACTTCGCCGGAAATTGCGCATGTTAGTATTTTGGCCGGAGTGGCACTCAAGTGATTCATTTCTCTTTGATTTTGGCACTTAAGTGTCACTTTTGTAAGTTTTGGTACTTAACTATCCATTTGTGTCAACTTATGGCACGTAAAGCGATCTTTTACCTGAGGAAAAGCATGACCTTTTGAGTTGGCTTTTAGGGTGAGGGAGATCCAAGACCACCTAATATTGGTATCATAGCCTATGTTAGTATTTTGGCCGGAGTGGCACTTAAGTGATTCATTTCTCTTCGATTTTGGCACTTAAGTGTCACTTTTGTAAGTTTTGGTACTTAACTATCCATTTGTGTCAACTTATGGCACGTAAAGCGATCTTTTGCCTAAGGAAAAGCATGACCTTTTGAGTTGGCTTTTAGGGTGAGGGAGATCCAAGACCACCTAATATTGGTATCATAGCCTATGGTAGATTGATGGGTTCTCAATCTATTTCGATGTTGGTGAATATCTCAAGAAAGAAATCTGGTGATTGATGCAGTTTAGACAAGTGAGCATTGTGGACTACTAGAGTGGGCCAAATGGCAAATTTCATGGTTCGATGTGAAGGAAGAAACATGGGATGAAGTTGAGCGTTGGAGACTTAGATTGAGATTAGTTGATGTAGGAAGATACCTAAATTAAGGGGGAGCAAACTTAACACACGTGAGGAGGAGATCATTAAGATGTATGTGTAAGTTGTCTTAAGAAGAATATTACATTAGAGAATTAATGTGATGTGGAGTATTTAATATATCTTAGTTCGCACATAAGTCATTAGCTTAAGTTTTTTGAGTGAATGTGAATCCAATTGAATATGTTAATGGGCTCAGACTTGAGCTCCTCATGGCTATCTCTCAGAGTGAAGGTATTGATTTCATGCTACGTGCTTTCAATAAATGGTATTAGAGCTACTAGTTGATTTGTGAGCCCCCAATCTATTCCGATGTTTAGCGAATAACTTAAGGAAGGTATCTAGTCACCAATGTAATTTCCAGGATGTGGGTGTTGTAGTGTAGTAACGTGACCTTGACGGTAGACTTTATGGTTTGATATCTTGATATGGGATGATACTTAGATTAAAGGAGAATAGACCCAACACTAAGCTCACATGTGAAGGGGAAATTGTTAAAATACATGAGAGAGTTACGAGATGTTGCGGCTTTGATTTAGGGCTCGATGTGTGAGGGAAAAGTTGTTGCAGTCCTCCCACATCGATTGTAAAAAGAGCTAGTATTGACACCTAAAATTTGGCAACCTGTTTAATTGTCTATTATATAGGAAAATTAGGGATAGACCATGACCCCTAAACAAATTATTAATTAAATAATATATAGATATTAGGAGCATTTGGATTAGGCCCATCTACTAATTGGGTCGATGGTGGATGAGTCTAAGTGGATGTTCTTGAACTTAATGGATTGGACTAAATTCGCAAGAGTGTTAAATTTTGGCCAAGGCCATGGGATTCATTATGGCCCAAATTTGAATTATAATTTCCAAGTTGGAATAATTAATTTAATTGATTTAGTACTTGGAAATGTGATTTAGTTTATTTTGTGAAGATTCAACTAGAGGAAATAATTAGAAAATTGCCTGGAAAACCCTAGACTTCGCCTTTATAAAGGGAGGCTACACAATTAAGATACACTACCACAATTTTGAGAAAGAGAAAATACACTAAGAAAGAAAAATTGTGGGAGATAGCTGTAGGGAGAGTACAGCCACAAAGGCCGAATTAGAGAGAGAAGTGGATGGGGTGCTTTGTTTCCACAATAATTGGCCTCCAACCCGCTCTTGCATGCTTGGCTCACAACGCCCCTCTACAGTTTTTCTTGCCATCGCCGTACCTTCACCTTCACCTCCGCAAAATGTCTCGATCAGCCTTCAAGCGAGTATCCAGTAGTTCCAGTCGTGGTCCTCATGTCCTCAGCGACACCTGTTATTTTGCCAAGTCCTGTATCAGGCCCGGTGTCCCAAGACTTGTGACCAGCCATCAAGTAAATGCCACAAATGCTGGTGACCTCTTGCCGCAGTCATCACTCGACATTTCAAGTCTTCAACAGCAAAACCGAAGAACCGCTGCACTCTTATTCGTCCCCACGTCTCATTGACAATCAGTATGAATTCTTGCAGTTTTGCACTTGTTCTCTTTTTGCAGGCTTTTCTCAGTGAAGTTTGACACTCATAAGCACAATTTTTCATCCATCACACAAGAGGAGCCAATCAGTGGTCAAGAAGGAGTACTTGGTCAAAAGAGCAAAAAGACCAAAGTGGGCGTAATTGGATTAAGTGGAAAATCTAGTGTACAGTCGATTTCTTGTAATCCAGTGTGGCTCGATCAACAGAGTGAGATTTAACATGAAGAGTAGAGAACATTCCAACATGAACCCAATGAAGCAACAAAACAAAGAAAAGGAAAAGATGACTCGGAAAGAAGGATTGATCCGGCTGTGAGAAAAAGTTCTCACTGAGATGTACTTGCCTTGATGTTGTACCTCACCATTCCCTTTGCATCGAGTCTATCGCCCCTAGTCTCGCTTGCTTCTGTTGCCAATCATCACGAGCTCCCTTCATTGGCCACGTCGTTGCATCGTGATCCCAAGCTTGTGATCCCTGCCGAGCCGTTATGCCGCCATGATCCACACCACCATCGAGTAGGTCGTCGCTATGAATCGTTGCGCCATCACTGGTCCAAGTTTGGGAACAATATCTTCAAGATTAGGTAATTATTTGATGTTAATTCAATATTTGATTATGTTACCTAATTTGATAATACCTCGATCCAATTGTATATGTTGAGTGATAGGTATCCCCAACTAGGATTTATTTCCTATTCTGCAATATTTTATTTATAAGGCTTTAAATGAAATTATTAATCATGTGTGATCTCTTAAAATTGATATTTTGATCTTTAATACTTTGTTGACACCTAATTTAAAAAATAGAAATAGAAAATAATCTTCGATTAGAGGGAAATTTAAAAAATAAATGAAAAATTGAATTCAAAAATTCAACAGCCAAATGTTTTGGAGCCTTTGTTGTTGAGAAGTTGAGTGAGGATGTGCAAATATATCGGAAAATCTTCATCCGCAAAAAACAAACTCAAGTCTTTTTCTATAAATAAAGAGTACGAAGCCTTGGTAAAGGGGGGGCTTCTCTTCATCTTTCGTCGAAAGAAAAAAATAGAAAACTGAAAGCGAGAAAAAGTGTGGGGGTGACTTCTCTTCGTCCAGAGAAAAAGAAAACAAAAAGAGGAAAAGTTAAGAGAAGCTTTTGCTTCTGCAGAGAGAGAGTACGAAGGGAGAAGAGAGTGTGCGGCTGCAGAGGAGGAGAAAAGAAAACAAAAAATGAAGAAAAGTGAAAAGGGAAAGGAAAAAGCCAAAGCAGCAGAGGGGAGGAAGTGATTGGACACTTACTGTTCATCTTCTTCCCACTTTCGCTGCCCCAATCGCCAGTTTCTCTTCACCCGCGCTGCGCTCGCACCGCCGGTCTCCACCAGCCATCGTCGCGCCGACCCACCACGACCCAAGCGCCGACCAGTAGCCCACCGCGCCCACCGTCGATCCCTGCTTGCGCCTCCACCTCGGCGTCCCCGTAGCCGAAGTCCACCGCGCCTACCGCTCGTCGCAACACCAGCAGCCTCGACGCCTGACGCCGTTGCCCTGAGCTCCGTAGTGCCTCGCCTGCACCAGCCGACGCCGGAACCGCCTCCGCCAGCAGTTTGCGAGTCCTCGTGCCGGCCTGTGCGCATCCCTTGGCCATCCCGTCCCTGAAGCCCAGTGGCGACGCCGCTTCCGTTTGATCTCATCGCGCCTCGCCTGCCCGCTGCTACACCAGCAACCCGCGAAGCAACCACTGCGTCACCGTCACGACCCGCTTGCTCGTGATTCCGATCCACCGTCTCTGCTCCGACACCATCACCCTCTGCAACAGATCTTGAACCTTCCGTTCACCGTTGCTCGTCGCCGCGTTCGCCATCGCCTCGCTGCCGCATTGCCGACACCCCTGCAGCACCTCCGTCCGCGACCACCAGGTGCCTGACGCCCGACGACCGCGCCTCTGCAACCTGCAGTGCCTGCACCTCCGCCGCTCGCCACCGCTGTTTTCCGGAGATCACTTGCTGGTTCCTGTTGCCTTTGAGTTATCGACCAACGTTATGTCAACTCGGCGGTTTTGTTGACTGGTTTTTGTCACTTTTGTTACCGGAGGAAAAACAAGTGTTGCTGTGAGTTTGACATGGCTGTTCCGATACTGGTTCTCTCCCATCATTCATACTCGGCTAAATTACACCCCCGGCATCGAGACGTGATTTTTCCTTGGGGGTGTTCTCTGATTTCTCTTTGTGCAGGTGCTGTTATTAGTGACAAGAAGCCGTACCCTTGACTAGGTAATTCCTATAGACTCAATTTAGATCAAATATTCGTTTTCGTAATCTATGAATTCGACTTGATTTGTTCTGATTTATTTTTATCATTACCCCCATCAAGAAATTTGTCATATTAAGCCATAATAATCAAAAATATTGAACCGCGAGACGGCGGGTTAGATTTTTGATTATTTAGACTTTTCATGGCAAATTCATGATTTGCTTTGCATCATTGAAATGTCATTGATTTACATAGATAAATTTTCAATAGTACATGTATTTTGATGCATCATTGTTATTTGCACATCACATATCATATCATATGTCATATCTAGAATTTAAGTGCTTAGGTCCATATGCATTTCATATTTAAAGCTTTGCGTTTCGATTTTTTAGATTCATGTAGAATTAGGATGATTTTCCTTTAATAAAACCAAAACACAAAAAAAAAAATATATTAAAAAAAAACAAAAACAAAAAAAAATGTTATTTAGGTTATATAGATTTCATAATGTGCACACCACATGTTGCGCCTTAGTTAGTGGGTCATAGGTTAATGCTTTAATATTCCCATCATTTTTTTAATAAAAAAGGCCAAAGATTAGTATTCCATCATTATGTTATTTTTAAATAATAATTATTAAGTCATATTAAAAAAAGAAAACACAAAAGTCATTTACTTAATTAATAGGTCAGTTCATAATTAATCCCATTTCATATTATCATTGTTTAATATAGGGTGCATATGTATAAAGTATAATTTATCAAGGTTGCATTATTTTAAAATTAAAAAAAAATCACAAAAAGAACATGCATATAGAATTACCACAGCATTCATCTCATATCATGTAGTACATGCATTTTTAGGATTATGTAAATAAGATTGCATACATATAGTGATAGTTCTAGTCATACCATATGAATTGCATCTTGCATGTCATTAAAATAAATCCATGATATTAAATTTAGATTAAGATTGCATATAATTGACATTTAAAAAAAAGAATAAAAGAAAAATTAGGTGTCTTGTCATTTAGAAATCATGTTTAGGGCATGCATTTTTATTAGCATTTTTCATTGAATGTTTTTTTTATTGATTGTGCACCCACATAACCACCATTTGCATGTTAGTAGTTTAGGTTAAAATTTATTAACATTGTCTGCTAAATATTTTTGAAATTAAAATAAAAGGTACCGAAAGGGCATTAGACTAATCTAGCGTAATCATGTCCCCGGATTTATTGAATCTCTGGTTTGTAAAAATAAAGTATTCTCCCATACTTTATTTGGGTTTCTAATCAAACCCTAATTGACTAGTGGCGGCTCCAAATTGAATTGAAATTGCATGTTTAAATGAGTAAATTTCTTAACATCAAGTCGCGATTGGTAGGACTTGGGAGGGTCCGTGCCAAGTCTTCGGACTTGATAATCCATTAGCCTTCTTAAGTAATTCACCCTTCAAAAATTCGGGAAGGTCGCGACATACTTAAGATCAATTTATTGATTTTATCCGCGGAAAATTCGTGTTAATTTGATATGGCTTCCTAATTTGAATTGTGAATTTTACCTTTGGTGAGTGGGCAAATCTTTTGAATGTTATCTTGTCTTGATTGTTTTCCTTATTTGAAAATATAAAAAAGATTGCATATAGATAAATTAGGTCATGTGAGGTAATATTGCCTAATTAGAGTAGATTGTGTTGCATAATTAAAATAGAATGCATATTTGGATAGTTTTTTCATAATAATTTGAATTGCTTCTTAATAGGATTATTTACATAGCATGGCATATTTAGGTAGTTTCATGAAGCTAAGGATACTCATCCAATTGAATTGAATCACTTTCTAGTGTAGATTTGATAATATCTTTTTATAGGTAGTTTATTTACATTAATTTTTAATTGTGAATTTTAATAAATAAAAAAATCATATGCATATCATATAGATTACTTGCAGATCGTGTCATATGCCATGTCATATGGTCTATGTCATCATGTGCCATATCATCACTCATGCCATGTCATTGCTTATATGTCATTTAGCGATTGCATATTTAGATTCATTTAATTAAATTGCATGTCATGCACATAACTTTAATTAAATCACATGCCATATTAGAGTAGTTGAATGCCAATTTTCCTGTCATTATAAATTGCATCTCTAGGTCCATGTACTTTGGAAATTGCGTGCTATGCTAGAATAATATATTTTATTGTCATTATAATTAAGACATTCATATGTCGCATGTCATATTAGACCAATAGCATGCACTGCTTATAGCTTAGTTTCATTTATATAAAAGAAAACCCAAAAAAAATTATTTGCAATTGCGTGTTAATTAGAAACATATATTTAAGTTGAATATGTGGTTTTTTCTATTAACACTGCAGATAATTGCATTGCTTCGAGGTAAACACATCTTCTCTATCCTTGCAATTTATTTATTGTTTTCATTATTGGTTGTTATTTTGATGTTTGCGCATCTCATGAACACCTTGCATGTTAGTAATTCTAGTTAAAATGAATCTAAGCTACCTACCAAACATTTTTTGCAATAATAGAGAAAATGTACCGGAAGGACGTTAGAGCAATTTTGTGTAATCAAGTTCTCAAGTGCATAGGGGTAAAGTATAATTTTTGATACTTTACTCGGGTCCCTAATTGACCTCCCAAAAACTTATTAGTGGTGATTCCAAGATGAAAATTATTTATATTGTAAGAACTTGAACCCTAACACATGAACTGGTATAAACTTGAGAGAGTCTGAGTTAAGTCAAGGCTTAATATCACAACATATGGTGGTCAATTTATAAGTATGAGGGAGTGCCTCACCATTTGAGCTAGTTTTTGGGGATAAGGGAGACTCAAGACTACCCAACACTAGTATCAAAATTTAAGTTACCAATAAGTTTGAACTCAATAGTCACACAAGAGAGATACGGGTTGTCATGACTCTGACCTAGGGCCCAGTGTGTGAGGGAGGGATTGTTGGGGTTATACCACATTCGTTTTGGAAGGGAAGGGTGGTCGGTGTGAGGAAAAGTTTTACCATTTAAGCTAACTTTTAGGGAGAGAGAGGTTCAAGACTATCTAGCAGACTCGTGAGAGAAAGTATTACCTTTAAAGCTAGCTTTTGAGGTGAGAGATACCAAAGATCACCTAACACCACTATCAAAGCTGATCATAGATTGATGGAATCCTAATCTGTTCCAATGTTTGGTGAACATTGCAAGGAAGAAATCATATTACCAATGTAGTTTCGGGCAGGTGAACATTATGGTGTAGTAGCGTCGGCTTGATGGTAAACTTAATGGTTCGATTTGGAGAAAGAAACCTAGTGTGAAGTTTAGCATTTGAGATTCAAATTGAGATAAATTGATGCGTAGAGATATTTGAATTAAAGGGGAGCAAACTCAATACTAATACTTACATGTGAAGGGGAGATAGTTAAGATGCACGTGTGAAGGTATTAAGGGTGCGCATGGAAACACTTCTGTTTCTTTTTTGTTCCTGGGAACGAAACAAAAAAAAAAAAAAGTGTTTGTTCCGAGGGAACGATTTTTGACAAAAAGAAACGCGTTTGGTAAGTGTAAAAAAAAACTGTTCTTGGAATAAAAAAGAAAGAAACATGTTTGGTAATCGCAGTCAATTTCTGTTCTTAGAATAGAAAAAGAATAGAAACATGTTTGGTAAACGCAAAAAAAAATTCTTTTTTCTTTTTTTAAAACATTTTTTTAATAAAGTTTAAAATTGATATTGAATTCTCATTCTTATGAAATTCTCATTAATTTTATTTTGTTCATGGTTAGTGAAGACAAACATTTTTAGCATGATCATATGGCATATTTCGTAAGAAATTTTGTAATTAAAGTTTGTATCAAATTTTTTCAAGTACTTTTTTATTTTTTAGTTTTAAAGCATATAACTTGATATTGATTTCTCATTCTCATTAAATGCTTATCAATTTAATTTTGAAAAATGGTGAGTGAAGAAAAATATTTTCAACATGGTCATATGTGTGTCCTTAAACGAAAAATTTCATACATCTCAACATGAACTCTTCCATACATGACATCACAATAATGAAGTAATATAGTTCATTGTTCAACTGCATCACAATGATGGAGATGGACCTGGCCATGGTGAGGGCGGCCGTGTAGCCGGAGACGCTGGCGGGAGAGGCTGGGAGCGGCGAGGGCCCGCTGCCGGCAGGCCATCCTCGTTGCCAATTCCTTTTGACCGTCCCAGTCCCGACACAAAGAATTATGTTAGTGAGGTGGAATTTCGGATAATTCGTTTGTAAAAATATCGCGAATTTGAGGTTCATGTCTATCGATACGTAGTTTAACATAGTGATTTCTCGATTACAATATAGAAAGATTTTCCTACTCTGATAGGCTCGTTATTCCAGGTGCCTCGGATGTGATCATTGCACGGAATATTTTTTTCTTACATGATCAGAGAGTTTGCACGAAAACACATACGCATGATCATCATTAGGATGACCTGCGATCGTCACTTCCAAAGAAACCAATGTCTAAGTAATCATCCGTCCATAATGATCGCTTATTTAGTATTCTTTTTAAAAGAGTCGCTTCATCAAAATATATATTATCACAAGTTATGACTAGTGAAATTCGACATCGAACCACATTAGAAGAAGTTTGCTACTCTGAATTTTTTTAATTGTCGACTTCGTCCTCCTCCAAACTATCGCAAAAACCCCACGTGTCATCATTTTCACATCTTTATTTAAGCAAGATTGCATATCATCTCTGAGAACACGAGCTTTCCAATGAGAGAACTCAAAATGGCCAAAATTAATTAAAGCGCCTTTTGAACAGAAAGACCACTAGTGACATTTTTTGCAATAAATACGATCCATCATTTTCTTTTTGTTGCTCGAATGTTTTCTTTTTACTGTTTCATTTGGTAAATCAGAACGTAGATTAACAAAAGTATAACTTCGAAAATCAGAACCGCTGACGAGTAACTTTTGCAACAAAATATTACATTTTCATTCCGTCCGATAATTGCATTTACTAGCATCCATTGGCAAATACCCGTACCTTAGTAAATTCTCAGAATTATTACAAAGCATAGAGCTGCAAAGGTAGATGCTGAGACATGACAAGTTAGGTAAATACTTAGATATATTAATAACCTTCTTCGCTTCACACCATTAATTAATAAATTTCACAATGACTTCCCTTTTTTTTATGAAAGAACCAAAATGAAATTAATCATCAAAATCCGAGGACCCAATTCGTGAAAAAAATAAATAAATAAATTCAAAGACGATATCGCACAAATGGAAGAAGTTAAAGATTTCTCATGCTACTATTCCCAGCATTTTGATATATTAGTAACCATTAGGTTAGATGAACGGGGAATCCCGTGAAAATTTGTCACAAGAGCGTTGGAGGATGATGATGCTACGCTAAAAACAACATCAAGGCAAACATGTACAAGAGGCTATTGACCTAGGAACTACAAAGTACTCGAACTGGAATGCAGTTAGTCCTCGCACTTACTTTTTCGCCTTCGACTTTTTATGCTTTATTCCCTTTGTTTTCCGGTTTTTCTCCGTCTTTTTCTCAGATGCCATCTTGGCATACACCGTTTGGGATTCTTGGATGATGAGGCGCACGTGGGGATCGTCCTTGGGCATTTTGCTCAGCACAATCCTTGCAGACTTGAGGTCTCCTGAAGCCAGAAGGGCTTGATACATCCTACCAATGTTCATAAAGTAGAGACCCACGAGAATGTACTCCTTACACAGGAATTTTGATCGTTGGATCCTCAGACAATACAACCATTTGCTCCTGGATTCCTTGTAAGATTTCAGCAGCTTCACAGTCCATCAGACATTTGGCATGTTTTGGGAGTTCTATAAATTCAATAAATTGACAAGATCAGGGAGCATACCCAACACAGTAACTAGTCTAAACCAAACCTTTAAATTGACGAAAAGGTAAAGTATTATTCACACGTAGCATCATCACCAATATGCCCAATAAATTGAAAAATTCAATACAACTCTGCTCTTTGGCCAGAAGAGGAAAAACCACGACTCCACAGTCCAAAATGAACCTGCTGAAGTCCAATCTGTATGACTCTAGTAAGTCAGAAACGAAACAATCATAGAGGTTGCCAACATGCAGACCTATGCTTACAAGCATGAGTCAATGATTGGGTAAGTTTATTAACTGCTAAAGGTAGACGTAATTTGTAAGGCATCTGTCTCTCCATTCGTATTAAATGCCTTCTTGCCACCTTCTTGCCAAGCCCATCTCGCTTGAACCCAAAATTTTCAAATAAAAAAATTTAGGCCAATTACTGATCTCATTTGGATTTTCATACCTAAAACAAACCAATTCAAGCGAAGCTCCACACGTGTAGTTATACCCGACAGTCAGCGGTTGAAGCAACCCATAAGTAAGATATTCAATCTGCGCCGCTAAAAAAAGGAGCACTATAGCTAAACACCTACCCTGCTCAACTCTGAGCTCCAGAGGAGGCTGTTCTTTGGGAGCGGAACTTTTGGCAGCCCTGCCAGTCTTATCTCCTTTCCCTCCTTTGCCCAAATTCACTAAGGAAAATACACAGATTGCCAGGACAAAATAATCAGCACGCAGTAAGTAGCAAATAACACATCGCAAGCAACCGAAGCCACATGGAACTGCCAAGCAATAAATCCACAGAAACAGCCCGAAAATGATGAATTCGGAGACGGACATTTATTCAACAAGCTGTCTGCTTTGCTGCCAGATGAAAACCCGAAAATTCCATCCCCGAGACCTGTGCAAATAGCCGCCCACAACAAAGAAACATCACCACAAGGAAACGGAGCGAAACCCGGATAGTCACAGAACCCACATCTCCAAACCACTTATAATCAACAACCACGAAAAAGAATCAAACAACCCAAACGCTATGCAAACCTTCGGAATCAAACTGAACCTTCCTCCCCTTCTTGGGTTTCCCAGAACCATCGTCCTTGCCCTTCGCGGACGCTACACGTCAACACACACACAACCATGAAAAATTCTCTCAGCATAAACCCAAGAACAGCAAGAGAAGCCGATTGCCACAAAAACAAGAATGCAATCGAAAAACGAAGCAACGACGCGAGAATCGGAAGAAAGCGAAAATGGGTCGCGCTAACTTTTACCTCCGTTGGGAGTGGTGGACTTGAGCGAGGACTTGGCCGCTTTGCCGGGCAGCGAATGCCCCTTCCCTCCCTTCTCCGCCATGACCAGCCTCTGCAACACCCCAACCCAAGAAATCAATGCAAATTATAGCACGATCACGTCGAATCATGAAATGGGTGAAACCGGAACTAGCAGGCCGGAGGAGGCGAAGGGGGGCGGTGCACGAGGCGGACGTACCTGAGGGGGGGAAGCAGAACCGGAGCTCGAGTTCGTCTCCTTGCTCTACCGCAGATCTGGGTGAGCAACGCTCGCTCGAGGCTCGAGCGAGCCGTCCTAGATCTGTCGCGCCGAAGGGGGAGCAACGCCGACCCGAGAAGGAGGAGCACCAGAAACGTACCTGGAGTCGCCGGAGTGAGGAGTCGCCGGAGAGTCAGCCGAGTGGGAGCCGCCGGAGAGATGGGAGAGACGCCGGAAAAGGAAGAACGAAGCTTCAGCCGACGAGAGGAGCGACGAGCACGCACGAAGGAGAAGAGTTGGCCTTTGTTCCGATTTTGTTCTTTTGTTCCTTTGGTTTTTGTTCTTTTGTTCCGTCGAAGAAGTGTTTCTTTTTCAAAAGAAACAACTTTTTTATTTTTTTTTTTTTTCTTATTTCGTTAAAAAAAAAAAAATAAAAAGGAGCAATAAACGCAACCAAACGCGTTTTTGTTTTTTTTGTTAACACTTTCCGATGAGAAGTGTCTGGAAACGTTTTTAAACGTTTACGCACGCCCTAAGTTTCTCCTGCATGCTCCCTACAAATGGTATCAAAGCCGTTGGTTGATTAGTGGGCCCCCAATCTATTTTGGTGTTTGGTGAATATCTTAAGGAAGGAATTTGATTACCAACATGGTTTTTGGGTTGTGGGCATTGTGGTGTAAAAATGTGGATCGAATGGCAGATTTCATGGTTCGATTTGAAGAAAAAGACCAAGGATGAAGCTATGCATTAATGGACATTCAAGTTGAGATATCTTGATGCAAAATGACACTTAGATTAAGGGGAAGGAGAACTAACGCTAAGCTCACACGTGATAGGAGATTGTTAAAATACACGTGTGAGTTGTATCAGAGAAGTTCTATATCGAAGAATTAATATGGTGATAGAAATTAATATATTTTAATTGGTTCATAACTTATAGGCTTAAACTTTGAATGAAGGTCGGTCTAGTTTTTGGGTTGAGATAGGTTCAAGACCACCTCAACACTAGCATCAAAGCTAGTTAATTTGTGGGCTCCCAATTTGTTCCGGTGTTTGATGAATATCTCAAGAAAGGAATTTGATTACTAACATAGTGTTCAGGCAGTGCATGTTGTGATTTAGCAATGTGGGCACAATGGCAAACTTTATGGTTTGATCCAGAGAAAGAGATCAAGGATGAAGTTCGGCACTGATGGAGATTTAAGTTGAGATATCTTGATGCAAAATGATACTTGGATTAAAGGAGAGCATACTTAACATTGAGCTCACATATGAGGGAAAGATTGTTGAAATATACGTGTGAGTTTTGTTAAGAAGTCCGATATCGAAGAATTTGTATGGTGTTGAGTAGTTAATTGCAAGTAGATAAGTTGACGAGCTCAGATTTGAGCTTCCTTTTGGCAATCCCTCTGGGTGAATGTATCGAATTTCTACTGTGCGCTCCCAACAAATGGTGTAAGAGCTGTTGGTTAATTGTTGGGCACCCAATCTGTACCAGTGTTTGGTACATATCTCAAGGAAGGAATTTCAATTGGCTTTTAGGGTGTTTATTTCATTCTTGTGGCTACCACCTAAGACTTGATGTGTGAGGGAGTATTTTATCCTTTGAGCTAGCTTTTGGGGTAAGAGAAACCCAAGACCACCCAACATTACCTAGAAAACTTATAAAAAGTAATCCCTCCGGGAAAAATAATAGGAGGTATAGTCCAAGCTAATATTTTCTATCTTTAACACATTTCAATGGAAGGAAAGATTGGTTGTCAAGGTATTATATCGGCAAACATCCAATAACTAAATGTGTGTTTCGGAGAATATCTAGGTTTTTGTCATCTAGTAAATATGGCAGCATCATAATATCCATCCAACACAATAATTTACATTCCAAAAATCTATAGAAATATGACATGGAACTGATCACGCGAAACGGTCGAGTGTCAACATATCATCTCTAAACATGGTTTCTCCAAATCATATCAAGAATGAGAAACACTAATATGGCATGAGCATTCTCGGTAACCATACTGAAAATTTCAAAAGCTTTCTCTGGACACTTTCTATGTCATCGTGACAAAGTCTATCCTCCGATTGAAAAAAATACAAATCTACATGAGAGGATACTTCTTCATTACATTCAACAAGTCATCTTGCCCTTTGTTTTCCAACTTCTGTCCTGCAGAGCAGTCAATTGAAGCCACTTATTTAGGTAAAGAAAAATCCAATTTATGTTAATTCGTGCAAGAAGAGTTAGCTATCTTGGTTGTTAGATTGTAATCTTGTTATGGTTTTAGATCTTATGCAGATTGTGGTATATGAACTTTTGCTGATTATAATGCAAGAGAGATAAATAAAAAGGCCATCATGAATTTGAAAAAATCATGATCAAGCTTAGATCTTACACATACTTGTTCTGTTTCAACATACGTTGATGCAGAGACTTTGTAAAAATTTAGGTACCCAAATATATTGGACAAATTGAGGAATTTCAGGGAGGGTGGAAACCCATTGACTGAGTTCTTCGAGATCTTTCAGATTATTACAAAAGTCAATGTTCGAGAAGTTGCAAATTGAGAAGGAGATCAACATGAAGCTCAAGAGCATACACACTTGGTTGAAGGTCTCAAGTATGGTCTTGGTTATGACTTTCTAAACTGTGCTGATCTACTCAATCATGACTATAGCGGTTTTTGCTCTGGCAGTGGCCGCTGCTCTAGCAGCTGCAATTGCCTTTCTGATGGATTTGGTTGGCAAGTGGATTGACTCCCTTTGAAAGAATTATGAACATATGCTTACATGATAGGGGGAGGTGATCACCTCAATGCAAGTGAGTACTACAAAGCTTTCACTATCTTATTATAATGACCATACCCACAATTTCATCAAACCAAGTTAACGTCCCTATTAAGGGTGCGTTTGGTTGGACTTTTGGGGAAAGTCTTTGGGAAAATGCAAAGGACTTTGAGGTTAAGGAGTTTTCTAAAATGCAAATTGCGTTTGGTAAATTGTAATCTAAAAGTCCCTTGTAAAGTACCTTTAAGCAAAATGGTGTTTGGAAAAATTTACATTTACAAAGGACTTTTATAATAATAATAATAATAATAATAATAAATTAAAAAAATTAAAAAGAAAAAATAAATGGTTGGCAGGCAAAGGGTAGGGTTGCCGGCGATCGAAATTTGTCGCCGGCGGCCGAGGTCTCAAGTTGCAAGACCTCACGCGACCGCCGGAGACCACAAGTCCTTCTCCTTCATCTGCCGCTCCATCCACCGCCGTCGAGTCTCACCCCTGCCCCCGCCTCACCGACGCCGCCCTCACCGTCGTCGTCGTCGCTTGCGGGAACGCCCTCCGCTCCCTCGACCTCTCCGAACTCGGACGACCCAGATCGGTTCGCCGGAGGTCGGGCGACCCAGATCTAGGTCGCGGCCACTCGGACGACCCGGATCGGGTCTCGGTGACTCGAGCAACCCGAGTCGGAGGTCGCACGACCTCACCGCGACCGAGATCTGGGTCGCCTGAGTCGCCGCAACCCAGATTTGGGTCGCGCGACCTCCGGCGACCCAGAACTGTGTCGCCGGAGGTTACGCGAACTCGCCGCGACCTAAAGTTCGCGGCGATGCGACTCCCGAGGGTCACCGATGTCATGCCACTGGCCGGCGACGGTTGCCGTGACCACACCGGCCTCACGCCGACCTCCGTCGAGCCCGTCGTCGAGCGCGTCGTCAGCCCCTCGCGATCTCGCTCGCCAATCTCAACGAAGAAGAAGGTGAACAGTTACGAGGGCAAAACCGGAAAAATGAAATGTTAGTAAGGATATTTATGAAAAAAAACTTATCACTTATTGGCCTCTCAGCATTCCGACAAGGCTGAATGCCCAAGGCAGCCTCCTACCTGCCTTGGGCTTTCAGCCTTCCAAAGGCCTGCTTTGCCTCAATCATCTTTGCAAAATAATTTCCCAAACACCAAATTTTAGCCCAAAGGGCTTTGAGTGCTCAAAGTGGCTTGGCAAAGCCACTCCCAAACGCACCCTAAGTTCAAAAAAATAGTTTCCCCTTGAAGTCCTCACATCTAACTTAATGAACATTGTGAGGCTGACCTGATTTTAAGTAGCTGTGATGATGAGAACAACGTCTAGGAGTCCAAAATGCAAGAAACTATGATTTCCATAAGCAATTCTCACAAGTAAAAGCTCTACAATCCATTACCTTTGTGTCTCTCAAGGACCTAGACAATTAGAATTCTAATTTACCGTTTGAAGGTATAGATCAAGAGCCTCTTGTGGAAAGCTGATTTTGCAATTGAAGGGAAAGCATAAGAAGTAAAGCTAGAAATAGCAGACATCAAGAAGTAGCCGAGAGATTTCATGAAAGATGCTGTAGAACTGGAAAAGCAAGCCAATATGTGCTCCAGGGGATTATGAAGCCCCCCACCAATTGAAACGGTACCCCTATAGTGCCATACAAAACTGTTGTTAAGTGTTTGTTTCATTGTGAAAGATGTAATGTGAACCTCAATGTGCATTGCCTTCTTAGTTCAACAAAGAAAAAGACATCGACATTTGGCATTTGATTTGTTAGGATTATAAAAAATAGGTAGCTTTTTGACAAAAAGGCCTTTATCACCTTCCTACCTTAAAAAGTAATTCTTCGATCCTAAGTTCCACATAAAATGAGGCTGGCTTGTGTGTCAATATATAGTTGATATATATTATGGGGTCTTTGTGTGATTATTGTGTTTCTATATGTTCCTTGACTGGAATTAATCACTATTATATAATCCTATGAAACACATATTGGCTAGCTTTTCCAATTATTTGACATCTTTCAAGAAATCTCTCAGCTTCTTCTTGATGTCAGCTATTCCAAGCTTCTCTGCTTCTGCTCCCTCCTCAATCACAAAATCAGCCGTTAGCAAGAGGCTCTTATTCTGTACCTCCAGACGATCAATAAGAATTCTAGTTGTTTCCATGACCATGAAAGAAACAAAGGTATTGGCCTGTCGAGCTTTTAGTTGTATGAATTTACTAATGTAAATCATGGCAACTTCTCTTGCAGAGTTTCTTGCATTTTGGACTCCTAGACGCTTTCCCCATCATTAGAGTTACTTAAAAATCAAGGCAGTCTCACAATGCTCATTATGTTAGACGTGAGGACTTCAAGGGGACACTATTGTTTTGAACTTGACAAGGATGTTAACTTGGTTTGTGGAAGTGTGGGGATGGTTACTGTAATAAGGGAGAAAAAGGTTTGTAGTACTTACATGCACTAAGGTGAACACCTTTCCATGTTCAATAAGCGTATTTTCATAATTCTTCCAAAGGGAGTCAATCCACTAGCCCACCAAAATCATGGGAGAGGCAACTATAGCAACCAGAGCCATGGCGACTGGTGAAACAAACACCATAGCAGTCATGACTAGATAGAGCAGTATGGCTTCAAAAGTCGTAACTAGTATAGTGCTTGAGACCTTTGCACAAGTGTGTATGCTCTTGAGCTTTGTGTCAATCTCCTTCTTGATCTGCAACTTCTCAGACATTGACTTTGTTGATTGCAGATAATCTGCAAGATCTCAAAGGGTCTGCAGTCTTCTTGAAATTCCTCAATTTCTCCCAGGTGTTTGGGTATCTAAATTGGTTTTTCTCGAAACTGAACAAGTATATGTATTCCTCACCACCTTTGCCTTGTAATGTTAGTATATCAAACTCTAGAAATCAACTCAACCTCGTTGGCAGAGGATATGAAGTCGAATGCTATTGCGTAGAGAAGACCGGAGAGAATGAAAACGTTAGCAATAGTAGCTCAAGAACCAAATGTACTTAGATACATGTGCTATCAATGAAGTTCCTTGAGAATTAAGATACACATACCTGTGACCTTCTTTCTTGTTTTCTTCTTCGAAGCAATGATGCGCGTCAAAAATCAGCTATTGGGTATCGCATGCATACTTCAAGCAATTCTCAAGGGTGGCACAGAAATCTAGGATGTGCAAGCTATTCGGGAAGTCATCCCTGATAAGCTCGAACAGCTTTGGAAGGTTTCTCCTGGTGTTGGAATCTCCCATTGACCATCAGGTAAGATCATTAGGTTAACAAAAGAGAGGGAAAGTACACTAAAAGGAAAAATAATGAAGCAATCATAGAAGTTCACGTCCCCTAGAGAATTTTAGAGCATGTGAAATTGAAATTTGAAGGAAGAGCATGGGAAGGAACTCCGAGTTAAGTTCATCGTGGCATGTCCCAAAAATATAAACTATTAATAGAGAAATGATTCGAGACCATGCTAACTAGATTTGGAATGAAATAACTAGTACAGACCAATCCTAGAACATGAAACTCCAATTGGAGAACTGCGTCTACGGAGTTTGATTAACAAAGCCAATTGCAATTCATATTCCGTCTTATGGAGTTTAGGACAAATATTAGATAATATTGACGATTTTTACACCATTCTCACATGGATGAGAGTCACATTGATGCAAGAAAATATGCATTACAGTACAAGGATGATAAATGACTTGAGTAGTTACCGATGTCCATGCCCTATATTTTAAGCACCTAATATAAATTATTTCTAGTTTTATTCTGTGAGTCATCCTATCTAGTGGGCTAGTACATTCATTTTCCACCTCAACAAGATAGTTCTATGAGTTGGGGTATATCTCATAATCAAGCGGGGTCATGATTTTTTGAAATTCATGAGGGCCTTCTCATTTGACTAGCTTGCTTGGTAACCAGCAAGAGTTCAAATTCCACAATCTGCATAAGATCTAAAACCATACCAAGAGCACAATCTAACAAGCAAGATAGCTAACTCTTCTTGCACAGTGGAATATAAAATGGATTTTTCTTTACCTAAATGAGCTGCTTCTTGCAATTGACTGCTCTGAGGGACGGAAGCTAGAAAAGAGAGAAAGAGCAAGATGGCTTGTTGAAAGAAGAATAAGCACCCTCTACTCTGGATTTCTAAATCTTCAATTGAAGGATAAACTTTGTCAGGATTACATAGAAAGTATCCAGAGAAAACTTTTGAAATTTTGGGCATTGTTACTGAGAATGCTCATACCATGTTAGTGTTTCTCATTCTTGAGATGATTCCGAGAAACTACATTTAGAGGTGATATGTTGACACCTGACTTGTTTCTTATGAATAGTTTTGAGTCACATTCATATAGATTTCTGGAATATAGATTTATAGGTGAAATGGACATTATGGTACTGCCATATTTACCGGATGACAAGAACTTAGATATTGTGTGGAATACCTGTTTAGTTATTGGATGTTTGCCAATATAAAACCTTGACAACCAATCTTTCTTTCTATTGAAATGTGTTAAGATAGAAAATATCAACTTGTAATATACCTCTTGTTATTTTTCCTTGGAGACATTACTTTTTACATCTTCTAAATAGTTATGCTTTGCATCTTGTATCATCTCAAATTAGAATTTGGCATCTTATATTGGAATATTGCGTTGCTGCAAGACAAATGGCTATATAGTTATAAGCGTTCTAGGTAATCCTTATGTGCCCTTAACAATGATCTGTGGGATGCCAAATAATATGTTAGCACACAAATTGGAACACACATGCAATTTCTCTCGTTGTCTGGATTAAATCCTAGTTGTAGTTTTTTCTTGGTTTGAGTACCTATAGTAGGTTTATTGGATGATAAAAAAAAAGACTAGTGTTCATGAACAGAGAGAGAGATAGTAAAATCATGGGAAAATGGAAAATATATGGACAAAATCGAATGGCATGATTGACTTTTTTTTGAAAGGTTAACTATATATTTAAGAGATTCATATGATCATTGGGTAGTGCCATCTAGGTAGATGACTTATATCGGGTCGCTAAGGGCCTATTTGTTTTTACTCGAAATAGTGTCTAATTTTGTTCTTTTGTTCCCCGGAAAGAAAAATGAATAGAAATCCGTTTGATAAAATTTTTGCTCCTAGAAATAAAAATCTATTTTTTTGTTCTAGTGAATAAATTTGGAACAGAATTAAGAAATAGAAAAAAATAATTTCTTGTTCTTGGGAACAATTCATAGAATCAGTTCCTATTTTTTTCTTTTCTTTTATTTTCTTGTCTCTTCTTCTCTTCCCCTTTCTTCTTCTTCCCTTTGGCCAGTCACCAGCCCCCGGCGATGCCGAGCCACGGTGAAGCTCGTTGGCCCGAGCCTCACCATGGTTGGACGAGGCTCGACCTTGCATAGCCACAACAAGGCTCAACCTCGCTCAGATCTGGTGAGACTGAGGCTCCCCTTGGCTAGGCGAGCCTCCAGCAAGCTCATTGGACCTCGGCTTGGCCTAATGAGGCTCTGGCAAGCTCACTGGACATCGCCCATCCAATCACTGGCCACAGCAAGGAAGAAGAAGAGAAAAAGAAAAAAAAAAAAGGAATGCAAGAAAAATATAATAAAAATATTAAAAAATTAAAAGAAACAAAAAAAAATTAAGAATCTTACTAAACGCATTTATATCATGGGAATAAAAATTTTGGACAGTTACCAAGCGCGTTCTTTTGCTCAGAAATGGTCTCAGGAACATAATCAGAAAAAACCATTTATGATAAAAAATTGTTCTCCAAAACAAAATGATTACCAAACGCGCACCCTTAAATCTTTTTCCCCTCTATTCTCACCCTTTTTGTTGATTCTCATTATACACTACTACTTGTATGACTAGAACAAAAAGTCATGCTTCATAATTAATATATATTCCAGCAGTCTTAAATCAAGTGAGACATGAAATCTATAGCTTGGATCATATGAGAGACAAACAAAGATGCTCCATTTGTTTCATAAAAAATAAACATGTTGAAAAACAATGCTCTAAAAATAATCATTCCCATCCTTAAAGTAATTCGCCAATGAAAGATATCTTCATTATTGACAATAATTAATAATTAAATATATTCGTAAATAATGAAAATATTGATTGTTTATTAATATATATATTAGTGATAAATATAATCATTTTAAGGAAAATATTTTCCCAATCGTTAAAAAGATAAGCACCCCTTGTCAATCTCGGAATTGCTACAGTTGGTCGGCGTGTCGGAGGATTTTCATCTAAAGAGCAGGAAAAAAAATTGTCACGACGACATAGTCGTGTCCATCGCCCTGAGAAACCCCGAGAACCTTGAGTACCTTCACCAGGTCCTCGACTGATTCGAGAACCCGACTATTTTCAGCTTGAAATCCGTTGATCAGAGTCCACTCCAAGAGCCTGATCCCCGCGGAAAAGCTACCACCTTTTCAACAAGATTCGGCATTGCAGCTTGTCGCTGGACAATTACACTTCTAACTTCTTGGTTCGTGGGTGCGCGCAAGGTGGGGGAATCAATCCACGGAGCGCTTATGAGACCCGGGTTCGAGAGTGATCCGTATTTTTAGAGCGGGTTGATTGATATGTACGCGGGATGGGTAGTTCAGAATCGTGTCATAGGGTGTTGGAAGGGTTTTTTTTTTTTTTTTTTTTTTTTTTTTTTTTTTTTTTTTATCATGATGCGGTGTGTCAGACGGCGATGCTGAGCGCTTCCGACAAGTATGGCGACGTCGCGTTTGCTAAGCAGCTCTTTGACGAAATGCCCGAGAGAGATACTGTTGCTTGGAATGCGATGACTGCAGGGAATGCCCTGTATGGGAAATCGGGGCAGGCCTCGAATATGTTCTACGAGATCAACTGGAGAGTGTGAAGGTCAATGACCCTTCTATGGTTCTGGTTCTATCTGCGTGCACTCAATTATGTGCACTAGATCAAGGGAGGTGACCTCATGCATATATTGAAAAGAGCAGACTTCAGATTGATGTTGATGCTAGGAACTGCATTGATTGATGTGAATGCCAAATGTGATGACTTGGATAGGGCATAGAGGTCTTCTGGGGGATGAAAGAAGGGAACGTTCACACATGGAGTGGTGCCATGACTGGAGCTGGTAGGAAATGTCTCGAGCTTTTCCTGCTCATGAAGAAAGACGGGGTTCTCCCGAATGAAGTGTTGTTGGACTAGTTGAGGAAGGCTGTAAGCATTTTGGCTCAATGACACAGTCGTACGGAATCCAGCCCGACCTGGAGCATTATGGCTGCATGGTTAATTTGTATGGCTAAGCTGGCCGTTTAAATGAAGCCCTAAATTTCATCAATGACATGCCACTGGAGCCTCATGCCAGCGCTTGGGGAGCTTTACTAAATGCATGTAAAATTCACAAGAATATGGAAATAGGCGAGCTTGCCTCAAGAAAGATGCTGGAGCTTGAAGCAAAGAGTCGAGTTGCTTTCGTCCTTTCGTCCAATATCTACGCTGAAGACAAAAGCTGGGAAGGTCTGAGCCATGTGCGGCAGGTAATGAAGTCCAGAGGCGTGAAGAAGCTTCTTGGTTGCAGTGTTGTAGAACTTGATGGTGAAGTTCGTGAGTTCCTCGTTGGAGATAACTCCCACCAAATGCATAGTGGATTTTAAGGATGCTTGGCGAGATCTTCAGGAGGTTGAGATTATCAGGGTACGTGGCTAACACGAACCCAGTTTCATTTGATATAGAAAAAGAAGAGAAAGAGAATGCTATGTCTCTATGAGTTCGAATCTCAATGGCTATTGACTTTTTCCATTTAGATGTTTTGTTACTATTAGGACTAGATGAACCATCTAGAGAGGGGTGAATAGGTGATTTTGCGGAATAGAAAGAAGTTTAAAAATTTTGTAGCAGAACAACTTCTGATC
Organism: Eucalyptus paniculata subsp. matutina; assembly: GCA_017140255.1. Classification (NCBI taxonomy): domain Eukaryota; kingdom Viridiplantae; phylum Streptophyta; class Magnoliopsida; order Myrtales; family Myrtaceae; genus Eucalyptus; species Eucalyptus paniculata. Next base: position 21,750,149 of record CM029441.1, on the reverse strand, counting down.
AAAACTCAAATAACTGTTAGATCTTACCGGTGTGCAAATAACCCTTAAGACAGATAAAATAAAGAGAGTAAGGAATATAGAATTACACACAAATGATAATAGTAGTTTGGCTTCAGTAGGCCTATGTACAATCTCCCACACAAACAACTAATTGGCTAGATTTCACTAGATCAATCTATCAAAGGTTAGTAGATCTGAGTAATGAATACTCAAATTCATGAGATAAATTCCTCACATACTCTCAACCTCTAAAAGATTACATAGTATAGCTTTCAGAGATAAGTATAGCTTTTAGAGACGAACGTTTAAGATTGAAGATTACTCAAAAATTAGGATTTATAAACTTTAAAATTTCATCTCTATATATCCCTTTTAGCAGCTTGATCTTTTTATATAATCCTTTGTATCGAAGCTAACCATTGGATATTTCCTTAGAGGATCGCTCAACCAATCTTCTTGTTGGATTTGAATGTTGCTAGAAGATCTAATAACTTCAAGGTCGTCAAGTATCGACACCTGATTTTTAGTCGATGCATCATTAAAAGAGACAATTTATTTAAATAAATCTATGATTTTTTACAATGGCAAAAATTTATCATTATTTAACATTCGGTATTTTTATTTTCCGAAATCACTTTTTAGCTTCACTTATTTATTTTTGATAAAAAAAAAAAGAAAAAATCATTCCCTCGCTTCCCAGAAGATGCCCACGTTTTCTTTTTTCATTTTTTTCATTTTCTTCTCTTCTTTATTTCTTTTCTCTTTTTTTTTTTTTTTGTACTTTATATTTTTCTTGCCCTAGATATTAAATCGCAAGTTCAAAAGTACTCTAACCAAAAGAAAAGTTCAAAGAAGTATTAAAAAGGTCGCCAAAAAAGAATTTCTCAAAATAGTACGAATGTGATGAATTTCTCTCGTTTCTTCCCCCAAAAATTTATTCCCCTCGTTTAATTCCCCCAACCTCGCGTTAGGCCCCCTTCCCTGGTTTCTTCTCCCCCCAGGAACCAACAAAAAAGAAAAATTATCTCTCATTTCTTTTCCCCAACCACCGTTACCCCAAAAAAAAAAAAAATCTTTCCCCTCGTTTCTTTCCCCCACCCCTGGTAGGCTATCATTCCTTTCTTAAAAATCGTACGTTTGGTCCCATACAAAAAACCCCATTTTTAATTTATTTTCTACTCTTCTTGCTAAATTAAAAGAGAAAGAAACTCAAAAACCTCCTCCCCCTCTTCCTCCTCGTCGCATGACCCTTGGTCGCCTCGCAATCACTTGTCACCTCGCCTCCAGCCCTTCCTCCTTCGCGACTGCAACCTTGCCTTGTAGTTGCAACCTTGGCATCACTCGTGGCCCCACCTCCACTCCAGAAGGGCAGCACAACGAAGAAAAGGAAAAGTTGGGAGGTGGCGGGGGCCGCTCCTTCGCCCTCGCCTCCACCCTCCATTGTCTTCTTCAACGATTCTCTCTCCCTACGCACTTGCAACCCGCCCTAGAAACTCATCATGCCTTGGACACACGTGTCGGAAAAAGTATTAGGAAGAGTTGGCCACGTGTCAGATTTATGTGTGACGACCCAGAGCCGGGGCAGTACGGAGGGATGGACTGAAATCGCCTTGGCAGTACGCGGGTGAGCTTAAGGGCATGTCTCCCATCTCACATTGCTTAGGGGGGAGTCCTGGGTCCCTTTAATCTGTATTTTAAAGTCGTGAGGACTCAGTGTCCAAAGCGAACAATATTATACAGTGGGATCCGGATCGTTACAAATGGTATCAAAGCCAACTTCCGACCGCGTGTGAGAGCCACAAGCGAGGGCGTTGTTCCTTAAGGGGGGAGAATGTGACGACCCAGACCCGGGCAGTACGGAGGGATGGACTGAGATCATCTGGCATGTCTCCCGTCCCACATCGGTTAGGGAGGAGTCATGGGGCTAGTTTATAAAGGCTTGGATCCCTTTAATCTGTATAACGTGTTTTAAAACCGTGAGAACTCAGTGTTCAGAGCGAACAATATTATACAGTGGGGCCCGGGTCGTTATAAAATGTGTTGGACACATCGACACGTGTTAGAAACGACACAGAAGCTCCCGAAACGTGTCAAATTTATGTTCTTTTGTTTTAATTTTAAAATTTAAAATTAGGGTCCATTTGATAACATTCCTCTATCTCCAAATTTATGTTATTTTGCTTCTTAGAATAAAAAATAAACAAAAATTCATTTGGTAACATAAACTAAATTTTACATACCCAAAATATAAAAGTTATTCAAGGAATAGATTTAGAATAAAAATAATAAAAAGAAAAAAGTAACTTTTTGCTTTTAGGAACAATTCCTAGAAATAAGTCATTTTTTTTCTTTTCTTCTTTTTCCTCACCACTCACCGTCCGCCGCCCCCACCTTCGGTTGGCTATCACCAGCCGCTGGACGCTAGCGAATGCCACCCGCCACCCTTGTTGGCCACCATCAGCTAGAGGAGGAGCAAGAAGAAGAAGAAGAAGAAGAAGAAGAAGAAGAGAGGGAAAATAAAGAAAAATCTAAAAAAATTATTAAAACAAATTAAAAGAAATTCTACTTTACAAAAATATTTGTTAGTCGTACCAAACATGTTCCTATTCTTTTTTTTTTATTTCAAGAATAGAAACATTATGTAGTTAACCATTCTTTTACTCAGAAATTGTATAAGGAATAGAAATTTAAAAAAAAAAAAAACTATATCTGAAAAGAAATTGTTCCTAGAATAGAAACGTTATCAAGCAGACCATAAGTTTCTAGTCTTGTATTTCACCGGTCAATGTTTACTCAACAATTGGTAATTTTAGATCAAACTTCATGAATTTTAGAAAACTTGGACAAAATCATATCATATTGGGCACGAACACACGTTGGGAGGAATAATATTGTTATTGGAGAGGTAGTGTATGCCAGTATTTTAACAATGACCAATGAGAAATGGACCTATTAGAATGCATAATAAATAGGCTATATCTTGTCTCCCTTCCTCATTTTGAAGCTTTTTAGGATTATCAGTCTCACCCATAATGCTACAGGGATGGAAGTAATGACATAACCGTCCTTTTACCTAAAAGACGCAACTTCAACAAAAATAATGATTCAGCCTATTGATTAATCTCAACAACTCATTTATCAATGATCTAATCCATTAATTAATCTCAGCAATCCACACATTGATGGTCCATCCCATTGAATAAATTCATACTCAAATATCTAACTATGATCACACCTAAAATCACCAAGATTCTGCCCTTTGCTAGACCCCCACTTATATTGCCAGTTGCTTAGCCCACAAAGATATCTTAAACTAGTATGTGCATATACACAAACCTCTCAATAGGTTTACAAAGACAGTGAGTATAATTCATTAACCTCAATCTCTAGTAATTCGCAACCAAAACCAGGAGCCATCTCAAAACTCAAGTCTCATAACCACATCATGTGACTTTTCACGATTCTATATATATCTCAAAGCACCTCTCACAAATTACATTAAAATCATGAGATTTTCGTGTTTCTTTTGTACAAGGTGCAATGAGTTTAAATTATAATCTAAAGATAACTTCCCATTTCAAATAAGCAAAGCGGTAATAAGTGCTCAATCCTGTTTTATATAATAAAAATATTATTTCTTAACTCATGACATATCTAATCTATACATTTTTTGAAATATAAATTTACAAATTCAAAGAAGAGATAGTTATTCACCTATGAAGGCCAAAAATCAATCTATAGTGGTTGTTCGAGCTAACATACTTAAATTCTTAACAATTAATCAAAAACAATGTAAAAAAATTGAGTAAACTAATATTCAAAAGAAAGACTTGACTACACTATGCCCATTCATTGATAAAATGACATCTACACACCAACAAAAAGCTCGCCCATAGCAAATACCCACTGATATCCACTATGTGCAACTTGCATGCTGAATTCATCTGCGCCATAACTTCCTCTACTAAACCCTATTTCATATAAACTTATTGTCAATAGAAAGTCTATTCATCGTACTACAAGACGCCTAGCTTCGTCGATTGAAAATGCAGTTGGAGTTGTTGGAAAATCATTACAAACAACAGAAACAAAAACTGTACAATAGCGCCCACGGAACTTTAAAAATTCACTCCAATCAAACTGTAACCCCAAATTGATATCCGTCAAATCCTACTCTTCAAAAACATCTCAAACTATCATTTCTATATAAATGCACAGCCTGGCAACTTCTCAATCAAATGCAGCAACTCAGAACTGATATAAATCCGAATTTCATATCATAATTTCGACGATTCCTTCAATTAAAAGAATAATAGGTTCAAATACTTAGCCGGTATTGTAAGACAAAATTCAATTGGCTTCGTATCGAGAACGCGCAAAGATTTTTCCACTTTCCTTCTTTTTCCTCTTTTCTTCTTCACAGACTAACCCTTCTTTTTCTTCTTGTTTTTGTCGTCTTTGACTTATTTTCTCACTTGCACAACTAGTTGAAGGAGAAGGAAAATGGCTGATCTGGAGGCTTGGACTATGGGCTTGCCTAACAAAATATGGATTGAATTAATGGGCCATATATCACATTATCTATCGAGATCCTCTAAGAGAGGAAAAGTAGCGGAAGATTTAGTCCCGAAGTCTTGGGGATTCTTGTGTATTGATTGGTTCAAAGACTGCGATTAGTTAGACTGGGTATGTGACTTCGATTTAAACTTTAGAACTTTATATTTGATATCATGATTATCGACCATTGATTACAATATACTCTTTAAGGCTGTCGCAAAAGGATTCCTTCAATCAAATCGAAGCTGCTTTTGTTGGAGGCTACCTTCTCACGATACATTTCTTGCGTCCAACCTGGTAGACCTGCTCCTCCGCCACTCTCGTCGACTCACCGTCATAACATAGAGTTCTAACTCAACCTCCCTCCTCCACCACCACGTCTCTCCTCTAACCTCTGCAGACAACCGACGACAGTGCCGGTCACTAGAGTCAACAAGGGCTCCAAGTGCGCTCGCTTTTGTTATGGTCAATGCCAAATGCAATTATGGCATCGGCGACCAATGCCAGCCACAACACCTTCCCCTCCAACGCTCTTTCCATTCCTTTTATTCTTGAACACAAGATTTTTATTTTGAATTTAGAACCCTTGATAATAATTATTGAAATTCACTAATACAAAATGCCATGTCAGCATAAGCACTATTTGCCATGTCAGCTATCACATAGGATAAGAAAAAATGGACGGTGGCCATATTAGTCCATCAAGTAAGAGTACCTCTATTATTCAAGAAAAGTACTAAAAAAAGTCATAAACCTATTATATTGATATCAATCCAGTCCTAAACATTTTTACATTGATATAAATTCACTTCGTCTGATCGGCTGGAGCTACCGTGTTTTTCTTTTTTCTTTTTTTGATTTTTTTTGAATTTTTTTCTTCTTTTTTTTTTTCGCTCTCCATTTTCTTTTATTTTCCTTTTCCCTTTTCTCTTTTTCCTCTATGGACTTTCCTCGCACTGGCCAATGAGGCTTCGGTGAGGCTTGTCTGCCACTAGGCAAGGCTAGGGTGAGGTTGGCCTCACTCAAATATGCGTGAAGCCACCTCGCATACGGTCCTAGGCAAGGACCGCAACCCTCACTGGTCACCAGTAAAGGCTTCGCAGCCCTCGCCAGAGCTTGTTGACCACTATGGGCAAATTCCATGGAGGAAGAAAGAACAAAAAGAAAAGAAAAAGAAATTAATAAAAAATTCAAAATTCAAAAAAATTATTTAAAAAATTGCCACGTTAGCATTGGGTGGACAACCGGCGTCCACGTCAATGTCGATCAGTCAAAATTGATTGGATGGACTGAAAATGTGAAAACGTTTAGGATTGAATTGGTCCAATTCAAAGATTTACAACTGAATTAATACCATTGTAGTAGGTTTAGAACTTTTTTTGTACTTTTCCCCAATTGATAGTGGGCTCATTTTTGTTCATTAGTATAATTACTTGATCTTTTCTCTTTAGATTAGGCCAGTATGTACATTATATTAAAGCCAACTTTCAAATCAAATTTTCACATGACCAAAATTTCATTTCATTATAGAACAAGTAAAATGTTATACAAAATTAATGACTAAATTTCAAAATCTTCGCACGGTTACCTCACAAATCTTCCATATTTATGAGCACATATCCTCTTCTTTGAAATTCAGACCCATATTCTCTATTAAAAATACTCCAAATCTATGTCTCGATTTGGGAGGGCGCAGCACGTGCGCACCCTTGAGGGTGCGACTTACGGTATTCAAAAAGGTAAACAAAGAGTACATTGGACTTATCCCCTGAAATTTCGTTAGTTTGGGATAGAATTCAAAAAGTTCCCACGGAAGAAAACAATTGTACTCGTAACAAATAAAAAGTTGCTTTGGAGAAATTGGATGAATTTCTGGAAATAGAAGAGCCACTTACGGTGTCAGTGTTCTCTAGGCAATGCAAAAAGGAAAGTGAAAGGAAGAGAATGGGAAGGAATTTCGAATTATGTCAGAAGATAGAAAAGCAATGACACGAGACCAATGTTAAATAGGATAGGAAAGGAAATAACCAGTGCTGGCCCAAAACAAGCAATTATATCAAAACTCAGAGCCAGAAAACGATACTCTACTTCGAGAACCGAGTCTGTCTAGGATGATGAATATAGCCAATTACAATGCATGGATTTGATGAGATTCACTCCACTCTCACATGGATGAGTGACATTTTATGCGAGAAAACATAATATATGATTTGATACGGGAGTCACTATTGGTTTAATAATAAAAAAGCACATATATTCACTAAATGACTTGAGTTTTTTTTTTTTTTAATCGGTTTTACTATATTCCTACTCTAATTCTTACTCTTAGACTTTTGTCATATCTTCTTACAGGAATGTAAGAGTCGAAAATTATATCTAAAACTACATCATTTCTAACCAAACTCAAGGTGGGGATTCGAATCTCCCAACTCTCTCTTCCCATGTGGCCACTGGGGCAAACCCCAATGGTTTCATATGCAATATTTGAGCAGCTAAAAAGACTTAGAACTCACAATTTTATTTTTAGGGGCAATCACTTAACGGTAATAAATAAAGGGTCCACAAAAAAATTAAAAGTTTTAAAGGTTTTGTCGTTATTGTCTTGAGAAAAAGAGTTATATCATAATTGAATTTTTTGAAGTTCAATGAACAAAAGAGTTTGTCGATTGAGAAAACTAGAGAATTAAAAACAAAAGACAACTTAACAAATCTCGTTCACCTTTTATGAATATAATCCAATTATTTGGATTGGATGACACTTTAAAAAAAAAAAGGTTGGAACTTTCACACAAGAAATTATCATCAGGTAAGTAAGAAGACAAGAAAATATGTAATTTCTCACAAAATTACCATTTGGAATGTTTGTCCCACCCCAAGAAAAATTCAATTCTCACTTCACAAACTGACATGCGCATCCACCGACCACGATGTGCTAGTGACCAAGCCGGCTAAACATAAACTCAGATGGAAAAACGAAAGGAATGAAATCTATACGATGTTTGATCTAAATATTCATTATCGTTGGGTTCACATAACAAAAGGCGGGCGAGCATAAGTGTCCACCTCTTGCCTATGTATTAGGTGACTTTTAAGTGCTTAGATCATGAAGACGCCCCAAAAGAAATCATGTCTAGGGTTTGTCCGAGAGTCATCCCATCGAAGTGGGCTAATGCATACATTTTCAACCACAACAAAGGAGTTCTTGAGTTAGGCTTTATGTAATAATCAAGCGTGGTCATGATTTTTAAAAAAAATCATGAGCGCCTTGTCTTATTCGTAGCCTGCATGGTAATCAACAGAAAGTTAAGATACCACAATCTGTATAAGATCTAAAATCATAACAGGAATACAATCCAACAAGCAACATAGCTAACTCTTTTAGCACCGTTGAATATAAATTGGATTTTTCCTTACCTAAATGATCTGCTTCTTGCAATTGACTGCTACGGGGGAGAGAACTTGTGAGAGAGAGAGAGAGAGAGAGAGAAAGAGATTGTTGAATGTTATGAAGATGAAGCACCCTCTCGTATGATTTTTATAGATCTTCAGATTCAACGATAAATTTGATTGCAACCACATAGATGGTGTGTGGAAGAAGCTAAATGTTGGGCAATGTTACCTAGAATGCTTATGCCACGTCAGTATTTCATATTCCTGAGAAAATACCAAGAAGGTAGGTTGAGAGCTGATCCGTCAATACCCAACTTGTTTGGTGTCATATTTGTATAGAGATTTGCAATGCAGATTATCTGGTGAGACAGACATTATGATACTTCCGTATTTATTATATGACAATAACCTAGATATCATGCGGATTATTGTCATAATAAAATCTTGACAATCGATTTTCCTTTTGTTTCAACTGAATTGTGTTAGAGATAGAAAATGTCGTTGTATCATACCTCTTTTTATTTTTCCCAAAGAGATTAGCTCTTACATCTTCTAGGTAATTATGCTTTGCATCTTGTATATTCCGAAATTAGAATTTGGCATGTTATATTTTATCAAAAGAAAAAGGTTATGTTGGAGCATGTCGGGTGGCTCTCAATCTTCTAAGTGCCCACATGAGCCCTTAACCTATGAAGCCAAAAAAATCCTACTTGGAGCTTCACTTGGGTGCCCGTATCAAATAATAGTTTGGCTCATAAATTGTATTAATTGATTAGACACTTGATGTTTTCACTAAGGCACATCCACCTGAACTTTTTAAAAATCTTTTATTGAATGTCCAATAGACCTCTTCTACATCACCTTGAGTTTGAGAGAAACAATGGAGATATTAATCTTCCTTGATAGATTGTAATTGATTTTATTTGATATTGCAATATTTCATTACTTAAGATATTTGTCTAAACAGTTTATAAATAGGCTCTTCTATCATCAACATTATTCATATAGAAATATACTGAAATTCTCTTTTCTGCTTTATTTTTAAGTAAAAATAACATTACATCCACCATTTTCAACAGATGAATTTACCTAAACAAGTATCACAAAAGAGTGATACATCACTTATGTTATTAGAGAACATGGAGGTAAAAGGAAATTCGTTCTCTCTTGACTCTCATGTCAGAGCAGTTAGCACCCTAAAAGAGGATAACTATTGTTGGTTGGGAAGTCAAAGAATTTTTAATTTATGAACTGGAGTCCACCAATTCAATTTCATTACTTGCGTCTAAGCTATTATGGGTCATGGCCATTTGCATAGGTTGATTGTAACTTTGTTCTGCCTAATATTTACCTTACACTGTTCTTAGGTTGTATCTGAGAAAATAAGTTCAATTTATATGATTTCTGTTACAATTTTTAGTTAATAATAATAGAAATGAAAAAAGCTATCAAAAATCTCAAACTTTACTCAATGTGATAAATTTATGTCAAACCTTTTTTATGACACAAAAAATTCCAAATTTTGCCAACCGTGATCCATTTACCCCAAACTCTATGGTTGAAGGGTTTTCATCTTTTATTTTTAAAATGTTTTTTCCTTTTACTTTCCTTTATCTGGTTTTCCTTTTTGGCAAGGGTTGTCCTCTTTGGATCTAGCGAGGGCGACCCTCGCCCGATGCTAATGAGGGTGGCCCTCGCTTGAGTTCGGCTTCTCTCCACAAAACATGGCGAGTGAAGAAAGAAAAAGAAAAAAATAAAAGAAAAATTAAAAAATTTAAAAGTAAAGGACGAAAAATGCTCTATAATTTGAAATAAATGTATCACATAACTATAAGTTTGGAGTTTTTTATATCGTGGAAAAAAATTGAGATAAATACGTCATAGTTGATAAAATTTGAAATTTTTTATGTCAAAAAAGTTTTTGAGATAAATTTGCCATAGGCAAAAATTTAGGATTTTTTATTTTTTTCCTAATAAAAACTTCCCGAGTTTTTTAGTCAAAGGTCAACAACACCCTCCGTCTGTCTCTGTGCCTTTCTTCCCATAGAACAAGCCAGGGACAGTGTGCCAAACAACAGAGTGAGGGAGAGATGGCTGCCGAGAGCAGAGCTCAGAGGAGGATTCAATCTCTGTATCGTCATATTTCACCACAAGCTTCTGATGCCCCGGCGAAGTGGGCCCAAATTTGCATTATAATTTCCAAGTTGGAATAATTAATTTAATTGATTTAGTACTTGGAAGTGTGATTTAGTTTATTTTGTGATGATTCAACTAGAGGAAGTAATTAGAAAATTGCCTAGAAAACCCTAGACTTGGCCCTTATAAAGGGAGGCTACACAATTAAGATACACTACCACAATTCTGAGAAAGAGAGAATACACTAAGAGAGAATAATTGTGGGAGACGGCTGTGGGGAGAGTATAGCCACAAAGGCCGAATCAGAGAGAGAAGTGGATGGGGTGCTTTGTTTCCACAATAATCGGCCTCCAGCCCGCTCTTACATGCTTGGCTCACAACGCCCCTCTACAGCTTTTCTTGCCATCGCCGTACCTTCACCTTCACCTCGGCAAAACGTCTCGGTCAGCCCTCAATCCAGTAGTTCTAGTTGTGGTCCTCATGTGCTCAGCGACGCCTGTTATTTTGCCAAGTCCTGTATCAGGCCCGGTGTCCTAAGACTTGTGGCCGGCCATCAAGTGAATGCCACAAATGTTGGTGACCTCTTGCCACAGTCATCACTTGACATTTCCAATCTTCAACAGAAAAACAGAAGAACTGCGGCACTCTTATTCGTCCCCACGACTCATTGACAATCAGTATAGATTCTTGCGATTTTGCACTTATTCTCTTTTTGCAGGCTTTTCTCAGTGAAGTTTGACACTCACAAGAACATTTTTTCATCCATCACACAAGAGGAGCCAATCGGCGGTCAAGAAGGAGTACTTGGTCAAAAGAGCAAAAAGACCAAAGTGGGCGTAATTGGACTAAGTGGAAAATTTAGTGTACAGTCGATTTCTTGCAATCCAGTGTGGCTCGATCAACAAAGTGAGATTCAACATGAAGAGTAGAGCACGTTCCAACATGAACCCAATGAAGCAACAAAACAAAGAAAAGGAAAAGACGACTTGGAAAGAAGGATTGATCCCGCAGTGAACAAAAGTTCTCACTGAGATGTGCTTGCCTTGATGTTGTACCTCACCATTCCCTTTGCATCGAGTCTATCGCCCCTAGTCTCGCTTGCTTCTGTTGCCAATCATCACGAGCTCCCTTCATTGGCCACGTCGTTGCACCGTGATCCCAAGCTTGTGATCCTTGCCGAGCCGTTATGCCGCCGTGATCCACTGGGCTTAGCATCACCACCACCAAGTAGGTCGTCGCTATGAATCGTTGCGCCATCACTGGTCCAAGTTTGGGAACAATATCTTCAAGATTAGGTAATTATTTGATGTTAATTCACTATTTGATTATGTTACCTAATTTGATAATACCACGATCTCATTGTATATGTTGAGTGATAGGTATCCCCAACTAGGATTTATTTCCTATTCTGCAATATTTTATTTATAAGGCTTCAGATGGAATTATTAATCGTGTGGGATCTCTTAAAATTGATATTTTGATTTTTAATGCTTAAGATCAATTTATTGATTTTATCCACAGAAAATTCGTGTTAATTTGATATGGCTTCCTAATTTATTTTTTTTTAATCGAAAGGATAAAATTCATTCATGAAAGTTAAGAGCACAACTGGCAGCCAAAGCATCCAAATACAATATGTCTAACAAAGTAAAAGGAGGTGAAACGGGCCGGTTAAGGGGAAGTGTGCCATTTTTGTGGGCCTTTGCAGCCTAGTCGGCCACAAAATTAGCCCCCCTTCGACAAAACCTAATTTGTAGATTGGAGAAGCCTTGAAGGAGAACCGCCGCTTCAGCAAAGATGGATCTGACCTCCCATGGTGTAGATCTTAAACCTTGGATTGTTTCCACCAGAATTTTTGAGTCAAATTCGAGCACCATCCGATTGTGCACCTTGCTCTGCTCCAGCAGGTAGTGAAGAGTGATTGTTAATGCTTGAAATTCCGCTTGCAAAGCCGATGATGCGACAAAACTCCTGGTAAGGCCATCTATCAGTTTTCCATTTCGATCGCGACATATGCACGCCATAGTCCCTTCATTACCCTCTAATTGAAACACTCCGTCGATATTCACCTTCAGGAAACCGGGATCTAGAGGTCTCCATAAATCATCCAGCTTGAGACGGTGGCATCCAGTGCCTCCTCCGTTAGAGTTGGAAAGTTGTGTCATCCGGACAAAAGCCAATGCTAGATTAACGACCCGAATTGGATTAGGTTGATGTCACCGAAAAACAAAATTATTTCTAGTCTTCCAAATATGCCACAAGACTGTAGCTACAGCTTCGAAATCAGGTGAGTCATGATTCTGTTCAATTCTGTTTGCCATCCAAGCTCTGAGATTTTGTATACCCTATGTTGATATATGAATATTAAGCGTTGGATGTGACCAAATAGTTGTTGTCCATGGACAAAGTAGAAAGGTATGTATTGCAGTCTCTAGTGCGTTGGTAGTACATATTGGGCAGATTGGATATGAGGTGATGTGGCAATGAAAAAGATTAGCTTTGGTTGATAGAGCATCATGGCTTAAGGACCATAGGAATAGCCATAGTTTTGGGGAAATCTTCAGCTTCTAGATTTTCTTCCACAGAACATCTAGGGCTTGAACAAAAGTAGTTGCTCTGTTTTGAATACTACTGAGGGTTGCTATGGCTGATTGGTAGCCACTTTTTATGGTGTATTTGCCGTCTGTAGGGTCAGTCCAAATAATTTGATCATTTATGTAATTGGGTCTTACTGGAATGGTAAGAATTTCACTAATAGTGGAGTCATCAAAGTACCTGTTTAAGAGAGGAACGTTCCATGTATTGTTGTTGGGGTCAATATAATTAGCCACCAGCAGGGGTTCATCTCGAAGAGCTGGACCACCCAAAATTCCTTTTGGTAACCAACAATATTCCCTAGTTCTGATTTTGCTCCTATCACCCACTGCCCATTGTAGTCTCGATAAAATTAAATCTCTTCCTACCAACAGGCTCTGCCAACCCCACGATAGTCTAGTTTCTTTCTCAGCATGTCTAAATTCACATGAATGAAAATAAATACCTTTGAATAGCATGCTCCAAAGGGAGGAGGGTCGCTGGATTGAACAACAGGCTTGCTTCCCAGGCATTGCCCTATTAAAATCCATAAGATCTCTAAAGCCGAGTCCTCCTTTACTCTTACTAGTTTTGAGCTCCTCCCAGCTCTTCCAATGGATACCAAGTTTTGTACTATTATTCTGCCACTAGAATCAAGCAATCTTCTTCTCAACGGATTTGCAAATAGATGCAGGAATTTTAAAAATAGACATAACATACTGAGGGATCGCTTGGACAACAAAATTAATCAGAATTTCCTTGCCGCCCTTTGATATTAACTTTTCTTTCCATCCATCTAACTTTGAATAAACTTTTCCCATTATCCAAGCAAACATTTCTCTTTTTGATCTACCCCAGTCAGAGGGAATCCCTAGATATTTGCCTGTTTTAACCATCAGAGGTACTCTGAATTCATTGGCCAAATTTTCTTGTAGGCCAATAGGGCAATCTTTACTAATAAATATTCCAGATTTATTCTTGTTTACTTCCTGTCATGTTGCCAAACAGTATTGATTTATAATATTGGAAAGATTTTCACATTCCAGCAACTTACCATCTAAGAAAAATATGGCATCAGCTACAAAGAATAAATGAAATAGGGTAGGACAGCACCTGTTGAGCTTGATGCCTCTAATGTTTCCCATATCGAGAGCCTGATGAATAAGGTTGGACAGGACATTTGCCATCAAAATAAACAAATAAGGAGAAAGTGGGTCTCCCTGTCTTAGGCCGCGTGTTGGATGGAAGTAGTTTAAAAGTTCGGATATGGCTTCCTAATTTGAATTATGAATTTTACCTTTGGTGAGTGGGCAAATCTTGAGTGTTTAAATGTTATCTTGTCTTGATTTTTTCCTTATTTGAAAATATAAAAAAATATTGCATATAGATAAATTAGGTCATGTTGCTTTTTCTGTTAAATTACCGATTATACCCTTACATACATGGTTACCAGACACCCACGGAGGAGGTAATATTGCCTAATTAGAGTAGATTGTATTGCATAATTAAAATAGAATGCATATTTGGATAGTTTTTTCATAATAATTTGAATTGCTTCTGAATATGATTATTTACATAGCATGGCATATTTAGGTAGGTTCATGAAGCTAAGGATACTCATCCGATTGAATTGAATTACTTTCTAGTGTAGATTTGATAATATCTTTTTATAGGTAGTTTATTTACATTAATTTTTAATTGTGAATTTTAATAAATAAAAAAATCATATGCATATCATATAGATTGATTGCACATCGTGTCATACACCATGTCATATGGTCTATGTCATCATGTGTCATATCATCACTCATGCCATGTTAGAGTAGTTGAATGCCAATTTTCCTGTCATTATAAATTGCATCTCTAGGTTCATGTTCTTTGGAAATTGCGTGCTATGCTAGAATAATATATTTTATTGTCATTATAATTAAGACATTCATATGTCGCATATCATATTAGACTAATAGCATGTACTGCTTATAGCTTAGTTTTATTTATATAAAAGAAAACCCCAAAAAAATTGTTTGCAATTGTGTGTTAATTAGAAACATATATTTAGGTTGAATATGTGGTTTTTTCTATTAACATTGCAGATACTTGTATTACTTTGAGGTAAACACATCTTCTCTATCCTTGCAATTTATTTGTTGTTTTCATTATTGGTTGTTATTTTGATGTCTACGCACCTCATGAACACCTTGCATGTTAGTAATTCTAGTTAAAATGAATCTAAGCTACCTATCAAACATTTTTTGCAATAATAGAAAAAATGTACCGGAAGGACGTTAGAGCAATTTTGTGTAATCAAGTTCTCTAGTGCATAGGGGTAAAATATAATTTTTGATACTTTACCTGGGTCCCTAATTGACCTCCCAAAAACTTATTAGTGGTGATTCCAAGATGAAAATTTTTTATATTGTAAGAACTTGAACCCTAACACATGAACTGGTATAAGCTTGAGAGAGTTTGAGTTAAGTCAAGGCTTAATGTCACAACATATGGTGGTCACTTTATAAGTATGAGGGAGTGCCTCACCATTTGAGCTAGTTTTTGGGGATAAGGGAGACTCAAGACTACCCAACGCTAGTATCAGAATTTAAGTTACCAATAAGTCTGAACTCAACAGTCACACAAGAAAGATACGGGTTGTTGTGACTCTGACCTAGGGCCCAACGTGTGAAGGAGGGATTGTTGGAGTTATACCACATTTGTTTTGGAAGGGAAGGGTGGTCGATGTGAGGAAAAGTTATACCATTCAAGCTAACTTTTAGGGTGAGAGAGGTTCAAGACTATCTAGCACACTCGTGAGAGAAAGTATTACTTTTAAAGCTAGCTTTTGAGGTGAGAGATACCTAAGATCACCTAACACCGGTGTCAAAGTTGATGATAGAGTGATGGAATCCTAATCTGTTCCGATGTTTGGTGAACATTGCAAGGAAGGAATCATATTACCAATATAGTTTTAGGCAGGTGAACATTATGGTGTAGTAGCGTCGGCTTGATGGTAAACTTAATGGTTCGATTTGGAGAAAGAAACCTAGTGTGAAGTTTAGCATTTGAGATTCAAATTAAGATAAATTGATGCGTAGAGATATTTAAATTAAAGGGGAGCAAACTCAATACTAATTCTTACATGTGAAAGGGAGATAGTTAATATGCATGTGTGAGCTGTGTTAGAAAAAAATCACATCAGAGAATGGATTTGGTGTGGAGCAGTCAATAAATCTTAGTTCGCTCATAACTCATTGGCTTAAGTTTTTAAATGGAGGTGAGTCTAATTGGATATGTTGATAGGCTTGGACTTGAGCTTTCTCTTGGCGATCTTCCTGAGTGAAGGTATTAAGTTTCTCCTACGTGCTCCCTACAAATGGTATCAAAGCCATTGGTTGATTAGTGGGCCCCCAATCTATTTTGGTGTTTGGTGAATATCTTAAGGAAGGAATTTGATTACCAACATGGTTTTTGGGTTGTGGGCATTGTGGTGTAAAAATGTGGATCGGATGGCAGGCTTCATGGTTCGATTTGAAGAAAAAGACCAAGGATGAAGCTCTGCATTAATGGACATTCAAGTTGAGATATCTTGATGCAAAATGATACTTAGATTAAGGGGAAGTAGAACTAACGCTAAGCTCACACGTGATAGGAGATTGTTAAAATACACGCGTGAGTTGTGTCAGAGAAGTTCTATATCGAAGAATTAATGGTGATAGAAATTAATATATTTTAATTGGGTCATAACTTATTGGCTTAAACTTTGGATGAAGGTCGGTCTAGTTTTTGGGTTGAGATAGGTTCAAGACCACCTCAACACTAGCATCAAAGCTGGTTAATTTGTGGGCTCCCAATTTGTTCCAGTGTTTGATGAATATCTCAAGAAAGAAATTTGATTATTAACGTGGTGTTCAGGCGGTGCATGTTGTGATTTAGCAATGTGGGCACAATGGCAAACTTTATGGTTTGATCCGGAGAAAGAGATCAAGGATGAAGTTCGGCATTGATGGAGATAAATGTTGAGATATCTTGATGCAAAATGATACTTGGATTAAAGGAGAGCATACTTAACATTGAGCTCACATATGAGGGAAAGATTGTTGAAATATATGTGTGAGTTTTGTTAAGAAGTCCCATATCGAAGAATTTGTATGGTGTTGAGTAGTTAATTGCAAGTAGATATCTTGACGAGCTTGGATTTGAGCTTCCTTTTGCAAATCCCTCCGGGTGAAGGTATCGAATTTTTGCTATGTGCTCCCAACAAATGGTGTAAGAGCCATTGGTTAATTGTTGGGCACCCAATTTGTACCAGTGTTTCGTACATATCTCAAGGAAGGAATTTCAATTGGCTTTTAGGGTGTTTATCTCATTGTTGTGGCTACCACCTTAAGACTCAATGTGTGAGGGGGAGATTATTGGAATTTATCCTATTTCAGTTGTGGAATGGGCTAATGGTTGATTTATAAGTGTGAGGGAATATTTTATCCTTTGAGCTAGCTTTTGGGATAAGAGAAACCCAAGACTACCCAACATTACCTAGAAAACTTATAAAAAGTAATCCCTCCGGGAAAAATAATAGGAGGTATAGTCCAAGCTAATATTTTCTATCTTTAACACATTTCAATGGAATGAAAGATTAGTTGTCAACATATTATATCGGCAAACATCCAATAACTAAATGTGTGTTTTGGACAATATCTAGGTTTTTGTCATCTGGTAAATATGGCAGCATCATAATATCCATCTGACGTAATAATTTACATTCCAAAAATCTATAGAAATATGACATGGAACTGATCACACGAAACGGTCGAGTGTCAACATATTGTCTCTAAACGTGGTTTCTCCGAATCATATCAAGAATGAGAAACATTAATATGGCATGAGCATTCTCGGTAACTATGCTGAAAATTTCAAAAGCTTTCTCTGGACACTTTTTATGTCATCGTGACAAAGTCTATCCTCCGATTGAAAAAAAATACAAATCTACATAAGAGGACGCTTCTTCATTACATTCAACAAGCCATCTTGCCCTTTGTTTTCTAACTTCCGTCCCGCAGAGCAGTCAATTGAATCCACTTATTTAGGTAAAGAAAATCCAATTTATGTTAATTTGTGCAAGAAGAGTTAGCTATCTTGGTTGTTGGATTGTAATCTTGTTATGGTTTTAGATCTTATGCAGATTGTGGTATCTGAACTTTTGCTGATTATAATGCAAGAGAGATAAATAAAAATGCCATCATGAATATGAAAAAATCATGATCAAGCTTGATCATGAGATATACCCGTTACACATACCTGTTCTGTTTCGAGATACACTGATGCAGAGACTTTGTAAAAATTTAGGTACCCAAATATATTGGACAAATTGAGGAATTTCAGGGAGGGTGGACACCCATTGACTGAGTTCTTCGAGATCTTTCAAATTATTACAAAAGTCAATGTTCGAGAAGTTGCAGATTGAGAAGGAGATCAACATGAAGCTCAAGAGCATATGCACTTGGTTGAAGGTCTCAAGTATGATCCTGGTTATGACTTTCTAAACTGTTCTAATCTATTCAGTCATGACTGCAGCAATTTTTGCTCTGGCAGTGGCCGCTACTCTTGCAGCTGCAACTGCCTTTCCCATAGATTCGATTGGCAAGTGGATTGACTCCCTTTGAAAGAATTATGAACATATGCTTACATAATAGGGGAAGGTGATCACCTCAATGCAAGTGAGTACTACAAAGCTTTCACACTCTTATTATAATGACCATCCCCACAATTTCATAAAACCAAGTTAACATCCCTGTTAAGTTCAAAACAATAGTTTCCCCTTGAAGTCCTCACATCTAACTTAATAAACATTGTGAGGCTAGCTTGATATTAAGTAGCTGTGATGATGAGAACAACGTCTAGGAGTCCAAAATGCAAGAAACTATGATTTCCATAAGCAATTCTCACAAGTAAAAGCTCTACAGTCCATTATCTTTGTGTCTCTCAAGGACCTAGACAATTAGAATTCTAATTTACTATTTGGAGGTATAGATTAAGAGCCTCTTGTGGAAAGCTGATTTTGCAATTGAAGAAAAGCAGAAGAAGTAAAGCTAGAAATAGCAGACATCAAGAAGTAGCCGAGAGATTTCATGAAGGATGCCGTAGAACTGGAAAAGCAAGCCAATATGTGCTTTAGGGGATTATGAAGCCCCCCACCAATTGAAACGGTGCCCCTATAGTGCCATACAGGACTGTTGTTAAGTGTTTGTTTCATTGTGAAGGATGTAATGTGAACCTCAATGTGCATTGCCTTCTTAGTTCAACAAAGTGGAAGACATCGACATTTGGCATTTGATTTGTTAGGATTATAAAAAATAGGTAGCTTTTTGACAAAAAGGCCTTTATCATCTTCCTACCTTAAAAAGCAATTCTTCGATCCCAAGTTCCACATGAAATGAGGCTGGCTTGTGTGTCAATATATAGTTGATATATATTATGGGGTCTTTGTGTGGTTATTGTGTTTCTATCTGTTCCTTGACTGGAATTAATCACTATTATATAATCCTATGAAACGCAAATCAACTAGCTTTTCCAGTTATTCGACATCTTTCAAGAAATCTCTCAGCTTCTTCTTGATGTCTGCTATTCCAAGCTTCTCTACTTTTGCTCCCTCCTCAATCACAAAATCAGCCGTTAGCAAGAGGCTCTTATTTTGTACCTCCAGACGGTCAATAAGAATTCTGGTAGTTTCCATGTCCATGAAAGCAACAAAGGTATTGACCTATCGAGCTTTTAGTTGTATGAATTTACTAATGTAAATCATGGCGACTTCTCTTGCAAAGTTTCTTGCATTTTGGACTCCTAGACGTTTTCCCCATCATTATAGTTACTTAAAAATCAAGGCAGTCTCACAATGCTCATTATGTTAGACGTGAGGACTTCAAGGGGACACTATTGTTTTGAACTTGACAAGGATGTTAACTTGGTTTGTGGAAGTGTGGGGATGGTTACTGTAATAAGGGAGAAAAATGTTTGTAGTACTTACATGCACTAAGGTGAACACCTTCCCATGTTCCATAAGCGTATTTTCATAATTCTTCCAAATGGAGTCAATCCACTAGCCCACCAAATCCATGGGAAAGGCAACTGCAGCAACCAGAGCCGTGGTGACTGGCGGAACAAACACCATAGCAGTCATGACTAGATAGAGCAGTATGGCTTCGAAAGTCGTAACTAGTATAGTGCTCGAGACCTTTGCACAAGTATGTATGCTCTTGAGCTTTGTGTTAATCTCCTTCTTGATTTGCAACTTCTCAGACATTGAGTTTGTTGATTGCAGATAATCTGCAAGATCTCAAAGGGTCTGCAATCTTCCTGAAATTCCTCAATTTCTCCCACGTGTTTGGGTACCTAAATTCGTTTTTCTTGAAACCGAACAAGTATATGTATTCCTCACCACCTTGGCCTTGTAATGTTAGTATATCAAACTCTAAAAATCAACTCAACCTCGTTGGCAGAGGATATGAAGTGAAATGCTATTGCATAGAGAAGACGGGAGAGAATGAAAACGTTCGCAATAGTAGCTCAAGAACCAAATGTACTTAGATACATGTGCTATCAATGAAGTTCCTTGAGAATTAAGATACACATACCTGTGACCTTCTTTCCTGTCTTCTTCTTCGAAGCAATGAAGCACGTCAAAAATCAGCTATTGGGTATCGCATGCATACTTCAAGCAATTCTCAAGGGTAGCATAGAAATCTAGGATGTGCAAGCCATTCGGGAAGTCATCCCTGACAAGCTCGAACAGCTTTGGAAGGTTTCTCCTGGTGTTGGAATCTCCCACTAACCATCAGGTGAGATCATCAGGTTAACAAAAGATAGGGAAAGTACAATAAAAGGAAAAATAATGATGTAGTCACAGAAGTTCACGTCCCCTAGAGAATTTTAGAGCATGTGAAATTGAAATTTGAAGGAAGAGCATGGGAAGGAACTCAGAGTTAAGTTAGAAGATCATCGTGGCATGTCCCAAAAATATAAACTATTAATAGAGCAATGATTCGAGACCATGCTAACTAGATTTGGAATGAAATAACTAGCACAGACCAAACTAGAACATGAAACTCCAGTTGGAGAACTGAGTCTACGGAGTTTGATGAACAAAACCTATTACAATTCATATTATGTGTCTTATGGAGTTTAGGACAAATATTAGATAATATTGGCTATTTTTACACCATTCTCACATGGATGAGAGTCACATTGATGCAAGAAAATATGCATTATAGTACGAGGATGATAAATGACTTGAGTAGTTACCGATGTCCATGCCCTATATTTTAAGCACCTAATATAAATTATTTCTAGTTTTATTCCGTGAGTCATCCTATCAATTGGGCTGGTACATTCATTTTCAACCTCAACAAGATAGTTCTATGAGTTGGGGTATATCTCATAATCAAGCGGGGTCATGATTTTTTCAAATTCATGAGGGCCTTCTCATTTGACTAGCTTGCCCGGTAACCAACAAGAGTTCAGATTCCACAATCTGCATAAGATCTAAAATCATAATAGGAGCACAATCTAACAAGCAAGATAGCTAACTCTTCTTGCACAATGGAATATAAATTGGATTTTTCTTTACCTAAATGAGCTGCTTCTTGCAATTGACTGCTCTGAGGGACGGAAGCTAGAAAAGAGAGAAAGAGCCAGATGGCTTGTTGAAAGATGAAGAAGCGCCCTCTCATCTGGATTTCTAATTTTTCAATTGAAGGATAAACTTTGTCAGGATTACATAGAAAGTATCCAGAGAAAATTTTTGAAATTTTGGGCATTGTTACTGAGAATGCTCATACCATGTTAGTGTTTCTCATTCCTGAGATGATTCCGAGAAACTACATTTAGAGACTACATGTTGACACCTGACTTGTTTTGTATAAACAGTTTTGAGTCACATTCATATAGATTTTTGGAATATAGATTAGTACGTGAAATGGACATTATGGTACTGCCATATTTACCATATGACAAGAACTCAGATATTGTGTGGACAACTGTTTAGTTATTGGACGTTTGCCAATATAAAACCTTGACAACCAATCCTTCTTTCTGTTGAATTGCGTTAAGATAGAAAATGTCAACTTGTAATATCCCTCTTGTTATTTTTCCTTGGAGAGATTACTTTTTACATCTTCTAAATAGTCATGCTTTCATCTTGTATCATCTCAAATTAGAATTTGGCATCTTATATTGGAATATTGCGTTGCTGCAAGACAAATGGCTATCAGTTGTAAGCTTTCTAGGTAATCCTTATGTGCCCTTAACTACGATCTATGGGACGCCATAAGTTTCCAGTCTTGTATCTCACCAGTCAATGTTTACTCAACTATTGGCAATTTTAGATCAAACTTCATGAATTTCAGAAAGCTTGGACAAAATCATATCATATTGGGCACAAACACACATTGGGAGCAATAATAATGTTATTGGAGAGTTAGTGTAGGCCAGTATTTTAACAATGACCAATGAGAATGGACCTATTAGAATGCACAATAAAATAGGCTATGATCTTGTCTCCCTTCCTCATTTTGAAGCATTTTAGGATTATCGGTCACACCCCTAATGCTACAAGGATGGAAGCAATGACATAACTGTCCTTTTACCCAAAGAACACAACTTCAACAAAAATCAATGATTTAGCCTATTGATTAATCTCAACAACTCATATATCAATGGTCTAATCCATTAATTAATCTCAGCAAACCATACATTAATGGTCCATCCCATTGAACAAATTCATGCTCAAATATCTAATTATGGTCACACATAAAATCACCAAGATTCCTCCCTTTACTAGATCCCCACCTATATTGCCGGTTGCTTAGCCCACAAACATATCTTAAACTAGTATGTGCATATCCACATCCCCTCAATGGGTTTACAGAGACAATGAGTATAATTCATTAACCTTGATCTCTAGTAATTCACAACCAAAACCAGGAGCCATCTCAAAACTCAAGTCTAATAACCACATCATGTGACTTTTCACGATTCTATATATATATATATATATATATAAGCACCTCTCACAAATTACATTAAAATCATGATATTTTTGTGTTTCTTTTGTAAAAGGTGCAATGAGTTCAAATTGTAATCAAAAGATAACTTCCCATTTCAAATAAGCAATGCGGCAGCAAGTGCTAGATCCTGTTTTATGCAATAAAAATATTATTTCTTAAATCATGACGTATCTAATCTATACATTTTTCAAAATATAAATTTACAAATTCAAAGAAGAGATAGTTATTCACCTAGGAAAGCCAAAAATCAATCTATAGTGGTTGTTCAAGGTGACATACTTATAATTCTTAACAATTAATCAAAAATGATGTAAAAAACTGAGTAAACTAATATTCAAAAGAAAAACTTGACTACACTATGCCTATTGGTTGATAAAATGACATCTATGCACTAACAAAAAGCTCGCACATAGCAAATACCTATCGCTATCCACTATGCGCAACTTGCGCGCTAAATTCATTTGCTTCATAACTTCCTCTACTAAACTCTATTTCAAATAAACTTACAATCAATAGAAAATCTATTCATCGTACTACAAGACCCCCAGCTTCATCAATTGAAAAGGCGGTTGGAGTTGGGGGAAAATCATGATAAACAACAGAAATAAAAACTGTCCAATAGAACCCACAGAACTTTAAAAATTCACTCCAATTAAACTGTAACTCCAAATTGATATCTGTCAAATCCTATGGTTCCAAAACATCATAAACTATCATTATGCATAGCCCAGCAACTTCTCAATCAAATGCAGCAACTCAGAACTAATATAAATCCGAATTTCATATCCTAATATCGATGATTCCTTCAATTAAAAGAATAATAGGTTCAAATACTTAGCTGGTATTGCAAGACAAAATTAA
Organism: Eucalyptus paniculata subsp. matutina; assembly: GCA_017140255.1. Lineage (NCBI taxonomy): Eukaryota > Viridiplantae > Streptophyta > Magnoliopsida > Myrtales > Myrtaceae > Eucalyptus > Eucalyptus paniculata. Next base: position 21,726,579 of record CM029441.1, on the reverse strand, counting down.
ATCGGCTTCGTATCGTGAACGCGCAAAGATTTTTCCACTTTCCTTCTTTTTCCTCTTTTCTTCTTCACAGACTAACCCTTCTTTTTCTTCTTGTTTTTGTCGTCTTTGACTTCTTTTCTTTCTTGCACAACTAGTTGAAGGAGAAGGAAAATGGCTGGTCTGAAGGCTTGGACTATGGGCTTGCCTAACAAAATATGGATTGAATTAATGTGCCATGTATTACATTATCTATCGAGTCCTCTAAGAGAGGAAAAGTAGAGGAAGATCTAGTCCCGGAGTCATGGGGATTCTTGTGTATTGATTGGTTCAAAGACAGCGATTAGTTAGACCGCGTATGTGATTTCGATTTAAACTTTAGAACTTTATATTTTATATAATGATTATAGACCATTGATTCCAATATGCTCTTTAAGGCTGTCGCAAAAAGGTTCCTACAATCAAATCGAAGCTGCTTTTGTTGGAGGCTACCTTCTCACGATTTATTTCTTGCGTCCAACCTGGTACACCTACTCCTCCGCCTCTCTCGTCGACTCACCGTCTGAACATAGAGTTCTAACTCAACCTCCCTCCTCCACCACCACGTCTCTCCTCTAACCTCTGCAGACAACCGACGACAATGCCGGCCACTAGAGTCAACAAGCGCTCCAAGTGCGCTCTCTCTTGCTATGGTCGATGCCAAATGCGATGATGGCATCGGCGACCAATGCCAGCCACAGCACCTTCCCCTCCAATGCTCTTTTTATTCCTTTTATTCTTGAACAAAAGATATTTTATTTTGAATTTAGAACCCTTGAAAATAATTTTTGAAATTCACTAATACAAAATGCCATGTTAGCATAAGCACTGTTTGCCACGTCGGCTATCACATAGGATAAGAAAAAATTGACGGTGGCCATTTTAGTCCATCGAGTAAGAGTACCTCTATTATTCAAGAAAAGTACTAGAAAAGTCATAAACCTATTATATTGATATCAATTCAGTCCTAAGCCTTTTTACATTGGTACAAATTCACTTCGTCTGACCGGCCGGAGTTGCTGTGTTTTTTTTTTTTTTTTGAATTTTTTTTCTTTTCTTTCTCCTTTATCTTTTCTTTTCCTTTTCCTTTTTCTCTTTTTCCTCTATGGACTTTCCCCACATTGGCTAATGAGGCTTCAGTGAGGCTCGTCTGCCACTAGGCAAGGCTAGGGTGAGGTTGGCCTCACCCAAATCTAGGTGAAGCCACCTCACCCACGGCCCTTGGTGAGGGCCGCAACCCTCACTGGCCACCAGTAAAGGCTTCGTAGCCCTTGCCAAAGCCTTGCCAACCACTATGGGCAAATTCCATGGAGGAAGAAAGAACAAAAAGAAAAGAAAAAGGAAAAATAAAATGATAAAAAAATTCAAAAAAATGAAAAATTATTTAAAAATTGTCACGTTAGTGTTGGGCGGACGACCGGTGTCCACGTCAATGCCGATCGGCCAAAATTAGTCGGATGGATTGAATTGGTACCAATGTAAAAATGTTTAGGATTGAATTGGTCCAATTCAAAAATTTATGACTAAATTAATACCATTACAATAGGTTTAGAATTTTGTTGGTACTTTTCCCCAATTGATAATGGGCTCATTTTTATTAATTAGTATAATTACTTGATCTTTTCTCTTTAGATTAGGCCAGTATGTACATTATATTAGGGCCAACTTTCAAATCAAATTTTCACATGACCAAAATTTCATTTTGTTATAGAATAAGTAAAATGTTATACAAAATTAATGACTAAATTTCAAAATCTTCGCACGGTTACCTAACAAATCTTCTATATTTATGAGCACATATCCTCTTCTTTGAAATTCATACCCATTTTCTCTATTAAAAATACTTCAAATCTATGTCTCGATTTGGAAAGGCACAGCACGTGCGCACCCTTAAGGGTGCAACTTACAGTATTCAAAAAGTTAAACAAAGACTACATTGGACTTGTCCCCCGAAATTTCGTTAGTTGGGGATAGAATTCAAAAAGTTCCCACGGAAGAAAACAATTGTACTTGTAACAAATAAAAAGTTGCCTTGGAGAAATTGGATAAATTTCTAGAAATAGAAGAGCAACCTACGGTGTCAGTGTCTCTAGGCAGATTAGAGACAAGTGAAGTGACTTTCTTCTTCATGCATCTCCAAAAGTGGGAAGGCACGTTTTTGGTTTGACATGTGTAGGTATACCCCTCTCTGAGATCGTTTCCTGAACCTTTACTGTGCCAAGGAACAAGGAGGCCCTTGTGTTGGAATGGTATCGGTCCACTGATGGGGGAATCACTTGGGAAGTTGATTTTTCGGGACAAATCCACAACCTGGAACTTGAAACTTTTGCTAGTATTTTCTGATTTGCTGTATAATTCAAAAGAATTCTCTCAATTCTGCTGATTCTTCGTGTTTGAATAGTTGTAAACATGGAAATTTTTCTGTGAAATTTCATTGCAGTTTGTTAGTATAGAAAGTTCATGAAGCCAGAGACGTGTTTCCGAGGAGGGTTGGAATGTGAAAACGACTTCTTATGTGTTTATTTGTTGTTGCTTGTAAAGCAACTTGGAACGTATTCCCTCCTTAATAAATTTGCATTAGAGGCAAATGATAGGCACTTCCTTCTGAGTCCGGAGGCAGAGATGGCGAATCATATTCTCCTTCGTTGTTCCTGGGCTGACTGTGCCCAAAACAACTATAGTAGTCTATCTTTTATCCAGCAAAAGAAGAGTAACTTCGAGATGTTTTCTGAATTCGGGTCCATGTATGAAGGAGGGTCCAACTCTTCTGGTTTTTTATGTTATTACCCAAAATGACTGTGCCCAAATCAACTGGATAGGCTATGAGACAATTAGATTGGCCGTCAAATCAGTCCATAATTTCCTCTGTGGCCAATACCCTCTGCATCATTCCACCGAGCCTGGTAAGTGAGCTAATCAATATACCCCTTAACAGTATAACCTTTTAGTTGAGTCAAGTCAACAACATATTCATGTATTCATGAATTGTTTTGATTGTAGTTGAAGAGATAATTAAAGGATTTGTTCCCTTATTTTGGCCAGTGACAAAGATCTCGTATCTGAGAAGATTAAAAATGCGGTGACATTAAAAATCCCAATAATTCAGTTCCAAATTCAGTACTGCTATAAACGTTACTTGTTATCAGGCACTCCTGATATTAAATGATATTTAGCTCATTAGGACTGCCTGTGCATTGTGAGCACCTCACAACGATATTGACAAGATGCCTTGTTGTTCATCTGGTTAATGGATCTTTACATTCGGCCTACTGATATATGAACATTGTTCTGTTTTTTCTGTATCCCTATGCCTGGTAGATTGAGCTTAAAATGTAAACTGCAGTGAGCAGAAGTGTGTTTGAAGTGAAAATATGCCGCTGAAAATGGCCTATCAACCCCAAAAAATGTTCTGCTTCCAAAGACAGAGGTTTTATGCATGCTTGCAGGAGTTGCGGGCATCTCTGGGTTCAGGTTGTCTTAGTTTTGCGTCTGTTTTGACTGAGGGAGTGGGGTTTATAAATCTAATGGAGGCATACAATATGGACTTCGAAGGTTCCACATAAATTGATCCCACAGTGCAATTCTAGTTGGTATCATTTGTTACCAGGATTCCTCTGAGTCAAACTTTCTAATGCTGAAGAAAATCATCAGTTTTTTCATGTGGAACTTGAGAAGCTGTATCTGAATAGGCAGTTGATTCAAGATTTGACATGATAAATGAGGCGGTAAGTCCTGTTATTTCTCAAAATATGAATTGTCCTATGGAATATAAGGAAGATGAAATTACAGTTTTCTCCTTTAGGGAATAATATAGGGGATAAAATCATCTTGAATTCTTCTATTACAGAAGAGGAGAACATCCATAAATTGTAGTCCCTATATATTGGGCTGAATTGGAACAAAAACATTATGGCAAATCTCGTTTCAGGGAAAGAAAGACAAAATAGTAGGATATTTACAATATCAATGACTAGTGGAAATCCTGTTTGTTGTCCCTTCCAGCTTGAGTGAGCTTCTTTCCTCTATTGCAGTTTATAATGTGACCATTGGCTACAAGTAGCATTGTCCATCTTTCATGGACAAAGCATTTGGAGCGGACCCGCGAAGTTCATTTGCAAGTGTGACATGTCTGCCTCGATGACATCCCCACATCAGAAAATGATGTCACCTCTTCGCTGGTGGACACTTTCTGCTTCAAGAATCAGTTGCTCTCTGACTTCCATTCTAAGGGCCATTTTCCTAATCCAGGAGCAGAAAAGGAGCTCTCTTGATGGTGAATTGCCTTTTGCTTGTTCTTGGAGTTATCTTCTTGACTGGCATATGTACATATCTCATACTTTTCTTCCATTTGTGACACCTGGCATCTGCAACCTATTTTAATATCCACCCATGGCCAATTGCTGTCTCTGGGAAAGCTGTCATTACTTGCAATTTTGCCAAGTATTGATCAGGAAAAATCGACATCTGCAATTTCTTCCTCCATTAATTATTGTCAACATGTAATTTGTCTCTAGATGACTGGATTTACTGATTAGTTTTATTGAGGAGTACTCTTTTACTAATGAGGCACATTGACAGGATATGTTTTCTTCATATAGATGATTTCGTTTTTCTGAGTTACTGCTGTCTGGTCTTCCATTTGGCTTATGCAGCTTTCATCTTTTGTCAAACTCAGACATTTCTCATGAACATAATGAGCTCTAAACACAATTCAATGAAAATTTAACTATTCTGTCCTAGCTACTAACTTCTGCTTTTGGGAAGAACCTGAACCATACCGTTTCCATATAACAGGTCAGTTCTATGTCAGTGATCTGAACTTGTTTAATCAGCATATGGAACTATACACGAGCAACCAAAACAAGGGATTATTACTTAATTTTTGAATATTGAGGACTTTCCATCCAATCCTGTACTTTCAATTGTCCATCAAACCTGCAAACATCTATCTATTTAGCAGTGCAACAAGAGAGGGTTTCATCATAAGTTTTGACGTGCCACATGGTTGCAGTTGTTAATGTGACTTAGTTAGGCTCATGGATTTATAATCTTAGCTCTGAGTTTAAGATCAACAAGGAAAGTATCTTGGCAACATATAATCCCTGGAAGGTTGTTATTAGAAGGGACACGTCAATGATTGTAAGAGTGACCACCTTCGACTACCATATGTCAGCCAATCCAGCTTGGATGGATCGTTTTTTAGCACTTCGTAGGAAAGTAAAATGTGAAAAGGTTGTACTTTCGTCCTTAACATCAATTAGGGATTGAAGAATTCCTGTCCAAAGCTGATAAAGGCGTTTATATTTGAAAGCTGCATTTAATAATGATTATTCAACAAATCGAATGCCAAATGTTGATGTCTTCCGCTTTATTGAAGAGAGAAAGCAAGGCAAATGGAGGTCCACCACACATCCCTCTTAGGAAGAAAAACACTTAGCAACAATTCTCTATAGCTACATCGGGGCACCATTGCAATTGGTGGGAGGCTTTATAATCCTCTGAAGCACCACTAGCCTTGATCTCTGGATATTGCAGCTGCACATATCGACATCCTTTCCCAGTCCTTTGACGTCCTTCATGAAGTCTCTCAGCTTCTTCTTAATGTCTGCTATCCCGAGCTTTACTGCTTCTGCTCCTGCCTCAGTTGGAAAATCAGCTCTCTGCAAGAGGCTCTTCATCTGTACCTCCAAAGGGTCAATCGTAATTCTCATTTTATCCAGGTCCTTGAGAGCAACAAAGATGCTGGCCTGTAGAGATTTTAGTTGTGAGAAATTATTCATGTAATCATGGTGACTTCTCTTTCAGACTTTCTTGCACTTTGGACTCCTAGACATTTTTCGCATCATTGTAGCTACTTAAAAATCAAGCCAGCCTCGCGATGTTCATTATGTTAGATGTGAAGACTTCAAGGGAAAAATATGGTTGTTGACTTGGTTTGACGAAATTACGGGGACGGTCACTGTAATTACAAAAAGGGAGGGAAAAGCTTTGTAGCACTCACTTGCATCGAGGTGATCACCTCCTCCCGTCTCTTCAGTGCTTCTTCACAATGCTTCCAAAGGGAGTCAATCCACTTGCCAATCACATCCATGGCGGTTGCAGCCGCTAGGGCAACAACAACTGGCGGAGAAGCCACCATAGCAGTTGTGACAGAATAGATTAGAATGGCTGCAAAAGTTACAACCGGTATCATGCTTGAGATTTTCCTCCACATCTGTATGCTCTTAAGCTTCTTCTCAATCTTCTTCTTCTTGATCCACAACTTCTTGAGCATGAACTTCTGTAGCTTGTAAATTGTCTGAAAGAGCTCAAAGAACTCCTTGGTGAAAGGATCTCCGGTCTCCTTGAATTTTGTCAGTTCCTCCAAGATTTTTGAGTAACTAAATTTATCCGAGGTCTTTGCATCAGTTTCTCGTGAAACAGAAAAGCATGCATAGTCCACACCAACCTAACCTTGTAATGTTAGTATATCAAACTCTAGGTAACAACTCAATCTCATAGGCATGTTAGGATATGAAGTTGAATGCAAATGCACGGAGAAAATAGGGGAGATTGAATGAGTTAGCCAATAAATGAAAACAGTGAGCAAGAATCAATATACTAAGATACATGTGCTCGAAATGAAGTTCCTTGAGAACTGAGATACATGTACCTGCAACAGCCATCCCCATCTTCTTCTTCAAAGCAATGAAGGGTGGTGAAAATCTGAAAATGGGCATTGCGCACATGCTTCAAGCAATTCTCAAGGGAAGCACAGAAATCAAGGGTGGGCAAGCTGTCATTGAAGTAATCTTGTACAAGCTCGAACAGCTCTTCATTTCTCCAGATATCTTTCTTGCTATCCAAGATGACTTTGACCACTTCCTGGTTCACCTCCAATAGGCACTCGGTTATCTCTTTCAGAGAATCCAGTGAGAGAGCTCCGACATCAACCCCGGAAGAAAGAGTGCTGAGGACTTTGTCTGTCCTCGCTTGGAGGTTTGCATTGAAGGTTTGCAGATCAGGGTCGGACTCACACGCTGCTCCATCCATGGGAGGGTTTCTTCTGGTGTTGGAGCTTGCCATTGACCTTAAGGAGAGATCATGCAAAAAGAGAGGGTGAGTACGCTAAAAGGAAAAGAAATGAAGCTGTTGCAGAAGTTTATCTCCCTTATAGAATTTCTGAGCATGCAAAAAGGAAAGTGAAAGGAAGAGAATGGGAAAGAATTCGGAATTATGTCAGAAGATAGAAAAGCAATGATACGAGACCAATGTTAAATACGATTGGAAAGGAAATAACCAGTGCTGGCCCAAAACAAGCAATTATATCAAAACTCAGAGCCAGAAAACGATACTCTACTTCGAGAACCGAGTCTCTCTAGGATGATGAATATAGCCAATTACAATGCATGGATTTGATGAGATTCACTCCACTCTCACATGGATGAGTGACATTTTATGCGAGAAAACATAGTATATGATTTGATACTAGGGTCACTATTGGTTTAATAAGCAAAAAACACATATATTCACTAAATGACTTGAGTTTTTTTTCTTTTTTTTAATCGGTTCTACTATATTCATACTCTAATTCTTACTCTTAGACTTTTATCATATCTTCTTACAAGAGTGTAAGAGTCGAAACTTATATCTAAAACTACATCGTTCCTAACCAAACTCAAGGTGGGGATTTGAATCTCCCAACTCTCTCTTCCCATGTGGCCACTGGGGCAAACCCCAGTGGTTTCATATGCTATATTTGAGTAGCTAAAAAGACGTAGAATTCACAATTTTAGTTTTAGGGGCAATCACTTAACGGTGATAAATAAAGGGTCCACAAAAAAATTAAAATTTTTAAAAGTTTTGTCTTTATCGTCTTGAGAAAAAGAGTTATATCATAACTGATTTTTTGAAGTTAAATCCACAAAAGAAATTGTCCATTGAGAAAACTAGAGAATTAAAAACAAAAGACAACTTAACAGATCTCATTCACCTTTTATGAATATAGAAAAATATATTTGTCTATCCAATTATTTGGATTGGATACCACTTTTAAAAAAAAGGTTGGAACTTTCACACAAGATATAGACTTCATAATTGAAGACAAAATGCAATTTCTCACAAAATTACCATTTGGAATGTTTGTCCCAAACCAAGAAAAATTCAATTCACTTCACAAACTGACATGCGCATCCACCGACCACGATGTGCTAGTGACAAAGCCGGCTAAACATAAACTCAGATGGAAAAACGAAAGGAATGAAATCTATACGATGTTTGATCTAAATATTCATTATCGTTGGGTTCACATAACAAAAGGCGGGCGAGCATAAGTGTCCACCTCTTGCCTATGTATCAGGTGATTTTTAAGTGCCTTAGATCATGAAGACGCCCCAAAAGAAATCATTTCTAGGGTTTGTCCGAGAGTCATCCCATCGAAATGGGCTAATACATACATTTTCAACCACAACAAAGGAGTTCTTGAGTTAGGCTTTATGTGATAATCAAGCGTGGTCATGATTTTTAAAAAAAATGATGAGCGCCTTGTCTTATTCGTAGCCTGCATGGTAATCAACAGAAAGTTAAGATACCACAATCTGTATAAGATCTAAAAATCATAACAGGAATACAATCCAACAAGCAACATAACTAACTCTTTTTGCACCATCGAATATAAATTGGATTTTTCCTTACCTAAGTGATCTGCTTCTTGCAATTGACTGCTACGGGGGAGAGAACTTGAGAGAGAGAGAGAGAGAGAGAGAGAGATTGTTGAATGTTATGAAGATGAAGCACCCTCTCGTATGATTTTTATAGATCTTCAAATTCAATGATAAATTTAATTGCAACCACGTAGATGGTGTGTGGAAGAAGCTAAATGTTAGGCAATGTTACCTAGAATGCTCATGCCACGTCAGTATTCCCTATTCCGAGAAAATACCAAGAAGGTAGGTTTAGAGCCGATCCGTTAACACCCAATCTATTTGGTGCCATATTTGTATAGAGATTTGCAATGCAGATTATTTGGTGAGACAGACATTATGATACTTCCGTATTTATATGACAATAACCTATATATCATGCGGATTACCCCTTTAGCTATTAGATACTTGCCATCATAAAATCTTCACAGTCGATTTTCCTTTGTGTTAATTGAATTGTGTTAGAGATAGAAAATGTTGTTGTATCATACCTCTTTTTATTTTTCCCAAAGAGATTACCTCTTACATCTTCTAGGTAAATATGCTTTGTATCATCTTTTATATTCCAAAATTAGAATTTAGCATGTTATATTTTATCAAAAGGAAAGGTTATGTTGGTGCACGTCAGGTGGCTCACAATCTTCTAAGTGACTCTATGTTCTTGGAGCTTCACTTGGGTGCCCATATCAAATAATAGTTTGGCTCGTAAATTGTATTAATTGATCAAACGGTTGATGTTTTCACTAAGACACATCCATTGGAGCTTTTTAAAAATCTTTTATTGAAATTTCAATTGACCTCTTCTACATCACCTTGAGTTTGAGAGAGATGTTGATGATATTAATCTTCTTTGATTGATTGTAATTGATTTTATTTGGTATGGTAACATTTCATTAATTTAGATATTTGTCTAAACAATTTATAAATAGGCTCTTGTATCATCAATATTATTCATATAGAAATATATGGAAATTCTCTTTTCCGCTTTATTTCTAAGTAAAAAGAACATTACATCCACCATTTTCAATAGACAAATTTACCTAAACAAGTATCACAAAAAAGTGATACATCACTTATGTGATTAGAGAACATGGAGGCAAAAGGAAATTCATTCTCTCTTGACTCTCATGTCAGAGCAATTAGCACCCTAACAGAGCATAACTATTGTTGGTTGGAAAGTAAGAGAATTTTCAATTTATGAACTGGAGTTCACTAATTCAATCTCATGACTTGCATGTAAGCTATTCTGGGTCATGGCCATTTGCATAGGTCGATTATAACTTTGTTCTGCCTCTTATTTACCTTACATCGTTCTTAGGTTGTATTTGAGAAAATAAGTTCAATTTTACTATTCTATCTAATAATATAAATTTGAATGTATATGATTTCTATTACAATTTTTAGTTAATAATAATAAAAAGGAAAAAAGCTATCAAAAAGCTCAAGCTTTACTCAATGTGACGAATTTATGTCAAATTCTTTTTTTATGATATGCAAAATTCCAAATTTTATTAATTATGACATATTTATCCCAAACTCTATGGTTGAAGGGCATTTTCGTCTTTTACTTCTAATTTTTTTTCCTTACTTTCCTTTATCTATTTTTCCTTTTTGGTTGAGGGTTGCCCTCCCCTCTATGGATCTAGCGAGAGCCACCCGATCCCAATGAGGATGGCCCTCGCTTGAGTCCGGCTTCCCTCTACTAGCCATGGCGGAGGGAAGAAAGAAGAAGACAAATAAAATTAGAAAAATAAAAATAAAAGTAAAAGATGAAAATACTCTATAATTTGGGATAAATATATTATATTATTATAAATTTGGGATTTTTTATATTATGGAAAAAAATTGAGATAAATATGTCATGGTTAGTAAAATTTAAAATTTTTTATGTTAAAAATTTTTTTGAGATAAATTTATCATAGGACAAAGTTTATGATTGTTGATGACTTTTTCCTAATAAAAACTTCCCGATTTTTTAAGTCAAAGGTCACCCACGCCCTCCGCCTGTCTCTGTGCCTGTCTTTCTTCCCATAGAGCAAGCCAGGGACAGTGTGCTAAGCAACACAGCGAGGGAGAGATGGCTGCGGAGAGCAGAGCTCAGAGGAGGATTCAATCTCTGTATCGTCATCTTTCACCACAAGCTTCTGATGCGAGCTCCCTTCTTCAACCGGTCAGTATGCTTTCTCTCTCTCTCTCTCTCTCTCTCTCTCTCTCTCTCTCTCTCTCTCTCCCCGCGGGTGTCTGCTTTTGTTTCGTTTGCGGAAAATGTTTGATGTAGTTGGCGCTTAGTTGATGTCGTGATTGTTTTTTTTTTTTTTTTTTGGGTTTCTGGTTTTGATGATGAAGACTGTACTGAGAGCAGAGCGGTTAAGCCTTCGAGATGGTAGAGAAGCTGTGGTAATCGGTGGTATGGTGTTGGACATTCATGCCCTTCCTTTTTCTCCCCCTGCTCCCGGAACCACAACCCCTGGCAAAGTAAGTTTATTTTCCTTCGCTTATCTGTTTGTTCAGTCATTCTTATTCTGTTTTTGGTGAAGTCTTTTGTGGGATGTTTACCTTGCTTGTAATGCGAGTTTAAGAATGAAATTTATCGACGCTGGCTGCTTAAGAAATGCCAAATTGGGCATCGATTTTTTGTGCTCTTAGTCTGGATTTCAGTTGATAGAGAGGTGGGAGTACTCTAATTTGGTCCATTTGGGGAAATTTCGAAGTTGCTGGAGTAATCTAGCAAGTGCCGGTCTCTGTAATATGGGTTGACACCGGTCTCTGTCAATAACATGGAGCATAATAGGAGAGCATCGAAGATAACGCAGGAATGGAGGATAGACCCCCTAGTCATATAGAATGAGAAAGGTTGAATTGCAGAAACATCAGGATTGTGAAGATATATACTAGGACGCACAGTCTTGTGTCAACTTTTCCCCATTTAAGGATACGTTTGTAGAAGGGAGAAACTGGTTTAGAAGTAGGTGGTTTTGTCTTTGGAGGAGTGGGTTTCCGCTTGGATGATGGTGGCAGAGAAGGTTTTGAAGATGTGTAATAGTAAGTGGCAGAGCAAGATACCGGATGCAGGTACTTACCACTATATTCTCCAAGTGGTCCAATGGTTGTATCTTTGTCTTTCCCTCTATGAAAAATTTCATGCTCAGATGAGCTGCACTTCTTTCTCTTGGAAGGCCATCATCCTCGTCTACTGGAGGGTTGGCAATTCTCACACCAGCAATCTAGATCCCAAAAACAATGGCATGTATGAGGATCCTTGAAGTATACTAGGAGTTGTACTTGATAGTTAATAGGCTCTATTTTAAGTCTTTCTCCTTCACCTTCTTCTTCTAGTATGTAAGGCTGCATCGTCAAGATTATAGGAAGGATGGAAAAAGAGTCTTTTTCATTTTCTCTTGAGTGATCAATTTTGGTGACCACACTGCCGTGCTTTTTCTTGGTGAATTTTCACTCTAAAGGCTATATAAATATTACTCTAGAAACTGTATAGGCTGAACTTTTTTATAGAGCTTTTCGTAGCTAGTCACCCAAGTATCTGGAAGGAGTTTGACTAACTTTGAACAAGGAATCTATGTTGCAACATGATGCACAAAGTCATCTATGTTGTGTACAGAGATCAAAAGGGCATTCTTTGCTCTTGGTAAGGTTAAGTTTGTGGCGTGGTTTTGAACTCTGTGCACCATTTTGCTAGCGGAGAGTTGCCATGATTGAATATGGATTCTGTGGAGCTCCAATGTTTTGCCCTCTAGCCCAAAAATATACTATATTGTCGGCCATTAGTATAGGCCAAAGTTTTCGTTTGCTTTATCTGACACCTCTTTCCTAAAAGTGTGAATTACTGTCCTGTAAAAGCAATTTTTTGATGGCGGTGTATTAGTATTATTGTAGTAACAAAAGTTTGTATTGTCCTCAACCTTGCTATAAGGCTAACTTCTCTAAGAAGTTGAATGAGATTTGGAGTTTGTAAACTTATGGCCTATATACACATTGTTATGGAATTCTAAAAGACTTTTCTCATTCTTGAAGGCTGATGTCATTAAAAGTTTAGAGTTGCATGATTAGTCCGATAAGTTGAAACATGGTTTCACGAGTTTGCTCTTCACTTGCCACTCTATGGATCCTATGGTTCCAGATGTTTCTGAGTTCTAAGAGCCTTATGATAAAGATGAATGGCGTCTGGAGACCAAAAAAAAACAAAAAGGTCCCTTTGAGAGGCCAAGGGAAGGGCTGTGTAGTGGGATAATATTTCTATCTCAAATAGTCATTTGTTGATACCATTAACCCCTCATGATATCATAGCCATCTTCATAAAAAAATCGGACTGAGATTATAACCCTAGGCCTGATAATGCATCGTTACTAAGAGGAAGAATTATCCCATCATGACTAAATATCCTCAGAAAGTAGTACTCCTAAATGTGTAGATGCTCTATTACTCTTGATTCCTACCTCTTTAATCCAATGCTTCCAAGATCAACTATTTTAGTGAGATATCTTACCTCAATGAGAATAAGATCTATAATACCTATCCCTCTTATAAATCCATATTTTGCTTCAGTTAAACTAGCTTCTTTTTCAGCAATAAATTCTATAAGAAAGCTTATTCACTATACTCCAAAAGATGTCAAGAGAATACGTTTGGTCAACCTGCTTTGATCAACATCCCTTTCCAGCTACTCAACATGAACACTTTGTGAACCTTTAAATCTCTTCTGAGTTCCTGCGCAAGTGGCTCTAACGAGGTTATAGCACCTTCGCTTTGGTGCTATATGCCTTGCTCTTTCCTTCCATGGTCATAAAGGATTGCAAGTAGTGGCCTGCATGGCACTACTTGATACTAGTTCCTCGACTATCAACATGCTTGCATTGGCGTAGTTGAAACAACTCTCAATGCTAGATTTGTGTTTGTAACACTATTCCCAAACTTCAATATAGCTCTTTCAGATCCTAAATTGCTTTTTGTCTTGAAGGTTCAATTACAAATCACTCAATGTCCCCTGAGTCCAGATTTGGCTGTGGCAACTAGATGGTGTACATATGACCCCTCAAAAAAGAAAAAAAAAAAAAACTAGATGGTGTACAAATCACACCATAGACTTAACTTTGCTTGGAGCAGAAGATGCCCTTTCCATATCTGTGGACAATAAGTAGATGACTCTGTGCATCGTATTCCAAGACAGATTCCCTGTTCTGAGTTACTCAAACTCCTCCCTAATACCTGGTTGACTAACTACAAAAGCTTCATCAAAATGTTCAGCCTATACAGTCTTCAAAGTCAAAATTTATCAAGAAAAAGGACGATAGTGGGTCATCAAATTTGATCACTCAAGAGAAAATGAAGAAGGCTCTTCTTCAATTTTTCCTACAATCTTGATGATGCAGCCGTACATACAAGAAGATGAAGGTGAAGGAGAGACTTGGAATAGAGTCTTTCGACTCTAAAGGACAACCCTATACTTCAAGGATCCTCGTACGGCTCATTGCTGCTGGGATCTAGATTGCCAGTGCAGGAAGTGCCATACCCCTCCACAAGATGAGGATGACAGGCAGCCTTCAAGGAGAAAGAAGAAGTGTAGCTCATCTGAGCATGAATGTTTTCATAGATGGAAAGATGGAGATCCAACCATTGACCCAGTGGTGAAGATATTAGTAGGTACTGGTACCAGGTTTCTTACTCTGCCCTTGTATATTACACATCTCCGAAACCTTTTATGCTGACAGCATCAGTTGAGAACCTATGTGAGAACACACTACACTGTTCAGTACTTTCTGTGCGAGTCTATATCTGACAGTGGTCTTTTAGGTTCACTATGTTTTAGGAGGTGTAGCAAGGAATATTGCTGATTGCATGTCGAAGCTGGGAGGAAAGCCATTCTTCATCAGTGCTGTGGGCCTTGACATGGCAGGTTAGTGTAGCACATCTTTTGACCCAAAAACAAAAGAAAAAGTATAGCACATCTGAATTAGCTTACGTACTTTCTGTTTCAGCAAGACTTTCCGAGGCACCGTTTTGGCTCAATTACTTATTTTGGCATACGAACTCGATGCATGGCCACCTAGGACATAATGTTTTGTAGAGTTTCAGCATAAAGGTTATTTAGTATTGGTCTTGCTCAATTTCCTTCTTGTCTTAAGCCATGGGACATGGAGAAAAATACCAGATAAAAGTGCGTAATTTTGTTTTGGGCCTTGACTATGTCTATGTCCATCCTATCTGCTTCTGTTGTAATTTGAGAGAGTTTCCTTTGGATTCACAAGGTATATATGGTCAAGCCTAATAATTTTTAGGATAAAAAATAGTTTTTTAAACAATCATCTGTTTATTGTAACTGGAATTCTTGGGTATGCCAGCCTGATTCTAATCAGGATCAATAAATTTTGAAGACATCCTGAATTGAGATCTTTTTGGAGGTCTGTGAGGGATTAGAATTGGCCATTAGGATTTTGCCAAATGTCGTCTTCAGTTTCCAGATTGAGAATTTGCGAGTAAACTGTATATATTAAAGATACTAAGATTTTAGAATTTTTTCTTTTTATTTAATTCACTTTGATTTAGTGAATGTCTGTTCATCCTTCATGCATGGTTGTAGGCCACTTGCCAAGGTGGGCAAATTCTCTGTCGTTTCTTTATTTATCAGTATACTTGTTGAGGTTTCTGCGTCTTCCCACGATTTTGCTAACATTGTCCTGTGCCCTATGTATCAGGGAATCACTTGTTGGAGCATTGGAGATCTACTGGGTGTCCTATTGAAGGTTAACGTGCTCAGTTTAACTGCTTGTCTGACATGCCTAGTAAAATCTGCTAAATAGATAATAGTGATGAAATTTTGCTATATTTACCTTTACAGAAAGGTCAGTACACTAAAATTTATTCCTCTAATCGTTCTCTTTTACTTCGCTATAACAATGAACTAGCTACTCTCCTGTTTTTTTGGCTTCAAATAAGTTATAGAGATGCATGTGCTGTTCATGAATGTGCTTCTCGTTCTTAAACTCAGCAATTTCAACGCAGGTATCCTTCAAACCCAAGATATTACAACTGCTGTGGTCTGCTGTGTACTTGATCCAAATGGTGAGGTAGCTGCTGGTGTTGCAAGCTTTGAGTCAATTGTAAGTTAATTTTGCTAAAAACGTATCAGGTTGGGCAGGCATACTTGTGTTCTCTCTAAGATCCATAAAGGCACTCACGGTTGACGTTTAGGAGAAATTTCTCACTGCTGAGTGGATTCAACAATTTAGATACGAGATCTCTTCTGCTCCAGTAGTGATGGTTGATGCTAACCTCAATGATTGTGCTCTTGAAGCTTCTTGTCGATGTAATTCTAAAGATTCAACGTACTTTGATTTTTCATCTGGCTTGATTATATGATCTACTCTGAGTCAGTAGAAAGCTCTTCAGAATTCACTTACTTGGTTTTTCTTTGAATTTTGTTCACAGTGGCTGCAGGAGATAACATTCCTCTGTGGTTTGAACCGGTATCGGTTGCCAAATCCAAAAAAATTGCTTCTATCGTAAAGTATGTGAGTGCTTCGCCTTGTGGTGTGCATTTACTTTCTTTTGTGCTGTTTTCTATGTGCTGTGTAAGCATATTTAAGTCTGAAGTTGATAAACAATCAGATAAGTTCAATAATACATTTCATGGAATTCACGAGATGTCAATCTCAAATTTCTGACTTGATTGCTAATGGAGTAGTTGATTACCATCATCGTTAGCACCGTACCGACAGAGAGCAAAATGGGAAATACTATGATGAGAAAAGTTCAGTGCTTCAAATTGATTAACGCAGACCATTAGTTGTGTACACTGGAAAATGATAGCATGGATATGGAGAAACATGGTGAAAGTTGTGGTTTGGGTTGGAGAATTCGGCATGTAGCATATCAAGACAAAATTTAGTGGCTTTGCATAGACATTCGTTAATAATGCATGTCCAATTCATAGTCTGCTGATTACATTTCCATAAGTCAGGATGGCTGGTGATGTTATGCTTCCACTAGGATATTAATTTGCATTCTAGATGAGTTGAAGGAAACTCTTCCATAGTGAATACACTTAAGTGTGATACACATAATCTTTTCTTAAATCAACTAGGAAATTGTAAACCATACATCACACACAATTGATTTATGTTTGTGATATTGTTGAACTTTGACAAGGTCTCACTTTTAGAAAAAACTGACTGCGTCGAGTTCATATCAATCAGGCATGAAATAAAATGTTACTGGTTTACATAGTTGACTTCTTGGTTTTGGCATCCCTTTCAGCTATGAAAACAATGACATTAGGAGAAACGAAATTCAGCTCACATGGGCATAGTTTAAGAGTGGCATTAAGCGATTCCTAGATTCTGAAAGCTTCATCTTAGAGATCTGCTACTGACACAGAATGGGCTCTTTGCAGGTAACTTACGTATCTCCCAATGAAGATGAGCTCTTTGCAATGGCAGATGCTCTATCTCCTGGGAAGTTATATGGTTTGAGTGAAAGGTATAGGAGCGAAAAGAATTGTCCTGCAGAATCTCACATCAATATGCTAAAACCTGCAATAGTTCTTTTGCTTGAGAAGGGCATAAAAATTGTAGTTGTAACCATAGGCGCTGGTGGAGTATTTCTATGCTCTAAAGAGTGGTCTATATTGACAAGAGCTGTTGTGGAGAAACCCCAACGCCTTGGCATAAGTTCAGAACTCCACAAATTGATCTCATCTGATTGCCCTTCACAAAAGTTTCATGATACCAAACATATTGAGGGAACCTCTCGTCTCTTTGCTTTGCATCTTCCTGGCCTTCCTGCATCTGTTAAGAAGCTTACTGGGGCTGGCGATTGCTTGGTGGGTGCTACACTCGCATCGATATGTGAAGGTTTGAACATTATACAAGCCATCTCAGTCGGTATTGCAGCAGCAAAAGCCACTGTCGAGGCAGATTTGAATGTACCTTTGACGTTTGATTTAGTTGGAGTTGCAGGTATGAATATTCTTTCAATAAAGACGGCAGGAAATTCACGCATTCTTGGATATCCTATCAATTTGGTTTGATTCTACTTCTTTTGTTGTGTTAATTTCAATAATTTCAGTAGAGTAGGTAAGAAGCAAATTGGTGTAATGGAAATTAGTGTGACTCATCAAGAAAATATGGTGCAACTTGTAGAGGCTGTTTCTGAACAAGATATCGTCTCTCAAAAGGTACAAGCTAATGAATGTGCTGAGAATACTGTAGAGCTGCATTTTGCGCTATATTTTGCTATCCAAGACATGAACAGAATAAATTGGAAAAACTTTTGTTAGTTTAAGCATGATGCTGGATTCCTATTATCTTTAGGAAATGGATGTGAACTAATATGTAATGAGGCCAGGAATGATTGTGCCTAAACTTCCTTGGCAGATGATGCTAGGTTGGTGTACTCGGCTGCGAAGGTTGTTTATAATGGACCAGTGTAAGCTGCTGCTATCTTCGAGATAATGATGATCGTCAAGGGACTGGTGCAGAATTGGACTCAAGACTGCTCATTGTTGGTCAACTTGTTTTGTTTTTGGGCTTCCATTTGGTACATTGGAGGTGTAAAATATTTACTCCACAAGTAGAGATATTGACAGAAGTTCAGTATTCAGTTTCTGGGACTGCATCAGTTTCATTAGTAGATGAATCCTTCCAATCCAAGATTGTGTGTGAAACATTTAATGGTTTTAATTAAAATCCTCAGTCATTACTCATTTCAATTTCTTCTTCCAGCAGAACAAATTCCTTGATTCAATCCCATTTATTCAAGAATTGGGGCCTCGGAGGAATCTGTATGTTTCATCCAGTGTGATGTTTTGGTTGCTACGGCACACTTACCCCCAAACGTGCGGATTCAGATGCCTGCAAAGATCATCTTACGTTTTTATCTGCTTCCGAATTCTGTGGCTAACCATCTTATGTTCCAATTAGAACGATGAAATGACATTTGAAGTGATGGGGCTCTTAATCTCTTACATAGAGTAGACCAAACTGAACTTGAGTTAGGTAATTTGTGGTAATATACATTGATGGTGCATGCGAACAGATCATGCTGAGTCGTTCATAACAGATTCTTACATTTGATCAGCAGCTTCATTGAAAAAAAATGCATGGCAATGCACTTAAAAGGCAACTTTTTAATTATCAAGTGAAAAATTATTTGAGTGCTTTTTTTTAATTTAGTATACACTTGTCATATATATCATATCGTCAGGTGGCATAATCTAAGGACAACAAAACTAGGTATTGGAAAAAGGAAAAAGGAAAATTCAATTCGCAGAACGGTAACCATGGCCAACTTGAAAATTCTAATTGATTTGTAGAAGCTGTGGAAAATGAGGAACCAGCCCAAAATGCAGACGCAGCAGCTTCTACAGAAGCAAAGAAAACCAAAAATATAAGCAGCCACTGATTCTGCACCTTTCCTAGGGATCGAAAGTTCAAATCGAACCATCCAAAAAGGGAAAACCCTTGGATATGTCTCGGAAGGAATCAAGACCAGATCATTCTCCAAAGAGTTGGTGAACTCCGAGGCGCTCTTATCCGAAACAGAACCAAAGGAGAAAAATTCTCAATGTCCATTACCTTCACCCATCATTTTTGTCCTTGCGCTCTTACCAATGTGTTTATCATTTCGAAGAAGGATGCAAGAGAATAAACTACATGAAATACAATAACACAACATTAGCCTAAGAGCTAGAAGAAGACAATCTCAAAAGTAATCTCTGTCAAGCTAAACTATCTCAAGTCCCTCCTAACATGATACTAGATTGTGGGACATATAACAAATACACACAAAACATTTCCAATCCAACTATGCATGGAACTCTAAACATCATCGGTATCTCCCAAAAGAAGACTAGTATAAATTATCGAAGTACTTGGTGAAGTTGAGAATGTTTCCAGCTCCATCTCAGCTTCATCATTGTTAACTGGCACATCAGGTGGATAAATAAGCGGTTTTGGAGGCATTTGGAGTTCATCAATATCTCCTTCAAGCATTTCTAGGACTTTGCTCATTGAAGGCTGATGGTTGCTTAAATTGTATACACCAAGTGCAACTATTATCATCTTCTTTATCACCTTCCTTTCCTCTGCTACAATTTCTATTTCAGCACTTTTTTCTTTGCTAACTTGGTCATACACCCACAATGGAAAATAAATTTGGCTTGAGTGTTCCGCATTTGCATTTATATTCTTCCTTCTACCTGCCATTTCCATGAGCAACATCCCGAAGCTATAGACATCCGCCTTATAAGATACACCACTGATGTTTCTGTAGAACAACTCTGGTGCCATATATCCTAAGGTCCCTCTTGCAGCAGTCAATGAGACTATGCTATAATTAGCAGGATAAAGTTTCGCGAGTCCAAAGTCAGAAACTTTCGGAGTAAAATTATTGTCTAAAAGAATATTGTGAGGCTTGATATCAAAGTGTAGTATTTGCATGTCACACCCCCGATGTAAATATTCAATCCCTCTCGCCGCCCCAAGAGCAATCTCATATATTTTCTCATAATCGAGAAACTTATTACCTTCCTCAGTGAAAATTTGCTTATCCAAAGATCCATTCAACATGAGATCATACACGAGAGCTTGTTTCGAGCCTTGAAAGCAAAAACCAATGAGTCGCACTACATTAACATGGTAAATTCTTCCAATAGTAGCCACTTCATTGATAAAATCTTGGCCTTGGGCCTTGGACTGCTTCAAAATCTTGATGGCCACTTGATTACCGCTTCGGAGTGTTCCTTTGTACACAGAACCATATCCTCCTTCTCCCGGTTTGTGCTTAAAATTTGCAGTGATCTTCTTAATATTCGAGTAGGAGTACCTTATGGGTAAAAAGTTGTCGTGAACCTGCAAAAATTCTTCAATGTTCTTGTCCATTGCTAAGTGCCTTCTTCTGTAGATGTAGATGAGAAATATCCCGAAAGATACCATCCCAATTGCAAACTTTGCTCCACAAAAGTACACTGAAAATAATTCTGATAGGTTAGAATAAGGTTTTCTTAATTATTTTAAGAGCAAATCATTGTGGCTTACCCGGTAGACATATAAAACCAACAGTTATCCGAACGGCCACTAAACCTGGGACACCTATGAAAGGAATGAATGATTTGAAAAGGAATGGAAGGAAAAGAAGTCTGGAAAACAAAACTCACGAGCAAACAGAGTAGTGGCTAACTACTTTGTGCAAGTTGAGTTTTGTCTAAAAGAATATGAGAAGTGGGATGCGTGCATTGGCAAGAAATAATAAGCTTTGTTTCACATAAATGATCAAGATACAAGAAATTCCTTTTGCTTTTTTAGCAGTCAACAAATACAAAGAAAATGTGATTTTCATTTTTAATTGATAATTTTGTTTCTCCATGAATAGGTAAATGTAATTTTTTAAGGAATTTGCTAGTACAAGTGTTTCTTAGAATATTAGTTAAGTGACTAATTAAGAAAACAAGAAAATCTGAACCCTATGCCGACAAAAAAAAAAAAAATAGTCATGTGGCTGCTCGAACAATGACCTTCTTTTTTTTTTTTTACAACGGGAAATAATTTTTACATATTTGAATTTTGAGGAGAAAGTAGCAAGTGAAAGAGTGTGCACAATCATGCAAAATTGCAGTAAAGTTTCAGTGTCAATCGAAGCTTACCGCCATCAAGCAACTTCCGTTCGCAATCCTCATCTCCAAAGAAGCTACGGAAATCAAAGAGGTCAAAGGTTCTGTCGGCGGCTTGGCTACAAAACTGAACCGTGAGTAAGTGTGTGAATTCAATAGTGCAGGAAATCGAGACTTCCGCGAAACGAGAGTCGAAACCAAAGTCGAGAAGAAATCCATTGGCCATGATGTTATGGATTAGCTCGTAGTTGTAGAGGCTACTGTTTATCTGCTTGTAATTCGCCGAATAATTTGATACCTAGGTCCCACTGTGAATGGTGCAAAAGTCCCTAACATCTGATGCTTTTGAATTGGCCAAAGCATACAACTTCCAACTCGATGATGTGTTGGAAGAATACGACCCCACAATGCATGATGGATTAATAGCGATGTAGAATGAAGAATTAACTGTCTTTAAGCAGTTCACAATGACCACACTACCGTATGCGTTGGAGTGCTGTCTATCAAATACGCCCCTTGTCAAAAAGTGATGGGGAAGAGACGAGCAATTGTCCTTATGAATCTCATCGTCTACCAATTTAATTTGGCCAATGGAATAATCGATAAACAGAACATAGTATCTACCAACACCATAGTTTGCAACAGTGCGATTACCTTCACAAGCCAGCTCATATTTTGATAAACCACATCCCTTTGGATCACTCTTCAATCGAAATGGATAGCTTATATCGTGAATGTTACCACAGGATGAAGTGCACAGCTGATTACTCGACTTTGCAGTGCTAGTCAGCAATTGCAATAGAACAATAATGAGTAACAACGCTTGATAGGTATCCATGAAGCTAAGAGCATCAATCATGCCTCTGTTTTTCTTTGGGCAAAGAGAAATTGGTAAGGAATTGCTTTTTGTGTGCGGAGGAGGCGCTACTTAAAAAGATCGAGAGTAGTGGGGATGATCCTTGACTTTGGAGTCGCCTTGACCTGTGCAAAAGGCCCAAGTCAGTCAACCCAACAAATGCACGCAATTCAACAAATCAAAGAAGTACAGCGCCCTCCAAGGGGGCGAGTATCCAGCTGGCCAACGCAAAAATGCAGTGCATCTGGAAAATTACACCACTAGAAAACTAGAGATGATTTTTCTCTATTACTTGCGCTTTCAAAGGGGGGCGTGTCCACAGCCGGCCAACGCAAAGATGCAGTGTATCCAGATCATTTACACCCATAAAAAAAATTAGAGATGATCCATTTGACTTTTCGTCAACTCTCTCGACCTAAGTTTTGGGTCGAATTTGACTTTTCGTCAACTCTCTCGATGTAGTTTTTGGGTCGACCCCGACCCCATCCACATACAAGTCATTCTCTCTCTCATAATTAGTCACTTCCTTTTTATGCACAATCATTCATCTTAAGAAACATTTTTTTTCACTAAAAATAATATTTTGAAAAAATATATTTTCTTAAAAATAATAATTTATGTAGCTTGAAATAATTAGCTAATGAAAATT
Organism: Eucalyptus paniculata subsp. matutina; assembly: GCA_017140255.1. Taxonomy (NCBI): domain Eukaryota; kingdom Viridiplantae; phylum Streptophyta; class Magnoliopsida; order Myrtales; family Myrtaceae; genus Eucalyptus; species Eucalyptus paniculata. Next base: position 21,703,759 of record CM029441.1, on the reverse strand, counting down.
ATTTTTATTATCGATAATAATTTATATCTAAATAATTTCATTGACGATTAAAATATTTTTCTCTTATTCATATTTATAAGAAATATAAGGGATCGTTTTTAAGAAAATACTTTTCAAATCATTCATTTTTCAAAAAACAAACAAAGCCTTAAGATTGTTCATGGCACTAAATCATATATTGTTCATCACAACTATTCAAACAACAATTTCTTTGTAACTCTCTCTTCTTCTCTTTTCACACACAACTTTGATAATACATTCATGGTGAAATTCCAAGGGAAAAATTAAGTGTTCAACTCATTTCTCTGTAGATTTTATTTATATCCTAAAGGTCTATTTGTTCTAAGCTCCACGAGAACAATACTGAAGGCAAATAATACCTTATCAACAGTGATCATCATCACCCATCAAAGCATTATCAATTATTGCTCCGTCTCCATCAATAATCAATTTTTCTCAACAATCTTAATGTATTATTGTTTTCATGAAGATGGAGATAGTGGTTGCATCGAGCGTTGCAATCTTGATAGACAAGTATTATCGAGACTTTTGTTTCTATTAATATGGTTGAGTCATCTTCCTTGTGGCATTATAGATTATCTCATGTTGCTTAACTACTTTGAAATTTGTTAAAAAAAAAAAAAAGTAGTATGATATTATGTCATAATCTAGATAAAAATGAATGCGAAATATGTTCTCAAGCAAAGATGAATAAGAAATTATTCTCAAAGGTAGAAAGATCTAAAGATGAAATTGTTATGTTATTATATTATTTTTTGTTACTCTAGATATACTCTTGTTTATCATGTGAAATCAAAATTTTTTGATGTGTTCAAGATACATGAGGCTGCAGTTAAAAAATCAAAGTTTTGAAAAATGATCTAGGTGAAGAATACTTCTCATTAGTTTTTTTTTTTTTTTTTTTGGTATTTTTTGAAGAAAATTGGCATTGTGCATCAAGCAAGTGCACATTATACACCACAATGAAATAGATTGGTAGAAAGAAAGAATCAAATTTTGGTAGATATGGTTAATGCCATGATCTTACAAGCGAAATTGCCAATAAATTTGTGGGGAGAAGCACTTCTTACTGCGTCATAACAAAATTCCATCAAGGAAATTTAAGATACTTCCATGTGAATTATAGAAAAGAAAGGTAGTAGCATCTAATACTTTAAAGGGATAAATATACTGAAAATCCTAAAACTTATTATGAAAGTGCAATTGAATCCCAAAACTTTCAAAAACAGTTAAGTCCTAAAACTTATTACAAAAGTGCAATTAAGTCCTAAAACTTTTAAAAAGTGCAATCAAGTCCTAAAACTTATGAATTTTGTGCAATCAAGTCTTTCCATTAATTCCATTCAGCTTGACAAATGAAAAATATTAATAAGTTTTAGAACTTGATTGTACCAACTTGACAAATTTTAGACTTGATTGCACTTTTAAAGAGTTTTAGGACCCAACTTCACTTTTGAGACAAATTTTAGGACTTGATTGTGTTTTTTGAAAGTTGTAGGATTGAATCATACTTTTATGACAAGTTTTACAACTTTAAATGCACTTATCCTTACTTTAAAGTATGGATATGCTTTATATATTCTAAGCGAATCAAATTATGACCAAGGACATTAAAAAGTGTGTTTATTGGATGTACTAAAATTCTAAAGTTTATTGTTTATTGGATGTTGAATATAATATTATTGTGAAATCAAGAGATGTTGAATTTCTTGGACACAAATTTCTTCAACGTTCAAACGATACCTTATCATATTCAAAAACAACAATTGACGCACGTAATTCTTCATCAAGAAAAAGAAAATTGTTTAATTTTCCAAGTGAGCCACAAAGAAGTCAAAGAGTGAATAAAACAACAGATTTCAATTCTAACTTTGTAACTCTCTTGGTATAAGGGGATAATGAAAATGTTGTGTCTAAACTATCCATGGTAATTCATTTGGATAGAGATCCAAGAATGTTCGGTGAGGCAATGGATTCCGGAGATGCACCACTTTGAAAGAATCAATGATGAAAGGAGGTGTCAAAGAAGAATTTTTAATACTTTATAAGATTGTCTAAATGAAATTTTTGATCTTACACAAATCTCAGTAGCATTTGCCTGCCTTGGAGACTAAATACAATACTAACAAATTAAGTACAGATAGAATTATTAAATATTTTTGAATTTATCATGATTAATGGAAAATCCGTCTCTAAGCAAATGGAGGAACTTCATATATATGTTGCCAAACTCAAAGCCCTTATGTTTGAAGTTGCTAAACCTATTCAAGTTACTGCAATTTTTTCAAAACTGCCTTCAACTTAAAATGATTATTGAAAGAAACTTTCCCACACGATTGAGAACCTAATTGTTGATATTTTCATAAAAACTCATTCTAATTGAGGAAGGTTCTTAGGATCATGAGGTTAATTATGTAAAAGAAGTTACAAATAAGGTGCAATTTGTTGAGAATGGCAACGTGAGCATAGACAAAAACAAACATTGAAACAATGGCATGAGAAAATAGATTTAATGGTATATCATATGGATTTAAGCATAACAATGCTAATAAGTGCATTTATTCAAGGCGTACCTAAGAGTATGAATTTATAATTTGCTTATATATAGATAATATGTTGATTGTTGGTACTAAAGTTAAAAACTATATATATATATATTGATACAATTTTAAGTATCAAGGTGATCAAACATAGTGGGGGATATACTTTAAGTCAAGGCTACTATGTGAAGAAAAATATTCAAAAATATGAACATTTAGAAATTAAAGTGTGACATCCCAGATTTTCAGTCTTATTTTCTATTGAATAAATCGGGCATTTTATTGACGCGTCTATAGGGCTGTTCTCAGAACTGATCATTCTAGAGATAACTAGACTATCTAAGGAAACTATTAAGAATTTTAAGGCAAATAGACTGGAGAAGTCGACCAGGAATCGGCTGCTCAACCGTGTTTATCTGCTGAGATCATTACGGCACAGACGTAAATTGATTAGAGATCAGATATAGGTCGGTTCGACTGAGATATATGGCTAATCGTGGGTGACACCACTAAATTAGAAAATTCTCGTCGGCCGATACTAGACTGAATTTTCTATCGTTTTGGTACCCTGTGTTCGTATTTGAATTCTCGAGATTTCTACGACAATTGAGAGTTGCCAATGTGTCGAGTGGGTTCATTGTGGCTCGAAGAAAATCGATCACGGGTCATTTGCACTAAAAAGTTCTGAAAACTACCCGGTAGTCTAGGTCACGCTAAAAACGCGTCGAATGGAAATTAACCGTGAATTCGAACCCGATTTCAGAAATTGAAAGTTCTGTGGTGTCACGAGCTATTTTAGGAACGTTGATTTAGTCTCAGAAGATTTTTCGGAGATTTCGAGATTTTTACGGAAAATCGTTACGGACAATTCGGAAAAGAGTTGCAAATTCGGACGGGCATTAGAGGAAAATTGGGTTACCAAATTGAAGTGAATGGTGAAGAGGTGGTATAAATTCGTAGGGGTGATGGGGTGTTACAATTTAGCCCTCAATTTGGCTTCATTTGGTGTGGAATTGTGAAAAATTGGGCTCTTGGGTGACCCATTGTAAAGGTTATCTGAAAATGGACATAATTATCCACACCAAAATAACTTGAATTAGATTAATTGGGAGCTAATTCTCCATTGATTGGGCTGAGGACTTTTGTGGTTTAGTAATCATGAAATAGATATTTCTTGTTTGACTTTCAATCCCCTTTTCTTCGGCTTCTTCCATACGCTAAACGGATCCCATCTTCATTCGCACGTCGGTCTCCTCTTCTCTGGACGAAATCAGCACTTACAAATTTCCCTGCAGCCGTTCTTTTATTTCCTTAACAGTCAGCTCCTTCCGTCTCTGCCCAAGACCGAACCTGCCACTCCATTTTCGCTGGTTTCTTCCACCACCTGCTGCTCCACAAATTTTCCTTGGTCAATCTTCAATAAAATTCGTTAAGCTGCCCCAGGTGTTGACTCCACGAAGCCCCCACTCACCGAAGTCGCACAGCATCATCATCTTCATCAACATCTGTCCATCCACCACTGAAAATTCTCCATCACGTTTTGTTCTCCACCGGTCAACTTACTCCACCGAAGTTGCTCCACCAAGTCTTGTCTTCATGCTGGTTTGTTGACCCCAGAATCAAGCCGCGGCGTCCTCCATCGGGTGAATCGCCCACGCGTCTGAAGCTGCCGCTGTGTTGACTCCAACTCGTGGCCACCGAAGTGAAGACCCAGCAAGCTGCTCCCTTTGTCCGCGTTGTCTCTCTCTCTCGCTCGTGAATTTCCTCGCCGAAGCTGCCTCGTGCATGACGCCAGCGAAGCCAGCCCAACGCCTCCACGTTTTCCTTGCTGCATCGACGTCCCCTGCAAGAGCAGTGTTTTCAGCCCGTGAAGCCCAGCAATCTTCACGCCCACGAGCTAGCAGGTCCATTCGAAGCCCTCATTCGGCCCAATTGAAGTCAAGCCCAGCCGGGACTTCAGCTGCAGCAGTCCACGAAAGTTTCTGGTTCAGCCTGCACGAATTTGTTGAGCCCATCTTCATTTTCAGCAGCCCAAGTCTTTGGCCCAAAAATCCAGCAGCTCCATTGAGCCCAATTCAGCAAGTTTGGCCCAAGCCCAGCCCGCGAAGAAGGCTTAGTCGTAGCCTGGCCCAAGCCCAAGAGCAAGTTTAACCCAAAGTCAAGAACAAATCTCAGTTGGGCTGAGATTTGTTGGGCCCAAGTTTAAGGCTTGGTCCAAGCCCGCCGGTGTCGTCGAAAGTTCGGATTTCGGCCGCCGTCGCGTCGCCGTTGTGGTGTCCGGTCCCTGCTTTTAATCAAGTGAGTAATCTCACTAATCCTCGCTTAGTAGACTAATGATGATTAAGGGTTGATTAGATTTAATTAAGTGCAATTAGGTGGTTAGATTAGTTTAGAACAATTAAATTAGTGACTTAATGATGCATGTTTGGTGGTTAGACTTAGTTATTAGCAAGTAGAAACGTACTATTATTTATTGAATGCATATCGGGATTTTTCCCGACCCTTAGCGGGCTTCAATTAGGCAATTCGGGCATAAATTGGATTTTTAATATTTATTTATTAAATTTCGAAATTAATTATTTAATTATTTATTTTTCGGAAATTAGGCAAGGATAGCCGACGACCGAAATTTCGTGCTGATTGTCGTGGTGCAGTCCGTTTATTTATTTGAGCTATATGTTGTGCTAAATTGAATTAATTGTGCAATTTAAGGAATTATTCCTAAATTGATTAAGATTGAATAATTGAGTTGTGGATGGCCGTGTACGATTGTTTAGCGTCAATAATGCTTTGATGGGCTATTAAGTGGAGAAGTTTGTGAGAGTAAATTGAATATACTCTTGGCTGAGATCCATCGGGTACGTTAATATCGTGTGAAAATTGAGTGAGTTGAGGAGTATGTGGGGATTTATCCCAAATTAATCGGTGTGGGTATTCAATTAGAATTTGACTGTGAGAGGTTGTGAGTTGAACCTTGAAATTCGCCCAAAGTATGGCTGTGCCAGTAGGGCCGAGTTCTGCCACCGAATTTGGAGTCGGTCGCGCCCATTGGGCCGTAATCTGCCACCTGATATGGGTCGCGCCTGATAAGGCCGTAATTTGCCACCTGATATGGGTCGTGCCTGATAAGGCCGTAATTTGCCACCTGATATGGGTCGCGCCTGATAAGGCCATAATTTGCCACTTGATATGGGTCGCGCCCGTTGGGCCGTAATTTGCCACTTGATATGGGTTGCGCCTGATAAGGCCGTAATTTATCACCTGATATGGGTCGCGCTTGATAAGGCCATAATTTGCCACCCGATAGGGATCGCGCCTAATAAGGCCATAATCTGTCACCTATTAAAGGTCGCGTCCATTGGGCCGTAATTTGCTACCTAAAGATAGGTCGTGTCCTTTGGAACTATAATTTGTTGCCAAGAAATTTTGTAGGCTATGCTCATGAAGTCATGAGTACGATTTAAGACCGAATAAGGGAAACGACTGGGGAATAGTCGAATTGACATGAAATCGACTAAATCGATGAATCGAGATTTTGATCTGTGATGTAATTGCTTAGGTGCCTATTGAAATGTACTAATATGCAGGTGGAATTTGAGGCCAAGGTAAGTCCTTTGACCCGTGCGTGTATAGGCAGCCTGGTTAGCATTTTGGGTTCCTAATCGAGTCTTAGTGGGGTAGAACTTGCTGAGACGTAATCTCATCCCGGTTGTGGGACAACATTTCAGGACCCTGATGAGAAGCCTAAGGAGAAAGAAACCGAGGAGGAGTACCTGGAGGAGAACCCTGATGATGATCCGAGTACGACCCGGATGAGGACTATGATCCCATCTTCTTTGTGAATCTTGTCTAAATATGAATAGTGTGAGACTAGAATGTTGTGAATAGTCTTATGAATAGACTTCGAGTTATGCCATGTATAAAAGTTTGGTTGTGGATTTCAATATGAAAAATATGGCCTTACTTTTCTATCCCATTGTGTTACTGTTTGGGGATTTATAACTGCTTCCGCATGTACTTAATAAACAAAAGGGTCGGCGATACTTAGTCCTGGGATATCGCATTATAAAATCGACCAAGTAGAATGATGTGTGCATGCTCGAGGATCGGGGCGTGACATAAAGAATCAAATGTATCATATGATGTATCAATTCAATTGATGGAAAATATTGGGCAACCTTTAGTATAATTAGATTATAGTAGTGCAATTGGAAGTCTGATGTACACTATGCATTGTAGTAGACCAAAGATAGCCTTTATTATATGTAAATTGTCTAGATTTACTTGTAATCTTGGTATCCTGCATTCAGGTAAAAATGGTCAAACAAAGTTAGTGGGTCCTCGGTGACGCTTTTTATTTAGGGGGGTTGTTGGGGGGGTGTCAAATCTATGACACTTACTAGGAATTTGGGGGGGGGGGTCAAATCTATGACACTTACTAAGAATGCTAAAATTAGCAACTATACTTTTTGTATAAAATGATTTATGATAAGTCGAATAAAAAGTTGGACTTATTAAGGAAACATGGTCATGACAAGATGAATCACGGAAATCTAGTAAGTGTTCCATATAGATAAGAACATTGAGATTGCCATGTAAGTAAGGATTGACAAGGAACAAATTCCCATGTTTTGTGGAGTTCCTCAAGCATGGTGGCTGTCCAATCAATGTGTTTTAAGGTTAAATGGACGGCAAGTGGCTCGGTAGAGATAGATGAAATTGTGATATGACCATATCTTGGGTTTGGCTTCAAGATCCCAACCTTTGAACATGTAACAATGGGATGTGGAAACTTTGGATTGAGACTGAACTAAAGAGCCACTCTCTACTGGCTGTGGCACAAGATTAGAGCGACTAGAAGATGAATCTCATTCCTATCTCAGCAAAGAGATGTGCACATTCGCTTGCGGAGTCAATATCTATCATTGAATAACCATTCTGACTAACTTCTGGACTAGTTTGGGGCATAGTTGAATGATTACAAAACATTTGTAATTATCCTTCAAATCCTCGAATCCCTTGACTAGGGAAGCATCTTTCTCTTGGGTAAGCGTGCAAGGTACTCAAGTCATTAGACGAGCAAAGTTTGCCTCAACTTGTAGGTCTTGTGAAAGAGTGAAACACAAGAAAATGAGCAGAAAATATGGGCGAGAGCATGAGTAACACGGCTAAAAACCTAATCGCATAAAATATCACATTAACGCATGAAATGAGTGTCGTGTTTGTGACACAATGGAGCTCTCGTTGGTAAGACCCAACATACCATACCTATTTGCAAGATTTATATTTTGAAATTTCCTTTTTATTTTCTAAACCATGGAATGATACACATTAAACCTGAAATTGTGAAGATTGTATTTTATCACATCAAAAATTTATTATTTTCCGTCATAAACTTCCATTAAGTTTCTAGCTATACATGTCATGCACATGACATTTAAGGCTCTAAAACGCAATTATCCCTTTAAATTTGTGTTAAATACCCAATTGCCTTCAAATTGAATAAGTTATAAAAAGATATCATAAAGGAAATATTACCTCTATTAACCCTAAAATTTACTTGTTTCTTACGTTTAATTAGAAATTATCATCAAGATTCAAAAAAGAGACAAATAAAGAATACTGCATTAAAATGAGAACTTTTTTTTCTAGGTCGAAGATTAATGTGAGAGCTTCGAAAAGAATCATTTTGAAGTGAAAATTAAGAGGAAAAAAAAATGAGAATTTCAAAAGATTGCATAATCGAGAATAGAAGGAGAGATTGACAGTCTTTCAAGGACATGATAAACTGGCAAAAACAAAATTCAACATCTGCTGTTTTATTACCAACTTCTGCCAGCCCAGGATTTGCCTGCTGACACTGACACTGATTCCTCTCTCTCTCTCTCTCTCTCTCGTCACCGAAATCTGTTCTCCGTCACGAACCTTAGTCTTTTGTTATTGTCTTAGAAGCTGGAAGTATCGAGGGTCGTTTGAGCAGAGATGGTGTTCCTTCTTCTCGTCCAGTCTCATGTAACATCTGACACAAACATGTAAATGAGGTCCTTGAAAGATGGTCTGGCCTACCAGGCGAGAGCAGTTAAGTCCGGCTTTGTCCCCAGCACTTTCCTCTTCAACCAGCTCACCCGCCTCTACTCCCAGAATGGCCTCTTGCGAGAAGCCCACAAGCTGTTTGACGAAATGCCCCACCGGAACGTGTACTCCTCGAACGCCCTGATTTCGGCTTACGTAAAAGCTCGGGACTTGACCCGAGCCACGGCGTTGTTCGACTCCGCCACTGACAGGGACTTGGTAACTTATAATTCGATGCTGACCGGTTACGTGACCGTCTAAGGACGCGAGTGCGATGCGCTCGAATGGTTTGACAAGATGCAGTCAATGCGTGATTGTCTTAAGTTCGACGAGTTTACTTTGATGGCGATGCTAAACTTGGTGGCAAAGTTACGTGTGCAGTGTTATGGGACACAGTTGCATGCTTATATGGTGAGGACGGGGAATGATACGGATAAGTATGTCATGAGCTCCTTAATTGACATGTACTCTAAATGTGGGAGTTTCGGAGAAGCATACAGAGTGTTCTGTGAATCAAAAGCGGAGGTCGATTTGGTTTCCAAGAATACGATGATGGCAGCTTGTTGTAGAGAAGGTAAGATGGAAGTGGCTTTAGATCTGTTCCAGAGATTGCCCGAGTTAAATGATACAGTGTCTTGGAATACTTTGATTTCTGGCTATGCACAGAACGGTTTTGAGGAGGAGTCCTTGAATTTCTTTATGAAAATGAGGGACAGTGGATTTGGGTGGAATGAGCACACGTTCGCTAGTGTTCTGAATGCTTGCTCCAGCATGTGGAATTCAAAGCTTGGAAAGCAGATACATGCTTGGGTTTTGAGAGAAGGAGTGATATCAAATCTCTTTGTTAAGAGTGCCTTGGTGGATGTTTACTGCAAGTGTGGAAATATTAATTATGCAGACTTAGTTTATGCGACGATTGAGTACGAGAACTCCTTTTTGACAACTTCTATGATCATGGGTCATTCATCTCAAGGTAACATGTCAGAAGCACGGAGACCTTTTGATTCTCTGAATGAAAAGAATTCTATCATGTGGACAGCTTTTTTTACTGGTTATGTCAAAGCACAGCAATGTGAAGCTGTATTTGAACTGGTGAATGAATATGGAGGGAATGCAAACGTTTCTTTTGATGCACCCATAATCATCTGCTTGCTAGGTGTCTGTGTATTGCTGGGGCCCTGGATCCTGGAACACAAATTCATGCTTACTCACTGAGAAAAGGGATGGAAATGGAGGAGAAGCTGATTAGTGCCATGATTGACATGTACTTTAAGTCTGGCAGTACTGAATATGCAGGAAAGATATTTCAAAAACTCACGGAAAGAGACTTGATTCTCTACAATATCATGATTTCCCGTTATGCAAATCACGGGCACGAAGATCAAGCTATGAAGCTGCATAAAGAAATGTTGGAGAGAGGATTGAAACCTGATGAGGTCACCTTTATTGCGCTCCTATCTGCTTGCCGTCATAGTGGGTTAGTCGAAATGGGGGAAAAGTATTTCAAGTCCATGGTAGAAGATTACAAAATTGTGCCTGAAACGGATCACTATGCCTGTATGATTGATCTGTATGGAAGGGCAAATCAACTAGAAAAGATAAAGGATATCATGAAGAAAATTCCCAGGAATTCGGATCCTGTGATTTTGGGGGCTTTTTTGAATGCCTGTAAGATATATAGGAACCTCAGTCTTGCAAGAGAAGCGGCAGAGCAGCTATTGGTTATTGAGGAAGATAATTGATCTCAGTATGTGCAGCTGGCAAATGTATTTGCAGCTGAGGAAAATTGGGCAGAGATGCGCAAGATAAGAGAGAAAATGAGAGGGAAGGAAACCAAGAAGCTTGCTGGCTGCAGTTGGGTGTATCTTGAAAATGGAATTCATGCATTTACCTCTGGCGATACATCACATTCAAAAGCAGAGGTTATCTATTCAATCTTGGAGTTCCTATCTGCAGATTTACATGCACTACCCAATTCAAGTGTTGGAAAGGTTACAACTTTAACATCAACATAAGGGGACAGATGAATTCAAATGCTTCGTACAGGAAGATCTATGGCTGCTTTCAAGAGCATATATATTTAAAAGAGGATGAGGTACGGAAACATAGACTAGATTTAATTTGAATTAGACATTGTCCCTCTCTGCATCATGATGCGATTGATAATTCTCTTTACTAGATAATAGGTGTTCATTATTCAGATTAATACACAGCAATGAATTCAACTGTAGAATGGTGGGGGCTGTTGCCCTCATCTAAATACTATTAAAACTAGCTGGTAGCCCATGCATTGTATGGGTTTCTATGGCTGCACTATGCATTAAATTTTGTTAGGATGAGCATGTAATAAGAAAGCGGCATATATACATTCAAGAGATTATTTCTGAGGAGGAGATGAGTGAATGGACATAACTTTTTAATCCTCGTACATTATAAGAAAGCAAAACAAATAATATCATTGGAAAAGGTTTTCATGATATTATAAGAGTAAGTACATTCAAAAGAAAATAGATGGTGAAATTTTTACTTTGCCGCATTGAAATGAATATCTGTTGGGAAAGAAATGCATATTATTGATGTAGAAAAACTTCTCAGATGCCATGAAAGAGGAGAGAAAAAATATTTATTTGCAGAAATGTGATAGGAAACTTGTTTGCTGCTACTTATATGGACACTTTATGTTTGGTTATTTTCTGACTGCCAGGTTTGAGCACCTTCTTCAGAACCATCTGACAGGTTAACTTGTTGAAATCTACTCTTGTCATGTTGCCGGTGAACACTGATATCATAAAGGAAGTTAGGAATCTAAATGCTTAATTTTCTGAAAATGGAAGAACCAGGAAAGAAGATCCATTTTGTCGAGGAAGACTGATAGCCTGCAGCTGGGACTTTGCTGGACTGTCCACGGTTTGCCAAGCAAGCCACCATAATCTCCAAGGACTTCCTGCATACATGATGGCAAAGATATTCAAGAAGTCACTGTCTAGGACGAGCTTGTAACTGAATAAAGGTATAAAGGTGCGACGTCTCAAGGGGGTAATGATGTGTACAATGGTCTTATTAGTGGCTATTTGGATATGCTTATGTAGAATGCAGGTATGGATTGCCAGACCATGTCCGGTCATATCAAGCTGTCTCATTCTGGACATCTTCTTTCATCACGGTTTCAGCATGTGAGGCTCCATGTCATCAGTAGAATAACGCAGTTTTTTTGCTGGACGTCCATGGTGAACTCCTACGGTGCCCGCCTAAGCAAGTCCAAATTTTTTGAATTCGTTGGAGTCATTACGCTTTGGAGCTTCTGGTGATGAGGGATGAGAAAAAATATTTACCGTGGTCGACGTGGCAACACTCTCCAAACTCCGTGCTGATGGCATATGTCTGTGATATATTTTCTTGAGTATCAGAGAAGAGTAACCTGTACTTTTCATGGTATGTGAATATTCTGAGCTCATTTATTCAAACCAAATCGAAGTCATACATTCAGAGAAATAAGCATCCTGAAGTACTCATCTTCTTCGGGTTTTATTTTCTCGCACACGCCTCTCGCAAAGATGATATCATTCTTTTGGATGCAATATCCCTGTCACTCGTGATTTTTTTTTTTTTTTACCCAGAACCCTTTATGTATAATATGTAAATTCCCGATGCAGATAGATTTTTCAGTGCGAGGAAGTTCAAGAGATTGACATTAATATATCTTCACAAAGCTAAAACAGATCCGTTGGAATCATGAGAACACGTAAGAGAGTATGCCCAACATGATTATATCCTTCAGTAGATTTGATTCCAGGTAATTACCTGGAGAAGAGCTGGCTTTTGGATTTGAATATGTCGGTCTCACAGTTCAAAGTTTATTAATACGAATTATTGCACAGACATATCCTCACATGAACATGACAAAGCCAATCAGAATGTACTGAACTTTTGAGATCTTTCTCTCTTTGTTCGAGGTAAAATACAATTTCGAGTGGTTGAACGATTGAGTCGAGTTCAAGCTAGAAAATATTGACTTGAGTCGCAATAGCATTATCAATTAGTTGTCAATTCATAAGATAAATGCATTAGAAGTTTTAAAACTTATCACGAAAGTGCAATTAAGTTCTAAAATTTTTAAAAAGTGCAAAACTTATTGCAAAAGTATAATTGAGTCCTACAACTTTCAAAAAGCATAATAAATCCTAAAACTTGTCAAGTTGATTCAATCAAATCCTTCCGTTGATTGCACTTTTTGAAAAGTTTTAGAATTCAATTGTACGTTCATGACAAATTTTAAGACTTGACATTTTTTGAAAATTTTAGGGCTCGATTGTATTTTCGTCACAAATTTTAGAATTTTGTTACACTTTTTAAAAATTTTATGATTTAATTATATTTCATGATAAGTGTTAGGATTTTCAATATATTTATGACCCATAAAAAGAAAAATATATCATCAACGAATACTAGACTGTAAACATGAGTCTACCTTATTGGTCTACAGCGAAATTGTCCTATAAAAGGTCAAACAAACCAGCCAACTCATGACAGAGCATTGTTTAGCCTTGTGAGGTGATTTATACAGTCCTATATAAAAACTAAGAAAGTTGTAATTATGTATCATTCAATATTATTGTAGAAGTATGTTGATTGAGATTTGAGTTAACTTTGTCTTTTGATTGATAGAGGTGGGTTTAACTTACCAATTCACTCCTAACAAGTTTTTCGTTTATGCCAACCAATTAAGTGCACAATCCAACGAGAACACCCATCAAAACATGATAGCACCTTTTTTTCTATATTTTGGAGTAGGTAGCACTTGACAAGACACCATCTTAAAATCACCTCGTTAGTGAAAAGATCACTCTCTGGACGGCTAACCATTAATTGGTCCCTAAAAAGTTATATGTATGTCACTTACCAAGCCATCTCATCCAATTATCATCTGAAGACCTTTACCCATTAAGCATTACCCAAAAGTTTACTAAAATGATAACTTATAAATAGTAATTCAAGTACACTAGTGTGAGAGTGGCCATTTTCATCTCCTTAATTCCTACTCAAGTCTCTCTCTCTCTCTCTCTCTCTCTCTAGAGAGAGAGAGAGAGAGAGAGAGAGAGAGAGGGGAGCTTGGGGAGAGCTTGTTGAGTGTTATGAAGATGAAGCACCCTCTCATATGATTTTTATAGATCTTTAGATTCAAGGATAAACTTGATTGCAATCATACAGATTGTGTGTAGAGGAAGCTAAATCTTGGGCAATGTTACCTAGAATGCTCATGCCAGGTCAATATTTTCTATTCTTGAGAAAATACCAAAAAGCTTAGAGTCAACCCATTAACATCCAACCTGTTCATTGTTATATTTGTACAGAGATTTGCAATGCAGATTATTTGGTAAGACAGACATTATGATACTTCCATATTTACTATATGACAATAACCTAGATATCATGTGGATTATCCCTTTAGCTATTGGATACTTGCCATCATAAAATCTTGACGGCCGATTTTCCTTTTGTATTAACTAAACTATGTTAGAGATAGAAAATGTTGTTGTGTTGTACCGCTTTTTATTTTTCCCAGAGAGATTACCTCTTACATTTTCTAGGTAATTATGCTTTACATCTTGTATATTCCGAAATTAGAATTTAGCATCCTATATCTTATCAAAAGGAAAGGTTATGTTGGTGCACATCAAGTAGCTCTCATTTTCAAGTTTTCAAAGTGTCCACATGTGCCCTAACCTATGAAGCTGAAAAAAATCCTACTTGGAGCTTCACTTGGGTGCTCGTATCAAATAATAATTTGGGTCACAAATTGTAGATGGCTGATATTTTCACTAAGACACATCTACCTAGGGTTTTTGAAAATCTTTTATTGAAATTCCAATTAACCTCTTCTACATCACCTTGAATTTGAGAGATGTTAGAGATATTACTCTTCCTTGGTTGATTCTAATTAATTTTATTTGATATTGTAATATTTCATTACTTTAGATATTTGTCCAAAATAATTTATAAATAAGCTCTTGTATCATCAGTATTATTCATACATAAATATATGTGAATTCTCTTTTCCACTTTGTTCTTAAGTAAAAAGACTGATGATAGACAAATTCACCATTTTCAATAGACAAATTAACCTAAACAAGTATTACAAAAAAGTGATGCATCATTTATGTTTTTTAGAGAACATGGAGACAAAAAGAAATACATTCTAGGGTCATTTGCTACTTCTCGATATACTGTTCACATTCTCTCTCAAAGGGGGCGATCGGGTTGCTGTTCACTGCTTCTGGTGTTTTGTTCGTTCCGACTATTCTAGCCGTTGGTCTGCCACAATTTTTGGGGGTTTTCTTCCTCTTGCTCAACCTCAATCCTCTCCGAACGGTTTGCCCTCTCTCCTCCTCATTGAGAAGATCTCGCTTACCCTAGGTGCAGCTATTCGCCCGACTCATCGCTATTGGAGCCCTTGTTCACGGGTGCTGCTAGTGCGGGATTGGGTGCTCAGATTGGGCTTCGTGGTGGTGGGGAAGGCATTTCCGTCCTTTTCCCTCACTTCTAGGCCCTGTTCTCGACCTTCCCTTACATTTAGACACTGGTATGGATCTTTCTCTAGCGGCTGTTCTGTAGAGGTTGGTTGGACTACTGTGGGTGTTGAGCTCAATGGGGACTTCCTCGTCCAAGCTTCATCTAGGCGAAGGAAAGGGGAAAGGCCCGAGCTCGCCTCCTTATAAGTATGTTGAACGGCCAGCTAGTAAGCCGTCTCAGGCCTCCCGTCCTGGGGGGGTGCTGCCCATGCTGCAAGTGCCTCCTTTAGTGGGCCGAATGCCAGGCCTCCTCGGGTCGACAGATCTAGGGGCCGTAGCCGCTCTTGGGGCCCTCTTAGTAGACCCCCTAACAAGCCTTCGAGCTCTTCAAGGCCGCCCCAGACCAAGTCGTGGGCCAATGTGGCTAGATTGGCTGCAAAGGGCTACGAATTATCCTTTATCCCTTCGGCTGTGGTGGGGGAAAAAGCTGTGGTGAATTTATCCGCTAAGGTTCTTCAAACGGATGATCCAAAGTGGAATGAGTTCTTAGTGGGGCACTATGTGGGAGCGACTCCCCTTTCAACTCACCGAACAAGCACTTAAAGGTACTTGGGGATCGAAGCTAGTAGATGTTTTGGCTAATGACCAAGGTTTCTATTTTCTCCATGTCCCGGACCCAATGTTCAGGATGAAGATTCTAGAGGAAGGACCTATCACCGTTGCGAGGGTCCCTCTTATTTTGCAGCAATGGAGACCTCTATTGGAGCTAAAGAAGAGCAAGCAATCTGCTATCCCGGTATGGATAAGGCTAAAAAACCTCCCTCTTGACCTTTGGTCCGCACCGGCGATTAGTTCTATTGCTAGCTCTAGTGGGAAACCTCTTCATGTGGATCAACGCACCGAGGGCAAGATGATGATTTCATTTGCCAGGGTGTGTGTCGAAATCCAAGCTAACCATCCAAGAGTCTCTGTGGTGGAAGCTAATGTGGATGGTGTTGCGAGATCCATAGCCATGGAGTATGAATGGAAGCCGGTGGAATGCCTCAAGTGTGGGGTATTTGGCCGCAATTGTGATGCTCCCTCCAAGCCCTCTCGGCCTCTCACGACCAAGATGGGAAAAACCCCTGCTCCTGCCCCCGCGGCCCCTGATTTGGATGCTGCTCTAGTCCCGGATGCTCCTGCGACTTCGGAACAAGGCTGGTTGTAGGTAAAGAACAAAAAGAAAAAGAAGTCTCACTCCTTGGTGGAGGTAGGCTCGTCCCTACAAGCGGCGAGTGTTGAGGGCAGGGACTTGAAGCTCAAATCTGCTGCTGTTGAAAGAATAGCAACTGATGCCTCGGCACACAAAACCCTTAGGGAACTTCCAAATATTTCGGAGCAACTGGATGAGGACTCTACACCTTTGGATGACATTGTTAGCCCTTTAGATCTGGATAACCCTGCTTCGATCTACCCAACTGAGGGGACGGGGGGATCGGACATCCTCTTATCTTCGGATGATGTCCTCCTTCCCCCTTGCCCTTCACCGAGGGCAACTGTGGCGGAGAATAGGCTTGCCCTGACTCCAGATCCACCTCCATCGACATTGCAAGACAAGATGCTAGCCTTGGTGCCGGAATCTCCCCCTCCCGTGCCCAAGCCATCCCCGCCTTCTACTAGAAGTAAAACCTACAAAAGGAGGTAAGTTCGTTCCTTTCCTTGTAAATATGTAAATATGTACATAGGTTGTCGGAATATTAGGGGGCTTATGGCTCCTCTTAAGCAAGCGGAAGTGAGGAACCTTGTCTTGGCGAATCGGTTATCTTTGATCGGGATTGTTGAGACAAAAGTGACACACAACCTTTTTGGTGCCATCTCTGGTAAGCTGCTGAACAACTGGTGTTGGAAAGCTAATTTGGACTACTCTGAGAGGGGTAGGATCTAGGTTGGTTGAGATCCTTCTGCAGTTTCGTTTAAGGCTATATTCGTCTTGGATCAGGTCTTTCATGGGGAGCTTCATTGGTTGGATTCTGGCACGACCTGTATGATCTCTATTGTCAATGCCGAGCACTCGTTCACTGCACGGGGACCTTTATGGGAGGATCTTGTTGCGAGAAGCCCTTCCCTGCAAGATGTGCCTTGGCTTGTAATGGGCGATTTTAATGCGATCAAGGACCCCTCGGATAGATTGGGTGGCTCGGATGTGTGGCTACCGAGTTTTGATGAGTTTGGGCATTGCCTCGACCAAGCAGAGCTGGATGACCTGAGATATGTTGGGTTCCGTTACACTTGGTCTACCTCTTCAGGCTCTCTATGAAAGATGAGGAAGATTGATAGGGTCCTGGTCAACACTTGCTGGAGTTAGGTCTTTTCCTATTCTAAGGCTTCTTTCCTTGCACCTGGGATCTCGGATCATACTCCTATGGTGGTTAAGGTGGAGATTTCGGTTCTGAGAAGAAGACCCTTTAAGTTCTTTGATTTTTGGATGCAACACCCGGACTTTGAATCACTAGTGAAGCAAGTGTGGGAGGCTCCATGTTTAGGGGTGCCTATGTTTAGGCTTGTCAGCAAACTAAAGGCTCTCAAAGGTTGTCTCAAGCAGCTAAACATAGAGTCTTTTGCTAACATTTCTATTAGAAGTTCTGAAGCGAGGGAAGCGTTGAAGCAGACTCAAGTTTGCCTCCTTCGGGACCCCACCAATTAGGTTCTTGCCGACCTAGAGAGGGAGCAAAGACGATCCTTAGTCGAACTCCGGTCTCAGGAAGAGTCGTTCTTTAGGCAGAAGGCTAGAGTCAGATGGCTGAAAAAAGGTGATCGGAACACAAAGTTCTTTCACCATTATGTCATTAAGAGGCAATTGAGGAATAGAATCCTCTCTGTGACGGATGCTGCAGGGTGCCAAATTACTAAGCCTCAGTTGATCCAGCAGCACTTCGTTGACTATTTTCGAGGTCTTTTTTTGCCTCGAGAGGCGCAGGAGTCCCCGGCGATCCCGGAAACTAAGGAGGTTATCCACTCTACACTGAATGATGACCATATCTCTATCCTTGATCGCCCGATTTCTGACCTGGAGGTTCGAGACACCCTCTTTTCCCTGGCTCGAGGGAAGGCGCCTGGTTCGGACGGCTTCACGGTGGAGTTCTTCAAGGAGAATTGAGATATAGTGGGTCAGCTGGTCACGGATGCTGTGCAAGATTTCTTCATTTCAGGGAGAATCCTGAAGAAAATTAATAATACCATTTTGGTGCTGGTTTCGAAGGTGCCTAATGCAACTACTGTCGATGATTACTGTGGCATCCCAGAAATTCAAAGCCAAGCCATAAGGTGTGTTAAAGTCTTTAATTAGGTGGTAGAATTTCCATGGCTTATGTTTTAGCCATTAATCTTTTAAATTTGATGATTTGTGCTTGTGATTGTGGAAATTTAAATTTAATAGATTAATAATCTATGCTTGGCCATAAGAATTATAAATTAAATTTCAATAAACAAAAATATCCCAAGACTTTGGCCAAGATGAAAATTGGAATTCAAAAATATTTATAGAAGGAATTCAAAAAAAAAAAAAAAAAAAGAGAAAAAGGGGATTAAATTCGAATGGGCCTTGGACCCATTGGCCTAAAGCTTGGTGGGCCAAGCTAGTCGGCCCATTAAAGCCCAAGGAGGCTGTCGACCAGCCCAAGGAGGAGTGGCCGGATGGCCCAACTCCAAAGCCCAAGCCCAAAATCAAATTTAAAATCCAATATGACAAGTGGCAAAGGGCAAGAGCATGCATTGGTTAGTTTTTAGGCAAAGCAATCATTTTCAATCATGAGCTTTAGGGAGTATAAGAGGGGAGAAGAGAGAGAAGGTGGCCGGTTCTTTGCTCATTCGGCCGAGAGAGGGTGAGAGAGAGAGAGAGTTCGAGAGAAAGGGAGAGACCGAGAGGGAGAGGAGGCGGAGCCGAGGAGGAAATCGCCGTGTCCGTCCGCCGTTCGTCGTCGTTTGCTCATCTTAGAGGCAAGTGGAGTCCTTAACTTCTCTTGCATGTTTGTTTTGTTGATTGCATGTTAGATTTTAGGTGCTTCAAGTGCGAAAAACCGAGGTAAGGGTTGGTTGTTTTCAAACCGTGTGACTGTTCTTGTTCGGTTTGTGGGAGTCAGTAGCTTGTTTGAGCTTGCATGTGTGTTTGGAGTCCGATTTTGGCTTCGATGTCTTCATGGAAGTTGTATCTAACGTCTTGTACTATAACATACTGAAATTTCGTGGAAAATGATGGATATATGAGGGGTTAAAGTTCTATTATACGGAGACCCTAGATCTGTGAAGTTTTCACTGACTTCTTGTTGGATTCTTGTTTGCATGTTGATTTTTGTTGAAGATTTGACTTCGATGTCTTCATGAAAGTTGTAGGTAACACCTTAAAATACAACATAATCAAATTTAAAGGAAAAAGAACAAGTATAGCTTGGTGAATCGGCTAGATCTTGGAAACGATGGTTCTGGTGAAGTATTCCGAGACACCCGAGACTTTATGGACTTAAATGGTGACCATACTTTGGTTATTTGACCTAGATCTCTTCATGAAACTTGTAAAGGACACCTTGGTACATAACATACTAAAATTTCAGAGGAAACGAAAGAGAAGAGATGGGTGAAATCTTAATATTTCGGAGATGTGTATTCTGGACGACGCGGTAGTGGTTCCAGAGGTTTCGTGGGGTTGTATAAATTAATATAAAAAGAATTTGGCTTATATTTCTCATGAAAAATGCACGAAAATGTCTTGGCTATCACCCTGTAAAATTTCGTAATTTTTGGAGGCCATATAAGTATTTTAATCGAATTTATTTGGAAACTGTGCAATTCTGGTCATTATCCGAATATCATGTGCTATTTTGTGGAAATTGTGAAATTATGTGAAATTCAATTTGGCCATGAATTTTGTATGAAATTGTCATCCTAATGGGTTGTTTAGTGATTGTTTGAATATTATGATTTTGGGAAAATCATAGATATTAAATTTAATATTTATTTATGAAAATAAATAATATAATAATAATATAATAATAATAAAATAAAAAGGGATTATTTTATTGGCCATGTATTCCATTGAATTTATTATGCATTGTTATATGACATTGGTGTATGTATGATCATAAATTGTGATGCATGTGTGAATAATATGCCATGTAATAATGAGATTAAAAGGATGGTGACTGTGGAAAATGATATGTGAGTAAGAGGTTGTGGTGGAGGATGAGGCCGGAATGTACAGAGATGCATTGCCGGAAATTCCCTGGGAGATTCAGGATGCCTGGAATGTGGGGGGCCGGAAGCCTTGTCGGAGGTCTTTGCCCGAAAGGAATGCCTCGCGATGCCAGGATGTGGGTGCGAGATGCCTGGCTAGAAGGGTAAAGGCCGGAAGCCCTGTCGGAGGTTTCTGCCCGAAGGGAATGCCTCATGATGCTAGTTGAGATGCGAGATGCCCAGAATGTGGGGGGCCGGAAGCTCGGTGGCCATGGGATGGCTGGAATGCTGGGAACCCTGTCGGAGGTCTTTGCCCGAAGGGATGATGAAATTGATGATATGAGAAATGGGTGATGTGGTGATCAAATTTAAAGATAAAAGATGAAAAATGAACCCATGATATATGATATGCATGATGATATGCATGATGATGATGATGATATGTGATGTGATATGATGATCACCTATGATATGATATGATCTGCATGATGATATGCATGATGATGATGATGATATGTGATGTGATATGATGATCACCTATGATATGATATGATATGCATGATGATATGCATGATGATATGCATGATGATGTGATGATAATGATATTGATGTGATATGATGATCACCTATGATATGGTATGCATGATGATATGCATGATGATGATAATGACATGATATGCATAATGATATGCATGGTGATGATGATGATGATGATGATGCATGAATGCGCATGACATCAAAGGTAAGCAATGCCTGCAACGTATGATGATGTGCATGGTGCATTGAGTTGTTATTGGATTTCCCTATCTGCTGAGTGGTTGTACTCACCCCTTTTGGGGATAACATTTCAGATTAGCAAGTATGCCGCTACCTGCCGTCTCGCGGGGGGTGTTTTATGGTCTACCATCCGATGTAGAGGTCGAGTGTGCTGAGATAGACTGTCCCTCTGTTCTCGGATTGACTTTTATTCGAGTGCACTGTCTAGTGATGTACGACATAGGCCTGGCTGGGGGCCCTGTCATTCAGGAGTTCATTTCTGTGCACGTTCGTCGGGATGAAGCGATGCGAGGGATGTTGCCGCCGCCACTGCCTGATGCACCGGGTTGGGTGTGAGACCCGCGCGTGATGAGTAGGAGCTTGATCTTTTTTGATGTAGATAGTCGACACTTTCGATGGGGGTTCGTACTCGTATGATGTTGAGGGTCGAGAGTTTCTTTTTGAGGTTTTAGGCTGGACATGGCAGAGTCCTAGCTTTTCCTTGTTTTTGTACCGACCCGAAGGGAATCCCATCTTGCTATATATATATATATGTAAGCAAAGTGTCGAAGTTGTTTATAAAATCCTGATGTTTAGCTGGTGTGTATTGGTATCATGGATTGGTAGGGGGATAGATGGTGATGTTTAATTTGCTTCCGCTATGAGTCGCGCTGGGACCGCTTTTAAAAAAAAAAAATGCCTGTGATTAACGACGCTTGTTTTAAGTACAAGATAGCAAAAGGAAATAAAGTGTAACATTGGCGCTGGTGACGACCTGCGAAGGGTTCGGGGTGTCACAATTACAGACCTATCGCTTGCTGCAATATGATTTATAAGATCATTACTAAGGTGCTTGCGAATAGGGTTGCGGGTGTTCTTCAGGACCTTGTGAGCCCTTCTCAAAGCGCGTTTGTTAAAGGACGTCGCATCGGGGATAACATCCTTTTGGCACAGGAGCTGTTTGCTAGTTTTCATGTGGAGCCTTATACACCTAAGTGTGCTATAAAAGTTGACTTCGGGAAGGCATATGACACCGTTGATTGGCATTTCCTTGAGAGTGTCATTCTTGCTTTTCGATTCCCTGATCGGCTGGTTCACCTCATTATGATTTGTATGAGGACTCCTCAGTTTTCCATCGCGTTGAATGGGGAGCTGCATGGATTCTTTCCCAGTGGAAGGGGCTTGCACCAAGGTGATCCTTTATCACCCTATTTATTCACGCTAGTGATGGAGGTCCTCTCTGGGATTCTTGGGAGGTGTTTGAATCAACCGGACTTTAGATTCTATTGGAGGTGTAGGCCTACTAGCCTTTTGCACCTTTTTTTTGCTGACGATGTTTTTCTTTTTTGCGAGGGTCATTTGCCTTCTATTAAGCTTTTTAAAGAAGGAATTCAGCAATTCTCTTCTTGGAGTGGCGTTACTCCAAACTAGGGGAAGAGCAAGGTGTTCCTATCTGGCAGTCCTTCCACTCTATGACAACAAATCTTGATGGATCTTGGCTTCCGAGAGGGATCCCTCCTAGTTTGTTACTTGGGAGTTCCAATCATCACGTCGAGGATGAGACAAGCGGATTGTACTGCTCTTGTCAGGTGTATCACCGCCAGGGTTGAGTCTTGGACTCATCGGTTCCTTTCTGTTGATGGGCGTCTTCAACTGATTAAGTCAGTCCTTCATGCCATACAGGCCTACTGGGCGAGTGTCTTTATTTTACCTGCAGCTGTGCTGGATAAGATTGAGCGGATCCTTAGACAATTTCTTTGGAAATGACCTCAATTGGGCAGAGGAGGTGCCAAAGTATCCTGGGAGGATGCTTGCCTGCCTAAAGTGGAGGGGGGTCTTGGTATCAGGAGATTATGTGAGTGCAACAAGGCGGCTATGCTCAAACATATCTAGATTCTATTTTTAGATAAGGAGTCACTCTTGTGCAAATGGATCCACTCAACCTTCTTAAAAAGGGGGAATTTTTTGGTGGTGAAGAAGCCGACCTTATGTTCTTGGGCCTGGAAGAAGCTCCTACAACTAAGGACAGAATTCTGGCTCCGCTTCCACTGGAGGATAGGTGATGGACTCACCATGTCACTCTGGTTTGATCATTGGCACCCCAGGGGTCCATTGAACATCTTCTTTTCAGATTCACTCATCTATAGCTCTGACCTATCTAGGCAGGCCAGGGTTGTTGATCTCTTCGCTGAGGACGGCCAGGCGATTAGGTCAATGATCAAAAGCTGGGGTTCGCCGCTTCCTTCCTTGACTGATGCCTTGGATCGGTTTTGTTGGAGGGAGGATTCGTCCGATAGGTTTTTGGTCGCCTTGGCCTAGGAACTTATTAGACGGAAGAAAGATCGAGTCACTTGGCATGGCTTCATTTGGAACAATGCCATTCTGCCTCGATACCAGCTCAATTTGTGGCTCATCACCAAACGGAGAATACCTACACAGGCCCTCCTCATGTCCTACGATAGGATCGAAGCTGCCTCTTGCCCATTTTGTAACGATGTGCCTGACTCGATTGATCACCTCTTTTTTGGCTGTCGGGTTACTTCGGGAGTTGCCTTCTTTTGGGCGACTAGGTGTGGTATTCCTTGGAGGAACAATTCGTGGGAGGAAACAATTATCTAGGTCTCGACCTTGCTATCCAGCAAGGACTTTCATAATTGCATCGCCCGCTTTTCTTTTGGTACTATGTGCCACATTGTGTGGAAGAACATGAATGACATACTCTTCAGGGGTGTGCAGACTTCTACATCCGCTATGAAGATGCATCTCATGAAGGTGGCCAGTAAAGTAAAGGCCGAATTCTTAGTTTTTCTATTAATTAATCTATCGGCAAACATCATGAAGGTTGGTTGCAGGCCGATCATATCCACATTTAGGATAGAGCTGAGCCCAAATCCACCCTGCATAGCTGCACTGAAAACAGAGATGTTCGGCACTTTCATCTTCAAGGATGCACAGGCCACAAAGAGTCACGGTGTTGGGATAAAATCTGCTAACTCGATCTGCTGTAAGAAGCCCAGAGTTGAGGGCCATCCAGGCGATAATACTGTGCTTGGGGGTATTCCATTTTCTCCGAACGATGCCTGCATAGTCGACCTTAGGATAGGTCTGCATAATGAGGTTCCAGGCTGTTTTGGAGTTTCAATTTCCATCCGGGCTGAGAGACCAAACGAGCCTGTCTTCAACAGAGAGCTGCGGGAGTTCCTACAGGGCAATCTCTTGCATTAAAAACTGTCCAGAAATTCTGCGGCTAGGAGGAAGGTTCCAATGCCCAAACTTAGCTTACCTAAAGTGAGAAAGAGGGCTCTGCTTTGCTTTATTGGAATGTTTGCTTTGGCTTACTTCCTAGAGTACCATCTCGGAACAATCCATGCCCTTCGGCAGCTGGAGGTCTTTTTTTCAAGAAGAAAGGTTACTGGATTGGGGCTTTCCCCTCTATAGGATTGGTAATTCTTCGTCCCTCTCGGCAGCAACTTGGGGCATTGAATTAAAAAAAAAAAAAAAAGCTTGATCAAGGCTTGGAGGTCGGTCACCAACAAAGATGTCTACTCAAACCTACGGTCGGGTGCTCCGAAAAAGGGGCAGTAGTGAATCTTCCTACCACAGAAGGGAAAAAAGGAAAAAAGTGGAGCCTCCACCCCGGGTCGGTTCCCTCGAAACTATATATATGCGATATATGCGTTACGGGAATATACGATTACCTTGAACCCTACTACTGCTTGTCCCACCGGGAAGGAGGTTTTGTATGGCCAGATTCCAATTCTAGAGTATCCGCTGGATTCTGAATACCGAACCCTATCTATTTGCACGATGGGGCGTGGGCTCCTAGGAAGCGAATTCATACTAAGCAAGAGGACCGGGTATGGGGTACCAAAAAGAGTTAACTTAGGTTGACGGTCGAGCCCCTCTTCTTAGGGAAAGAATGGGGTGGGAGACAGATAAAAGATAAGTGTAGGGTTTTCCATAGCATTATTCGTCTTCGAAGCTGTCTTATTCTAGCCATGGCATTAATCGAGGGCTTTCCGTCCGCACAGTAAAGCGTGTGCATTTAGTAGAAAGGTTGACTTCTGTAGGCCCTGTTCGTCTATGTATGAAAAAGCACACAAGCCACGAAGGCAGGTGGTGGTCTGGTAAGGTTTCCTCCGAAGAACCGAAAGCAAAGCGCTATGCCGGGATCGGATAAAAAGCAAAAGCGCGCAGAGCAGAGCATAAAGTCTTGGCTTGATTAGGACAAGCGTAGCAGGTGCGTAGCAGCCTTGTGGCACTGCCCTTTCAGGTATATCCCATACATCGATCAAGTAAGCTTTCACTTCAACGGAGATAGAAAGTCATTTATCAATTCCCAGCGTGACACACTAAATACAGTGAAAGAGACATGAATGCAATCTTTTGTCTCCCTTCTTGCTAGGGAAGCAGGTTGCCCATATTCTATATCTTGATTCGGAAAGATCACTTTCAGAGCAGATGTGCAAGAAGTTTAATTACGAAGCTATGCTGATATATAAGAGTCAGGGGCTGACCTTATCGCATTTCCAATCCACAAGCAAAGCATTGAATTTACACAAAAAATAGTTGAAATATGCTCCTAGACCTATATAGGGTTTTCCCCACCTCTGAAGCTTTCAACTCATCATATGCCTATGCTTATGCCCGATAACTTTTTTACATACAATCATGAAAGAACATTTCGAGATGGAAGCAAATACAAGCAATAAAATCACAGACTCAGTGACCGGGGAAGCTCTCAAGGCAAGGTAGCCCAACCAACTTCTTTCGCACCGCTTTCACAGCCCAAGAGAGAGCTCAGCGAGTGCCATGTGGAGGCGGCATTGGTCCATGATGGCTTTCATCCGCATTCCATTCTTGCGCGATATGTAGAAATTCGGGGGCTTCTACATTCGCCGCAAGGGGAGCTTTTGAGTGAACGCACCTATCACTCCTACGTCACTCAGATATAGGAAGATGGCACCCGACAAAGCGTTCCCTATCGCCGGATTATGAGAGCCATCCAGAACGCTGATCTCTCGTTGTAAGATCAGCGTTTTGGTTGGGTGGAAGGGATCTCTCTTGATGATGATGTTAGGCGGCGTTCAGAACCAGCCTTGAAGTGAATGAATTAGAAAGAACGAAGAAGTAAGGAAATGAGACGACTCTTTCTTGAACTATATCATAAACAGATCTTCCCCTCCACACCAATCACGAGTTTTTCTCCGTTCCTCTCGTATATCGTCGTAACGCCCTTAATGCTAGGTTTTGAAAAAGACTTTTCATGTCATTCCCATTTAGGTCCGATTTGGATCCCTCCGTTGTTTCCTTTTCCTCCCGCACCTTTTCCTCGAAATGAGAAAGAAGATGGTACACTCGAATTGTATTATTTAAGTGCTTATTGCTTGCCAAAGATCCTACTTCTACAATTGGTAGGTCACCGGGTTATTCAAATAAGTCGTGTTTTCCGTGGTTTTCCCATGTTACAACTTCTGTACCAATTCGGTCGATCCGGAATGGATCGGTTAAACATTCTATTAGGGAGTCCGGTCTTGACTCTTCTGTGTGGTATTCATTCTCGTTCGGCTCTTGGAATCACATCCAGCAGTGGTTGGAACAGCTCGCAAAATCCAACCACTTCACCTACTTCATTGCCCCCAACCCTTTCTCGTACCTCTATTGAAACAGAATGGTTTCATGTTCTTTCATCGATTGGTTATTCCTCTCCGTTCGTATCTCTTTTTCCAATTTCGGTCTCGATTAGTTCACAAGATTGAATGGCCAATTCTCCTCCGGACCCTCGATTCGATTGTTTTCCAAGAATGTTGAGCCGGGTATGTAAGCCATGTATCTGGGAGGAACTTAAAATAAGGGATTTCTTTCGGTTTTTTGCACCCTGTTTTGGTCTTGATTAGAATATTTTGAAACAAGAAATGGTACATAATATATCATACACATACATAATATATCATACACAAAGTTTGCACCTTCAAAAATGTGGAGGATTCCCCAAGAAACGGAAGATTACAACGCTCCTGGGAATTGGACCCTGCTATCTTCACAGTTTGATGTGTAGCCTGGGTTCGTTCGGTCTTAACGTGTGTTGTTTTTTCTGTTGTCTTGTGGCCGCTTGGCCTTTGCCTGGCTTCCTTTCACTCATTTGAGACTGTTCTTTTGAGTGCGAATCTTTGAAGCCGATTCTTTGTATTTTTTGACCCCCCTTTTATATTAGTTACTTACTTACCAAAAAAAAAAATAATAATACATTCTCTTGACTCTCATGTTCGAGTAATTAGCATCCTAAAAAAGGATAACCACTATTGGTAGGGGAGTTGGAGAATTTTCAATCTATGAACCGGACTTCACCAATTAAATTCCATTACTTACGTGCAAGTTATTATGGGTCATGGCCATTTGCATAGGTCAATTATAACTTTGTTCTGCCTCTTATTTACCTTACCACGTTCTTAGGTTGTATACGGGAAAATAAGTTCAATTTTACTATTCTATCTAATTATATATATTTGAATGTATACGATTTTTATTACAATTTTTAGTTATTAATAATAAAAACTGCCTCATCTTTAAAGTCAAAGGTCACCCACGCCCTCTGCCTCTGCCTCTGCCTCTGTCTCTGTCTCTTTCTTCCCATAAAACGAGCCAGAGACAGTGAGTACCGGGTGCTAAGCAACTGAGCGAGGGAGAGATGGCTGTGGAGAGCAGATTTCAGAGGAGGATTCAGTCTCTGTATCGTCATCTTTCACCACAAGCTTCTGATGCGAGCCCACTTCTTCAACCAGTCAGTTTGCTCTCTCTCTCTCTCTCTCTCTCTCTCTCTCTCTCTCTCTTCCTCCCTCCCCGCGGGTGTCTGCTTTTGTTTCGTTAGCGGAAAATGTCCGAGGTAGTTGGCGCTTATTTGATATCGTTAATTTTTTTTTTTTTTTTTTTTTTTTTTTTTCCTGGTTTTGATGATGAAGACTGTAGTGAGAGCAGAGCAATTAAGCCTTCGAGATGGTAGAGAAGCTGTGGTAATCGGTGGTATGGTGTTGGACATTCACGCCCTACCTTGCTCTTCTCCTGCTCCCGGAACCACAACCCCTGGCAAAGTAAATTTATTTTTCGTCGCTTATCTGATTGGTCAGTCATTCTTATTCTGTTTTAAATAAAGGCTTTTGTGGGATGTTTACCTTGCTTGTAATGCGAGTTTAAGAACGAAATTTGTCGACGCTGGCTGCTAAAAAATGCCAAATTGGGCATCAATTTTTTGTGCTCTTAGTCTGGATTTCAGTGAAAGAGAGGTGGGAGTACTCTAATTAGGTCCATTTGGGGAAATTTCGAAGTTGCTGGAGTAGTCTAACAAGTGCTAGTCTCTGTAATATGATTGACGCTCGTTTCTGTCAATAACATGGAGAACCCAGCCAAAAATAATAGGAGAGTATCATATAAAGATGACGCAGGAATGGAGGAGAGACCCAACTAGTCATATAGAATGAGAAAGGTTGAAGTGCAGAAACATAAGGATTGTGAAGATATATAATAGGACGCACAGTCCTGTGTCAACTTTTACCCATTTAAGGATGCGTTTGTGCAAGGGAGAAACTGGTTTAGAAGTAGGTGGTTTTGTCTTTGAAGGAGTGGGTTTGTGCTTGGAATATGGTGGCGGAGAAGGTTTTGAAGATTTGTAATAGTTAGTGGCAGAGTAAGATACCAGATGCGGGTACTTACCAATATATTCTCTAAGGGGTCCAATGGTTGGATCTGTCTTTCCCTCGATGAAAAATTTCATGCTCGGATGAGCTGCACTTCTTCTTTCTCTTGGAAGGCTTGTCGTTCTCTTCTTTTGGAGGGTTGGCAATTCTCACACCGGCAATCTATATTACAAAAACAATGGCCTATATGAGGATCGTTGAAGTATACAAGGAGTTGTACTTGATAGTTGATAGGCTCTATTTTAAGTGTTTGTCCTTCACCTTCTACTTCTAGTATGTAAGGCCGCATTGTCAAGATTGTAGGAAGGATGGAATAAGAGTCTTCTTCATTTTCTCTTGAGTGATTAATTTTTGTGACCATACCGCGATGCTTTTTCTTGGTGAATTTTTACTCTAAAGGCTATATAAATATTACTCTAAAAACTGTATAGGCTAACTTTTCAATAGAGTTTTTCATAGTTAGTCACCTCGGTATCTGGAAGGAGTTTGACTAACTTTGAATAAGGAATCTATCTTGGAACATGATGCACAAATTCATCTAATTGTTGTCTACAGAGATCAAAGGGGCATTCTCTGCTCTTGGTAAAGCTAAGTTTATGGTGTGGTTTTGAACTCTATGCTCCATTTTGGTAGTGGAGAGTTGCCACGATTGAATATGGATTATGGGGAGTCCTAGTGTTTTGCTTACTAGCCCAAAAATCTACTATTGGCGGCCATTATTATAACCCAAAGTGTTTAGTTTGCTTTATCCGATATCTCTTTCCAAAGGGTCCGTTCGTTTTGCGGAAAATTGGCCATTTCCGGAAAATATTTTCCCATAGGTCTTTTTCCAGGAAGATGACAATATTTTCTGGTGTTCGGCTAAAACCTGAAAATGTTTTGGAAAATATTTTCCAATATTCAGTAAGGAAAATATTTTCTAAGACTTCACTACTTAGGCATGCATTACTTACCAACCTATAAATCCATCAAATATGAAGTTGCCTTTAAATCCGGGCAAACTTGCTTCATATCTTTATTCCCTTATTGTTGCCAAACGCTCATCTACTCTAAAAAATGTTCGTATGGATTTTAAAAAGAAGCAAAAGAAAAAATAAGCAAAGCATATACAGTCCTAATGAGAATCTTCCAATTGAGTGGCATGTTCTCCCCTGCGTCTTTTATATTCTAATAAACAAAAGAAAAAAGAAGCAAAGCATGTAGAGTCATTTGCTTGATCAATGTACAACTGCAAAATAGAGTAAATAAAGAAAATAATAAGCACGAGTGCAAAGCGCGAGCTTGAGATGAACGAGCTCGAGGTTTGCCTAGCAACGGCCAACGATTAGCCAAGAAAGAAGAAGATGGCAAACAAAGAAAAAAAAAGAAAAAAAAACAAGTAGAAAAGAAAAAGGAATTAAAAATAATTCAAATTAAAAAAATGAAAATTAAAAAATAATTCGAATAAAATAAGAAAATAAGAAGAAGAAATGGGAGAAGAAAGTAAGGATTTATAGAGGTGTGAGATAAGAGAGATCAAGTGAGGAAAATGTTTTCCATTTTTCAAAAGTGGAAAATATTTTTCTTTGATTTAGAGGACTTTTTTCTTTTCATGGAAAAAACTTTCCCCAAAGAATTCATTTTCTGTGAAACGAACGCCGAAAAATCTGGAAAACGTTTTTCCGGAAATTATTTTCCGCAAAATGAATGGAACCTAAAAGTGTGAATTACTGTCCTATAAGAGCAATTTTTCAATGGCAGCAACCTGCACTTGAACAAAGGGAAAATCTAGAAGCGTGTCGCTAGTTATGTGTGCTAATGCTCTGCTATCAAGATACCACAAAGGATGAGAAGTCTCCCCAATCGAGAGAGTTGAGAAGGAATTAGAGAGATCAATTGTGGTGGGCGCTAATGCTCTGCCACCAAGATACCACAAAGGATGAGAATTATCCCCAATTGAGAGAGTTGAGAAGGAATTAGAGAGATCAATTGTGGTGAAGGCATGGTCGAACCGTTGTTGGCATCATAGCGTGCTGTGCCCGGATCCATTACCAATTTTACAAATAAGATGATGCCTCAATTGAAGAATGCCTCCCTAGGTGCATGGAGGAATAGGGCCTCGGCCCACCAGTGGGCCGACTAGAGGAGGCGGAGAGCCATCAACATGGGGGCCAAACTGCGAACCAAACCGATCGTAGGAGGATTGCAAACTCGATTGATTAGTGAGAACCGTCTACCATGTCATTGACCCCATTTCGGCTCCTAGAATTACGTCTACCTAGGGACTCTCAGTGGATGGGTTTAGTGGCATGACTGATCCAAGCATGATGAATATCGGATGAAAATGAGGCATTAGATTTTCGGAGAAATTGTTCTTATTGGATGAGGAGTCGTGAAGGTAAGCTGTCGGTATTTATGGTGTAACAAAGAGATTGTACTCAAATGGGGATGCCAAAGAGGGATTAAATGTTTAAGTCCTTGTCGGAGACAAAGCAATTGATTTTAGTGGGAGAGTTCGCAATTGGCTTCAGATGTCGAAGGTAGTCGAGATGGACTGATCAGGTTTCTTGATGGCATTCTATAATTAAGTTCTGGTTCAATTACCTTGGTCGCACAGTGAGCTTTGTATTATATATTTGTAAGTCAAGAAAAGGCAAGTTCTGATGCTAGTTATCACGCTAAAAAAGAAAAAGAAACTCAGCTGCTGAAGCGTATTAGATGTTCAAAACGTATGAGACCGTAACAGAAGTTAGTGAAAAAAAAAAAAAAAATTACAGGAATTAGGATTTGCAGGGTTACTTCCAACATAGACTGGACTGCGTCCAAAATCCAAACCTCCCATTCCCGGTATCGTTCTGTTGCTCTAGGACCTCGGCTCCAACTCCTTGTCTTCTGAGAGCGAGCCAAATCTCCCGAAATATCCAAAGGTCATGAACTTCATGGAAAATCTCGACTTTGAGGGCTGAATTGATTAAACTACAGAGACACTGATCTTTTTTGACTCAAGTGAAATAGGAGGGATTGATCCCCCCAGTCCCATTGTGATTTGGAACAACCTTTGGCGAATACGCAAAAGATCCATTCACATGGCCCAGCGGATCAGTACAGATTAGAATTGGCTCAAGCTAAATTTTCGCAAAAGATGATTTCTTGCATCAAGCTTGATGGAGATGAGACTTGTGCCGTCGGGAACGTTGGGGGAAGAGGTGATGAGAAATTGGAATTAGTGAAATAGAAGACAATGGGTAAACAGATGGCAGAGAAGAAGAAACCTGGGGATTCATCCGAAATAGAAATGGGAGCCGCCAAGAAAGTGTTGATTTGGGGTAGAATGTCGAAGAATTTGATGGTTTTTTTTTTTTTTTTTTTGGCTCTGATACTATGTTGTATTTAAAGTGACAGAGAGAGTAGAGTTTGAGTGTTTATGGTGGCTTAACCCTAACTATGCTTGGGTGATATGTAAATATAATAGTAATTAATTACAGTCATCGTCCAGTTAAAAACATAATAATCACAGAAAGACTCCATAATATATATCAGTTATATATATTAATAAATATGCAAGCTTCATTTCCTGTCCAACTTCTTAAGCATGTCGTAGCCAAGTAAATGCAATAAGATTGTACTTTTCCTTGGCATCGACTAGGAATTGACGAATTCCTATCCAAAGCAGGAAGATGATGAAGGCCTTTTTGTCAAAAAGCTGCACTCAGCTTTGATAATCAAACAAATCAAATGCCAAATGTTGATGTCTCACACTTTTTGAACTAAGAAGGCAATGCAAATTGAGGTTCACATCACATCCTTCACAATGAAACAAACACTAAACAACAGTCCTCTATAGGGGCACCATTTTAATTGGTGAGGGGCTTCATGATCCCCTGAAGCACATATCGGCTTGCTTTTCCTGTTCTTCGACATACTTTATGAGGTGTCTCATCTTCTTCTTGATGTCTGCTATTTCGAGCTTCACTGTTTCTGCTCCATCCTCAATTGCAAAATCATCTTTCTGCGAGAGCTCTTGATCTGTACCGCCAGACGGTCAATAAGAATTCAGAGTGTGTCCTAGCCCGTGAGAGCAACAAAGGTACTGGCCTGTAGAGCTTTTAGTTGTAAGAATCTACTAATGTAAATCATGGTGACTTCTCTTGCAAAGTTTCTTGCATTTTAAACCCGTAAATGTTGTTTCCATCATTATAGCCACTTAAAAATCAAGTTAGCTTCACAATGTTCATTATGTTAGAAGTGAGGATTTCAAGGGGAAACTATTATTTTAAACTTAATAGGGACGTTAACTTGGTTTGACGAAATTGTGGGGATGGTCACTGCAATGAGCGAGAAAAAGGTTTGCACTACTCACTTGCATTGAGGTGATCACCTCCCTTTGTTCCATAAGCGTGTTTTCATAATTCTTCCAGAGGGAGTCAATCCACTTGCCCACCGAATCCAGGGAAAAGGCAGCTGCAACCACTAGAGCTGTGGTGACTGGCAGAGCAAACACCACTGTAGTCACAACCGAACATATCAGAATGGCTTGGAAAGTCGTAACCAGTATCTTACTTGAGACCTTTGCCCAAGTGTCTGTTCTTGAGCTTTGTGTCAATCTCCTTCTTCATGATCTGCAACTTCTTGAACATGGACTCTTTTTGCTTGTGGATAATCTGAAAGATCTCGAAGAACTTAGTAAAAGGGTCTCCAGTCTCCCTGAAATTCTTCAATTTTTCCATGGTGTTTGAGTACATAAATTTTTCCAAGGCCTCTGCATCAATTTATCTCGAAACAGAACAAGTGTGTGTATTCCTCACCACCTTATCCTTGTAATGTTAGGATGTCAAACCCTAGAAATCATTTCAATCTCATTGGCATGTTAGGATATGAAGTCTAATGCTATTGCATAAAGAGAACAGGAGAGATTGTAAACCTTAGCACTAGTAGCTCAAGAACCAAATGTACTTAGATACATGTGTTTTCAATGAAGTTCCCATGAATCAAGATACAAATACTTGCAGTCTTCTTTCCTGTCTTCTTCTTCGAAGCAATGAATCACATCAAAAATCCGCAATTAGGCATCGTGCGGATACTTCAAGCAATTCTCAAGGGTGGCATAGAAATCTAGGATGTGCAAGCCATTCGAGAAGTCCTCCCCAACAAGCTCAAACAACTCTAGAAGGTTTCTTGTGGTGTTGGAATCTTCCATGGACCTTTAGATGAGATCATGAGGTTAACAAAAGAGGGAGAGTACACTATAAGGATAAAAAAGAAGCGATGCACTCGTCCTTTTTTGTCAATCAATAAACCTACTTCATGTCCTCATACCAAGAAAAAGGCTACAACTTGAATTTAATCCAGGCAATAAAAGAGATAGCATGTTTGTTCTAGTTTGCGTGCTAAACATATCATTTGGCATCCATAGATCATAGGTTAAGGGCACATATGGATTACTTGTTAAGGTTGTCCCTTATGAGTTGTGGAGAGGATTAGTGGTCGATTTATTAGTATGAGGGAATGCCTTACCTTTGGAGTTAGCTTTTGAGGTGAGAGGGAACCAATACCACCCAACATTGGTATTAGAGCCCAATTACCAATAAGTTTGGACCAAATAATCACTTGGAAGATACGGGTTGTTGCGGCATTGACCTATGACCCAATGTGTGAGGGAGAGATTCGTTTGAGTTTATTTTACATTAGTTGTGGAAGGGGCTGGTGGTTAGTTTATAAGTGTAAAGAAAATGTTCACCGATTGAGCTAACTTTTGGATGAGAGAGGCCCCAAGACCACCAAATACTGGTATCGAAGTCCAGGTTATCAACAAATCTGAACCCAAAGTCACATAGGAGAGATATAGCTTGTTGCTACTTTGACCCAGGTTCCAATAAGTGAGAGGGAGCTTATTAGAGTTATCCCACATTGGTTGTGGAAGGGGATGGAAATTGATTTTTAAGTGTGAGGGAAAACCTCACATTTTGAGCTAGCTTTTGAGGTGAGAGAGGTCCAAGATCATCCAACACACTTGTGAGGAAAAGCATCACCCTTTGAATTGGCTTTTGGGGTGAGGGAGATCCAAGACCACCTAACATTGGTATCATAACCTATGGTAGATTGATGGGTTCGCAATCTTATTCCGATGTTGGTGAATATCTCAAGAAAGGAATCTGGTGACCGATGCACTTTCCAGGCAAGTGAGCATTGTGGACTTACTAGCGTGGGCCAGATGACAAATTTCATGGTTCGATGCGAAGGAAGAAACATGGGATGAAGTTGAGCGTTAAAGACTTAGATTGAGATTAATTGATATAGAAAAGATACCTAAATTAATGGGGAGCAAACTTAACACTAGAATTCATACGTGAGGAGGAGATCATTGAGATGTATGTGTAAGTTATGTTAAAGAAGATTATCACATCGGAGAATTAATGTGATGTTGAGTAGTTAATATATCTTAGTTTGCGTATAAATCATTGGCTTAAGTTTTTTGAGTGAATTTGAATCCAATTTGATATGTTGATGGGCTCAGACTTGAACTCCTCATGGCAATCTCCCCGAGTGAAGGTATTAAGCTTATACTACGTGCTTTCAATAAATGTTATTAGAGCTATTGGTTGATTCGTGAGCCCCCAATTTGTTTCGATGATTAATGAATAACTTAAGGAAGGTATCTAGTCACCAACGTAATTTCCAGGAGGTGGGTGTTGTAGTGTAGTAACGTGACCCTGATGGCAGACTTCATGGTTTGATTTGTAGAAAGAGGCCAAGGATGAAGTTCAGCATTGATGGAGATTCAAATAGAGATATCTTGATGTGGAATGATACTTAGATTAAGGGAGAATATACCTGACACTAAGCTCACATGTGAAGGGGAAATTGTTAAAATACATGAGAGAGTTACGAGATGTTGCGGCTTTGATTAAGGGCTCGATGTGTGAGGGAAAAGTTGTTGCGCTCCCACATTGGTTGTAAAAAGAGCTAGTATTGACACCTAAATTTTGGTAACCTGTTTAATTGTCTATTATATAGGAAAATTAGGAATCAACCATGACCCCTAAACAAAAATATTAATTAAATAATATATAGATATTAGGAGCATTTGGATTAGGCCCATATACTAATTGGGTCGATGGTGGATGAGTCTAAGTGGATGGCCTTAAACTTAATGGATTGGATTGAATCCGCAAGAGTGTTAAATTTTGGCCAAGGCCATGGGATTCATTATGGCCCAAATTTGCATTATAATTTCCAAGTTGGAATAATTAAGTTAATTGATTTAGTACTTGGAAATGTGATTTGGTTTATTTTGTGATGATTCAACTAGAGGAAGTCATTAGAAAATTGCCTAGAAAACGCTAGACTTGGCCCTTATAAAGGGAGGCTACACAATTAAGATACACTACCACAATTCTGAGAAAGAGAGAATACACTAAGAGAGAATAATCGTGGGAGACGGCTGTAGGGAGAGTATAGCCACAAAGGCCGAATCAGAGAGAGAAGTGGATGGGGTGCTTTGTTTCCACAATAATCGGCCTCCAACCCGCTCTTACATGCTTGGCTCACAACGCCCCTCCACAGCTTTTCTTGCCATCGCCGTACCTTCACCTTCACCTCGGCAAAATGTCTTGGTCAGCCCTCAAGCGTGTATCCAGTAGCTCTAGTTGTGGTCCTCATGTGCTCAGCGACACCTGTTATTTTGCCAAGTCCTGTATCAAGCCTGGTGTCCCAAGACTTGTGGCCAGTCATCAAGTGAATGCCGCAAATGTTGGTGACCTCTTGCCGCAGTCATCACTTGACATTTCCAGTCTTCAACAGCAAAACCGAAGAACTGCTGCACTCTTATTCGTCCCCACGTCTCATTGACAATCAGTATGGATTCTTGCGGTTTTGCACTTGTTCTCTTTTTGCAGGCTTTTCTCAGTGAAGTTTGACACTCATAAGCACAATTTTTCATCCATCACACAAGAGGAGCCAATCGGTGGTCAAGGAGGAGTACTTGGTCAAAAGAGCAAAAAGACCAAAGTGGGCGTAATTGGACTAAGTGGAAAATCTAGTGTACAGTCGATTTCTTGTAATCCAGTGTGGCTCGATCAACAAAGTGAGATTCAACATGAAGAGTCGAGAACATTCCAAGATGAACCCAATGAAGCAACGAAACAAAGAAAAGGAAAAGATGACTCGGAAAGTAGGATTGATTTAGCTGTAGGCAAAAGTTCTCACTGAGATTTACTTGCCTTGATGTTGTACCTCACCATTCCCTTCGCATCGAGTCTATCGCCCCTAGTCACGCTTGCTTCTGTTGCCAATCATCACGAGTTCCCTTCATTGGCCACGTCGTTGCACCGTGATCCCAAGCTTGTGATCCTTGCCGAGCCGTGATGCCGCCGTGATCCACTGGACTTAGCATCACCACCATTGAGTAGGTCGCCGCTATGAATCGTTGCGCCAACACTGGTCCAAATTTGGGAACGATATCTTCAAGATTAGGTAATTATTTGATGTTAATTCAATATTTGATTATGTTACTAATTTGATGATACCGCGATCTAATTTTATATGTTGAGCAATAGGTATCCCCAACTAGGATTTATTTCCTATTCTGCAATATTTTATTTACAAGGATTTAGATGGAATTATTAATCATGTGGGATCTCTTAAAATTCATATTTTGATCTGTAATGCTTAAGATCAATTTATTGATTTTATCCGCGGAAAATTCGTGTTGATTTGATATGGCTTCCTAATTTGAATTGTGAATCATACGTTTGGTGAGTGGGCAAATCTTGAGTGTTTGAATGTTATCTTGTCTTGATTGTTTTCCTTATTCGAAAATATAAAAAATATTGCATATAGATAAATTAGGTCATGTGAGATAATATTGCCTAATTAGAGTAGATTGTATTGCATAATTAAAATAGAATGCATGTTTGGATAGTTTTTTTCATAATAATTTGAATTGCTTCTGAATATGATTTCTTACATAGCAAGGCATATTTAGGTAGGTTCATGAAGTTAAGGATATTCATCCAATTTAAATTAGGATTTGAATTGAATTACTTTCTTGTGTAGATTTGATAATATCTTTTCATAGGTAGTTTATTTACATTAATTTTTAATTATGAATTTTAATAAATAAATCATATGCATATCATATAGATTGATTACACATCGTGTCATATGCCATGTCATATGGTCTATGTCATCATGTGCCATATCATCACTCATGCCACGTCATTGCTTATATGTCATTTAGTGATTGCATATTTAGGTTCATTTAATTAAATGGCATGTCATGCACATAAATTTAATTAAATCACATGCCATAATTGTGTAATCAAGTTCTCTAGTGCATAGGGGTAAAGTATAATTTTTGATACTTTACCTGGGTCCCTAATTGACCCTCCAAAAAACTGATTAGTGGCGATTCCAAGATGAAAATTATTAATATTGTAAGAACTTGAACCCTAACACATGAACTAGTATAAGCTTAAGAGAGTCTGAGTTAAGTCGAGGCTTAATATCACAACAGATGGTGGTCAATTTATAAGTATGAGGGAGTGCCTCACCATTTGAGCTAGTTTTTGGGGATAAGGGAGACTCAAGACTACCCAACGCTAGTATCAGAATTTAAATTACCAATAAGTTTGAACTCAATAGTCACACAAGAGAGATACGGGCTGTCGTGACTCTGACCTTGCCCAACGTGTGAGGGAGGGATTGTTGGGGTTATACCACATTTGTTTTGGAAGGGAAGGGTGGTTGGTGTGAGGAAAATTTTTACCATTTAAGCTAACTTTTAGGGTGAGAGAGGTTCAAGACCATCTAGCATGCTTGTGAGAGAAAGTATTACCTTTTAAGCTACCTTTTGAGGTGAGAGATACCTAAGATCACCTAACACCGGTGTTAGAGCTGATGATAGATTGATGGAATCCTAATCTATTTCGATGTTTGGTGAATATTGCAAGGAAGGAATCATATTACCAATATAGTTTCGGGCAAGTGAACATTATGGTGTAGTAGAGTCGGCTTGATGGTAAACTTAATGGTTCTTCTGTCCCTCAGAGCAGTCAATTGCAAGAAGCAGCTCATTTAGGAAAAGAAAAATCCAATTTATATTCCACGGTGCAAGAAGAGTTAGCTATCTTGCTTGTTAGATTGTGCTCCTGTTATGGTTTTAGACCTTATGCAGATTGTGGAATCTGAACTCTTGCTGGTTACCAAGCAAGCTATTCAAATGAGAAGGCCCTCATGAATTTGAAAAAATCATGACCCCGCTTGATTATGAGATATACCCCAACTCATAGAACTACCTTGTTGAGGTTGAAAATGAATGTACTAGCCCACTTGATAGGATGACTCACGGAATAAAACTAGAAATAATTTATATTAGGTGCTTAAAATATAGGGCATGGACATTGGTAACTACTCAACTCATTTATCATCCTCGTACTATAATGCATATTTTCTTGCATCAATGTGACTCTCATCCATGTGAGAATGGTGTAAAAATCGTCAATATTATCTAATATTTGTCCTAAACTCCATAAGACACAGAACATGAATTGTAATTGGCTTTGTTCATCAAACTCCGTAGACTCCAATTGGAGTTTCATGTTCTAGGTTTGGTCTGTACTAGTTATTTCATTCCAAATCTAGTTAGCATGGTCTCGAATCATTGCTCTATTAATAGTTTATATTTTTGGGAAATGCCACGATGATCTTCTAACTTAACTCAGAGTTCCTTCCCATGCTCTTCCTTCAAATTTCAATTTCACATGCTCTAAAATTCTATAGGGGACGTGAACTTCTGTTACTGCTTCATTATTTTTCCTTTTAGTGTACTTTCCCTCTCTTTTGTTAACCTGATGATCTCACCTGATGGTCAATGGGAGATTCCAACACTAGGAGAAACCTTCCAAAGCTGTTCGAGCTTGTCAGGGATGACTTCCCGAATGGCTTGCACATCCTAGATTTTTGTGCCACCCTTGAGAATTGCTTGAAGTATGCATGTGATACCCAATAGCTGATTTTTGACGCGCTTCATTGCTTCGAAGAAGAAGACAGGAAAGAAGGTCACAGGTATGTGTATCTTAATTCTCAAGGAACTTCATTGATAGCACATGTATCTAAGTACATTTGGTTCTTGAGCTACTATTGCTAACGTTTTCATTCTCTCCCGTCTTCTCTATGCAATAGCATTCGACTTCATATCCTCTAACGAGGTTGAGTTGATTTCTAGAGTTTGATATACTAACATTACAAGGCCAAGGTGGTGAGGAATACATATACTTGTTCAGTTTCGAGAAAAACTAATTTAGGTACCCAAACAACTAGGAGAAATTGAGGAATTTCAGGAAGACTGCAGACCCTTTGAGATCTTGTAGATTATCTGCAATCAACAAAGTCAATGTCTGAGAAGTTGCAGATCAAGAAGGAGATTGACACAAAGCTCAAGAGCATACACACTTGTGCAAAGGTCTCAAGCACTATACTAGTTACGACTTTCGAAGCCATACTGCTCTATCCGGTCATGACTGCTATGGTTTTTGCTCCGGTAGTCACCACGGCTCTGGTTGCTGCAGTTGCCTTTCCCATGGATTTGGTGGGCTAGTGGATTGGCTCCCTTTGGAAGAATTATGAAAATACGCTTACGGAACATGGGAAGGTGTCCACCTTAGTGCATGTAAGTACTACAAACCTTTTTCTCCCTTATTACAGTAACCATCCCCACACTTCCACAAACCAAGTTAACATCCTTGTCAAGTTCAAAACAATAGTGTCCCCTTGAAGTCCTCACGTCTAACATAATGAGCATTGTGAGACTGCTTTGATTTTTAAGTAACTATAATGATGGGGAAAACGTCTAGGAGTCCAAAATGCAAGAAACTCTGCAAGAGAAGTTGCAATGATTTACATTAGTAAATTTGTACAACTAAAAGCTCGACAGGCCAATACCTTTGTTGCTTTCATGGACATGGAAACAACCAGAATTCTTATAGACCATCTGGAGGTACAGAATAAGAGCCTCTTGCTAACGGCTGATTTTGTGATTGAGGAGGAAGCAGAAGTAGAGAAGCTTGGAATAGCAGACATCAAGAAGAAGCTGAGAGATTTCTTGAAAGATGTCGAATAACTGGTAAAGCTAGCCGATATGTGTTTCATAGGATTATATAATAGTGATTAATTCCAGTCAGGGAACATATAAAAACACTAACCACACAAAGACCCCATAATATATATATCAACTATATATTGACACACAAGGCAGCCTCATTTCATGTGGAACTTGGGATCGAAGAATTACTTTTTAAGGTAGGAAGATGATAAAGGCCTTTTTATCAAAAAGCTACCTATTTTTTATAATCCTAACAAATCAAATGCCAAATGTCGATGTCTTCCACTTTGTTGAACTAAGAAGGCAATGCACATTGAGGTTCACATTACATCCTTCACAATGAAACAAACACTTAACAACAGTCCTGTATGGCACTATAGGGGCACCGTTTCAATTGGTGGGGGGCTTCATAATCCCCTGAAGCACATATTGGCTTGCTTTTCCAGTTCTACGGCATCCTTCATGAAATCTCTCGGCTCCTTCTTGATGTCTGCTATTTCTAGCTTTACTTCTTCTGCTTTCTCTTCAATTGCAAGATCAGCTTTCCACAAGAGGGTCTTGATCTATACCTCCAA
Organism: Eucalyptus paniculata subsp. matutina; assembly: GCA_017140255.1. NCBI lineage: Eukaryota > Viridiplantae > Streptophyta > Magnoliopsida > Myrtales > Myrtaceae > Eucalyptus > Eucalyptus paniculata. The sequence goes on along the minus strand of CM029441.1, from coordinate 21,662,311 downwards.
ACGGTAAATTAGAATTCTAATTGTCTAGGTCCTTGAGAGACACAAAGGTAATGGACTGTAGAGCTTTTACTTGTGAGAATTGCTTATGGAAATCATAGTTTCTTGCATTTTGGACTCCTAGACATTGTTCTCATCATCACAACTACTTAAAATCAAGCCAGCCTCACAATGTTCATTAAGTTAGACGTGAGGACTTCAAGGGGAAACTATTGTTTTGAACTTAACAGGGATGTTAACTTGGTTTGATGAAATCGTGGGGATGGTCATTATAATAAGAGTGTGAAAGCTTTGTAGTACTCACTTGCATTGAGGTGATCACCTCCCCCTATTATGTAAGCATATGTTCATAATTCTTTCAAAGGGAGTCAATCCACTTGCCAACCAAATCCATGGGAAAGGCAGTTCAACTGCAAGAGCAGCGGCCACTGCCAGAGCAAAAACCGCTGCAGTCATGACTGAATAGATCAGAACAGTTTAGAAAGTCATAACCAGGATCATACTTGAGACCTTCAACCAAGTGCATATGCTCTTGAGCTTCATGTTGATCTCCTTCTCAATCTGCAACTTCTCGAACATTGACTTTTGTAATAATCTGAAAGATCTCGAAGAACTCAGTCAATGGGTGTCCACCCTCCCCGAAATTCCTCAATTTGTCCAATATATTTGGGTACCTAAATTTTTACAAAGTCTCTGCATTAGTGTATCTCGAAACAGAACAAGTATGTGTAACGGGTATATCTCATGATCAAGCTTGATCATGATTTTTTTCAAATTCATGATGGCCTTTTTATTTATCTCTCCTGCATTATAATCAGCAAAAGTTCAGATACCACAATCTGCATAAGATCTAAAACCATAACAGGATTACAATCCAACAAACAAGATAGCTAACTCTTCTTGCACAAATTAACATAAATTGGATTTTTCTTTACCTAAATAAGTGGCTTCAATTGACTGCTTTGCGGTACGGAAGTTAGAAAACAAAGGGCAAGATGGCTTGTTGAATGTAATGAAGAAGCGTCCTCTCATGTAGATTTGTATTTTTTCAATCGGAGGATAGACTTTGTCACGATGACATAGAAAGTGTCCAGAGAAAGCTTTTGAAATTTTCAGCATAGTTACCGAGAATGCTCATGCCATATTAGTGTTTCTCATTCTTGATATGATTCGGAGAAACCTCGTTTAGAGACGATATGTTCACACTCGACTATTTCGTGTGATCAGTTCCATGTCATATTTCTATAGATTTTTGGAATGTAAATTATTGCGTCAGATGGATATTATGATGCTGCCATATTTACCAGATGACAAAAACCTAGATATTGTCCGAAACACACATTTAGTTATTGGATGTTTGCCGATATAATACCTTGACAACCAATCTTTCCTTCCATGGAAATGTGTTAAAGATAGAAAATATTAGCTTGGACTATACCTCCTATTATTTTTCCCGGAGAGATTACTTTTTATAAGTTTTCTAGGTAATGTTGGGTGGTCTTGGGTTTCTCTTATCCCAAAAGCCAGCTCAAAGGATAAAATATTCCCTCACACTTATAAATCAACCATTAGCCCATTCCACAACTGAAATAGGATAACTTCCAATAATCTGCCTCTCACACATCGAGTCTTAGGTAGTAGCCACAACAATGAGATAAACCCCCTAAAAGCCAATTGAAATTCCTTCCTTGAGATATGTACCAAACACTAGTACAAATTGGGTGCCCAACAATTAACCAATGGCTCTTACACCATTTGTTGGGAGCGCACAACAGAAATTCGATACCTTCACCCAGAGGGATTGCTAGAAGGAAGCTCAAATCCGAGCTCGTCAACATATCTACTTGCAATTAACTACTCAACACCATACAAATTCTTCGATATTGGACTTCTTAACAAAACTCACACGTATATTTCAACAATCTTTCCCTCATATGTGAGCTCAATGTTAAGTATGCTCTCCTTTAATCCAAGTATCATTTTGCATCATGATATCTCAACTTAAATCTCCATTAGTGCCGAACTTCATCCTTGATCTCTTTCTCCGGATCAAATCATAAAGTTTGCCATTGTGCCCACATTGCTAAATCACAACATGCACCGCCTGAACACCACGTTAGTAATCAAATTCCTTTCTTGAGATATTCATCAAACACTGGAACAAATTGGGAGCCCACAAATTAACCAGCTTTGATGCTAGTGTTGAGGTGGTCTTGAACCTATCTCAACCCAAAAACTAGACCGACCTTCATTCAAAGTTTAAGCCTATAAGTTATGACCAATTAAAATATATTAATTTCTATCACCATATTAATTATTCGATATAGAACTTCTCTGACACAGCTCACACGTGTATTTTAACAATCTCCTATCACGTGTGAGCTTAGCGTTAGTTCTACTTCCCCTTAATCTAAGTATCATTTTGCATCAAGATATCTCAACTTGAATGTCCATTAATGCAAAGCTTCATCCTTGGTCTTTTTCTTCAAATCGAACCATGAAGTTTGCCATCCAATCCACACTCTTACACTACAATGCCCACAACCCAAAAACCATGTTGCTAATCAAATTCCTTCCTTAAGATATTCACCAAACACCAAAATAGGTTGGGGGCCCACTAATCAACCAACGGCTTTGATACCATTTGTAGGGAGCATGCAGGAGAAACTTAATACCTTCACTCAAGGAGATCGCCAAGAGAAAGCTCAAGTCCAAGCCTATCAACATATCCAATTAGACTCACCTTTATTTAAAAACTTAAGCCAATGAGTTATGAGCGAACTAAGATTTATTGACTGCTCCACACAAAATCCATTCTCTGATGTGATTTTTTTCTAACACAACTCACACGTGCATTTTAACTATCTCCCCTTCACATATAAGTATTAGTATTGAGTTTGCTCCCCTTTAATTCAAATATCTCTAAGCATCAATTTATCTCAATTTGAATCTCAAATGCTAAACTTCACACTAGGTTTCTTTCTCCAAATCGAACCATTAAGTTTACCATCAAGCCGACGCTACTACACCATAATGTTCGCATGCCCAAAACTATATTGGTAATATGATTCCTTCCTTGCAATGTTCACCAAACATCGGAACAGATTAGGATTCCATCAATCTATCATCAGCTTTGACACCGGTTTTAGGTGATCTTAGGTATCTCTCACCTCAAAAGCTAGCTTTAAAGGTAGTACTTTCTCTCACGAGTGTGCTAGATAGTCTTGAACCTCTCTCACCCTAAAAGTTAGCTTAAATGGTAAAACTTTTCCTCACACCGACCACCCTTCCCTTCCAAAAAAAAAAAAAATGTGGTATAACCCCAACAATCCCTCCCTCACACGTTGGGCCCTAGGTCAGAGTCACGACAACCCATATCTCTCTTGTGTGACTGTTGAGTTCAAACTTATTGGTAACTTAAATTCTGATACTAGTGTTGGGTAGTCTTGAGTCTCCCTTATCCCCAAAAACTAGCTCAAATGGTGAGGCACTCCCTCATACTTATAAATTGGCCACCATATGTTGTGACATTAAGCCTCGACTTAACTCAGACTCTCTCAAGTTTATACCAGTTCATGTGTTAGGGTTCAAGTTCTTACAATATAAATAATTTTCATCTTGGAATCACCACTAATCAGTTTTTTGGAGGTCAATTAGGGATCCAGGTAAAGTATAAAAAATTATACTTTACCCCTATACACTAGAGAACTTGATTACACAAAATTGCTCTAACGTCCTTCTGGTACATTTTTTTCTATTATTGCAAAAAATGTTTGATAGGTAGCTTAGATTCATTTTAACTAGAATTACTAACATGCAAGGTGTTCATGAGGTGTGCAGACATCAAAATAACAACCAATAATGAAAACAATAAATAAATTGCAAGGATAGAGAAGATGTGTTTACCTTGAAGCACTACAAGTATCTACAATGTTAATAGAAAAAACCACATATTCAACCTAAATATATGTTTCTAATTAACACGCAATTGCAAACAATTTTTTTGGGGTTTTCTTTTATATAAATGAAACTAAGCTATAAGTAGTGCATGCTATTAGTCTAATATGACATGCGACATATGAATGTCTTAATTATAATGACAATCAAATATATTATTCTAGCATAGCACGCAATTTCCAAAGTACATGAACCTAGAGATGCAATTTATAATGACAGGAAAATTGGCATGAGTGATGATATGGCACATGATGACATAGACCATATGACATGGTGTACGACACGATGTGCAATCAATCTATATGATATGCATATGATTTTTTTATTTATTAAAATTCACAATTAAAAATTAATGTAAATAAACTACCTATAAAAAGATATTATCAAATCTACACTAGAAAGTAATTCAATTCAATTGGATGAGTATCCTTAGCTTCATGAACCTACCTTAATATGCCATGCTATGTAAATAATCCTATTCAGAAGCAATTCAAATTATTATGAAAAAACTATCCAAATATGCATTCTATTTTAATTATGCAATACAATCTACTCTAATTAGGCAATATTACCTCACATGACCTAATTTATCTATATGCAATCTTTTTTATATTTTCAAATAAGGAAAACAATCAAGACAAGATAGCATTCAAACGCTCAAGATTTGCCCACTCACCAAAGGTAAAATTCACAATTCAAATTAGGAAGCCATATCCGAACTTTTAAACTACTTCCATCCAACACGCAGCCTAAGACAGGGAGACCCACTTTCTCCTTATTTGTTTATTTTGCTGGCAAATGTCCTGTCCAACCTTATTCATCAGGCTCTTGATATGGGAAACATTAGAGGCATCAAGCTCAACAGGTGCTGTCCTACCCTATCTCATTTATTCTTTGCAGATGATGCCATATTTTTCTTAGATGGTAAGTTGCTGGAATGTCAAAATCTTTCCAATATTATAAATCAATACTGTTTGGCAACTGGACATGAAGTAAATAGGAATACATCTGGAATATTTGCCAGTAAAGATTGCCCTATTGGCCTACAAGAAAATTTGGCCAATGAATTCAGAGTACCTCCGATGGTTAAAATAGGCAAATATCTAGGGATTCCCTCAAACTGGGGTAGATCAAAAAGAGAAATGTTTGCCTCGATAATGGGAAAAGTTCATGCAAAGTTAGACGGATGGAAAGAAAAGTTAATATCAAAGGGCAGCAAGGAAATTTTGATTAAGTTTGTTGTCCAAGCGATCCCTCAGTATGCTATGTCTATCTTTAAAATTCTTACATCTATTTGCAAATCCGTTGAGAAGAAGATTGCTCAATTTTGGTGGCAGAATAATAGTACAAAACCTGGTATCCATTGGAAGAGTTGGGAGGAGCTCAAAACTAGTAAGAGTAAAGGAGGACTCGGCTTTAGAGATCTTATGGATTTTAATAGCGCAATGCTCGGGAAGCAAGCCTGGCGTTTAATCCAGCAACCCTCCTCCCTTTGGAGCATGCTATTCAAAGGTATTTATTTTCATTCATGTGAATTTAGACATGCTGAGAAAGGAACTAGACAATTGTGGGCTTGGCAAAGCCTGTTGGTAGGAAGAGATTTAATTTTACTGAGACTACAATGGGCGGTGGGTGATGGGAGCAAAATCAGAACTAGGGAAGATCGTTGGTTACCAAAAGGAATTTTACGTGGTCCAGCTCTTTGAGATGAACCCCTGCTGGTAGCTGATTATATTGACCCCAACAATAATACATTGAATGTTCCTCTCTTAAACAGGTACTTTGATGACTCCACTATTAGTGAAATTCTTACCATTTCGGTAAGACCCAATTACATAAATGATCAAATTATTTGGACTGACTCTACAGATAGCAAATACACCGTAAAAAGTGGCTACCAATCAGTCAGAACAGCAACCCTTAGTAGTATTCAAAACAGAGCAACTACTTTTGTTCAAGCCCTAGATGTTCTGTGGAAGAAAATCTGGAAGCTGATGATTTCCCCAAAAATACGGCTATTCCTATGGTCCCTAAGCCATGATGCTCTACCAACCAAAGCTAATATTTTTCATCGCCACATTACCTCAGATCCAATTTGCCCAATATGTCCTACCAACGCACCAGAGACTGCAATACACACCTTTCTACTTTGTCCATGGACAACAACTATTTGGTCACATCCAATGCTTAATATTCAGATATCAACACATGGTATACAAAATCTCAGAGCTTGGATGGCAAACAGAATTGAACAGAATCATGACTCACCTGATTTCAAAGCTGTAGCTACAGTCTTGTGGCATATTTGGAAGACTAGAAATAATTTCGTTTTTCAACGACAGCAATCTGATCCAATTCGCGTCATTAATCTAGCATTGGCTTTTGTCCGAACGACACGGCTTCCCAACTCTGACAAAGGAGGCACTGGACGCCACCGTCTCAAGCCAGAAGATTTATGGAGACCTCCAGATCCTGGTTTCCTAAAGGTGAATATCGACGGAGAGTTTCAATTAGAGGGTAATGAAGGGACTATGGCGTACATCTGTCGCGATCAAAATGGAAAACTGATAGATGGTCTTACTAGGAGTTTTGTCGCATCATCGGCTTTGCAGGCGCAATTTCAAGCATTAGCAATCACTCTTCACCACCTGCTGGAGCAGAGCAAGGCGCACGATCGGATGGTGCTCGAATCTGACTCAAAAATTCTGGTGGAAACAATCCAAGGTTTAAGATCTACACCATGGGAGGTCAAATCCATCTTCGCTGAAGCAGCGACTCTCCTTCAAGGCTTCTCCAATCTACAAATTAGGTTTTGTCGAAGGGGGGCTAATTTTGTGGCCTACTGGGCTGCAAAGGCCCACAAAAATGGCACACTTCCCCTTAACTGGCCCATTTCACCTCCTTCTGCTTTGTTAGACATACTGTATTTGGATGCGTTGGCTGCCGGTTGTGCTCTTAACTTTCATGAATGAATTTTATCCTTTCGACCAAAACAAATATATTAGGAAGCCATATCAAATTAACACGAATTTTCCGCTGATAAAATCAGTAAATTGATCTTAAGCATTAAAGATCAAAATATCAATTTTAAGAGATCCCACACGATTAATAATTTCATCTAAACCCTTGTAAATAAAATATTGCAGAATGGAAAATAAATCCTAGTTGGGGATACCTATCACTCAACATACACAATTAGATTGCGGTCTCATCAAATTAGGTAACATAATCAAATATTGAATTAACATCAAATAATTACCTAATCTTGAAGATATTGTTCCCAAACTTGGACCAGTGATGGCGAAACGATTCATAGTGACGACCTACTCGATGTTGGTGGTGCTAAGCCTAGTGGATCACGGCGGCATCATGGCTCGGCAAGGATCACAAGCTTGGGATCATGGTGCAACAACGTGGCCAATGATGGGAGCTCGTGATGATTGGCAACAGAAGCAAGCATGACTAGGGGCGATAGATTCGATGCAAAGGGAACGGCGAGATACAACATCAAGGCAAGTAAATCTCGGTGAGAACTTGTGCTCACGGCTGGATCAATCCTTCTTTCATCGAGTCATCTTTTCCTTTTCTTTGTTTTATTGCTTCATTGGGTTCACGTTGGAATGTTCTCTGCTCTTCATGTTGAATCTCACTTTGTTGATCGAGCCACACTGGATTACAAGAAATCGATTGTACACTGAATTGTTAATTAGTCCAATTACGCCCACTTTGGTCTTTTTGCTCTTTTGACCAAGTACTCCTCCTTGACCACCGATTGGCTCCTCTTGTGTGATGGATGAAAAATTGTGCTTATGAGTGTCAAACTTCACTGAGAAAAGCCTGCAAAAAGAGAACAAGTGCAAAACCGCAAGAATCCATACTGATTGTCAATGAGACGTGGGGACGAATCAGAGTGCAGCAGTTCTTCGGTTTTGCTGTTGAAGACTGGAAATGTCAAGTGATGACTGCGGCAAGAGGTCACCAGCATTTGCGGCTTTCACTTGATGGCTGGCCACAAGTCTAGGGACACCGGGCCTGATACAGGACTTGGCAAAATAACAGGTGTCGCTGAGCACATGAGGACCACAACTAGAGCTACTGGATACACGCTTGAGGGCTGACCGAGACGTTTTGCCGAGGTGAAGGTGAAGGTACGGCGATGGCAAGAAAAGCTGTAGAGGGGCGTTGTGAGCCAAGCATGTAAGAGCGGGTTGGAGGCCGATTATTATGGAAACAAAGCACCCCAACCACTTCTCTCTCTGATTCGGCCTTTGTGGCTATACTCTCCCTACAGCCATCTCCCACGATTATTCTCTCTTAGTGTATTCTCTCTTTCTCAGAATTGTGGTAGTGTGTCTGAATAGCGTAGCCTCCCTTTATAAGTGCCAAGTCTAGCGTTTTCTAGGCAATTTTCTAATTACTTCCTCTAGTTGAATCATCACAAAATAAATTAAATCACATTTCCAAGTACTAAATCAATTAAATTAGTTATTCCAACTTGGAAATCATAATGCAAATTTGGGCCATAATGAATCCCATGGCCATGGCCAAAATTTAACACTCTTGCGGATTCAATCCAATCCATTAAGTCTAAGGCCATCCACTTGGACTCATCCACTATCGACCCAATTAGTATATGGGCCTAATCCAAATGCTCCTAATATCTATATATAATTTAATTAATATTTTTGTTTAGGGGTCATGGTCGATCCCTAATTTTCCTATATAATAGACAATTAAACAGGTTGCCAAAATTTAGGTGTCAATACCAACTCTTTTTAAAACCGATGTGGGAGTGCAACAACTTTTCCCTCACACATTGAGCCATAAATCAAAGCCGCAACATCTCATAACTCTCTCATGTATTTTAACAATTTCCCCATTCACATGTGAGCTTAGTGTTAGGTCAATTCTCCCTTAATCTAAGTATCATTCCACATCAAGATATCTCTACTTGAATCTCCATCAATGCCGAATTTCATCCTTGGCCTCTTTCTCCAAATCAAACCATGAAGTCTGCCATTAGGGTCACGTTACTACACTACAACACCCACCTCCTGGAAATTACGTTGGAGACTAGACACATTCCTTAAGTTATTCACTAAACATCAGAACAAATTGGGGGCTCACGAATCAACCAATAGCTCTAATAACATTTATTGAAAGCACGTAGTATAAGCTTAATACCTTCACTCAGGGAGATCGCCATGAGGAGTTCAAGTCTGAGCCCATCAACATATCAAATTGGATTCAAATTCACTCAAAAAACTTAAGCCAATGACTTATACGCGAACTAAGATATATTAACTACTCAACATCACATTAATTCTCCGATGTGATAATCTTCTTTAACATAACTTACACATACATCTCAATGATCTCCTCCTCACGTATGAATTCTAGTGTTAAGTTTGCTCCCCATTAATTTAGGTATCTTTTCTACATCAATTAATCTCAATCTAAGTCTTTAACGCTCAACTTCATCCCATGTTTCTTTCTTCGCATCAAACCATGAAATTTGTCATTCCACAATGCTCACTTGCCCGGAAAGTGCATCGGTCACTAGATTCCTTTCTTGAGATATTCACCAATATCGGAATAGATTGGGAACCCATCAATCTACCATAGGTTATAATACCAATGTTAGGTGGTCTTGGATCTCCCTCACCCCAAAAGCCAATCCAAAGGGTGATGCTTTTCCTCACAAGTGTGTTGGGTGGTCTTGGACCCCTCTCACCTCAAAAGCTAGCTCAAAATGTGAGGTTTTCCCTCACACTTACAAATCAATTTCCATCCCCTTCCACAACCAATGTGGGATAACTATAATAAGCTCCCTCTCACATATTGGAACCTGGGTCAAAGTAGCAACAAGCTATATCTCTCCTATGTGACTTTGGGTTCAAATTTGTTGATGACCTGGACTCCGATACCAATATTCGGTGGTCTTGGGGCCTCTCTTGGACCCCTCTCACCTCAAAAGCTAGCTCAAAATGTGAGGTTTTCCCTCACACTTACAAATCAATTTCCATCCCCTTCCACAACCAATGTGGGATAACTATAATAAGCTCCCTCTCACATATTGGAACCTGGGTCAAAGTAGCAACAAGCTATATCTCTCCTATGTGACTTTGGGTTCAAATTTGTTGATGACCTGGACTCCGATACCAATATTCGGTGGTCTTGGGGCCTCTCTCATCCAAAAGTTAGCTTAATTGGTGAACATTTTCTTTACACTTATAAACTAACCACCAACCCCTTCCACAACTAATGTAAGATAAACTCAAACAAATCTCTCCCTCACACATCGGGTCCTAGGTTAGCGCGGCAACAACCCATATCTTCCAAGTGATTATTTAGTCCAAAATTATTGGTAACTACGCTCTGATACCAACGTTGGGTGGTATTGATTCTCTCTCACCTCAAAAGCTAACTCCAAAGGTAAGGCATTCCCTCATACTAATAAATCGACCACTAATCCTCTCCACAACTCATAAGGGACAACCTTAACAAGTAGTCCATATGTGCCCTTAACCTACGATCTATGATTGCCAAATGATATGTTTAGCACACAAACTAGAACAAACATGCTATCTCTTTTATTGCCTGAATTAAATTCTAAGTTGTAGTCTTTTTCTTGGTATGAGGACATGAAGTAGGTTTATTGATTGACAAAAAAGGACGAGTGCATCGCTTCCTTTTTATCCTTATAGTGTACCCTCCCTCTTTTGTTAACCTCATGATCTCATCTAAAGGTCCATGGAAAATTCCAACATCACAAGAAACCTTCTAGAGTTGTTTGAGCTTGTTGGGGAGGACTTCTCGAATGGCTTGCACATCCTAGATTTCTGTGCCACCCTTGAGAATTGCTTGAAGTATGCGCACAATGCCTAATTGCGGATTTTCGACACGATTCATTGCTTCGAAGAAGAAGATAGGAAAGAAGACTGCAAGTATTTGTATCTTGATTCTCGGGGAACTTCATTGGAAACACATGTATCTAAGTACATTTGGTTCTTGAGCTACTAGTGCTTAGGTTTACAATCTCTCCTGTTTTCTTTATGCAATAGCATTAGACTTCATATCCTAACATGCCAATGAGGTTGAAATGATGTATAGGGTTTGACATCCTAACATTACAAGGATAAGGTGGTGAGGGATACACACACTTGTTCTATTTCTAGAAAACTGATGCAGAGGCCTTGGAAAAATTTATGTACTCAAAACACCGTGAAGAAATTGAAGAATTTCAGGGAGATGGAGACCCTTTGATTGAGTTCTTCGAGATCTTTCAAATTATCCACAAGCGAAAAGAGTCCATGTTCGAGAAGTTGCAAATCAAGAAGAAGGAGATTGACACAAAGTTCAAGAAAAGACACACTTGGGCGAAGGTCTCAAGTAAGATACTAGTTACGACTTTCCAAGCCATTCTGATATATTCGGTTGTGACTATAGCGGTGTTTGCTCTGCTAGTCACCACAGCTCTAGCAGTTGTAGCTACCTTTTCCATGGATTCAGTGGGCAAGTGGATTGACTCCCTCTGGAAGAATTATGAAAACAAGCTTATGGAACAAAGGGAGGTGATCACCTCAATGCAAGTGAGTCGTGCAAACCTTTTTCTCGCTCATTGCAGTGACCATCCTCACAATTTCGTCAAACCAAGTTAACGTCCCTATTAAGTTTAAAATAATAGTTTCCCCTTGAAATCCTCACGTCTAACATAATGAACATTGTGAAGCTAACTTGATTTTTAAGTGGCTATAATGATGGAAACAACATTTACGGGTTTAAAATGCAAGAAACTTTGCAAGAGAAGTCACCATGATTTACATTAGTAGATTCTTACAACTAAAAGCTCTACAGGCCAGTACCTTTGTTGCTCTCACGGACTAGGACACACTCTGAATTCTTACTGACCGTCTGGCGGTACAGATCAAGAGCTCTCGCAGAAAGATGATTTTGCAATTGAGGATGGAGCAGAAACAGCGAAGCTCGAAATAGCAGACATCAAGAAGAAGATGAGACACCTCATAAAGTATGTCGAAGAACAGGAAAAGCAAGCCGATATGTGCTTCAGGGGATCATGAAGCCCCTCACCAATTGAAATGGTGCCCCTATAGAGGACTGTTGTTTAGTGTTTGTTTCATTGTGAATGATGTGATGTGAACCTCAATTTGCATTGCCTTCTTAGTTCAATAAAGTGTGAGACATCAACATTTAGCATTTGATTTGTTTGATTATCAAAGCTGAGTGCAGCTTTTTGACAAAAAGGCCTTCATCATCTTCCTGCTTTGGATAGGAATTCGTCAATTCCTAGTCGATGCCAAGGAAAAGTACAATCTTATTGCATTTACTTGGCTACGACATGCTTAAGAAGTTGGACAGGAAATGAAGCTTGCATATTTATTAATATATATAACTGATATATATTATGGAGTCTTTCCGTGATTATTATGTTTTTAACTGGACGATGACTGTAATTAATTACTATTATATTTACATATCACCCAAGCATAGTTAGGGTTAAGCCACCATAAACACTCAAACTCTACTCTCTCTGTCACTTTAAATACAACATAGTATCAGAGCCAAAAAAAAAACCATCAAATTCTTCGACATTCTACCCCAAATCAACACTTTCTTGGCGGCTCCCATTTCTATTTCGGATGAATCCCCAGGTTTCTTCTTCTCTGCCATCTGTTTACCCATTGTCTTCTATTTCACTAATTCCAATTTCTCATCACCTCTTCCCCCAACGTTCCCGACGGCACAAGTCTCATCTCCATCAAGCTTGATGCAAGAAATCATCTTTTGCGAAAATTTAGCTTGAGCCAATTCTAATCTGTACTGATCCGCTGGGCCATGTGAATGGATCTTTTGCGTATTCGCCAAAGGTTGTTCCAAATCACAATGGGACTGGGGGGATCAATCCCTCCTATTTCACTTGAGTCAAAAAAGATCAGTGTCTCTGTAGTTTAATCAATTCAGCCCTCAAAGTCGAGATTTTCCATGAAGTTCATGACCTTTGGATATTTCGGGAGATTTGGCTCGCTCTCAGAAGACAAGGAGTTGGAGCCGAGGTCCTAGAGCAACAGAACGATACCGGGAATGGGAGGTTTGGATTTTGGACGCAGTCCAGTCTATGTTGGAAGTAACCCTGCAAATCCTAATTCCTGTAATTTTTTTTTTTCACTAACTTCTGTTACGGTCTCATACGTTTTGAACATCTAATACGCTTCAGCAGCTGAGTTTCTTTTTCTTTTTTAGCGTGATAACTAGCATCAGAACTTGCCTTTTCTTGACTTACAAATATATAATACAAAGCTCACTGTGCGACCAAGGTAATTGAACTAGAACTTAATTATAGAATGCCATCAAGAAACCTGATCAGTCCATCTCGACTACCTTCGACATCTGAAGCCAATTGCGAACTCTCCCACTAAAATCAATTGCTTTGTCTCCGACAAGGACTTAAACATTTAATCCCTCTTTGGCATCCCCATTTGAGTACAATCTCTTTGTTACACCATAAATACCGACAGCTTGCCTTCACGACTCCTCATCCAATAAGAACAATTTCTCCGAAAATCTAATGCCTCATTTTCATCCGATATTCATCATGCTTGGATCAGTCATGCCACTAAACCCATCCCCTGAGAGTCCCTAGGTAGACGTAATTCTAGGAGCCGAAATGGGGTCAATGACATGGTAGACGGTTCTCACTAATCAATCGAGTTTGCAATCCTCCTACGATCGGTTTGGTTCGCAGTTTGGCCCCCATGTTGATGGCTCTCCGCCTCCTCTAGTCGGCCCACTGGTGGGCCGAGGCCCTATTCGTCCATGCACCTAGGGAGGCATTCTTCAATTGAGGCATCATCTTATTTGTAAAATTGGTAATGGATCCGGGCACAGCGCGCTATGATGCCAACAACGGTTCGACCATGCCTTCACCACAATTGATCTCTCTAATTCCTTCTCAACTCTCTCGATTGGGGAGAATTCTCATCCTTTGTGGTATCTTGGTGGCAGAGCATTAGCGCCCACCACAATTGATCTCTCTAATTCCTTCTCAACTCTCTTGATTGGGGAGACTTCTCATTCTTTGTGGTATCTTGATGGCAGAGCATTAGCACACATAACTAGCGACACACTTCTAGATTTTCGCTTTGTTCAAGTGCAGGTTGCTGCCATTGAAAAATTGTTCTTACAGGACAGTAATTCACACATTTAGGCTCCGTTTATTTCGCGGAAAATAATTTCCGGAAAAACGTTTTTCGGATTTTCCGGTATTCGTTTCACGGAAAATGAATTCGTTGGGGAAAATGTTTTCCATGAAAAGAAAAAAGTCTTCAAAATCAGGAAAAAATATTTTTCACTTTTGAAAAATGGAAAACACTTTTCTCACTTGATCTCTCTTATCTCACACCTCTACAAATCCTTACTTTATTCCCCCCTTTCTTCTTCTTCTTTTCTTTTTTTATTCGAATTATTTTTTAATTTTCCTTTTCTTTTTTAATTTGAATTATTTTTAATTTCCTTTTGCTTTTCTATTTCTTTTTTTTTTTTTTATCTTTGTTTTCCATCTTCTTCTTTCTTGGCTAGTCGTCGGCCGTTGCTAGGCGAACCTCAAGCTCGTTGATCTCAAGCTCGCACTTTGCACTCTTGCTTATCATTTTCTTTATTTACTCTATCTTGCAGTTGTACATTGATCGAGCAAATGGCTCTACATGCTTTGCTTCTTTTTTCTTTTGTTTATTAGAACAAAAAAGACGCAGGGGAAGAACATGCCACTCAATTGGAAGATTCTCATTAGGGTTGTATATGCTTTGCTTCTTTTCTCTTTTGCTTCTTTTTAAAATCCATACGAACATTTTTTAAAGTAGATGAGCATTTGGCGACAATAAGGGAATGAAGATATGAAGCAAGTCTACCTGGATTTAAAAGCAAGTTCATATTTGATGGATTTATAGGTTGGTAAGTGATGCATGCCTAAGTAGTGAAGTCTTAAAAAATATTTTCCTTACCGAACATCGGAAAATATTTTCCGAAACATTTTCGAGTTTTAGCCAAACACTAGAAAATATTGTTATTTTCCTGGAAAATGACTTATGAGAAAATATTTTCCGGAAATGGCCCATTTTTCGCGAAACGAACGGACCCTTAGGAAAGAGATATCGGATAAAGCAAACTAAACACTTTGGTTTATAATAATGGCCGCCAATAGTAGATTTTTGGGCTAGCAAGCAAAACACTGGGACTCCCAATAATCCATATTCAATCGTGGCAACTCTCCACTACCAAAATGGAGCATAGAGTTCAAAACCACACCATAAACTTCACTTTACCAAGAGCAGAGAATGCCCCTTTGATCTCTGTAGACAACAACTAGATGAATTTGTGCATCATGTTCTAAGATAGATTCCTTGTTCAAAATTAATCAAACTCCTTCCAGATACCGAGGTGACTAACTATGAAAAGCTCTATTAAAAAGTTAGCCTATACACTTTTTAGAGTAATATTTATATAGCCTTTAGAGTAAAAATTCACCAAGAAAAAGCACAGCGGTATGGTCACAAAAATTGATCAGTCAAGAGAAAATGAAGAAGACTCTTATTCCATCATTCCTACAATCTTGAGAATACAGCCTTACATACTAGAAGTAGAAGGTGAAGGACAAACACTTAAAATAGAGCCTATCAACTATCAAGTACAACTCCTTGTATACTTCAACGATCCTCATATAGGCCACTGTTTTTGTAATATAGATTGCCGGTGTGAGAATTGCCAAACCGCCAAAAGAAGAGAACGACAAGCCTTCCAAGAGAAAGAAGAAGTGCAGCTCATCCGAGCATGAAATTTTTCATCGAGGGAAAGACAGATCCACCCATTGGACCCCTTAGAGAATATATTGTTAAGTACCCGCATCTGGTATCTTACTCTGCCACTAACTATTACAAATCTTCAAAACCTTCTACACCACCATATTCCAAGCACAAACCCACTCCTTCAAAGACAAAACCACCTACTTCTAAACCAGTTTCTCCCTTCCACAAACGCATCCTTAAATGGGTAAAAGTCGACACAAGACTGTGCGTCCTATTATATATATTCACAATCCTGATGTTTCTGCACTTCAACCTTTCTCATTCTATATGACTAGTTGGGTCTATCCTCCATTCCTGCGTCATCTATATATGATACTCTCCTATTATTTTTGGCTGGGTTCTCCATGTTATTGACAGAAACGAGCGTCAATCCATATTACAGAGACTAGCACTTCTTAGACTACTCCAGCAACTTCGAAATTTCCCCAAATGGACCTAATTAGAGTACTCCCACCTCTCTTTCACTGAAATCCAGACTAAAAGCACAAAAAATTGATGCCCAATTTGGCATTTTTTAGCAGCCAGCGTCGACAAATTTCGTTCTTAAACTCGCATTAAAAGCAAGGTAAACATCCCACAAAAGACTTTATTTAAAACAGAAAAAGAATTACTGAACAAACAGATAAGCGAGGAAAAATAAATTTACTTTGCCAAAGGTTGTGGTTCCAGGAGCAGGAGAAGAACAAGGTAGGGCGTAAATGTCCAACACCATACCACCGATACCACAGCTTCTCCACCATCTCGAAGGCTTAATTGCTCTGCTCTCACTACAGTCTTCATCATCAAAACCAGAAACCAAAAAAAAAAAAAATTAACGATATCAACTAAGCGCCAACTACCTCGATCACTTTCCGCAAACGAAACAAAAGCAGACACCCGCGCGGAGGGAGTGTTGGATTATAATGTCTCTGTTTTCTGCTGTTTTCAGTTTTTTTTTACTCTGTTTTTTTATTAAAAAACAGCCAAGTTCATTTAGTTACGTATTTAGTGTTTTTGCTATTTTCTAGGAAGTTAATAGCACATTTGTGTGCAGTTATGTGTTGCACGTACGTGAGCAGTTTTTGTTTTGTATTTAGTGGTTGTACTCGACAGTTTTTTTTCAAAAGCACAAGACGTATGAAGTGCTCTTTTTTTTTTTTATCTTTTCTCTCTCTCAAAAATAGAAATTTTTCTGTTTTGATTGTTGTTTTTATGAGTTTTAACATTGGTATCAGAGCATTTGTGGGATCTTAAGGGACTGTGAAGTGAGGGTAATTGAGTGAAGATTACTTCCGATTTGCAAAGAAAAAGCTTATGGAGGCAGGATTGAGTGGATTCTTTGCAATGGCAACTCCAGTCTTTACTGGGGAAAATTATCAGGCTTGGGCTGTCAAAATGACGGCATTCTTGGAGGGTCATGATTTGTGGGAAGCTGTGGAGGATGATTATGACGTTGCTCCACTTCCAGACAATCCGACCTTGAATCAGATAAAGTACCATAAAGAGAGAATCACAAGGAAGGCCAAGGCAAAGTCATGCTTGTACGCTGCTGTTTCACCCACTATCTTCACAAGGATCATGAGATGTGATTCTGCAAAGGCAATATGGGATTTCTTGAAGGATGAATACGAGGGAGATGAGAAGATAAGAGGCATGAAGGTGCTGAATCTCCTGAGGGAGTTTGAGAGGCAGCAGATGAAAGATTCAGAGTCAGTGAAGGAGTACTCTGATAGGTTGGTTGGGATAGCTGAAAAAATCAGAGTTTTAGGGACTGACTTGAAGGATGAAAGGCTTGTTCAGAAGATCCTGGTGTCTCTTCCAGAGAAGTTCGAAGCCACCATAGCATCTCTGGAAAATACAAGAGACTTAGCTGATATAAAGCTTGCAGAATTGTTAAATGCTCTGCAGGCACAGGAGCACAGAAGACTGATGAGAAGAGAAGAGTTTGTAGAGGGTGCGCTGCAAGCTAGAGTGAAGTCAAATGATGGAGGCAAAGGGAAGAAATGGATTCAGTCTAGAGAAAATGCCGGTGACTCCAAGTTTGTAGCAAAAGAAGGAAATTCTGGTGGGTCTAGCAAATGGAAGATGAACAAAAAGCCTTGTCAATACTGTGGTGGAACTAATCATCAGTTTTTTAGATGTTGGAGAAAGCCTGATGCTAGATGTAGAAGATGTCACAAGTTGGGTCACATGGAAGCCATCTGCAAAGAAAAAAATTACCAGCAAGCAGGAAAAGCACAAGTAGCAGTGAATGAAACTGAGGAAGAGCATTTGTTTGTAGCTTCTTTTTCTGGATCTTTTGTTGGGAATGATGCATGGCTGGTGGATAGTGGTTGTACCAATCATATGACTGGCAATTCGAAGCTGTTTAGGAGTCTAGACAGGTCAGTCAGGTCCAGAGTCAGAATTGGCAATGGACGATATATCGAAGTGCAAGGGAAGGGTACAGTGGCTATTGAAGGAAATCAGGAGGTGAAGCTGATCAGTGATGTTCTCTTTGTACCAAATATTGACCATAATCTGTTAAGTGTTGGTCAATTAGTTGAGAAGGGCTATAAAGTGAAGTTCGAAGGGAAGGAATGTCTTATTAATAATGCAGATAGCAAAGAAGTGCTAAGAATCCCAATGAAGGACAAGAGTTTCATGTTCAAGCCACAAGAGATGCAACAAATGGCTTTAAAGTGCAAAGAAGAAAATACAGAGATATGGCATAAAAGACTTGGGCATGTTCACAGGAAGAGCATGTCGTTTATGCAGAGAAATAGCTTGGCAGATGACTTGCCAAGTTTGGAGGAGGAATTTCCACAGTGCAGAACTTGTCTTCTTGGCAAGCAAGCCAGATTTCCTTTCAAAGGAGGAGGCTGGAGAGCATGTGAGAAGCTGCAATTAGTCCACACAGATTTATGTGGACCTATGTTTGAGTCTTCTCTCAATGGTAGCAGGTATTTCATTACCTTCACCGATGATATGACTAGGATGAGTTGGATTTATTTTCTGCAAGCCAAGTCTGAAGTTGCTGATGTGTTTGTGAAGTTTAAAGCCTTAGTTGAAAATCAAAGTGGGAAGAAAATTAAAATGCTCAGGTCTGATAATGGTTCTGAGTATACTGCTCACAAGTTTAAGTTGAATTGTGAGCAAGCAGGAATTGTGCAGCAGTTCACTGCTCCCTATTCACCTCAACAGAATGGGGTCAGTGAGAGGAAAAATAGAAGTATTATGGAGATGGCCAGATGTATGATGCAGGAGAAGAATTTACCTAAGAAGTTCTGGGCTGAAGCAGCTAATACTGCAGTGTTCTTGTTGAACAGATTGCCCACAAAGGCCTTAGAGAGGTCAACACCTTTTGAAGTCTGGTATGGTGTTAAACCTTCTGTGAAAAATTTGAAGGTTTTTGGGTGTTTGTGTTACACTCATGTTCCTGAAGTCAAGAGGGACAAGTTGGATAAGAAGGCAGAGCTTGGAATCTTCATTGGGTATAGTCTCCAATCAAAGGCTTACAGAATTTTTCACCCTATGACAAGGAAGGTGACTGTAAGCAGAGATGTTGTTTTTCTAGAGGAAGATGAGTGGAATTGGATGGAAGGAAAGAGTGCAGAACAGCAACAGTTTGAAAAACAACCTGCAACAGATGTAGAGGTTGATGAAGTTATAGATGGATTGGAAGACAGTGTGGATGATTTACCAGTAAGAGGCACAAGGTCACTTGCTGAAATCTATGAAAGAAGCAATGTGGCAATGCTCGAACCATCTAACTTTGTGGAAGCTAAGGAGGATCAGAGGTGGATTGCAGCAATGCAGGAGGAGATTTCAATGATCCAGAAAAACCACACATGGGAGCTTGTTGACAAACCATCTGATAAGAATGTGATTGGGGTTAAGTGGGTGTTTAGAACAAAACTTAATCCTGATGGTTCTGTTAATAAATACAAAGCTAGACTGGTGGTGAAAGGCTATGCACAAATATAGGGAGTAGACTATTCTGAAACATTTGCTCCTGTTGCACGACTTGATACAATAAGGTTACTGTTAGCTATTGTAGCAGAGAAGGGGTGGCCTATATTTCAGTTAGATGTCAAGTCTACATTTCTGAATAGAGAGCTTGAGGAATAGATTTTTGTTGAACAACCCGAAGGCTTTAGTATCAAAGGGCAAGAAGAGAGTGTATACAGGTTGAAGAAAGCTCTATATGGACTGAAGCAGGCTCCAAGAGCTTGGTATGGGAAGATAGATCGATATTTGCAGGATTTTGGCTTTGTAAAAAGCTTAAATGAGTTCACTCTTTATGTCAAGAAGGTGAATCACAGTGTTGTAATTCTGTCACTTTATGTAGATGATCTATTAGTGACGGGGAATGATATGGAATTGATAGAGAAGGTGAAGCAAGATCTATTTGCAGTTTTTGAGATGTCAGACTTGGGAAATATGGCTTATTTTTTGGGTTTGGAAGTCAAACAGGCTTCTTATGAGATCTTCATCTGTCAGAAAAAATACATGAAGGAAATTCTAAAGAAGTTTCAAATGGAAGATTGTCGAAGTGTAAGCACTCCTATGGCTGCTAAAGAGAAGCTGCAGAAGAATGATGGAACAGATGCAGTAGATGCTTCTATGTATAGAAGTCTAATTGAGTGTCTCATGTATCTTATAGCAACCAGACCAGATATTCTATTTGCTGTGAGTGTTTTATTCTGGTTTATGAGTAGTCCTAGTCAGTTACATTTGATTGCAGCAAAAAGGGTATTGAGATATCTCAAAGGAACATTGTTCTTTGGTGTGAAGTTTAAGAAATGTCAGAAGTTTAATTTGCAAGGATTTTCTAATAGTGACTGGGCTGGTTCAGTAGATGACATGAAGAGTACGTCTGGATATTGTTTCAGTTTTGGTTCTGATTGTTTCTCTTGGTGTTCCAAAAAGCAAGAGATTGTAGCTCAATCCACAGCAGAGGCTGAGTTTATAGCAGCTACTGCAGCTGCAAATCAAGCTTTGTGGCTGAAAAAGATAATGAAGGATCTGTGGTTGAATTCTAGTGATTGCATTGAAGTTAATGTGGATAATCAGGCTGCGTTAGCAATATCTCAGAATCCAGTTTTCCATGGCAAAACCAAGCATTTTAAAGTCAAATTTTTCTTTCTGCGTGAGGTGCAACAAAGTGGCGAAGTTAAATTGGTCTATTGCAGATCTGAAGATCAGCTTGCAGATATGTTCACAAAACCACTTCAAGCTGGAAGATTTGAAGTATTAAGAAAGAAAATTGGAGTATGCAGCAGCAACTGATCCAAGGAGGAGTTTGTTGGATTATAATGTCTCTGTTTTCTGCTGTTTTCAGTTTTTTTTTACTCTGTTTTACTCTGTTTTTTTATTAAAAAACAGCCAAGTTCATGTAGTTACATATTTAGTGTTTTTGCTATTTTCTAGGAAGTTAATAGCACGTTTGTGTGCAGTTATGTGTTGCACGTACGTGAGCAGTTTTTGTTTTGTATTTAGTGGTTGTACTCGACAATTTTTTTTCAAAGGCACAAGACGTATGAAGTGCTCTTTTTTTTTTTTTTATCTTTTCTCTCTCTCAAAAACAGAAATTTTTCTGTTTTGATTGTTGTTTTTATGAGTTTTAACAGGGAGGAAGAGAGGGAGAGAGAGAGGATACTGATCGGTTGAAGAAGGGAGCTCGCATCAGAAGCTTGTGGTGAAAGATGACGATACAGAGACTGAATCCTCCTCTGAGATCTGCTCTCCACAACCATCTCTTCCTCGCTCTGTTGCTTAGAACCCGGTACTCACTGTCTCTAGCTTGTTTTATGGGAAGAAAGACACAGAGACGGAGAGAAGGAGAGTGTGGGTGACCCTTGTGTTTAAAAATGAGGTAGTTTTTATTATTAATAACTAAAAATTGTGATAATCATATATATTCAAATTTACATAACTAGATAGAATAGTAAAATCGAACTTATTTTCTTGAATACAACCTAAGAACGGTGTAAGGTAAATAAGAGGCAGAACAAAGTTACAGTTGACCTGTGCAAATGAGCATAACCCAAAATAGCTTTCACTCAGGTAATGGGATTTACTTGGTGAATTCCAGTTCATAAATTGAAAATTCTCCCAACTCCCCAATCAACGATGGTTATCCTCTTTAATACTTGTTTAGGTGAATTCCTATGTTGAAAATCCGATGTAATGTTCCTTTTACTTAAGAATAAAGCAGAAAAGAGAATTTCTATATAGATAATACTAATGATTCAAGAGCCTATTTATAAACTTTTCTAGACAAATATCTAAAGCAATAAAATATTACAATATCAAATCAAATTAATTAGAATCAATCAGGAAAGATTAATATATCTAACATCTCTCTCATACTCAAGGTGACATAGAACATGTCAATTGGAATTTCAATAAAAGATTTTTAAAAAGCTCAGGTGAATGTGTCTTAGTGAAAACATCAACCATCCGATACGATTTGCAAGCCAAACTACTACTTGATACAGGCACCCAAGTGAAGCTCCAAGTAGGATTTTTTTGGCTTGTAGGTTAAGGGCACATGTGGGCACTTAAAAGACTTACAAATGAGAGCCACCCGATGTGCACCAACATAACCTTTCCTTTTGATAAGATATAACATGCTAAATTCTAATTTCGAAATACACAAGATGCAAAGCATAATTACCTGGAAGATGCAAGAGGTAATCTCTTTGAGAAAAATAAAAAGAGGTATAATACAACAACATTTTCTATCTCTAACACCTTCGTCTTCATAACATTCAACAAGCTCTCCCCAAGCTCCCCTCCCTCCCCCCCCTCTCTCACAAGTTCTGTTCCCCGTAGCAGTCAATTGCAAGAAGCAGCTCATTTAGGTAAAGAAAAATCCAATTTATATTCAATGGTGCAAAAAGAGTTAGCTATCTTGCTTGTTGGATTGTACTCCTGTTCTGATTTTAGATCTTATACAGATTGTGTACCTTAACTTTCTGTTTGATTATCATGCAGGCTACGAATATGAGAAAGCGCTCATGATTTTTTTAAAAATCATGACCACGCTTGATTATCACATAAAGCCTAACTCAAGAACTCCTTTGTTGTGGTTGAAAATGCATGTATTAGCCCATTTCGATGGGATGACTCGGACAAACCCTAGAAGTGATTTCTTTTGGGGCATCTTCATGATCTAAGCACTTAAAAATCACCTTATACATAGGCAAGAGGCGGACCCTTATGCTCGCCTGCCCTTTGTTATGTGAACCCAACGATAATGAATATTCAAATCAAACATCGTACAGATTTCATTCCTTTCGTTTTTCCATTTGAGTTTCTGTTTAGCCGGCTTGTCACCAGCGCATGGTGGTCGGTGGATGCGCATGTCAGTTTGTGAAGTGAGAATTTAATTTTTCTTGGGGTGGGACAAACATTCCAAATGGTAATTTTGTGAGAAATTGCATATTTTCTTGTGTTCTTACTTACCCGATGATAATAACTTTTGGTGTTTTTGTATGACATTTTCCTTAATTATGAAGATTAGTTTCACCTCGTTTTAGCAGTCTACGTCTTGTGTGAAAGTTCCATCCTTTTTTTGTTGAAGTGCTATCCAATCCAAATAATTGGATAGAAAAATATATTTTTCTATATTTATAAAAGGTGTACGAGATCTCTTAAGTCGTATTATGTTTTTTATTCTCTAATTTTCTCAATGGACAAACTCTTTTCTTCATTGAACTTTAAAAAATTCAGTTATGATATAACTCTTTTTCTCAAAACAATAAAGATAAAACTTTTAATTTTTTAGCAGACCCTTTGTTTATTACCGCTAAGTGATTGCCCCTAAAAAAAATGGTGAATTTTGCATCTTTTTAGCTACTTAAGTATAGTACATGAAACTACAAGGGTTTGCCCCAATGGCTCCATGGGAAGGAGGGTGGGGGGTTCGAATCCTCACTTTCTCCGAGGAGATTTTGGTGGGAATAATTTAGTTTTATGTGTGGATTTCTACTCTCACGCTATGTAAGGGGGCATGACAAAAATCTACGAGTGAGAGTTAGAGTAAGAATAGAGTAGGATCGAAAAAAAAAAAAGTATAGCACATGAATATTGGTAATGTATTACTCAAGTCACTTAGTGAATATATGTGCTTTTTGCTTGTTAAACCAATAGTAACCCCAGTATCAAATCATACTCGTACTACATTTTCTTGCATAAAATGTCACTTATCCATGTGAGAGTGGAGTGAATCTCATCAAAACCATGCATTGTAATTGGCTATATTCATCAACCTAGATAGACTCGGTTCTCGAAGTAGAGTATCGTTTTCTGGCTTTGAGTTTTGATATAATTGCTTGTTTTGGGCCAGTACTGGTAATTTCCTTTCCTATTCTATTTAACATGGTCTCGTATCATTGGTTTTCTAATAGTTCTACTTTTGGGACATGCGACAACCATCTTCTGACATAATTCGGAATTCCTTCCCATTCTGTTCCTTTCAATTTCCTTTTTGCATGCTCTGAAATTCTCTAAGGGACACAAACTTCTGCAACTGCTTCATTTCTTTTCCTTTTAGAGTACTCACCCTCTCTTTGTGCATGATCTCTCCTTAAGGTCAATGGCAAACTCCAACACTAGAAGAAACCCTCCCATGGATGGAGCAGTGTGTGAGTCCGACCCTGATCTGCGAACCTTCGACGTAAACCTCCAAGTGAAGACAAACGAAGTCCTCAGCACTCTTGCTTCCGGGGTTGATGTCCGAGCTCTCTCACTGGATTCTCTGAAAGAGATAACTGAGTGCCCATTGGAGATTGTTAAAAAATATAGCTTCATAGATTGGTGGAGGTCTAAGACCTCTCACGGTGGAGGGTTCACCCCACACACAAGGTGGAGGTTTCACCTCACACAAGGTGGAGGGTTTTCCCCTCGCACACAAATGATCAACTTCCAAGCCTATTTATAGGCTTGAATCACCGCCTTTTTCTACCGACTTAAGAGTACATAAAATAATATAAAATTTCAGCTTGCTTCTTCATCTCCTTGCTGGTTGTGCCTAGTCAAGTTTGGACTTTGCTTTTCCTTTTCTTCTTTCTTCCGAGCTTCTCGTTCCTTCTTCCTTCATGGTTAAGAGTCAACAATTATGGGCTGCAACTTTTCCTTCACGTTCAAGTTATAATATTTTATAATGTGTGCCCCTCTTTTCTTGATCAATTTGAGGCTTCTTCACGTGTTTCCCATGCACGTAGATTTCTCTAGCTTATTCTAGGATTTTCTTTGATTCTTGGCTTCTGCTTGCTCACGTAGTCTTGCTGTCCACGTAGTACCATAAGCTTCTTCAACATTTAAGAGTCTTCAAGTAGTAGCTTCTAGATTTTGTTGAAAATGGATCACCAATTTCCAACACTCTCCCTTGATCAATTTTCAGGATAATCCGGACTTGTGTTGTAAAGTCTCGGACACACCTAAAAAAATTTCTTGTAATTTGTTCCATGCCTTTTATGTCGTCTTCGTTCCACGATCCCTTGCATGATTTTTGTTGGAACACTTGCACTTGCCTTCGAATGTGCATGTTTTTTCTTCAACGATGTCCCATATGTCTCGGGGCATCAAAATGTTCTTAATTATAGTTGTTAGCTTGGGCTCTAGCTCTGGCTCTGGCTCTGGCTCCGGCTTTGATTCTGGCTCTAGCTCCAGCTCTGGCTCTCTTGACTCTCGCTGCTCTGGCCTTTTTAGTTGAGATGGTGAGGACAAACATCCATAACCATCCACATATGCCTAGCTCTGGCTTCGCGTTCCCTTACACTTGGCTTAGTTATGAACCTGGGCACATCTGACTATGATACCATGTTAAAAAATATAGCTTCATTAATTGAACAAAATAGTTTGATGAAAATTGATGCAAGTCTAAGACCTCTCACGGTAGAGGGTTCATCCCACTCACAAGGTGGAGGTTTCACCTCACACAAGGTGGAGGGTTTTCCCCTCGCACACAAATGATCAACTTCCAAGCGTATTTATAGGCGTGAATCACCACCTTTTCTACTGACTTAAGAGTACATAAAATAATATAAAATTTCAGCTTGCTTCTTCATCTCCTTGCTGGTTGTGCCTAGTCAAGTTGGACTTTGCTTTTTCTTTTCTTCTTTCTTCCGAGCTTCTTGTTCCTTCTTCCTTCATGGTTAAGAGTCAACAATTGTGGGCTGCAACTTTTCCTTCACGTTCAAGTTATAATATTTTATAATGTGTGCCCCTCTTTTCTTGATCAGTTTGAGGCTTCTTCACGTGTTTCCATGCACGTAGATTTCTCTAGCTTATTATTCTAGGATTTTCTTTGATTCTTGGCTTCTGCTTGCTCACGTAGTCTTGCTGTCCACGTAGTACCAGAAACTTCTTCAACATTTGAGAGTCTTCAAGTTTATTCTCCATTAAGCTAGTAACTTCTAGATTTTGTTGAAAATGGATCACCAATTTCCAATAGAGATGAACCAGGAAGTGGTCAAAGTCATCTTGGATAGCAAGAAAGATATCTGGAGAAATGAAGAGCTGTTCGTGCTTGTACAAGACTACTTCAATGATAGCTTGCACGCGCTTGATTTCTGCGCTTCCCTTGAGAATTGCTTGAAGCATGTGCGCGATGCCCATTTGCAGATTCTCGCTGCGCTTTCATTGCTTTGAAGAAGAAGATGGGGAGGGGCGTTGCAGGTACATGTATCTCAGTTCTCAAGGAACCTCATTTCGAGCACATGTATCTTAGTATATTGATTCTTGTTCACTGTTCTCCTTTATTGGCTAACTCAGTCAATCTCCCCTATTTTCTCTATGCATTTGCATTCAACTTCATATCCTAACGTGCCAATGAGATTGAGTTGATACCTAGAGTTTGATATCCTAACATTACAAGGTTAAGTTGGTGAGGACTATGCATGCTTTTCTGTTTCACGAGAAACTGAAGCAGAGACTTGGATAAATTTAATTAATAAAAAATCTTGGAAAAACTGACAAAATTCAAGGAGGCCGGAGACCCTTTCACCAAGGAGTTCTTTGAGATTTTTCAGACAATTTACAAGCAACAGAAGTCCATGCTCAAGAAGTTGTGGATCAAGAAGAAGAAGATTGAGAAGAAGCTTAAAGAGCATACAGACATGGAGGAAACTCTCAAGCATGATACTGGTTGCAACTTTCGCAGCCATTCTAATCTATTCTGTCATGACTGCTATGGTGGCTTCTCTGCCAGTCATTGCCGTCCCAGCGGCTGCAACCACCATGGATGCGATTGGCAAGTGGATTGACTCCCTTTGGAAGAATTATGAAGAAGCACTGAAGAGACCGAAGGAGGTGATCACCTCAATGCAAGTGAGCGCTGCAAACCTTTTCCCTCCCTTTTTGTAATTACGATGACCGTCCCTGTAATTTCGTCAAACCACGTCAACAACCATAGTTTTCCCTTGAAGTATTTGCATCTAACATAATGAACATCGTGAGGTTGGCTTGATTTTTAAGTAGCTATAATGATGTGAAAAATGTCTAGGAGTCCAAAATGCAAGGAACTCTGAAAGAGAAGTTACCATGATTACATGACTAATTTCTTACAACTAAAACCTCTCCAGCCCAGTATCTTTGTTGCTCTCAAGGTCCTGGATAAAATGAGAATTACTATTGACCCTTTGGATGTACAGATGAAGAGCCTCTTGCAGAAAGCTGACATTCCGATTGAGGCAGGAGCTGAAGCACTAAAGCTTGGAATAGCAGACATTCAGATGAAGCTGAGAGACTTCATGAAGGATGTCAGAGGACTGGGAAAGGATGTCGATATGTGCAGCCGCATTATCCAGAGATCAAGGCTAGTGGTGCTTCAGAGGATTGTTGCTAAGTGTTTGTCTTCCTGCAAGGGATGTGCGGTGGACCTTCATTTGCCTTGCTTTCTCTCTCCAATAAAGCGGATGACATCAACATTTGGCATTCAATTCGTTAAATAATCATACTTAAATGCTGCTTTGCAACATAAAGGCCTTTATAAGCTTTGGACAGGAACCCTTCAATCCCAAATTGATGTTAATGACGGAAGTACAATCTTGTCACGTTTTACTTTCCTACGAAATGC
This sequence comes from Eucalyptus paniculata subsp. matutina, assembly GCA_017140255.1. NCBI lineage: Eukaryota > Viridiplantae > Streptophyta > Magnoliopsida > Myrtales > Myrtaceae > Eucalyptus > Eucalyptus paniculata. The sequence continues at coordinate 21,634,432 of CM029441.1, read as the reverse complement.
TAAAAATCAATCCATCCAAGCTGGATTGGCTGACATATGGTAGTCGAAGGTGGTCATTCTGACAATGATCGACGTGTCCCTTCTAATAACAACCTTCCAGGGATTATATGTTGCCAGGATACTTTCCTTGTTGATCTTAAACTCAGAGCTAAGATTATAAATCCACGAGCCTAACTAAGTCACATTAACAACTGCAACCATGTGGCACATCAAAACCTATGATAAAACTCTCTCTTGTTGCACTGCTAAATAGATAGATCTTTGCAGGTTTGATGGACAATTGAAAGTACAGGATAGGATGGAAAGTCCTCAATATTCAAGGATTAAGTAATAATCCCTTGTTTTAGTTGCTCGTGTATAGTTCCATATGCTGATTAAACAAGTCAGATCACTGACACAAAACTGACCTGCTATATGGAAATGTTATGGTTCAGGTTCTTCCCAAAAGCGGAACTTAGTAGCTAGGACAGAATACTTAGGTTTTGGTTGAATTGTGTTTAGAGCTCATTATGTTCATGAGAATGTCTGAGTCTGACAAAAGGTGAAAGCTGCATAAACCAAATGAAAGACCAGACAGCGGTAACTCAGCAAAACGAAATCATCTATAAGAAGAAAACATATCCTGCCAATGTTCCTCGTTAGTAAAAGAGTATTCCTCAATAAAACTAATTGGTAAATCCAGACATCCAGAGACAAATTTCATGGTGACAAGAATTAATGGAGGAACAAATTGCAGAAATTGATTTTTCCTGATTGATACTTGGAAGAAAAGTATGAGATATGTACATATGCCAGTCAAGAAGATAGCTCCAAGAGCAAGCAGAAGGCAATCCACCATCGAGAGAGCTCTCTGCTCCTGGATTAGGAAAATGGCCCTTAGAATGGAAGTAGGAGAGCAACTGATCCTTGATGCAGAAGATGTCCATCAGCAAAGAGGTGACATCATTTTTGGATGTGGGGATGTCATCAAGGCAGATATGTCAGACTTGCACATGAACTTCTGTGGGGTCCGCTCCGAATGCCTTGTCCATGAAAGATGGACAATGGTACTTGTAGCCAATGGTCACATTATAAACTGCAATAGATGAAAGAAGCTCACTCGAGTAGGAAGGGACAACAGACAGGACTTCCACTGGTCATTGATATTGTAAATACCTAATAGTACTATTTTCTTCTTTCTTTCCCTCAAACGAGATGTGCCATACTGTTTTCATTTCAATTCAGCCCAATTTATAGGGACTTCAATTTATGGATGTTCTCTTCTTCAGTAATAGAAGAATTCAGGACGATTTCATCCCCTATATCATTCCCTAAAGGAGAAAACTGTAATCTCATTTTCCTTATATTCCCTAGGACAATTCATATTTAGAGAAACAACAGGACATACCACTTCATTTATCATGTCAAATCTTGAACCAAGTGCCTATTCAGATATAGCTTCTCAAGTTCCACATGGAAAAACTGATGAATTTTCTTCAGCATTAGAAAGTTTGACTTGGAGGAATCCTGGTAACAAATGATACCAACTAGAATGGTACTGTGGGATCAATTTATGTGGAACCTTTGAGGTCCATATTGGATGCCTCCATCAGAAATATAAACCCACCATTCCCTCAGTCAAAACAGATGCCAAATTGTGACAACCTGAACAGAGAGACACCCACAACTCCTGCAAGCACGCCTAAAACCCCATTTGTCTTTGGAAGCAGAGCATTTTTTAGGGTTGGTAGGCCATTTGCAGCAGCATATTTTTGACTTCGAACAGACTTCTGCTCACTGCAGTTTACATTTTAAGTTCAATCCACCAGGCATATAGGGATACAGAAAAAACAGAACAATTTTCATATATCAGTATGCAGAATACAAAGATCCATTATCCAGATGATCAACAAGGCATCTTGTCAATATTGTCGTGAGGTACTCACAATGCACAGACAGTCCTAATGAGCTAAATGTCAGTTAATATGAGGAATGCCCGATAACAAGTAACGTTTTTAGTAGTACTGAATTTGGAACAGAATTATTGGGATTTTTAATGAAACCACATTTTTAATCTTTTCAGATATGAGATCTTTATCGCTGGCCAAAAAAAAAAGGGAACAGATTCTTTAATTATCTCTTCAAGTTCAATCAAAACAATTCATGAATACGTGAGTATGTTGTTTACATGACTCAACTAAAAGGTTTTACCAGGCTCGGTGGAATGATGCAGAGGGTATTGGCCACAGAGGAATGGACCGATTTGAGAACCAATCTAATTGGGTAATAAAATACAAACCAGAAGAGTTGGGACCTCCTTCATACATAGACCAGAATTCAGAAAACATCTCAAAGTTACTCTTCTGTTGCTGGATAACAGATAAACTACTATGGGGGCACCAAGGGGGGTGCAAACCTATATTAAAAGCAAAATCAGATCACCAAAAAAGAGCTCGGTTACAGGATAAAGCATCAACAACGTCAATCCAAGCATTTGCTTGTACAAGTTTCCACTAAACCGAAAAATGTGACATCTTTCAGCAATCCTCAATAATCACCAAAACAGGCACCTTCATTCCTTGGCTCTCTTCTCATGGTCTTTCCAAATTAACCTAGAACCAGAGTGAGAAATGGAAGAGATCCTTCTTTCTTAATGCCTAGGCAAATGGGGGTCCTGCAGGCCCATAATTCATGCTCAATAGATCCTCCGATCCTGTAACCCAACTTAGCCGGATGGAAAGCATAAGAGGCCATCCAAAAGTCAGTCCAGGAGCAATGAAGGAGAAGATAATTCACCATCTCTGCATCTGCTTCAGGAAGGAAGCACCTATCGACCCGCACTTCGTCTCTGATCCAAATTTATTAAGGTGAGAATACGTTCCAAGTTGCTTTCCTATCAACAAAAAATAAACACATAAAATAGTCGTTGCTTTCACAGAAAAAGTTCCCTCTGCTTTCTATACTAACAAACTGCAATGAAATTTTACAGAAAAAGTTCCATGTTTACAACTATTCCAGCACCAAGAATCAGCAGAATTGAGAGAAATCTTTAAATTATACAGCAAATCAGAAAACACTAGTAGAAGTTTTGAGTTCCAGGTCGTGGGTTTGTCCCGAAAAATCAACTTCCAAAGTGATTCTCCCATCAGTGGACCGATAGCATTCTAACACAAGGGCCTCCTTGTTCCTAATCCTTTCAGATTTGCCATAAGTTGATTTAACACCGGTACACACGTGCACAAAGAAAAAAAAAAATTACCCCATCAGTTCAAAGTCAAACCTATTATATGGATATAAATTCAGCACTAAACTTTTCAAATTTAGCCAATTAAGTCCCAAATCTTCTTATGGAAAGGTGTGTAATGTTATCATTGATAGAGGAACTTATGAGAATGTAGCGGCTATAACAATGGTGGATAAATCGCATCTCAAGATGGAAGCTTTCTTGGCTTTGCAAAGGGGATGAGGTAAGTGATGATAAAAGATGTCTTGTTCAATTCTCCATTGGAAAATAAAAATTATACTGATAAAGTATGGTGTGATGTTGCTCTCATTGAATGTGAAACAATTTTCTAAGTTCAGTGAGTACGGTTTGGTGAGCCGATGAGTGTGGTGGAGGAGGAGGTGTACCGGGTTGGACGCAAGAGACAAATCGTGAGGAGGTAGCCTATGACAAAAGCAACTTCGATTTGATTGTAGGAACCCTTTTGCCATAGCCTTAAAGAGCATATCATAAGATAATCAATGGTTTATTATCATTATATAAAATCTAGAGTTCTAAAATTTGAATTGAAATCGCATACCTGGTTTAACGAGTTTGAGACACCTGGAGTGCCAAAACTTGGTACGGGGGACACTTAGGCTGCGCATGACAATGCTTCTGTTCCCGGGAAGAGGTTTTTTTTCAGAAATAATTCTTTTCTATTTCTGCTCCGGGGAACAATTTCTGAGTAAAAGAACCCGTTTGATAACGACACAAAATTTCTACTCCTGGAATAGAAAAAGAAAAGAAATGCGTTTGATAATGCAACAATTTCTTTTTTGTATTTATTCATTTTTTATTTTTGCCGACGAATCGCCGCCGCCGCCGCCGGCCCGCCAGCCACCGCCTCTGCACGACCGCTGGCCGCCAACCGTCACCGCCAACCGCCGCCGAAAGCCCATCGACCGGCGACGACCGCCGGCTGCCAGCCGTCGGTGGTCATCGGCGGCAAATGGGCTTGCGGCTGGCGACCGTCGACCGACGGCGGCGACCGGCGGCGACGGCAACCGGCGACGACGACAACCGGCGGCGGCGGTGGAGGCGACCGGGCGGCGGCGGGGCGGGCGGCGACCGGGCGGGCGGCGGCGATCGGGCGGCGGCGGCGGCGACCGGCGGCGGCGGCGACTGGCGGCGGCGACGGCGACGGGCGGCGACGACTGGTGACCGACGGCGATGATCGGCGACCGGCGGTAACGGCAACCGGCGGCGACCGGCGACCGGCGGCAACCGGTGGCAACCGGCGACCGACGGCGGCGGCGACGGGCGGCGACCGCAACCGGGCGGCGGCGGCGGCGACCGGCGACCGGCGGCGGCGGCGGCGACAAGCGACTGGGCGGAGTCCGCGGCGACGGCGGCGACCGGCGGCGGCGGCGGCCGGTGGGCGACGGCCGACAACAGGCGGCGGTGGCGGTGGGCGGTGGCTCCGGGCGATTGACGGTGATCGCGGCAAGAAAATAAAATTAAAAAAGAAAATCAGCTTACTTCTAAAAATTGTTCCCAGGAACAAGAAGCAACTTTTTTTTGCTTCTCAAAACTGTTCCCGGGAACAAAACGGGAACAAAAAATTGAGAAATTGTTAGGAACAAATGTTTAACCAAACGGGTTTACATTGTTTTTTTTTCTAACAAAAGAACGTAAATTGGGAGAAACAGAGCGTTACCATGCGCTACCTTAAGTGCCATAACTTCGAAAAGGCACACTTAAGTGCTAGTTTCAAAGTTAAATGGAACACTTAGGTGCCACTCTAGCGAAAATCCGAACAAATGGCTGACATGGTAATTTTCTAGCGAGTTTGGTTCAAAACGACGTCGTTTTGAAAGCTGACGTGGCGAGAAAATGCAAAAACGACGCCGTTTTATGTTTGATGTGTAAATAATAATATAAAAGTTAATTAAATTAGATTTAAACTTAATTTTATTTAAAATATTTTAAAAATTAAAAATCCAAAAATTATTATTTTTTTTTTTTAAAAAGGGGAGGCCGAATGGGGCGACTAAGGGCTGAGCCCTCGCCGCTGCCGCCTCCCTGCCATCGCCAGGAAGGGCCGGCGACTGAGGGGGGAGAGTCTGCCGGGGTCGCCGGCCCCCGGCCGACCGGCAACGAGGGCCACGAGCCCTCGCCGGATCGCGACAAGGGCCGCGCCGGATCGCAACAAGGGCCGCGACCCTCGCCCAGCCACGATCCAGCGAGGGCCCACAAGCCCTCGCCCAGATCTGGGGCGAGGGCTCGTGGCCCTCGCTGTCGGTCGGCCGGGGGCCACATTTTTGATATGATGCCTCAGTTAGGGTGCTTTTTAAAATGAGACCTTGTTTGGCTATGTGAAAGCATATCTTGGATCTGTTAAAAGTATTTTCATCAACTTTGAGGTGTCCTCTGACTGATGCAGGATGAACTTGACACCAGAACGTGGGTTTATTGGAGCGCCATATCTCTTTTAGTCAAATGCATGAGAATTGCTCGATGAAATGTTTCTGAGAAGTGACTAAAGAATAACTTCCGCTTCTGTTCGAATCCAAAAGCATGTCTGGGTGTAGTTAATTCAGTCATTAGTTGTTAAGCTTGATTTTCAAGAATAGTGACGTCACGGCATCTTTGTATTCTGTTTGCTACATGCTATGTTTCCTCCATTGAAGGTGATGCAGGGCCATCGTGACAGTGGACTTCGGAAGTGAACTTGGTTTTAGTGATAGGCCGGTGGTGTTAGATTAATATATGGTAAGCGACGATTGACAAACATAGGAAGAGTCACGATCAGATATGGCGTCCGTGTTTCAGTGTTTCAGCTTGCTGCGCCTTCGGTCGATGATAATGGAGACGGCGTGAGGGAAGGAAATGATACAAGGCTCGAGGTGAGGGCTAGTTATGTTTCTAAGTGAGTGAGGGCGTGTTTTGTTTTGGTGGATGTGGGCTTAAAATTAGCTTGATAGGTGTGGGCTTAGCTTGGGAATTTTCAGATATAGGCTTACTCTGGTTAAAGTCGGATTGGGCTCGAGTAAGAAAGCCCATTTCTTTCTAGGCTTCTCACGTTTTATGTCCTAGGCCCAGGCCCAAGAGTCCAAGTTCAGGTCATTTTCAGACAGGGCCCCACGGCCCAGCTCAAGTCCCTATTTTATTAAAATATTTTTAAAAAATTAAAAATAAGAAAATGCTTGGAAATAGGTCTTTATTAAATTTTTAAGTTTTAGCATTAGATATGGCTTAGTTTCATTTGGTTAGTATACATATAGCCTGGTCCTAATGGAGTATCATTTTGAAGGAAATTAAACTTAATTTGAATCTAACTCATGGGGATCATGTCCTGGGGCTTATAACATGGTTATGTATATTTTTTTCTCTACTTGTATCAGTTTTTTTTTTTTTTACTTGGGTGTTTACTTACCACACTGCCCTTCAATAAATTGTTTGTTTTTCACTTTTCTAGTATAGGTTAGGATTAGTTTAGACTTTGATGAAAATGAATACTACAAAAACATTTGCATAATCATTTAGCAACTTTGGTGCCTTCAAGACTAGAATTGACAATCAAGACTATCTGACCACTTAAACAATGATTTTCAAAGTTAGAAATACCAAAAGAGTGCTAATAGACATTAATGTAATCAAATCTCTAACCCTAGAATTTCTGGCTATGTAGCAATCAAGACATGCATGCGAGAGTGGGAGAAAGAGAGACTTAAGTAGGAATTTAGGAGATAAAAATGGCCACTCTCGCACCTTTGTACTTGAATTACTATTTATAAGTTGTCATTTTGGTGAACTTTTGGATAATGCTTAATGGGTAAAGGTCTTCGGATGATAATTGGATGAGATGGCTTGGTATGTGACATTCATATCACTTTTAGGGACCAATAAAGGGTTAGCCGATCAGATAGTGATCTTTTCGCTAACAAGGTGATTTTAAAATGGTGTCTTGTCAAGTGCTACTACTCCAAAATATAAAAAACGTGCCATCAGTCAGACAACTTGAGCCCTGAAATTATGTTTTGATGGGTGTTCTCGTTGGATCGTGCACTTAATTCGGTGGCATCAACAAAAAACCTGTTAGGAGAGAATTGGTAAGTTAAAACCACCTCTATCAATCAAAAGACAAAATTAACTCAAATCTCAATCATCATACTTTTACAATAATATTGAAGGATACATAATCAAACAACCTTCTTAGTTTTGATATAGGAGTGTATAAATCACCTGACAAGGCTAAACAATGCTCTGTCATGAGTTGGCTGTATAACCTTTTATAGAGGACAATTTTGCTAGGGAGCAATAAGGTAGACTTATGTTTATTATCTAGTACTCTTGATGATATGTTTTTCTTTTTATAGGTCATAAATATATTGAAAATCCTAAAACTTATCATGAAATATAATTGAATCATAAAACTTTTAAAAAGTGTAACCAAATTCTAAAATTTGTGACGAAAATATAATCAAGTCCTAAAATTTTCAAAAAGTGCCAAGTCCTAAAACTTGACACTAATGTACAATTGAATCTTAAAACTTTTCAAAAAGCACAATCAACGAAAGGATCTAATTGAACTAGTTTGATAAGTTTTAGAATTTATTATACCTTTTGAAAGTTTTAAGAGTCAATTGCATTTTGTAATAAGTTTTTTGACTTAATTACACTTTTTAAAAGTTTCAGAACTCAATTATACTTTCGTAACAAGTTTTAAAACTTCAAATGCATTTACCTCATGAATAAATAACTAATTGATAATGCCATTGCGACTCAAGTCAATATTTTCATGCTTAAACTTGACTCAATCGGTCAGCCACTCAAAATTGTATTTTACCATGAACAAAGAGAGAAAGATCTCAAAAGTTCAGTACATTCTGATTAGCTTTGTCATGTTCATGTCAGACTAAGTCTGTACAATGGTTCCTTTTAATACGTGTTCTTATGATTCCAACGGATCTCTTTTAGCTTTGTGAAGATATATTAATGTCAATCTCTTGAACTTCCTAGCACTGAAAAATTTATCTGCATCAGGAATTTACATATTATACATAAAGGGTTCTGGGTAATAAAAAAATTCATGAGTGAGGGGGATATTGCATCCGAAAGAATGATATCATCTTTGCCAGAGGGGTGTGCGAGAAAATAACACCCGAAGAAAATGTACTGCAGGATGTTTATTTCTCTGAATGTATGACTTCAATTTGGTTTGAAGAAATGAGCTCAGAATATTCACATACCATGAAAAGTAAAAGTTACTCTTCTCCGATACTAAAGAAAATATTTCACAGACATACACCATCAGCACGGAGTTTGGAGAGCGTTGCCATGTCCACCATGGTAAATATTTGTTCTCATCCCTAATCACCAGAAGCTCCAAAGAGTAACGACTCCAACGAATTCAACAAATTTGGACTTGCTTAGGCAGGCACCTTAGGAGGAATTCACCATGGACGTCCAGACAAAATTGCCTTACTCTACTGATGCCATGGAGCCTCACATGCTGAAACTGATGAAAGAAGACGTCCAGAATGAGACAGCTTGATATGACCGGACATGGTCTGGCAATCCATACCTGCATTCTACAGAAGAATATCCAGATAGCCACTAATAAGACCATTGTACACATCATTACCCCCTTGAGATGTAGCACATTTCTACCTTTATTCAACTACAAGCTCGTCCTAGACAGTGACTTCTTGAATATCTTTGCCATCATGTATGCAGGAAGTCCTTGGAGATTATGGTGGCTTGCTTGGCAAACCGTGGACAGTCCAGGAAAGTCCCAGCTGCAGGCTATCAGTCTTCTTCCACAAATGGATCTTCTTTCCTGGTTCTTCCATTTTCAACAAATTGAGCATTCAATTTAGATTCCTGACTTGCTTTATGATATCAGGGTTCACCGGCAACATGACGAGAGTAGATTTCGACAAGTTAACCTGTCAGATGGTTCTGAAGAAGGTGCTCCAACCTGGCAGTCAGAGAATAACCAAACAAAAGAAGTGTCCATATAAGTAGCAACAAACAAGTTTCCCATCACATTTCTGCAAACAAATATCTTTTCTCTCCTCTTTTATGGCATCTGAGAAGTTTTTCTACATCAATAATATGATACAGTATACAGAGTGAAGGTAAACGTTCTTTTGTTTTTTTTTTTTTTTTTTCTCAGAGTGGCAAATCCAATTACTGATCATAAATTGTCTAAGTTTATTTATTTCAATAAATGGCATACTGGTTTATGCTTAAAGACGAAAAAACGATAAAAACCAATAATTCAGTGGGATTAGTTTATTGTGTTGTAACCTGCAGCAATTATGTTTTCATTATACTAGGTTGATTTATCAGGAAAATAGAAGATAATGAATCCACTTCAGTAAGTAGGTTAAGGAGATTTAAAGGTGGCAACGAGAAAAATCTTTCAACAATTTGAACTATATATATGCAGCTCTTGAGCAAACTAATCTTGTTGCAATTCGACATCAGCTTTTTCAGAAACTCTCCTTTGATGCCACGTCAGATTTTTAGAGAGACTAATACTATTTGTGAGAGAGATAGAAAGGCATGGCATATGGTGGATCAATGACTAATATGGAGAGTTTGAGAGTTACAAAATAAGGAAAGAGTGTTTGCAAAAGTTAAATGTGGGTGTTCATGCATCAGACATGACAGGCATAATTGATGAAGAGAACATGAATAGTCAGAAAACATATGAATAAGATTAAAATGGCTTTTATCCAAACCAAATCCTGGAACTATATACATGGCTTCATCCTCTAGTAGTTATCTTCAGCTCATCCTATTTGAAATAAAATTCCACTAATTGAGCAAAGCCTCTGTTAGCCTGAAGGCTTTGACATGCTTGATCTGGTGGTACTTCTTATCCATCACAGTTGTTTTTTATCTCCACCATCCAGTGTGTGGTACACCAATGAGTGCAACTCCAAAATATATATGTTTTACCATTGACCCTTGAAACACGATTGAATTAGTGTTAAGAGTGAGTATTGTCTGCAAGAATGTTTCCGGCTGATGAGCAAAACTGCAGGCCTATCATCGTCCTCTTCTAATATGTTTTTACTATTTTCTTTCATGTACGATGTATGAATGTAAATTGAAAAGCAGTTCATGCATTTCTTTCCCAACAGATACTCATGTCAATGCAGCAAAGTGACATTTCACCATCTATTTTCTTTTGAATGTACTTACTCCTATAATATCATGAAAACCTTTTCCAATGATATTGTTTGTTTTGCTTTCTTATAACAGACGAGGATTAAAAAGTTATGTCCATTCGCTCATCTCCTCTTCAGAAATAATCTATTGAATGTATATATGCCACTTTCTTATTACATGCTCATCCTAACAAAATTAAATGCATAGCGGAGCCATAGAAACCCGTACAATGCGTGGGCTACCAGCTAGTTTTAATAGTATTTAGATGAGGGCAACAGCCCCCACCATTCTACAGTTGAATTCGTTGCTGTGTATTAATCTGAATAATGAACACCTATTATCTAGTAAAGAGAAATATCAATTGCATCATGACACAGAGAGGGGCAAAGTCTAATTTAATTTAAATTAAATCTAGTCCATGTTTCCGTACCTCATCCTCTTTTAAATATATATGCTCTTGAAAGCAGCCACAGATCTTCCTGTACCAAGCATTTGAATTCATCTGTCCCCTTATGTTGATGTTAAAGCTGTAATCTTTCCAACACTTGAATTGGTAGCACGTAAATCTGCAGATAGGAACTCCAAGATTGAATAGATAGCCTCTGCTTTTGAATGCAATGTATCGCCAGAGGTAAATGCATGAATTCCATTTTCAAGATACACCCAACTGCAGCCAGCAAGCTTCTTGGTTTCCTTCCCTCTCATTTTTCTCTCTTATCTTGCGCATCTCCACCCAATTTTCCTCATCTGCATATACATTTGCCAGCTGCACATATCGAGATCCATCATCTTCCTCAATAACCAATAGCTGCTCTGCTGCTTCTCTTGCAAGACTGAGGTTCCTATTTATCTTACAGGCATTCAAAAAAGCCCCCAAAATAACAGGATCTGAATTCCTGGGAATTTTCTTCATGAGATCCATCTTTTCTAGTTGATTTGCCCTTCCATACAGATCAATCATACAGGCATGGTGATCCGTTTCAGGCACTATTTTGTAATCTTCTCCCATGGACTGAAATACTTTTCCCCCATTTCCACTAACCCACAATGAAGGCAAGTAGATAGAAGTGCAATAAGGGTGATCTCATCAGGTTTCAATCCTCTCTCCAACATTTCTTTATACAGCTTCATAGCTTGATCTTTGTGCCCGTGATTTGCATAACCGGAAATCATGATATTGTAGAGAATCAAGTCTTTTTCCGTGAGTCTCTGAAATATCTTTCCTGCATATTCAGTACTGCCAGACTTAAAATACATGTGGCACTAATCAGCTTCTCCTCCATTTCCATCCCTTTTCTCAGTGAGTAAGCATGAACTTGTTTTCCAGGATCCAGGGCCACCTGCAATGCACAGGCACCTAGCAAGCAGATGATTATGGGCGCATCAAAAGAAATGTTTGCATTCCCTCTATATTCATTCACCAGTTCAAATACAGCTTCACATTGCTGTGCTTTGACATAACCAGTAAACAAAGCTGTCCACATGATAGAATTCTTTCCATTCAGAGAATCAAAAAGTCTCCGTGCTTCAGACATGTTACCTTGAGATGAATAACCCACGATCATAGAAGTTGTTGAAAAGGAGTTCTCGCACTCAATTGTTGCATAAACTAAGTCCACATGTTTCATATTTCCCAACTTGCTGTAAACATCCACTAAGGCACTCTTAACAAACAGATTTGATATCAACCCCTCTCGCAAAACCCAAGCACGAATATCCTTTCCAAGCTTTGAATTCCGCATGCTGGAGCAAGCATTCAGAACACTAGCGAACGTGTGCTCATTCCACCGAAATCCACTGTCCCTCATTTTCATAAAGAAATTCAAGGACTCCTAAAAACCATTCTGTGCATAGCCAGAAATCAAAGTATTCCAAGACACTGTATCATTTAACTCAGGCAATCTCTGGAAAAGATCAAAAGCCATTTCCATCTTACCTTCCCTACAAGAAGCTGCCATCATCGTATTCTTGGAAACCAAATCGACCTCCACTTTTGATTCACAGAACACCCTGTACGCTTCTCCGAAACTCCCACATTTAGAGTACATGTTAATTAAGGAGCTCATACATACCCATCCGTATCATTCCCCATCCTCACCACATAAGCATGCAACTGTGTCCCATAACACTCCACATGTAACTTCGCCACCAAGTTTAGCATCGCTGACAAAGTAAACTCGTCGAACTTAAGACGTCATGAATCGACTGCATCTCGTCAAACCATTCGAGCGCATCGCTCTCGCGTCCTTTGACGGTCACGTAACCAGTCAGCATCGAATTATAAGTTACCAAGTCCCTGTCGGTGGCGGAGTCGAACAACGCCCTGGCTCGGGTCAAGTCCCGAGCTTTTACGTAAGCCGAAATCAGGGCGTTCCAGGAGTACACGTTCCGGTGGGGCATTTCGTCGAACGGCTTGTGGGCTTCTCGCAAGAGGCCATTCTGGGAGTAGAGGCGGATGAGCTGGTTGAACAAGAAAGTGCTGGGGACGAAGCCGGACTTAACTGCTCTCGCCTGGTAGGCTAGACCATCTTTCAAGGACCTCATTTACATGTTTGTGTCAGATGTTACATGGGAAAGGACGAGAAGAAGGAACTCATCGCTGCTCAAACGACCCTCGATACTTACCAGCTTCTAAGACAATAACAAAAGACTCAGGTTCGTGACAGAGAACAGATTTCGGTGACGAGAGAGAGAGAGAGGAATCAGTGTCAGTGTCAGCAGCCAAATCCTGGGCTGGCAGAAGTTGGTAATAAAACAGCAGATGTTGAATTTTGCTTTTGCCAGTTTATCATGTCCTTAAAAGACTGTCAATCTTTCCTTCTATTCTCGATTTTGCAATCTTTTGAAATTCTCATTTTTTTTTCCTCTTAATTTTCACTTCAAAATGATTCTTTTCGAAGCTCTCACATTAATCTTCGACCTAGAAAAAGAAAAGTTCTCATTTTAATGCAGTATTCTTTATTCGTCTTTTTTTTGTTTTTTTAAATTTTGATGATAATTTCTAATTAAACGTAAGAAACAAGTAAATTTCAGGGTTAATAGAGGTAATAGAGGTAATCTTTCCTTTATGATATCTTTTTTTATAACTTATTCAATTTGAGGGCAATCGGGTATTTAACACAAATTTGAAGGGATAATTGCGTTTCACAGCCTTAAATGTCATGTGCATGACCTGTATAGCTAGAAACTTAATAGAAGTTGATGCCGAGAATATAATAAATTTTTGATGTGGTAAAATACAATCTTCACAATTTCAGGTTTAATGTGTATCATCACATGGTTCAAAAAATAAAAAGGAAATTTCAAAAAATAAATCTTGCCACTAGGTATAGTATGTTGGGTCTTATCAACGAGAGCTCCCATGTGTCACAAACACAACACTCATTTCATGTGTTGATGCTATATTTTATGCGATAAGCCTTTTAGCCGTGTCACTCATGCTCGCACCCATATTTTCCGCCCATTTTCTCGTGTTTCACTCTTTCACAAGACCTGCAAGTTCACGCAAACTTTGCTCGGCTAACGACTTGAGTACCTCGCATGCTCACCCAAGGGAAAGATGCTTCCCTAGTCAAGGGATTCGAGGATTTGAAGGATAATTACAAATGTTTAGTAATCATTTAACTGATAGTTATTGACTTTGCAAGCGAATGTGCACATCTCTTTGCTAAGATAGAATGAGATTCATCTTCTAATCTCTCTAATCTGATGCCACAGCTAGCGGAGAGCGGCTCTTTAGTTTAGTCTCTATCCAAAGTTTCCACATCCCATTGTTAAACGTTCAAAGGCTGGAATCTTGAAGTGAAACCTTAAATATGCCAATATTGCAATTTCATCTATCTCTCCCAAGCCACGTGCTGTCCATTTAGCCTAAAAACACATTGATTGGACAGGCACCATGCTTAAGGAACTCCACAAAACACCGGAATTTTTCTCCATCAACCCTCGATGAATTTCGTTGGATGTAATTGGGTGTACAAAATAAAGTTACATGCAGATGATTCACTTGACCAATTGAAAGCCCGACTTGTTGCAAAAGGCTGTCATCAAGAGGAGGGCATTCACTTCCTAAAAACTTTAAGTCTGGTAATCAAACATGCCACAATTTGCATTGTCCTATCCGTTTCTATTGTTCAAAATTGGGAAATTTGCCAAGTAGATGTCAAGAATGCCTTTTTACATGGCGATCTCGATGTTCCTGTCTATATGGAACCAGGTTTCCGTGATTCATCTCATCATGACCTTGTCTGCTTAATCCAACATACGCTATATTGCCTTAAACAATCTCCCAAGGCATGGTTCGACAAGTTCAACGACTTTCTTTTCAATATGGATTTTTCTACAACACTGCTAATCCATCACTATTTATTTATCGTCATTGTGGTCATATTACAATTCTATTACTATATGTGGATGATATAGTCTATACTAGTGATTCCCCAAAATTATTGAACCATCTTGTGCATGCACTTGGTCAAGTGTTTTCCATGAAAGACCTTGGCCTTCCATTTTCTTATGATTTGTTTTCGATCAATTTTCATGTAAATTAAATTATTATCTTTTATTTTTAACTTCCACCATGATTATAGGTGGTGATATCTCTATTTGTACTATAGAACGTATCAATGAAAAGTATGCTTTATCGACTCAATTTTATGTTTTATTTAATAAGTCCAATTTTACATTCAATTTATCATAAATAATTTTACACAAGAAGTATAGTTGCTGTTTTAAGCATTCTTAGTAAGTGGACCCCCCCCCCCCCCCCCCCCAAAAAAAGTATCATCGAGGACCCACTAACTAGAATTATTGACCATTTTTACCCAAATGCAATATACTAGAATTATAAGTAAATCTGGACAATTTACATACAATAAAGGCTATATTCGATCTAGTGCAATGCATATTGTACAACAGATTTCCAGTATCTAATTGTACTAAATGTTGCCCAATATTTTTCATCAATTGAATTTATTCATCATATGATACATTTGACTCTTTAATTCTCAAAGGGATAAGTGCATTGGAAGTCTTAAAATTTGTCATGAAAATGCAATTAAGTCTTAAAACTTTCAAAAAATACAAAAAAGTCTTAAAACTTGTCACAAAATACAGTTAAGTCCTAAAACTTGTCAAAATGGTTCAATCTAAGTCCTTCCATTGATTATACTTTTTGAAAGTTTTAGGACTCAGTTGCACTTTCGAGACAAGTTTTAGGACTGTTTTGAATATTTTGAAAGTTTTAGGACTTGACTGAACTTTCGTGATAAGACTTAGGACTTAATTGCATTTTTTGAAAGTTTTAGGACTCAATTGAATTTTCATGATAGGTTTTAGGACTTCTAATGCACTTATCTCATTCTCAAATGTTCATATTTTTAAATATTTTTCTTCACATAGTAGCCTTGACTTAAAGCATAACCCCCACTATCCATACATATAGTTTTTAACTTCATTTATGCCATGCTTATTTGTACCAACAATCAACATATCATCTACATAAAAGAATATTATAAATTCATACTCTTAGGTACGCCTTGAATAAATGCATTTATTAGCAACGTTATGCTTAAATCCATATAATAATACCAGTGAATCAATTTTCTCATGCCATTGTTTCAATGATTGTTTTTGTCTATGCTCACGTGGCGATTCTCAACAAATTGCAAATTACTTGTAACTTCTTTTACATAATTAACTCACGATCCTAAGACCCTTCCTCAATTAGAATGTGTTGTTTTATCAAAATATTAACAGTTAGGTTCTCAATCGTGTGTGAAAGTTTCTTTCAGGGCGCGCATGGTAAAATTTAAATTTCTCGATTTCTCTGTTTCTCTGTTCCTCGGAACAGGTTTGGAACAGAAATGTGTTTGGTAACGCAATTTGATTTCTCTATTTCTGAAATAGATTTCTATTCTAGAAATAGAGAAATCGAAGAAATCAGAAGATGAAAATTTTAATTTCTCAGTTTCTGAAATAGAAGTAGAAATTTTTTTTTTCTCAACTTTTCAATTTAGTTAATTTAGTCCAAAATATTTTAATAATTTTTTAATATAATCATTTCAATCAATATTGATTGAAAATCTTAACCATTGGGCCGCTGGTGGGAATTGAATGAACAAGGCTTCATTTGTTGCACGCAAGAGATTTCACACATGGTAATACTCAACTTGCCATATTCATATCTAACGAGTCTTTCTTCACCTACTCTTCCGTAGTATGCCAGACAACGACTTTATCTGGCTAACTATTTTTTTAATCATAAACTTCATATTGAGGTGGTAAAAATGGGTCAAATCATTAGGGTTTCATCCGATTTTTTTTTTTTTTTTATATAGTGTCCTCACTTATCAAGACGCGGGTAAAAAGAGATCTAATAAGGAATCTGTTGTTCTTGTAAGAGTGTTGATGAAAATACATATTTTGATAATAAATTTTTAAATAATCCTAGTGTTGATAATTTTGAAAAAAACTGGTGACGATTTTTGAACATGATGAGGATTTTTTTAACAAAATTTGGAAAGAAATTGGAATTAGACTTGAAGTTAGGATTTTTTTTTTTAGGAGATTAGACTATTATAATCATGGCTATTGTTAGACTTATTTGATTAATGTGAAATCAATTTCAGCAAAAACATAACGACATATTCACTACAATTGAATTTCAATTGATTTTTTTTTGCCACGTTTATTTTTCGAAAGAAAATATTACGTAATAGGAAACGTAAGCACATGTAATAGGAAATTCCATGAAATTGTATTTTCAACTTTTGTAATGTATTAGTATTATTTCGACTATTATTTTGTATTTGAGGATTTCCTATGTTGTTATCTAATCAATTCCTATTCCTAGAAATAGAAATTTTATTCTGTTATCAAACGGATTTCTGTTCTAGAAATAGAAATTTTGAATCGTTATTAAACGGGTTTCTTTGCTCAGAAACTTATCCGGAGAATAGAAATCGAGAAATCAATTTCTGGCGAGAAATCAATTTCCTTTTAAGTTGAAGGCAATTTCAAAATAATTCCAGTAATTTGAAGAGGTTTAGAAACTTCAACCATAAAGCCTTTGAGTTTGACAACATATATATGAAGTTCCTCCATTTGCTTAGAAACAGATTTTCCATTAATCATGATAAATTCAAAATATTTAGTAATTCTATCTGTACTTTATTTGTTAGTATTGTATTTAGTCTCCAAGGCAAGCCAAATGCTCTTGGGATTTGTGCAAGATCAAAAATTTCATTTAGACTATCTTACAAAGTATTGAGAATTCTTCCTTGACACCCCCTTTCATCATTAATTGATTCTTTTAAAATGGTGCATCTTTGAAAGCTATTGCCTTGCTGAACGTTCTTGGATCTCTGTCCAAATGAATTAACATGGACAGCCTATTCATAACATTTTCATTATCTCCTTATACTAGGAGAGTTACAAAGTCAAAATCAAAATCTTTTGTTTTCTTCACTCTATGACTTCTCTTTGGCTCACCTGGAGAATCAAATAATTTTCTTTTTCTTGATGAAGAATTACATGCATCAATTGTTAGTTGTGAATATGCTAAGGTATCACTTGAATCTTTAAGAAACTTGTGTTAAAGAAATTCAACATATCTTGATTTCATAATAATATTAAACATCCAATAAGCGATAAACTTTAGAATTTTTAGTATATCCAATAAACACACTTCTTAATGTCCTTGGTCATAATTTGATTCGCTTAGAATACACAAAGCATCTCCATACTTTAAAGTAAGGATAAGTGCATTAAAAGTTTTGAAACTTGTCATGAAAGTACAATTAAGTCCTAAAACCTTCAAAAAGCATAATCAAGTCCTAAATTTTTTCACAAAAGTGAAGTTAAGTCCTAAACTCTTAAAAAGTGCAATCAAATCCTAAAAATTGTGAAGTTGGTGCTATCAAATTCTAAAGTTAATTAACATTTTCAACGTGTCAAGTTGAATGGAGTTAATGGAAAGACTTGATTGCACAAACTTGATAAGTTTTAGGAGTTGATTGCATTTTTTTTTTAAGTTTTAGGATTCAATTGCACTTTTGTAAATAAGTTTTAGGACTTAATTGCATTTTTTGAAAGTTTAGGACTTTAATGCACTTTCGTGACAAGTTCGAGAACTTCCGATATATTTATCCCTTTAAAGTATTAGATGCTAGTACCTTTCTTTACTATAATTCACATGGAAATATCTTAAATTTCCTTGATGGAATTTTGTTGTGAATGTGACAAGCAGTAAGAAGTGCTTCTCCCCATAAATTTATTGGCAATTTTCTTGTAAGATCATGGAATTAACTATATCTACCAAAATTTGATTCTTTTTTTTTTCTACCAATCTATTTTGTTGTTGTGTATAATGTGCATTGGCTTTATGCACAATGTCAATTTTCTTCATAGAATGCCAAAAAAAAAAAAAAACTAATGAGAGGTATTCTTCTCCCCAATCACTTTTCAAAACTTTGATTTTTGACTACAACCTCATATATCTTGAACACATCTAAATCTTTTGATTTCATAAGATAAACATGAGTATATCTAGAGTAATAAAAAAATAATGTAAGAACATGACAATTTCCATCTTTAGATCTTTTTACCTTCAAGAATAATTTCTTAGTCGTCTTTGCTTGTGAACATATTTTGCATTCCTTTTTATCCAGATTATGACACAATATCATACCACTTTTTTTTTTTCTTCACAAATTTCAAAGTAGTTAAGCAACATGAGATAATCTATTATGTCGCAAGGAAGATGACTTAACCAAATAAATAGAAACAAAAGTCTCAATAATACTTATCTATCAAGATTCCGAGCACTCGATGCAACCACTATCTCCATCTTCATGAAAATAATAATACCTTAAGACTGTTGGGAAAATTTGATTACTAATGAAGATACAACAATAGTTGATAGTGATTTGATGCTTTGATGTGTGATAATGATCACTATCCTTAAGGTATTATTTGCCTATACTATTTTTGCCGTGGGTTTAGAACAAATAGACCTCTAGGATATACATCAAAGCTGCAAATAAACAAGTTCAATAATTACTCAATTTTTCTATTGGAATTTCACCTTGAATGTGTTATCAAAGTTGCGTATGAAAACAGAAGAAGAGAGAATTACAAAAAAGTTGTTATTTGAACAATTGTGATGAACAATATATGATTTAGTGCTATGAATAGTTTTGGGACTCCATTTATTTCCAGAAAAATGAATGATTTGGAAAATATTTTCCTAAAAATGATCTAGCGTATTGCTTATAAATATGAATAAAAAAATATTTTCATCGCTAACGAAATTGAAAATAAAAACATTTTTTATTAGCTAATTATTTCAAGTGATATAAATTATTATTTCTAAGAAAATATTTTTAATTTTTTTTTTTGTGAAATAGATGCATCTTAAGACGAATGATTATGTGTCAATAGGAAGTGATTGATAGGAGAGAGAGAGAGAGAGAGAGAGAGAGAGAGAGAGATGGGCTTATTTGTGGATGGGGTCGAGATCAACCCAAAAATTGCGTAGAGAGAGCTGACCAAAAGTAAAACGGGAAAAAATCATCTCTTATATTTTTATGGGTGTAAATGATCTAGACGCACTGCATCTTCGCGTTGGCCGGCTGTGTACTCGCCCCGTATGAATGTGCAAGTCATACGGAAAAATCATCTCTTATGTTTTATGGGTGCAATTTCTTAGATGCGACCCGAAAATTTCGTCGAGTGAGTTGACAAAAAGTCAAAATGGGAAAAAATCATCTCTAATTTTTTTATGGGTGCAAATGATCTGGATGCACTGCATCTTTGCGTTGGCCGGCTGTGTACTCGCCCCCGTATGAATGTGCAAGTCATAGGGAAAAATCATCTCTTATTTTTTATGGGTGCAATTTCCTAGATGCGACCCAAAAATGACGTGGAGAGAGTTGACGAAAAGTAAAATGGGAAAAAATCATCTCTAATTTTATTATGGGTGTAAATGATCTGGATGCACTGCATCTTTGCGTTGGCCGGCTGTGTACTCGCCCACGTATGAATGCGCAAGTCATAGGGGAAAATCATCTCTTATTTTTTATGGGTGCAATTTCCTAGATGCACCCAAACTTCCACCCAAACGTCATGTCGACCCAAACTTCATGTCGTGAATTTTCTAGATGGACTGCATTTTTGCATTGGCCAGCTGGGTACTCGCCCCTCCCCCTTGAGGGCGCTGGACTTCTTTAATTTGTTGAATTGCGTGCATTTATTAGGTCGACTGACTTGGGCTTTTCTTACAGGGTAAGGCGACTCCGAAGTCAAGGATCATCCCAACTACTCTCGATCTTTTTAAATTGTGCCTCCTCCGCACACAAAAAGCAATTCTTCACCGATTTCTCTTTACCCAAAGACAAACAGAGACATGATCGATGCTCTTAGCCCTATGAGTACCTATCAAGTTTTGCTACTCATTCTTGTTCTAGTGCAAGCGATGACTAGCATTGCAAAGCCGAATAATTCATTATGTGTCGCTTCATCTTGTGGTGACATTCATGATATAAGCAATCCATTCCGACTGAAGAGTGATCCGAAAAGATGTGGTGTCTCGAATCACGAGCTGACTTGTGAAGATAATCGCACTGTTCTATACTTGAATGATAATAGATATTATGTGCTGTCTATCAATTATTCCACTAGCCAAATCGGATTGGCAGACGACAGGATTCACAAGGGCAGTTGCTCGTCTCTCCCCCGTCACCAGCTACTCCCTTGTCACCGGTGGACACATGACGAGCCCATCTTCAACGAACTATTCTTCAATGAATTCAATAGTGTGGTCATTGTGAATTGCTCAAAGTCGGTTAGTGCTTCATCCTACATTGCTATTAATTTATCATGCATTGTGGGGTCGTATTCTTCCAACACATCATCGAGTTGGAAGTTGTATGCTTTGGCCAATCCAAAAACAACAGATGTTAGGGACTTTTGTGCCATTCGCAGCTCGACCTGGGTATCAAATTATCTTACGTATAATGAGCAGATAAATAGTAGCCTCTATGAGCAAATCCATAACATCATGGCCAATGGATTTTGTCTCGACTTTCTTTCCCTGGACGTCTGCACTTATGTATTCGATTTCGATCACATCCTCAAGGGTCAGGGATGCGGATTCGCCGCCAACCGAGTTTTCCGGTACCTCTACAATTTCCCTAGCATCTTCGGAAATCAGGTTTGCAGATTCAAGTCCTTTGATGGTGGTAAGCATCGATTGACAATGAAACTTTGCCGCAATTTTGCATGATTGTGCACACTCTTTGACTTGCTACTTTCTCCTCAAAATTTAAATATGTAAAAATTATTTCAAATCCAAAAATTATTTCAAATCCAAGAAAATCATGATGAAGTATACATGTTAGTATAGGGCAACATCCGTGTATTTGAAAGATTTCCGGAGCTTTGTGTTACATATTGTAATCAAAATGTAGGAGTTGCACAATTGGCAAAAAAGAGGAAGAAAAAAGTGAAATTAGAAGTCACCACAACAGACCCATGATCAACTGCACACATAAATGAGTCTAGCTTATACTTCCTTTCCACTAGACGATAGAATTCCCGTTGTTAAAAGAGGGGGTCATTGTTCGAGGAGCCACATGACTAGTTTTTTGTCGGCATAGAGTTCAGATTTTCTTGTTTTCTTAATTAGTCACTTAACTAACATTCTAAGAAACACTTGTACTAGCAAACTCCCTAAAAACTTGTATTTACCTATTCATGGAGAAACAAAATTATCAATTAAAAATGAAAATCACATTTTCTTTGTATTTGTTGACTACTAAAAAAGCAAAAGGAATTTCTTGTATCGTCGATCATTTATGTTAAACAAAGCTTATTATTTCTTGCGAGTGCACGCATCCCACTTCTCATATTCTTTTAGACAAAACTCAACTTGCACAAAGTAGTTAGCTACTACTCTGTTTCCTCGTGAGTTTTGTTTTCCAGACTTCTTTTCCTTCAATTCATTTTCAAATCATTCGTTCCTTTCACAGGTTACCTAGGTTATATGACCATTGGGAGAACGATGGGTTTTATATGTCTACTCGGTAAGCCACAATGATTTGTTCTTAAAATAATTAAGAAAACCTTATTCTAACCTATCAGAATTATTTTCAGTGTGTTTTTGTGGAGCAAAGTTTGTAATTGGGATGCCATTTTTCGGGATATTTCTAATCTACATCTACAAAAGAAGGCACTTAGCAATGGACAAGAACATCGAAGAGTTTTTGCAGGCTCACAACAACTTTTTGCCCATAAGGTACTCTTACTCGAATATTAAGAAGATCACTGCAAATTTTAAGCACAAATTGGGAGAAGGGGGATATGGTTCCGTGTACAAAGGAACACTCCGAAGTGGCAATGAAGTGGCCATCAAGATTTTGAAGCAATCCAAGGCCCAGGGTCAAGATTTTATCAATGAAGTGGCTACTATTGGAAGAATTTACCATGTTAATGTAGTGCAACTCATTGGTTTTTGCTTTGAAGGCTCAAAACAAGCTCTCGTGTATGATCTCATGTCAAATGGATCCTTGGATAAGCAAATTTTCAGCGAGGAAGGTGATAAGTTTCTTGATTACAAGAAAATATATGAGATTGCTCTTGGGGTAGCGAGAGGGATTGAATACTTACATCGGGGGTGTGACATGCAAATACTACACTTTGATATCAAGCCTCACAATATTCTTTTAGACAAGAATTTCACTCCGAAAGTTTCTGACTTTGGACTCGCGAAACTTTATCCTACTAATCATAGCATAGTCTCATTGACTGCCGCAAGAGGGACCTTAGGATATATGGCACCGGAGTTGTTCTACAGAAACATCGGTGGTGTATCTTATAAAGCGGACGTCTATAGCTTCGGAATGTTGCTCATGGAAATGGCAGGTAGAAGGAAGAATATAAATGCAAATGCAGAACACTCAAGCCAAATTTATTTTCCATTGTGGGTCTATGACCAAGTTAGCGAAGAAAAAAGTGTTGAAATAGAAATTGTAACAGAGGAAAGGAAGGTGATAAAGAAGATGATAATAGTTGCACTTTGGTGTATACAATTAAATCCTAGCCATCGGCCTTCAATGAGCAAAGTCCTACAAATGCTTGAGGGAGATACTGATGAACTCCAAATGCCTCCAAAACCGCTTATTTATCCACCTGATGTGCTAGTTAACAATGATGAAGCTGAGATGGAGCTGGAAACATTCTCACCTTCATCAAGTACTCCGATAATTTATACTAGTTTTCCTTCGGGAGATGCCAATGATGTTTAGTGTTCCATGCATAGTTGGATTGGAAATGTCTTGTGTGTATTCGTTATATGTCCCAAAATCTAGTATCATGTTAGGAGGGACTTGAGATTGTCTTCTTCTAGTTATTAGGCTAATGTTGTCTTATTGTATTTCATATAGTTTATTCTCTTGCATCCTTCTTCGAAAATATAAACACATTGGTAAGAGGGCAAGGACAAAAAAAATGGGTGAAGGTAATGGACATTGAGAATTTTTCTCCTTTGGTTCTGTTTCGGATTGGAACGCCTTGGAGTTCACGAACTCTTTGGAGAATGATCTGGTCTTGATTCCTTCCGAGACATCTCCGTGGATTTGCCCTTTTTGGATGGTTCGATTTGAACTTTCAATCCTTAAGGAAAGGTGCAGAATCAGTGGCTTGTTATTCTTTTGGATTTCTTTGCTTCAGTAGAGGCTGCTACGTCTGCATTTTGGGCTGTTTCCTCATTTTCCTCAGCTTCTACAAACCAATGAGAATCTTCAAATTGGCCATGGTTACCGTTCTGCCAGCCGAAATTCCTTTTTTTTTTTTTTTTCCTTTTTCCTGTACTTAGTTTTGTTGTCCTTAGATTATGCTC
Organism: Eucalyptus paniculata subsp. matutina; assembly: GCA_017140255.1. NCBI lineage: Eukaryota > Viridiplantae > Streptophyta > Magnoliopsida > Myrtales > Myrtaceae > Eucalyptus > Eucalyptus paniculata. Next base: position 21,610,166 of record CM029441.1, on the reverse strand, counting down.
CTTGACGATATGATACATGACAAATGTATGCTAAATAAAAAAATCATTAAAAGAATTTTTTACTTGATAAATAAAAAGTTGCCTTTTAAGTGCATTGCCATGCTTTTTTTTTTCAATGAAGCTATTGATCAAATGTAAGAATCTAAGGCCATGTTTAGTAAATTTTGGTTTTGTTTCCCGGAACAACTATTTCTGTTATTTCGTTTTAGAGAATGTAAAAAAGAATAGAAACCTGTCTGGTAAAATTTTTATTCCTGAGAACAAAATATCTATTTATTTGTTCATGAGAATAGATTTAAAACAAAAATAAGAAGTAGAAAAAAGTAACTTCATATTCTCGGGAATAATTTTTAAAATCTATTTTTTTTCTCTCTTCTTCACTTTTCTTCTTCTTCTTCTTCTTCTTCTTCTTCTTCTTCCTTTTAGTTAGTCGTCGGCCTTGGCCATAGCCGGCACTAGCGACTGGCTAGACAAGGGTCGACAACCTCACTGGCCCTCGACGACGCTGAGCCACAGCAAGGCTTGGCCTCGCTTTGGCTAGGCGGGGTCAACCTTGCCAAGATCTGGCAAGGCCAACCTCGCCTCGCCAGGCCACCTCTAGGACCGCGTCGCCTAGTGGTGGTTGGGCAAGCTTGGCCTCGCCAGATCTGGGCAGGGTTGACCTTGCCCAACCAAGGTGAGGCCTAGCCTCTCGTGGCCATGGTGAGGCTCGGCCTCGCCAGGCTAGGGCGAGGCCAACCTTGTGCCACTTGGGTAAGGCCAAGCTCGCCGGACCTCGCCCAGCCGATCGCCGACTACGGCGGTGGCCGGCGATCGGCCAAAGAAAAAAAGAAAAAGGAAAAAGAAAAAAGAATAAAATAAGAAAAAGAATAAAAGAATAAAAAATTTTAAGAATCCTACCAAATGTATTTCTATCCTAGGAATAGAAATTTTGTGAAGTTACTAAAAACGTTTTTTACCATAAATTGTTTTCGAAAACAAAATTAAAAAAAAAAAAACTAATTCTGATTAAAAATTGTTCATCGAAACAGAATTGTTACCAAACATACCCTAAACGACGGGAGAAGTACAGCCCAAGTGCTAAAACTTGGCATGGAGGGATACTTAAGTGCCAAAAGTTAGGAAAATGACATTTAAGTGCCAAAATCAGAACAAAATAGACCACTTAAGTGTCAATTCGGCTAAAATCCAGCTAAAATGCCGACATGGCAATTTTCCAGCAAAATAAGCGCAAAACAACGTCGTTTTGCACGCTGACGTGGCTAGACAATGCAAAAACGACATCGTTTTAATGCTAACGTAGTAAAAAATTAAATTAAAAACTAAATTTATTTAAAAAATTTAAAATAAAATACAAATATTTAAAAAGAGGGGGGAGGGAGGCGGCTGAGCATTTCTTTAAATTTTTAAATTTTTAAATGTTTTAAATAAATTTAATTTAATTAATTTTTATATTAATTATTTACCACGTTAGAGACAAAACAATATCTTTTTTTTTTTTTTTTTTGCATTTTCTAGCCACGTCAACGTGCAAAACGATGCCGTTTTGCACTTATTTCGCCGGAAAATTGCCACGTCAGCATTTTGGCTGAATTGATACTTAAGTGATCCATTTTGCTACGATTTTGGTACTTAAGTGTCACTTTCCTAATTTTCGGCACTTAAGTGTCCCTCCGTATCAAGTTTCGGCACTTCAAGCGTCCGGCACTCCTTAAACGACTGAGCATGATCTGTTCATTCGCACAATCGATGTATATTGCGACAAAGTACCTAACTCGTGATTAGTTTGGTCTACTCTATATAAGAGATTGAGAGCCTCATCACTTCAAATGTCATTTCACCGTTCTAGTCGGAACATTAGATTAGCCACAAAATTCAGAAGCAGATAAAGACATAAGGAGATCTTTGCAGGCATCTGAATCGTAGGTTGGGGGTTAAGCGTGCCGTAGCAACCAAAACATCACACTACATGAAACATAAAGATTCCTCCAAGGCCCCAATTCTTGAATAAATGGTAAGGAATTTGTTCTGCTGGAAGAAGAAATTGAAATGAGTAGAGAAATGACTGAGGATATTTATTAAAACCATAAAATGTTTCACACGCAATCTTGGATTGGAAGGATTCATCTACTAATGAAACTGATGCAGTACCAGAAACTGAATACTTCTCAGTATCTCAACTCTACCTGTGGAGTAAATATTTTACACCTCCATTGTACCAAATGGAAGCCAAAAAACAAAGCAAGTTGACCGACAATGAGCGGTCTTGAGTCCAATTCTGCACCGGTCCATTGACGATCATCATTATCTTGAAGATAGCAGCAGCTTACACTGGTCCATTATGAACAACCTTCGCAGCTGAGTACACCAACCTAGCATCATCTGCCAAGGAAGTTTAGGTACAATCATTCCTGGCCTCATTACATATTAGTTCACATCCATTTCTTAAAGATAATAGGAATCCAGCATCATGCTTAAACTAATGAAAGTTTTTCCAATTTATTCTGTTCATGTCTTGGATAGCAAAATATAGTGCAAAATGCGGCTCTACAGTATTCTCCACACACTCATTAGCTTGTACCTATTGAGAGAAGATATCGTGTTCAGAATGAGTCGCACTGGTTTCCATTACACCAATTTGTTTCTTACCTACTCTACTGAAATTATTGAAATTAACACAACAAAAGAAGTAGAATCAAACCAAGTTGATAGAATATCCAAGAATGCATAAACTTCCTGCGTCTTTATTGAAAGAATATTCATACCTGCAACTCCAATTAAATCAAACATCAAAGGTATGTTCAAATCTGCCTCGACAGTGGCTTTTGCTGCTGCAATACCGACTCAGATGGCTTGTATAATGTTCAAATCTTCACATATCGATGCAAGTGTAGCACCCATCAAGCAATCGCCAGCCCCAGTAAGCTTCTTAACAGATGCAGGAAGGCCAGGAAGATGCAAAACAAAGAGTCGAGAGGTTCCCTCAATATGTTTGACATCATGAAACTTTTGTGAAGGGCAATCAGATGAGATCAATTTGTGGAGTTCTGAACTTATGCCAAGGCGTTGGGGTTTCTCCACAACAGCTCTCGTCAATATAGACGCCTCTTTAGAGCATAGAAATACTCCACGAGCGCCTATGGTTACGACTACAATTTTTATGCCCTTCTCAAGCAAAAGAATTATTGCGGGTTTTAGCATATTGATGTGAGATTCTGCAGGACAATTCTTTTCGCTCTCATACCTTTCACTCAAACCATATAACTTCCCAGGAGATAGAGCATCTGCCATTGCAAAGAGCTCATCTTCAATGGGAGATACGTAAGTTACCTGCGAAGAGCCCACTCTGTCTCAGTACCAGATCTCCAAGTTGAAGCTTTCAAAATCTAGGAACCAACGCCACTCTTAAACTATGCCCATGTGAGCTGAATTTCGTTTCTCCTAGTGTCATTTTGTTTTCATAGCTGAAAGGGATGCCAAAACCGAGAAGTCAACTATGTAAACCAGTAACATTTTATTTCATGCCTGATTGATATAAACTCAGTGTGGTCAATTTTTTCTAAAAGTGAGATCTTGTCAAAGTTTAACAATATCACAAACATGAATCAATTGCGTATGATGTGTGGTTTATAATTTCCTAGTTGATTTAAGAAAAGATTATGTGTGTATCACACTTAAGTGTATTCACTATAAAAAAGTTTCCTTCAACTCATCTAGACTGCAAATTAATATCCTAGTGGAAGCATCATATCACCAGCCATGTAATCAGCAGGCTACAAATTAGACATGCATTATTAACGAATGTCTATGCAAAGCCACTAAATTTTGTTTTGATATGCTACATGCAGAATTCTCCAACCTAAACCACAACTTTCACCATTTTTCTCCATATCCATGCAGATGGTAAGCAATTCTATGAAATATGTTGAAAACGATTGCTATCATTTTCCAGCATACATAACTAATGGTCTGCGTTAATCAATTTGAAGCACTAAACTTTTCTCATCATAGTATTTCCCATTTTGCTCTCTGTCGGCATGGTGCTAAGGATGATGATAATCAACTACTCCATCAGCAATCGAGTCAGAAATTTGAGATTGAGATCTCGTGAAGTCCACAAAATGTATTATTGAACTTATCGGGATAAGTACATTATTAGTGCCAAAACTTGTGTACGGCGCTCACTTTGGTGCCAAAAGTTTCCGTGGATCACTTAAGTGCCAAATCGGAGGAAAAACGATCACTATGGTACAACCGGCGAAAGATTCCGGCCAAAATGATTACATGGCTTTTAAAAAAAAAAAAATCGATAGGGCCTTTAAATGACGTCATTTTCAGTCCTCCTCAAGAAAACGACATCGTTTTGCCATCCTACATGGATGGCCTCACGAAAACGACGCCGTTTAGCTCACATGGGGATTGAAATTAGGGTTTCCGTTGCTCGGCCACCGTCGTTCGCCCGTCGTCACTCGACCACCGTTGCTCAACCACCGTCGCTCGGCCACCATCGCTCGGCCACCGTTGCTCAGCCACCATTGTAGTTGCTCGACGAGGTGAGCGAGGAGAGACTGATATTGTTGCTCGAGCAATAGTGGTAGGAAAAATCGGAGGCGAGGGAGGAGGAGGAGGAGGAGGAAGATGGGTCGAAGGTGCCTATCACGCCCCGATCCTCGGGCACGCACACATCCTTCTCACTTGGTCGATTTTATAATGCGATATCCCAGGACTATGTATCACTGACCCTTTCATTTATTAAGCATATGCGGAAGCAGTTATAAATCCCCAGATAGTAAATCAATGGGATAGAAAAGCAGGGCCATATTTTTCATATTGAAACTTATAACCAAACTTTTATACAAAACACAAACCAGAGTACTTCACAACTTTTTACTCTATCTCTATTCACATCAAAATGGAGATCTCAAAAGAAGATGGAATCTCAGTCCATCTAGGCCGTACTCAGAGCCCATTTTGATATTATCTTCTTCTTCCAAAAAATCTTTCTTCTCAGGTTTCACCTCAGAGTTCTCCTTCTCAGATTCTTCCTCAGTTCCTCATCGGGGTCCTGAAATGATTTCTCCAAACCGGGATGAGACTACGTCTCAGCGAGTTCTACCCCACTAAGGCCCAATTAGTAAACCATTATACTATAGGCTGCCTAAACACGCACAGAGCAGAGGACTTACCTTGGCCTCAGATCCCACCTACAAGTCAGTACAATTCATAATAGGCATCCATTTACTCAAAACAAATCGAACTAGTCGATTACATGTCACAGAAATCAATCCCCACTGTGGAATATCTAGAAGCTAGGCCACGTGCATTCTCCAGGACGACATTCCAAGTCTCCGAGCCACGTGCCTCGAACCTTGAGCCCATGTGCATTCTCTAAGGCGACCTCTTCGCCAAGGTGGTACATCAAGTCACCGAGCCACGTGCCCTTTTAGATGCTGTTCTCGAAAACTGGACCCACGTGCATTCTCTAAGGCACTAGTTCGCCAAAGTGACGCATCAGATCACCGAGCCACGTGTCCTTTTTACGATGCCTGGGCCCACGTGCCTTCTCTTAGGTGCTAACTCACCAAAGTGATGCATCAATTCACCGAGCCATGTGTCCTTTTAGATGCCATTCCGGAACGTCGGGCCCACGTGCATTCTCTAAGGCACTAGTTCGCCAAGGTGACGCATCAGATCACCGAGCCATGTGCCTCTTTTAGATGCCAAACTCTGTCACCGAGCCATGTGCATTCTCCAGGAGGACATACCGAGTCTTCGAGCCACGTGCATTCTCTTAGGCGACCTCTTCGCCAAGATGACATATTCAACCACTAAACTCATGTGCATTCTCCAGGTGATATTTCGATTCACCGAGCCCACATATTTTCTTTCAGATGATAACCAATATCCAACGATTTCTCAATCAAATAATTAACAATCAACTCAATATGAATAACTCCTAAAAATTCATAATTAAATCAATTCCATACAAATCGCAGCTCAATTAAATAAACAAACTGCGCCACGACGATCAGCACGAGATTTCGGTCGTCGGCCATCTCAATCTTAATTTCCGAAAAATAAATAAATAAATAATTAATTTCGAAAATTAATTAATAAATATTAAAAATTCCATTTAGCTCAAAATAAGGCTCAATTAAAGAAACGGACTTCACCACGATCACCAGCATAAAATTTCGGTCACGAGCCATCCTAGTTGAATTTCCAAAAAATAAATAATTAATTAATTAATTAATTTCGAAAATTAATAATTAATTACTAAAAATCCAATTTATGCCCGAATTGCCTAATTGAAGCCCACTAAGGGTCGGGAAAAATCCCGAGATACTTTCAATAAATAGTAGACCATGTCTACTTGCTAAATACACATTCAATTTGTCTAATTTGCATCACAATTAACTAATAATCACTAATCTATTCTAATCTAACCACCTAATTGCATTTAATTAAACATAACCAACACATAAGCATAATTAGCCAACGAAGCAGGGATTAGTGAGATTACTCACCAGAATCGCGCGCAAATCGGATCAATCCGACGGGGGCGACGCGAGGAACGATAAACTCCAAAGCACGGCTCGGGTTCAGGGCTCGGAAACGGCCCAAACGGCCCACGAACTGGCTGGAAACCCACTCGCGGGTTTGCTGGTTCGGCTACAAAATAGAGAGAAAGAGAGAGGGTTGTGGGCAACAAGGGGTCGGGAAGGTAGGCGGCGGTTCGGCGAGGCTGCACGGCGGCTCTGGTGGCCTGCTTAGCCGCTCACGGTGGCCGAACAGAGGCCGAACAGAGGTTGGATCGCGCGGGGGAGGACGCTTGGGCAGAGGAGAGGGCAGGCGGCGCACGGCGGCAGGTGGCGGACGCGCGCACGTGCGGTGCGGGCGGCGGGACGGCGGCGAGCGGTGGGTGACGACGGAGCAGCGACGGCAAGAGGCTGTCTCTATTTTCTGCTTCTGGTTCCGTTCGTTTGCACGAAGAAGAAAGAAGAAGAGAGAGTGATGAGAGAGAGAGAGAGAGAGTTTGACCAGTCAAAGAAAAGAAAACAAAGAGGGAGACAGCTAAGAGAGAGCAGTTGGTCGGTTGGGGGAATCGCACGAGGGGGAGGGGAGAGGAGAGAGAAGAAAGAGAGAAAAAGAGAGAAAAGGGAGAGAGAGAAAGAGAAAAAAAAAAGAAAATAAATAATACCATTATTCCAATTTTCCTTTTCTCTTTCCTTTTCCCTTTCTATTTTCTTTTGGTCTTCGATTTTTCCTCCGATAATTTCTTTCTTGAAATTTCGGACTCGTCAATAAATTGATAGACGATGAGACGGTTCTAAAAATGAATTGTGACACGCACGAATATTCGATTCCCGAAACCAATTTAAATTTCACGGTTAGAATCAATCAAACACGATTTTAGTCTAATCCAACCAATTGAGTAGCTTTTAGGGATTTTACTGCTGATACATCCCTTAACGGCTTCACCCAATAGGTTAGTTAACTCATGAGTGATCAGCTTAGAGAAAAATGACCATAGGCACGTTAACGACATGCCCATTTCACTTTATCGAAACGAGGTTGAATTTCAGAATGTCACAACTTTTCCCCTCTTACAAAAATTTCGTTCTTGAAATTTAAACCATTACACACTTTGCTCAAAAAGGCGGGGGTAAAACTGTCTCATCGACTCTTCAGTCTCCCAAGTCGCTCCTTCAGTGTCGTGGTGTTGCCAAACCACTTTGACCAACGGAATGATCTTTGTACGCAGAACTTGTTCTTTGCGATCGATAATCTTAACCGGGCTTTCCACGTATGACACACGGTCATCCACGTCCAATTCCTCAAAATTGAGTACGTGGGTCGGATCAGGCTCATACTTCCTTAACATTGACACGTGAAAGACGTCATGCACTTGCGCCAATCTTGGCAGCAATGCAAGACGATACGTTAGGTTTCCGATTCTTTCAAGAATATCAAACGGACCTACGTACCTCAGACTCAGCTTGCCTTTCTTACCAAAGCGCGAAGTTCCCTTCATTTGTGACACTTTCAGAAAAACATGATCACCAACTTGGAATTCCAAAGACCTTCGACGCTTATCTGCATAACTTTTCTGCCTGCTCTGCGGGGTCTTTAATTTGTCTCTGATTACTGTCATGGCATCTACTTATTGCTGAACCAACTCTAAGCTTATTATCTTCCTTTCTCTGACTTCATCCCAACATACTGGAGTTCTGCATGCCCTGCCATACAACGCTTCAAATGGAGCCGTCTTGATGCTCTGTTAATAACTGTTGTTGTAGGCGAATTCCACCAGATGAAGCTGATCTTCCTAACTTCCTTTGAAATTTATTACACACGCTCTCAGCATGTCTTCAAGAGACTAAATTGTCCTTTCAGACTGGCCATCCGTCTGAGGATGATATGCCGTACTATACTGAAGCTTTGTACTTAAAGCACTCTGCAAGCTCTTTCAAAAAGCAGCGGTAAACCTCGGGTCTCTATCGGATGTTATCGTAACCGGCACTCCATGCATTCGAACCACTTGACGCACATACAAGTCCGCATGCCTATCAAGACTGAGGTCCTTTCGAACTGCAATGAAGTGAGCCGACTTTGTCAGTCTGTCAACCACTACCCAAATTGAATCGTTCCCCCTTTGACTCCTTGGTAGTCCAGTCACGAAGTCCATCGTGATATGCTCCTATTTCCATTCTGGGATCGCAAGAGGCTGCAGAAGTCCTCCCAGCTTGCAATGCTAGGCTTTTACTTGCTGACAAGTCAAACACTTGGCCACATGTTTGGCGATGTCCGCCTTCATACCTAATCACCAGTAATGTTGACGCAGATTCTGATACATCTTGGTACTTCTAGGATGAACGCTGTAATTGCTACGATGTGCTTCAGGTAAAATATTCTCTCTAAGCTCTACATCGTCAAGTACAACCAAACGTCCACGAAGCCTCAATACCCTATTATCATAAACTTGAAAATCGGCCTTTCTTTTATCGGTATCCTCTTGAAGAATTTTCTGTACGTCTAGATCTGTCGGTTGGAGTTCTTTGAATCTGACCTAGACATCCGGTTCAATTCTGAGGGTGGCCATAAAACTTGAAAGGTGGCCTACCTCAAATTTGAATTTCGAATCCCGAGCTCTCTCAGTTAAGTTCCACTCCTTAACCAAGATTTGTGCTATTGAAGACTTCCGACTCAATGCATCGGCGACCTTGTTCGCCTTTCCCGGGTGATATAGAATATCACAATCGTAATTCTTCAGCAATTCCATCCATCGGCGCTGTCTCATGTTTAACTCCTTCTGGGAGAACAGATACTTGAGACTCTGATGGTCCGTGAAAATCTGAAACTTTTCTCCGCACAAGTAGTGCCTCCAAATCTTCAACGCAAATATGATGGCTGCCAGTTCTAAGTCATGCGTCGGATAATTCAATTCATGAAGTCTCAACTGCCGAGAAGCGTATGCAGCAACTCTGCCATGTTACATCAGCACGCAACCCAATCCCCTAAATGACGCATCACCATAGATCTCGAATCCTCCAAGACCAGATGGAATCGTCAGTACAGGTGCAGTAGTCAGCTTTTCCTTCAACTCTTGGAAACTACGCTTGCACTTGTTTGACCATACAAATTTCTCTTCTTTCTTTAGGAGCTTTGTCAGAGGCGACGCTATTGATGAGAACCCTTCCACAAACCTTCTGTAATAACCTGCTAACCCCATAAAACTTCTGATCTCTGTCACTGTCGATGGTCTCGGCCACTTGATCACGACTTCTATCTTGCTCAGGTTGACGGAGATTCCTTCTCCGGAAATCACATGACCTAAGAGTGCAACACGAGTTAGCTAAAACTCGCATTTGCTAAACTTAGCATACAGCTGATGGGTTCTTAAGGTCTGAAGCACTACTCTAAGATGATTCTCATGTTCTTCATCACTTCTCGAATAGACCAAGATGTCATCGATGAACACAATCACAAACTGATCTAAGTATTCCTTTGAACACTCTGTTCATCATATCCATGAAAGCAGCTGGAGCATTCGTCAACCCAAACGACATCACTGTAAACTCGTAATGACCATACCGGGTACAAAATGCCGACTTAGGAATATCCTGCTTCCTAATTCTCAGCTGATGATATCCTGTCCTCAAGTCGATCTTCGAGAATATTGACGCTCCTTGAAGTTGATCAAACAAGTCATCTATCCTTGGCAATGGATACTTGTTCTTGATCGTTACCTGATTGAGCTGTCGATAGTCGATGCACAAACGCAACGAACCATCTTTCTTCTTAACAAACAGAACTGGTGCTCCCCAAGATGATGCACTAGGACGAATAAATCCCTTATCTAGTAATTCTTGCATCTGCACCTTCAGTTCCTTCAACTCAGATAACACCATTCAATAAGGTGCCTTTGAGATCAGTTCTGTCCCTGGTGCTAGCTCAATTACAAATTCAATCTCTCTTTCTGGCGGTAACCCTGACAATTCTTTTGGAAAGACATCTGGAAACTCCTGTACCACTGAAATATCTTCCACTTTCAGCTCTTCAATTGTCGTATCCACGACAGTTGCTAAGTACCCTCGGCAACCCTCATCTAACAAACGAGCTGCTTTCGACAACGAGATTAAGGAAATCGAGGGTCCTCCTCGATTCCCGACAAACTCAAAGCTCTTACCCCCTAACGCGTCAAACTGAATCGCCTTGCGATAGCAGTCCATTTTAGCTCGTTGATTGGTGAGCCAGTCCATGCCGATTATCAAATCAAAATCATACATGACTAAGACTAACAAGTCAATTTTCCCCACTCGCTCACCAATCTCTAACTTGCACCCCGAACATCCCAAAGCAGCAATAACTTTATCTTTCAAGGGTGTAGATATGCAAATTGCCGACTCCAACAATACAGGACTCAACCCTAGCATCCTAACATATTGCTCGGCAATGAAGGAATGGGTTGCTCTCGAATCAAACAAAGCATAAGCAGGTTGGTCGTTGAGCGAGATCGTACCTGTGATCATGCTAGGCGCAGCTTCTGCCTGACCTTGGGTAATCGCGTACACGGTGTCCTGAACTGGAGGTCTCTATTGTCCTCCTTGCGGTGCATTCTAAGGGGCATATCCTCCTAACTGTCTCATCGGTGGTGGCGACGGCAACTGAGGTTGTTCTTTTTGCTTCTTTGGACAATATCTGGCTATGTGGCCCTGTTGGCCACATTCGAAACATGCACCCATCCTAGCTGGGCATGGTGCTGTCCCATGTCTTCTCCCACACAAGTGACATGCATCACTTCTAATAGATCCTGACCTATTAAATCCACTCTTCTTGCTGGGCGGGCCTTGGAATCTATTTCCAAACATCGGCCTCTTTCCTTGGCGGATGTTGTCTCTATGAGAGCTAAACCTCGATCCAGATAAGGCAGCTTTATCGTTCTGATCTTTCTCAATCTTCTGAGCTCTCCGATATATGTCGTTATAAGTCTTCAGATCCAGAAGGACTAAGGCGCTTCTTAAATCCTGTTTGAATCCATCTCTGAACCTCCTCGCTCGGTTCACAGGATTCTCGATTAACTCGGGGGCATATCGCGAGAGTTCAGCGAACTTCGCCTCATACTCATCAACAGATAGGGAACCCTGGCGAAGACGTTGAAATTCTGCCATCTTCACCTCTCTAGTAGTCTCAGAGAAAAACTTATAATTGAAGGCTTCACGGAAAGTGTTCCAGTCCTGAACAGCGCCTTCTGGAAAGATTGTTTCACAAGTTGTCATCCACCAAGTGTCCGCAACTCCATCCATCTGGTAAGTTGCTAACATTACCTTCTCAGTCTCGTTACACATCAGCAGTGCAAACGCCTTCTCAAGCTTCTGAACCTATGAAGAAGCAGCTTCAGGATCTTCAGACCTGGTGAACAATGGCGGATTTAACCTTAGGAAATGCTCTACCAACTTATGGATTGGTCTTGCAGCGACCACTATCTCCGGTGGATCTTCAACATTCACAGCGGCTGGAGCAACGGCAGGTGCAACTGCAGGTACAACAGCAGGGGCAACTCCGGTGGCAGCGGCAGCGGCGGCAGTTGCGATGGCCTGAGCAGCGGCTTTAACAGTAGCGGCATGTTGATCCATTCTAGTACCCATCGCTTCCAGAACACGCAAGATCCCATCCACCCTAGGATCATTAAGGGCTGCTACCCCGACATCTACAACAGGTGGAACCATTCCACTCGCGCTAGCCTGTGCTGGCGTTCGACCACGTCCGCCTCAGGTTCCGACACGAGTCGGAGCTCTACCCCGAATAACGGCCCTACTGGTCCTCTTTGCAGGAGTTCTCGACTCCTGATCGCTCATAGTGTAGCTTTACTCAACTAACACCTATTTCCAATTCATCACCGAATTAGAAACAGAGCGATCCAAACAACAAACAATTTTAGCACTCAGCTAAGACAGACATGCACTAGCATGAATTTAAAGGCATTTCCTACTAACTATCCCATGGTCAACGCTCCTTATAATTCCAATCTTGAACTTCGCTCTGATACCACAAAAAGGGGGATGTCACGCCTCGATCCTCGGGCACGCACACATCCTTCTCACTTGGTCGATTTTATAATGCGATATCCCAGGATTATGTATCGCTAACCCTTTCATTTATTAAGCACATGCGGAAGCAGTTATAAATCCCCAGACAGTAAATCAATGGGATAGAAAAGCAGGGCCATATTTTTCATATTGAAACTTCTAACCAAACTTTTATACAAAACACAAACCAGAGTACTTCACAACTTTTTACTCTATCTCTATTCACATCAAAATGGAGATCTCAAAAGAAGATGGAATCTCAGTCCATCCGGGCCGTACTCAAAGCCCGTTTCTATATTATCTTCTTCTTCCAAAAATCCTTCTTCTCAGGTTTCACCTCAGAGTTCTCATTCTCAGATTCTTCCTCAGCTCCTCATCGGGGTCCTGAAATGATTTCCCCAAACCAGGATGAGACTACGTCTCAGCGAGTTCTACCCCACTAAAGCCCGATTAGTAAACCATTATACTATAGGTTGCCTAAACATGCACAAGGCAGATGACTTACTTTGGCCTCAGATCCCACCTGCAAGTCAGTACAATTCATAATAGTCACCCATTTACTTAAAACAAACCGAACCAGTCGATTACATGTCACAGAAATCATTCCCCACTGTGGAATATCTAGAAGCTAGGTCACGTGCATTCTCCAGGACGACATTCCAAGTCTCCGAGCCACGTGCCTCAAACCTTGGGCCCACGTGCATTCTCTAAGGTGACCTCTTCGCCAAGGTGGTACATCAAGTCACCGAGCCACGTGCCCTTTTAGATGTTGTTCTCGAAAACTGGACCCATGTGCATTCTCTAAGGCACTAGTTCGCCAAAGCAACGCATCAGATCACCGAGCTACGTGTCCTTTTTACGATGCCCGGGCCCACGTGCCTTCTCTTAGGTGCTAACTCACCAAAGTGATGCATCAATTCACCGAGCCACGTGTCCTTTTAGATGCCATTCCGGAACGTCGGGCCCCCGTGCATTCTCTAAGGCACTAGTTCGCCAAGGTGACGCATCTGATCACCGAGCTATGTGCCCCTTTTAGATGCCAAACTCTGTCACTGAGCCACGTGCATTCTCCAGGAGAACATATCGAGTCTCCGAGCCACGTGCATTCTCTTAGGCAACCTCTTCGCCAAGATGACATATTCAACCACTGAACTCACGTTCATTCTCCAGGTGATATTCCGATTCACCGAGCCCACGTATTTTCTTTCAGGTGATAACCAATATCCAACGATTTCTCAATCAAATAATTAACAATCAACTCAATATGAATAACTCCTAAAAATTCATAATTAAATCAATTCCATACAAATTGTAGCTCAATTAAATAAACGGACTGCACCATGACGATCAACATGAGATTTCGGTTGTCGGCCATCTCAATCTTAATTTCCGAAAATTAATAATTAATTAATTAATTTTGAAAATTAATTAATAAATATTAAAAAAATCCATTTAGCTCAAAATAAGGCTCAATTAAAGAAACGGACTTCACCACGATCACCAGCATAAAATTTCAGTCACGGGCCATCCCATTTGAATTTCCGAAAAATAATTAATTAATTAATTAATTTCGAAAATTAATAATTAATTACTAAAAATCCAATTTAGGCCCGAATTGCCTAATTGAAGCCCGCTATGGGTTGGGAAAAATCCCGAGATACTTTCAATAAATAGTAGACCATGTCTACTTGCTAAATACACATTCAATTTGTCTAATTTGCATCACAATTAACTAATAATCACTAATCTATTCTAATCTAACCACCTAATTGCATTTAATTAAACATAACCAACCCATAAGCATAATTAGCCAACTAAGCAGGGATTTGTGAGATTACTCATCGGAATCGCACACAAATCGGATCAATCCGACGGGGGCGACGCGAGGAACGATAAATTCCAAAGCACGGCTCGGGTTCGGAGCCCGGAAACGGCCCAAACGGCCCACTAACCGACTGGAAACCCACTCGTGGGTTTGCTGGTTCAGCTGCAAAACAGAGAGAAAAAGAGAGGGTTGGGGGCAATAAGGGGTTGGGAAGGTAGGCGGCAGTTCGACGAGGCTGCACGGCGGCTCTGGCGGCCTGCTTAGCCGCTCACGGTGGCTGAACAGAGGCTGAACAGAGGCTGGATCGCGCGGGGGAGGACGCCTGGGCGGAGGAGAGGGCAGGCGGCGCACGGCGGCGAGTGGCAGACGCGTGGGCGTGCGGTGCGAGCGGCGGAACGGCGGCGAGCGGTGGGTGGCGACGGAGCAGCGACAGCAAGCGGCTATCTCTGTTTTCTGCTTCTGGTTCCATTCGTTTGCATGAAAAAGAAAGAAGAAGAGAGAGTGACGAGAGAGAGAGAGAGAGAGAGAGAGAGAGAGAGAGAGAGAGAGAGAGAAAGAGAGAGTTTGACCAGTCAAAGAAAAGAAAAACAAAGAGGGAGACAGCTAAGAGAGAACAGTCGATCGGTGGGGGGAATTGCACGAGGGGGAGGGGAGAGGAGAGAAAAGAAAGAGAGAAAAAGAGAGAAAAGGGAGAGAGAGAGAGAAAAAAAAAAGGAAAATAAATAATACCATTATTCCAATTTTCCTTTTCTCTTTCCCTTTCCCTTTCTATTTTCTTTTGGTCTTCGATTTTTCCTCCGATAATTTCTTTCTTGAAATTTCGGACTCGTCAGTAAATTGACAGAAGATGAGATGGTTCTAAAAATGAATTGTGACACGTTCGAATATTCGATTCCCAAAACCAATTTAAATTATGGTTAGAATCAATCAAACACGATTTTAGTCCAATCCAACCAATTGAGTAGCTTTTAGAGATTTTTCTGCAGATACATTCCTTAACGGCTTCACCCAATAGGTTAGTTAACTCATGAGTGATCAGCTTAGAGAAAAAGGACCATAGGCACGTTGACGACATGCTCATTTTACTTTATCGAAATGAGGTTGAATTTCAGGATGTCACAGTGCCGCTGGTGCACTGCTGCTGTTGGTGCGTTGCTGGTGTTGCTGCCGGTGTTGCTGTTAGTGCCGTGCTAGTGCCATTGCTGGTGTGGATCTTCAATTGAAGAAGAAGAAGATGAAGATGAGCCTTCCCTCTCTCTCAATTTGGGGATTAGGGTTTCTAAGTTAGGGGAAAGATGCCAAACGGCGTCGTTTTGGTGTTTGGATGCTGACTCAACTCTCCAACGAGCTACGTCAGCTTAAAAAATTAAAAAAAAAGACCACGTCAGATTTCCGGCCAATTTCATCGGCGTTGGCATTGAAATGATCGTTTTTCAAAATTTTTGGCACTTAAGTGATCTGACGGAAACTTTTTGCACCAAAGTGAGCGTCGTACACATCTTTTGGCACTGATAGTATACTTATCCCAAACTTATCCGATTGTTTATCAACTTCAAACTTAAATAGGTTTACTTAGCACATAGAAAACAGCACAAAATAAAGTAAATGCACATCACAAGGCAAAGCACTCACATTGTCGCGACCTACCCTCGGGGGGAGGGAATAGGTTTAGGGGTATTGTCTAAAGGACGGGCCTAAAGCCCATGATTAGGTGCGGGCTCTCCCAAGCCCATACTCCGTGTGACGTTAGGATATTCATAAGAAATTTTGCACAAAAGGAGTCCCACTAGCTTATTGGGGTCAACTAGAAACCAAGTGAGGCATGAGATTGTACCTGACTTCCTACACAACCAAAGAATCTAAGATTGGGGACTTGATTACACTAATTGATCAATTAGTGCCCTTTTGGTACATAATCTTATTCATTTAACAGCAAAACTTTTATTAGGCAGTTTGAATTAATTTTATACCTATCCACTAACATGCAAGGTGATCATGCGAGTACGCAATCATTAAAGTAACAATCATAGCTACCAAGATCCTAATTGCAGTAAGACTAATACATGCCATTAAGCAATTGCAAACATAGTTAAATAAGTAAATTAAACATGCAATAAAATAAATATACGAGCAATTAAAGGCCTAATTACACTATAAAGGCAATACATGTCAATTCCTAATCAAACCCCATTATTTTTGGATTTTCAAAATTTTTCTATTTTTTAAATTTTTTCTATTTTTTTAATTTTTTAAAATTTTAAATTTAATTTTTTAAAAAATAATTTTTAATTTAAATAATTGGGCGAACCGGGTTGGGTCCGGTTTGACCGGACCTGGGTCTAACCCAGTTGGGTCGAGTTGGTCAGACCTGCCCTGGTTCGGCCCGAATAGGGGCCGGGTCGAACTAGCCCATCTAAAGGTCAAGGCCCGACCAATGGTTAGGAGTTTCCTTGGTTCAAGTTGGGCCCCAGCTAGCGGGCCTAATCTGCTCTAATCTTTTTTATTTTAAAAATGAAGCCCACAACAAGCCCACAAGTCCCTAAGCCCATAAATCCATAAGTCCCTAAAAGCCCAAAAGCCCAAAAATAGCCCAAATAGATAAAAAAAACCCTACCCAGTTGACTGGACCCGGCTCGGCTCGCGCGATCCAATTTGTGGCCAAAACCCTAGGGTTTCTTCGCAGTGCCAAGGGGGATGGCAAAGACGTCGGCGGCTCAGCGGCTGAGACGCGGTGGGCGGCGGACAATGGTAGCAGCAGGAGGAAGGCGGCGGTTTGGCGAGGGCCAGCAAGCAACTCGTCGGGACGGAGGGCGGCGACGGCTTGAGCGACATCGGGCAGGAGGGAGGTGGCTCAGAGGCTGGTGCTGCGACGGGGTCATTGGTGTCTGAACGACAGCGGCGACCGTCCTAGCAGCAGTCCGATGCGGCGATGGCGTCGGGGATGCCGCTCGATAGGGATCTAGTGCGGCGACTGCGTCGGGGATGACAGCGGCGCGGCTCAAGGGACGACGTCTGGCCAGGGGTTGGGTCGCGGATGGCAGCGAGCAGCGGCGTCAGGGAGAACGGCGGTACAGCTTGAGGCGGCTAGTCGAACGGCAGCGGCGGCACCCGGGACTGCGGTGGAGCTTGATCAATCCCAGATTTGGCCGTTGTCAGACCCTCGTCCTCGGATCTGGGTCTCTGGACCTCCTCCAGTTTCCCTCCTCTCTCGGCTAGTCAACGTCGGGACTACATTGTAGCATATGGTGGTGGGCGATAGCAACTGGGCAGCGGTCTGGTGCGATGACGGCGATGGTGACAGCGATGGTGAAGGCGTTGGGGATGATCGGGACGGTATGGCTAGGCGCAGGGACCACGTCAAGCTGCGTCGATGGTCCCTCCTTTTCTTCTGGTTTCTCTCCCTCTCTCTCTCCGCCTCTTTCTCTCTTCGGTTGCTGAGCTCTCTCCTTCTCTCTGCCCCTGTTTTTTTTTTTTTTTTTTTTTTTTGTGGTGTTTTCTGTGTTCCTTTTTTCTCTGTCCTCTCCGTTCACTCCGTTGATGTGTTCTCCTCTATGCTAGGGTTTCACACGCGAAGAAGAAGAGGGAGAAGGCGGCATGGGCCGGGGCAAGGTGAGATCCGGCCCGGCCCCTTCCACATTTTTTTTTATATGGTTGTATTTTTTTCTTTTTTTTAGTGACTAATTCCTAATTTTGTACATAATAAAATTGTAAAATTTAAGTGTCAACACACATACTTCCCAATAAAAGCAACTTTTTTGGATTTGGCAACTGATACCGGTTCAAACCACAGAGGAATGTTATCTCCTGCAGCCATTGTGAACAACATTCAAAGAAAAACCAAGTGAATACTAAAGAGCTTTCTATTGATTCAGAGTAGATCATATAATCAAGCCAGATGAAAAATCAAAGTAGGTCGAATCTTTAGAATTACATCAACAAGAAGCTTCAAGAGCACAATCACTGAGGTTAGTATCGACCATCACTAGTGGAGCAGAAGAGATCTTGTATCTAAATTGTTGAATCCACTCAGCAGTGAGAAATTCCTCCTAAAGGTCAACCATGAGTGCCTTTATGGATCTTAGAGAGAACACAAGTATGCCTGCTCAACCTGATATGTTTTGAGCAAAATTAACTTACAATTGACTCAAAGCTTGCAACACCAGCAGCTACCTCACCATTTGGATCGAGTACACAGCAGACCACAGCAGTTGAAATATCTTGGGTTTGAAGGATAACTGCCTTGGAATTGCTGAGTTTAAGAACAAGAAGCACATTCATGAACAGCACATGCATCTCTATAACTTATTTGAAGCCAAAAAAAGAGGAGAGTAGCTAGCTCATTGTTATAACGAAGTAAAAGAGAACGCTTAGAAGATTAAATTTGAGTAGTGTATTTACCCGTCTGTAAAGGTAAATATACCAAAATGCCACGTCAGTCAGCCGGCGTCTAGTTAGCAAAATCTGGCCAAATTTGGCTGGAAATGACTGAATTGACCCAACGTAAAAAGGTTTGGGACTTAATTGGCACAAAAAAAAAAGGTTTAAGACTAAATTGGTACAAATGCAAAAGGTTTAAGACCTTTTTAACACTTTTCCCTATTGTCTATGATTGTTGTGCAAAAAATCTTGGGATATATGGCACCTGAGTTATACTCGAAGATTGATGGTGTTCATAAAGCCAATGTTTGCAGCTTTAGTACGCTGCTAATGAAAATAACAGGTTGAAGGAAGATGTAGATGCAGAGCACTCAAGACAAACTTAGTTCTCTTTATGGATTTATGACCAACTGAATCACGAAAAGGTGACGGATGGCCTTTGATGAACAAAGTGTTGGAAATGCTTGAAAAAATTGGTAAGGTAAGAATGCTTCCCAAGCAGCTTCTATACGCGAGGGATCATTTGTCGGCTTGCTAGGATGGTGAAACTGAGATCGGACTGAAATCTCTATAGACTGTTCTGCTAATTTCTTCTACGTCCCAATGTGAAGATGACATTGAGATTAATTAGGGAATCGCTCTTCATATTTAACAACATGACATCGATGAAACTATTGGCCTTCGAATAAAATGCAATAGGTGACTCACCCAAAATTGTTTTGACTTGACATCCAAGTTTATTCACTTCTATGATAATAAAACTGATCCGAGGAAATTCTATATCCACAAACGTCAAATTTAGAGGGAGCTTGAATTTTCGAGACGTTTCCTTCCTAGTTAATGTAAAGCTATCCATCAATTATTCACCACCATCACTATTTTTTGGGTCATTAGACGTTTCTTTCCGCAGCATTTCTGCCGAAAGTCTTTCTCCCCAAACACTCAACTAGACACGTAATAGACTCGGCCCTAGTATACATCTCAATGCCATTTACGACGAGTAGATGTACGACAAAGAAAAGGCGAGAACTGCATTGGGAGGAGCCATCTCTTCGCGGGCATCAGTACTTAGCCTCTACATTCGAAAGGTCCGCTTAGATTGCATCAGAGGAGAGTCCATGCAATTTGAAAGTGAGCCTGTGAGCGTCGCTAATGAGCTTAAATCTAAGAAATCGATAAAGGGAAAGTATATCCACTCTTATTGAGTTCAAACTCAAGAAATGACCCACTCGTAGATAACCGTGATGGTGGGGCTTTACTACCTCATCGCAAAGAGAACAAGTTCGAATCTCCGGATGTTCACGACTTAAGTGGGGGTTTCAAGGGTGGTTTACTGGGCCAGCCCCCCCAAGAGTTTACGTCTAAATAGCGGCTTGCGGCAAGGCCCCATTGGTTGTTACCGAGCACTAGAGGATTGTGTGATCTCCGAATGATTATCTCCGGCGGTCCCTCGGTCATCAAAAAAAAAAAAAAAAAAAAAAAAACTCAAGAAATGAATAAATCAAATAAAGTACCTTCAAATATACTATTAACTGATAGGCTTATCTAAACATAGTTTCTTAAATATATTCTGCAATGGCATAGTTTGAATTAGATGATACCTTCTTTTAATTTCTAAAATTTCTTTAACCAAGAAAATAATAACATAGAACAAATTAAAAATAAAGAAATGTGCTGTTAAAACTAGGCAAAAGCATAATAAACTAACGTATGTTCTTAATAAATAATCTATTCCTAATTTGAATGATAATTTACTTTCTTCAAATGACTTGATTCAGTGCATCAGAAATATTCGGCGAATAAATTAAGAGACCCATTTAAATTTTTATTTGAAATATATGTATAAGGACAAAGTTCATGGTTTTAATTTTTCTGATACAACTTTATCTAAAATTCAAATATTTTAGTTTAGACTTGAAAGAATAGATAAAAGGAAAATACATCAAAGTACATGGAATATTTACATAGGAAAATTTAACAAGGCTAATAAGCAAGAATCACACCTATATTTGCCTCTTGGAAGGAGGAGGTGCGAAGTTCGACTCCCTACTTTTTTAGGAGGAACTGGGATGGGGACATTTAGTTTTGCATGTGAAATTGGACTCAAATGCTCTAAAAAGAGGTAGAGTAAAAGTTTAAAAATGAATTGAGAGTTAGAATATGACAGACCGGAGAAAAAAAAATAAAAAACTTTGGGAGTCTCTAGAGCTAAAATACCACTCATGAATCTATCAGATAAAATGAATATTGGTAAGTTTGGTTTCTCAATTTTGCTCATGAAATTCTAGAAAATACAGTATAAGTTTGACTCGTTCAAAATACAGCTGCAATTGAAGGCAAATTTTACCTCAAGGAGCTGAATGAGGAACATATGTAGAGAAAGGATGTCAATTTTACCTGCACTTGTAGCCATGTTGGAGATGCTCAATTAGGGGAAGAAAAAGAGGAGACGTCGAGTGCCAGGTTGGAAATTTGACTATCACAAACATTCGAATTTAGGTCACATTCATGCATGGCCACATCAGTCTTGCGGCCCTTTGGTTTTCGACCTTCATACTAAACCAAAATCCTCTTGGTCCCCCTTGGCTTACCGGAGTTCGGTGCTCATATAACGTGTCTGTTAGTTGTCTCCTTCCAAAATCCGCACTCAGTCGTCTACTTTCAACCACAGGGACAAAAGAAGAAACTCTTGCGTCCATCCAACGGTCTACTTGATAATGCCACAAGCAAAGATTGTTTTGGCGTTATTTCACTGTGGTGTTACAGGCGACTAACAATTCCCACACCATAAGAAAACAGGGAAATAGAGAACACTAAGGGCTTAATGCAAGTTACCGTTATATGGGATAAAATAAATCCTGAGGCTCCCAGTTGTAGATGTATAATTCGGGAATTACGTATTTGGTTTCCACTTCCCCTTTGACCTTTTTTTTCTCGAGTATCGACCAACACGCTCTTTCTCCATTGGTTTGACTTTGAGTCCCACCGGCCACGCCTCCGTTGATACTGCCATGATATATGCTTGCAATCTAACATTCAATACTGCAGTAGAAAAAGAGGAGTAGGGAACGGGACAAATGAAAAAAGCCCAGAAAGAAAACAAAAACAGAGGAGACAGAGTCTCCTCTTGGTTTGGCTTTGCTTGAGAGTGTCGCCTCCAATCACTTTCAAGTGGGTCAATTTTTAAACACAAAAGACAAGCACTTTAGAGAAGGAAACTACTGTTCAAGTGGATCACATATCAAGCTCAAGACGACGATGTTTTCGCTATCTGGTTGTTTTAGTCAATGGAAAAATATGAAAGCTTATAGCTTCATGACCTCGTATAAGCATGAATAAGCCTGTCTTCCAGAGAAGTGTGAACTCTGGGGGGAAAATAAATTCAAGAGCGGACTCGTATACTTTAGCAAGACTTGGATGTTCTTGACCCAAAAGATTAGATTCTCATTAGAATTTAGAACCTGTATCAGTGTAAAACGGTCTGATATTATCGCCATCATATATGATATAAATGCAAATTTTTATTTATGTGACTAATTCTTATGTACACATGTCGTCTTTTAGATGATTATCAATATAAAAAGCATGCGTAAGCAAGTAACAAGCGAGCTGCTTCTGACATAGCCACAAGTACATTAAGTTTCATCGTAATCCATGCCATCCTCTTGAGAAAAACTTCGCAGGTAACCTGGTTTTATTCCTCACCACTTTAGCTTTGCCATCCAGCTTATTTCAGTACACCCATTTCGTACCTATAACTGGATGATCTTCTGGCCTGGATACAAGTGTTCTCATCCTTCGTTTTCTTTCGAATTTATATAGTTCTGACTGCATGACTTCAATTCAGTTTTCATCGTACAGTACTTCCTCCACATCCTTTGGTTCTATTTTGGATAGGAGCGCCGAGGAGTTCATGAACTCTTTGGAGGATGATCTAGTCTTGATTTTTTTCGAAACATCTCCGAGGATTTGCTCTTTTCGGATGGTTCAATTTGGGCATTCAATCCTTACGGAGAGACGCAGTCAATGGCTGGTTATATTTTTGGTTTTCTTTGCTTCTGTAGAAGCTGCTGCGTTTGCATTTTGGGTTGGTTCCTCATTTTCCACAGCCTCTACAAACCTATGAGAATCTTCAAATTGGCCATGGTTACCGTTCTGCCAACCGTATTTTTCTTTTACCTTTTTCAAGTACTTAGTTTTGTTGTCCTTGGATCGTGCCACTTGATGATATGACACATGACAAGCGTATACTAAATAAAAAAATCACTTAAAAAATATTTTACTTGATAAATAAAAAATCGCCCTTTAAGTGCATTGCCATGCATTTTTTTTTTTCAATGAAGCTACTGATCAAGTGTAAGAATCTATTATGAACGACTGAGTATGATCTGTTCGCGTGCACACTCGATGTATATTACCACAGAGTACCTATCTCAAGATCAGTTTGGTCTACTCTATGTAAGAGACCAAGAGCCTCGTCGCGTCAAATGTCATTTCATCATTCTGGCCGGAACATTAGATGGTTAGCCTTAGAATTCAGAAGAAGATAAAAACGTAAGGAGATCTTTGCAGGCATCTGAATCCACAGGTTGGGGGTTAAGTGTGCCGTGGCAACCAAAACATCGCACTGGATGAAACATACAGATGCCGCTGAGGCCCCAATTCTTGAATAAATGGTACTGAATCAACAAATTTGTTCTGCTGGAAAAAGAAATTAAAATGAGCAGAGAAATGACGGGGGATATTTATTAAAACCATAAAATGTTTCACACACAATCTCGGATTGGAAAGATTCATCTACTAATGAAACTGATTGCAGTACCAGAAACCAAATACTGTACTGATGTCAGTATCTCAACTTTACTTGTGGAGTAAATATCTTACACTACCAATGTACCAAATGGAAGCCCAAAAACAAAACAAGTTGACCAACAATGAGCAGTCTTGAGTCCAATTCTGCACCGGTCCCTCAACAATCATCATTATCTCGAAGATAGCAGCAGCTTACACTGGTCCATTATAAACAACCATCGCAGCTGAGTACACCGACCTAGCATCATCTGCCAAGGAAGTTTAGGCACAATCATTCCTGGCCTGATTACATATTAGTTCACATCCATTTCCTAAAGATAATAGGAATCCAGCATCATACTTAAACTAACGAAATTTTTTCCAATTTATTCTGTTCGTGTCTTGGATAGCAAAATATAGTGCAAAATGCAGCTCTACAGTATTCTCAGCACATTCATTAGCTTGTACCTATTGAGAGAAGATATCTTGTTCAGAAACAGCCTCTACAAGTTGCACAATAGCTTTCCTTGATGAGTCACACTGGTTTCCATTACACCAATTTGTTTCTTACCTACTCTACTGAAATTATTGAAATTAACACAACAAAAGAAGTAGAATCAAACCAAATTGATAGAATATCCAAGAATGCATAAATTTCCTGCCGTCTTTATTATAAGAATATTGATACCTGCAACTCCAACTAAATCAAACGTCAAAGGTACGTTCGAATCTGCCTCGACAGTGGCTTTTGCTGCTGCAATTCCGACTGAGATGGCTTGTATAATGTTCAAACCTTCACATATCGATGCAAGTGTAGCACCCACCAAGCAATCGCCAGCCCCAGTAAGCTTCTTAACAGATGCAGGAAGGCCAGGAAGATGCAAAGCAAAGATATGAGAGGTTCCCTCAATATGTTTGGCATCATGAAACTTTTGTGAAGGGCAATCGGATGAGATCAATTTGTGGAGTTCTGAACTTATGCCAAGGCGTTGGGGTTTCTCCACAACAGCTCTCGTCAATATAGACCCCTCTTTAGAACATAGAATTACTCCACAAGCGCCTATGGTTACGACTACAATTTTTATGCCCTTCTCAAGCAAAAGAACTATTGCGGGTTTTAGCATATTGATGTGAGATTCTGCAGGACAATTCTTTTCACTCCTATACCTTTCACTCAAACCATATAACTTCCCAGGAGATAGAGCATCTGCCATTGCAAAGAGCTCATCTTCATTGGGAGATACGTAAGTTACCTGTGAAGAGTCCACTCTGTGTCAGTAGCAGATCTCCAAGATGAAGCTTTCAGAAACTAGGAACCACTTAATGCCACTCTTAAACTATGCCCATGTGAGCTGAATTTCGTTTTTCCTAATGTCATATTGTTTTCATAGCTGAAAGGGATGCCAAAACCAAGAAGTCAACTATGTAAACCAGTAACATTTTATTTCATGCCTGATTGATATGAACTTGACGCAGTCAGTTTTTTCTAAAAGTGAGATCTTGTCAAAGTTTGACAATATCACAAACATAAATCAATTGCGTGTGATGTATGTGTGTATCACACTTGAGTGTATTCACTATGGAAGAGTTTCCTTCAACTCATCTAGAATGCAAATTAATATCCTACTGGAAGCATAACATCACCAGCCATCCTGACTTATGGAAATGTAATCAGCAGACTATGAATTGGACATGCATTATTAACGAATGTCTATGCAAAGCCACTAAATTTTGTCTTGATATGCTACATGCCGAACTCTCCAACCCAAACCACAACTTTCACCATTTTTCTCCATATCCATGCAGATGGTAGGCAATTCTATGAAATATGTTGAAAATGACTGCTATCATTTTCCAGTGTACACAACTAATGGTCTGCGTTATTCAATTTGAAGCACTGAACTTTTCTCATCATAGTATTTCCCATTTTGCTCTCTGTCAGTACGGTGCTAACGACGATGGTAATCTACTACTCCATTAGCAATCAAGTCAGAAATTTGAGATTGACATCTCGTGAATTCCATAAAATGTATTATTGAACTTATCTGATTGTTTATCAACTTCAGACTTAAATATGCTTACACAGCACATAGAAAACAGCACAAAAGAAAGTAAATGCACACTACAAGGCGAAGCACTCACATACTTTACAATAGAAGCAATTTTTTTGGATTTGGCAACCGATACCGGTTCAAACCACGGAGGAATGTTATCTCCTGCAGCCACTGTGAACAAAATTCAAAGAAAAACCAAGTAAGTGAATTCTGAAGAGCTTTCTACTGACTCAGAGTAGATCATATAATCAAGCCAGATGAAAAATCAAAGTACCTTGAATCTTTAGAATTACATTGACAAGAAGCTTCAAGAGCACGATCGTTGAGGTTAGCATCAACCATCACTAGTGGAGCAGAAGAGATCTCGTATCTCAATTGTTGAATCCACTCAGCAGTGAGAAATTTCTCCTAAAGGTCAACCGTGAGTGCCTTTATGGATCTTAGAGAGAACACAAGTATGCCTGCTCAACCTGATACGTTTTTAGCAAAATTAACTTACAATTGACTCAAAGCTTGCAACTCCAGCAGCTACCTCACCATTTGGATCAAGTACACAGCAGACCACAGCAGTTGTAATATCTTGGATTTGAAGGATACCTGCCTTGGACTTGCTGAGTTTAAGAACGAGAAGCACATTCACGAACAGCACATGCATCTCTATAACTTATTTGAAGCCAAAGAAAGAGGAGAGTAGTTAGTTCATTATTATAGCGAAGTAAAAGAGAACGATTAGAAGAATAAATTTTAGTGTACTGACCTTTCTGTAAAGGTAAAAATAGCAAAATTTCATCACTATTATCTATTTAGCAGATTTTACTAGGCATGTCAGACAAGCAGTTAAACTGAGCACGTTAACCTTCAATAGGACGCCCAGTAGATCTCCAATGCTCCAACAAGTAATTCCCTGATACATGGGGCACAGGATAATGTTAGCAAAATCGTGGGAAGACGCAGAAACCTCAACGAGAATACTGATAAATAAAGAAACAACAGAGAATTTGCCCACCTTGGCAAGTGGCCTACAACCATGCATGAAGGATGAACAGACATTCACTAAATCAAGGTGAATTAAATAAAAAGAAAAACATTCTAAAATCTTAGTATCTTTAATATATACAGTTTACTCACAAATTCTCAATCTGGAAAGTGAAGATGACATTTGGCAAAATCCTAATGGCCAATTCTAATCCCTCGCAGACCTCCAAAAAGATCTCAATTCAGGATGTCTTCAAAATTTGTTGATCCTGATTAGAATCAGGCTGGCATACCCAAGAATTCCAGTTACAATAAACAGATGATTGTTTAAAAAAACTATTTTTTATCCTAAAAATTATTAGGCTTGACCATATATACCTTGTGAATCCAAAGGAAACTCTCTCAAATTACAACAGAAGCAGATAGGATGGACATAGACATAGTCAAGGCCCAAAACAAAATTACGCACTTTTATTGAGAAAAGATAGTAGGTTCTTTACTTTTATCACGTCTTTTAATAAAGATGGAGCTAAAAGATTTATCTGGTATTTTTCTCCATGTCCCATAGCTTAAGACAAGAACGAAATTGAACAAAAACAATACTAAATAACCTTTATGCTGAAACTCTACAAAACATTATGTCCTAGGTGGCCATGCATCGAGTTCATAAGCCAAAATAATTAATTGAGCCAAAACGGTGCCTCGGAAAGTCTTGCTGAAACAGAAAGTACGTAAGCTAATTCAGATGTGCTATACTTTCTTCTTTTTTTTTGGGTCAAAAGATGTGCTACGCTAACCTGCCATGTCAAGGCCCACAGCACTGATGAAGAAGGGCCTTCCTCCCAGCTTCGACATGCAATAGGCAATATTCCTTGCTACACCTCCTAAAACATAGTGAACCTAAAAGACCACTGTCAGATATAGACTCGCACAGAAAGTACTGAACAGTGTAGTGTGTTCTCACATAGGTTCTCAACTGATGCTGTCAGCATAGAAGGTTTTGGAGATGTGTAATATTTAGGGGCAGAGTAAGAAACCTGGTACCAGTACCTACCAATATCTTCACCACTGGGTCAATGGTTGGATCTCCATCTTTCCATCTATGAAAAAATTCATGCTCAGATAAGCTACACTTCTTCTTTCTCCTTGAAGGCTGCCTGTCATCCTCATCTTGTGGAGGGGTATGGCACTTCCTGCACTGGCAATCTAGATCCCAGCTGCAATGAGCCGTATGAGGATCCTTGAAGTACAGGGCTGTCCTTTAGAGTCGAAAGACTCTATTCCAAGTCTCTCCTTCACCTTCATCTTCTTGTATGTACGGCTGCATCATCAAGATTGTAGGAAAAATTGAAGAAGAGCCTTCTTCATTTTTTCTTGAGTGATCAAATTTGATGACCCACTGCCATCCTTTTTCTTGATGAATTTTGACTTTGAAGACTGTAAAGGCTGAACATTTTGATGAAGTTTTTGTAGTTAGTCAACCAGGTATTAGGGAGGAGTTTGAGTAACTCAGAACAAAGAATTTGTCTTGGAATACGATGCACAAAGTCATCTACTTATTGTCCACAGATATGGAAAGGGCATCGTCTGCTCCCGGCAAAGTTAAGTCTATGGTGTGATTTGTACACCATCTAGATTTTTTTAATTTTTTGGGAGGTCATATGTACACCATCTAGTTGCCACAGTCAAATCTGGACTCGGGGGGACATCGAGTGATTTGTAATTGAACCTTCAAGACAAAAAGCAATTTAGGATCTGAAAGAGCTATATTGAAGTATGGGAATAGTGTTACAAACACAAATCTAGCATTGAGAGTTATTTCAACTAGGCCAATGCAAGCATGTTGATAGTCAAGGAACTAGTATCAAGCAGTGCTATGCAGGCCGCTACTTGCAAACCTTTATGACCATGGAAGGAAAGAGCAAGGCATATAGCACCGAAGCGAAGGTGCTATAGCCTCATTTGTGCAGGAACTCAGAAGAGATTTAAAGGTTCATAAAGTGTTCATGTTGAGCAGCTGGAAAGGGATGTTGATCAAAGCAAGTTGGCCAAACGTATTCTCTTGACATCCTTTGGAGTATAGTGAATAAGCTTTCTCATAGAATTTATTGGTGAAAAAGAAGCTAGTTTAACACAAGCAAAATATGGATTTATAAGAGGGATAGGTATTATAGATCTTATTCTCATTGAGGTAGATCTTGGAGGCATTGGATTAAAGAGGCAGGGATCAAGAGTAATAGAGCATCTACACATTTAGTAGTACTACTTTCTGAGGATCCTCAGTCATGATGGGATATTTCTTCCTCTTAGTAACGATGCATTATGGGGCCTAGGGTTATAATCTCAGTCCGATTTTTTTATGAAGATGGCTATGATATCGTGAGGGGTTAATGGTATCAACAAATGACTATTTGAGATAGAAATATTATCCCACTACACGGCCCTTCCCTTGGCCTCTCAAAGGGACTTTTTTGTTTTTTCTTGGTCTCCAGACGCCATTCATCTATATCATAAGGCTCTTCGAACTCAGAAACATTTGGAACCAAAGGATCCATAGAGTGGCAAGTGAAGAGCAAACTCATGAAACCATGTTTCAACTTATCGGACTAATCATGCAACTCTAAACTTTTAATGACATTAGCCTTCAAGAATAAGTAAAGTGTTTTAGAATTCCATAAAAATGTATATATAGGCCATAAGTTAACAAACTCCAAATCTCATTCAACTTCTTAGAGAAGTTAGCCTTATATAAGCCAGGTTGAGGACAATACAAACCTTTGTTACTACAATAATACTAATACACCGCCATCGAAAAATTGCTCTTACAGGACAGTAATTAACACTTTAAAGAAAGAGATGTCAGATAAAGCAAACGAAACACTTTGGCCTATACTAATGGCCGACAATAGTATATTTTTGGGCTAGAGGGCAAAGCATTGGAGCTCCACAGAATCCATATTCAATCGTGGCAACTCTCTGCTAGCAAAATGCTGCACAGAGTTCAAAACCACGCCACAAACTTTGACCTTTCCAAGAGCAAAGAATGCCCTTTTGATCTCTGTACACAACATAGATGACTTTGTGCATCATGTTGCAAGATAGATTCCTTGTTCAAAGTTAGTCAAAGTCCTTCTAGATACTTGGGTGACTAGCTACAAAAAGCTCTATAAAAAAGTTCAGGCTATACAGTTTCTAGAGTAATATTTGTATAGCATTTAGAGTGAAAATTCACCAAGAAAAAGCACGGCAGTGTGGTCACCAAAATTGATCGCTCAAGAGAAAATGAAAAAGACTCTTATTCCATCTTTCCTACAATCTCGACAATGCAGCCTTACATACTAGAAGAAGATGGTGAAGGAGAAAGACTTATAATAGAGCCTATCAACTATCAAGTACAACTCCTTGTATACTTCAAGGATCCTCATACAGGCCATTGTTTTTGGGATCTAGATTGCCAGTGTGAGAATTGCCAACCCTCCAGAAGATGAGGACGACAGGCCTTCCAAGAGAAAGAAGTGCAATTCATCTGCGCATGAAATTTTTAATAGAAGGAAAGACAGAGATACAACCATTGGACCCGTTGGAGAATATAGTGGCAAGTACTCACATCCGGTATCTTGCTCTGCCACTTACTATTACACATCTCCAAAACCTTCTCTGCCACCATCATCCAAGCAGAAACCCACTCCTCCAAAGACAAAACCACCTACTTCTAAACCAGTTTCTCCCTTCTACAAACGTATCCTTAAATAGGCAAAAGTTGACACAAGACTGTGCGTCCTATTATATATCTTCACAATCCGGATGTTTTCTGCAATTCAACCTTTCTCATTCTATATGACTAGTTGGGTCTATCCTCCATTCCTGCGTCATCTTTATATGATGCTCTCCTATTATTCTCCATGTTATTGACAGAGACCAGCGTCAACCCATATTACAGAGACTAGCACTTATTAGATTACTCCAGCAACTTCGAAATTTCCCCAAATGGACCAAATTAGAGTACTCCCACCTCTCTTTCAACTGAAATCCAGACTAAGAGCACAAAAAATTGATGCCCAATTTGGCATTTCTTAAGCAGCCAGCGTCGACAAATTTCATTCTTAAACTCGCATTACAAGCAAGGTAAACATCCCACAAAAGATTTCACCAAAAACAGAATAAGGATGACTGAACAAACAGATAAGCGAAGGAAAATAAACTTACTTTGCCAGGGGTTGTGGTTCCGGCAGCAGGGGGAGAAAAAGGAAGGGCATGAATGTCCATCACCATACCGCCGATTACCACGGCTCCTCTACCATCTCGAAGGCTTAACCGCTCTGCTCTCAGTACAGTCTTCATCATCAAAACCAGAAACAAACTGAAAAAAAAAAAAAAAAAAATTCACGACATCAACTAAGCGCCAACTACATCGAACATTTTCCGCAAACGAAACAAAAGCAGACACCCGTGGGGAGAGAGAGAGAGAGAGAGAGAGAAAGCATACTGACCGGTTGAAGAAGGGAGCTCGCATCAGAAGCTTGCGGTGAAAGATGACGATACAGAGATTGAATCCTCCTCTGAGCTCTGCTCTCGGCAGCCATCTCTCCCTCGCTCTGTTGCTTAGCACACTGTCCCTGGCTTGTTCTATGGGAAGAAAGGCACAGAGACAGGCGGAGAGTGTGGGTCACCTTTGACTAAAAAACTGGGGAAGTTTTTATTAGGAAAAAGTCATCAACAATCATAAACTTTGTCCTATGATAAATTTATCTCAATTTTTTTTTGATATAAAAAATTTAAAATTTTACTAACTCGTGACATATTTATTTCAAATTTTCTCCATGACATAAAAAAATTCCCAATTTATAGCCATGTAATACATTTATTTCAAATTATAGAGGATTTTCGTCTTTTACTTTTTAAATTTTTTTGTTGTTCTTTTCTTTTTCTTTTTCTATTTTTTCTTCTTCTTTCTTCACTCCACCATGACCGGCAAAAGGAAGCCGGACTCAAGCAAGGACCACCCTCATTGGCATCTAGTGAGGGTCGCCCTCGCTAGATCCAGAGAGGGCAACCATCGCCCAAAAAGGAAAAACGGATAAAGGAAAGGAAAAGGAAAAAAAATTAAAAATAAAAGATGAAAATGCCTTTCAACCATAGAGTTAGAGGTAAATGTGTCATGGTTGGCAAAATTTGATATTTTTTTTATCATAAAAAAAAAAAAAAAGCTTGATGTAAAATAGTCACATTGAATAAAGCTTGAGATTTTTGATAGTTTTTTTTTCCTTTTTATTATTATTAACTAATTGTAATAGAAATCATATACATTCAAATTTATATTATTAGATAGAATAGTATAATTGAACTTATTTTCTCAAATACAACCTAAGAATGGTGTAAGGTAAATAAGAGGTTGAACAAAGTTATAATTGACCTGTGCAAATGGCCATGACCTAGAATAGCTTACATGCAAGTAATGAGATTGAATTAGTGAACTCCAGTTCATAAATTGAAAATTCTCCGACTTCCCAACCAACAATAGTTATCCTCTGTTAGGGTGCTAACTGCTCTGACATGAGGGTCAAGAGAGAATGAATTTCCTTTTGCCTCCATGTTCTCTAATCACATAAGTGAGAGGTTGGGACACTTGGAGTGCCATAACTTGGCACGGAGGGACACTTAAGTGTCATAACTTTAAAATGGTACACTTAAGTGCCAATATTGAAGTAAAATGGGACACTTAAGTGCCACTCCGACGAAAATCCAGCCAAATGGCTTACGTGGCGACTTTCCGGCGAGTTTGGTCAAAAACGGCGTCGTTTTGCACGCTAACGTGGCGGAGAAAATGCAAAAATGACGTCGTTCCGTGTCTAGCGTGTAAATAATAATATAAAAATTAATTAAATTAGATTTAAAATTAATTTTATTTAAAATATTCAAAAAAATTTAAAAAAATTAAGAAAATTTTAAAAATTTTAAAAAATTAAGAAAATTTTAAAAAAAAGGGGGGGGAGGTCGAACGGGGTGGCTAAGGGTTGAGCCCTCGCCGCCGCCGCCGTCGGGAAGGGCCGGCCCTTCCCGGCGGCGGCGGGGAGGCGGCAGCAGCCCGCGAGCCCTCGCCGGATCTGGGCGAGGGCTGCGACCCTCGCCACAAATCTGGGCGTGGGCCGCGACCCTCGCCCCAGATCTGGGGGAGGGCTCATGTGGGGCGAGGGTTGCGGGCCCTCGCCGCCTCCCCGCCGCCGCCGGGAAGGGCCGGCGACAGAGTGGGGAGGGTCGGCCGGGGTCGCCGGGCCCTAGCCAAGGACTGGCGAGGCCGGCCGACCGGTGGCGAGGGCCCGCGAGCCCTCGCCCAAATCTGGGGCGAGGGTCACGGCCCTCACTGCGATCTGGCGAGGGCTCGCAGCCCTCGCCGTCGGTCAGCCGGGGATCGGCGACCCCGACCGACCCTCCCCCCTCCGTCACCGGCCCTTCCCGGCAACGGCGGGGAGGCGGTGGAAGCGAGGGCTCAGCCCTCAGCCGCCCCGTTCGACCTCCACCTTTTTTTAAAATTTTTTTTAAAATTTTTTAAAATTTTAAAATTTTTCTTAATTTTTTAAAATTTTTAAATTTTTCTTAATTTTTTAAAATTTTAAAATTTTTCTTATTATTTTTTAATTTTTTTGAATATTTTAAATAAAATTAATTTTATAAATCTAATTTAATTAATTTTTATATTATTATTTACACGTCGACACGAAATGACGTCATTTTTACATTTTCTCTGCCACGTCAGTGTGCAAAACGACACCGTTTTGGACCAAACTCGCCGGAAAGTCGCCACGTAAGCCATTTGGCCGGATTTTCGCCGGAGTGGCACTTAAGTGTCCCATTTAACTTCAAAACTGACACTCAAATGTACCATTTTAAAGTTATGACACTTAAGTGTCATCCCGTGCCAAGTTATGGCACTTGGGCTGTTCTTCTGCCCATAAGTGATGTATCACTTTTTTGTGATACTTGTTTAGGTAAATTCATCGGTTGAAAATGGTGGATGTAATGTTCTTTTTACTTAAAAATAAAGCGGAAAAGAGAATTTCCGTATATTTCTATATGAACAATATTGATGATACAAGAGCCTATTTATAAACTGTTTAGACAAATATCTAAAATAATGAAATGTTAATAAAATCAATTAAAATAATCAAAGAAGATTAATATCTTCAACATCTCTCTCAAACTCAAGGTGACGTAGAAGAGGTCAATTGAAATTTCAATAAAATATTTTTAAAAAGCTTCGATGGATGTGTCTTAGTGAAAACATCAACCGTCTGATCAATTAATATGATTTACGAGCCAAACTATTATTTGATATGGGCACCCAAGTGAAGCTCCAAGTAGGATTTTTTTTTGGCTTCATAGGGTAAGGGCACATTGAGGCACTTAGAAGATTGAGAGCCACCTGACGTGCACCAACATAACCTTTCCTTTTGATAAAATATAACATGCTAAATTCTAATTTCGGAATATGAAAGATGCAAAGCATATTTACCTAGAAGATGTAAGTGGTAATCTCTCTGAGAAAAATAAAAAGAGGTATGATACAACAACATTTTCTATCTCTAACACAATTTAGTTAACACAAAAAGAAAATTGGTTGTCAAGATTTTATGATGGCAAGTATCCGATAGCTAAAGGGGTAATCCGCATGATATCTAGGTTATTGTCATATAATAAATACGGAAGTATCATAATGCCTGTCTCACCCAATAATCTGCATTGTAAATCTCTATACAAATATGGCACCGAATAGATTGGGTGTTAACGGATCGGCTCTAAATCTACCTTCTTGGTATTTTCTCAGGAGTAGGAAATAATGACATGGCATGAGCATTCTAGGTAACATTGCCTAACATTTAGCTTCTTCCACACACAATCTATGTGATCGCAATCAAATTTATCATTGAATCTGAAGATCTATAAAAATCATACAAGAGGCTGCTTCATCTTCATAACATTCAACAAGCTCTCTCTCTCTCTCTCAAGTTCTCTCCCCCGTAGCAGTCAATTGCAAGAAGCAGATCATTTAGGTAAGGAAAAATCCAATTTATATTCAATGGTGCTAAAAGAGTTAGCTATGTTGCTTGTTGGATTGTATTCCTGTTTTGATTTTAGATCTTATACAGATTGTGGTATCTTAACTTTCTGTTGATTACCATGCAGGCTACGAATAAGACAAGGCGCTCATGATTTTTTTTTAAATCATGACCACGCTTGATTATCACATAAAGCCTAACTCAAGAACTCTGTTGTGGTTGAAAATGTATGCATTAGCCCACTTCGATGGGATGACTCTCGGACAAACCCTAGAAATGATTTCTTTTGGGGCGTCTTCATGATCTAAGCACTTAAAAAATCACCTAATACATAGGCAAGAGATGGACACTTATGCTCGTCCGCCTTTTGTTATGTGAACCCAACGATAATGAATATTTAGATCAAACATCGTTTAGATTTCATTCCTTTCGTTTTTCCATCTGAGTTTATGTTTAGCCGGCTTGGTCACTAGCACATCGTGGTCGGTGGATGCGCATGTCAGTTTGTGAAGTGAATTGAATTTTTCTTGGTTTGGGACAAACATTCCAAATGGTAATTTTGTGAGAAATTGCATATTTTCTTGTCTTCTTACTTACTTGATGATAATAACTTTTGGTATTCTTGTATGACATTTTCCTCAATTATGAAGTCTATATCTTGTGTGAAAGTTCCAACCTTTTTTTTTTTTTTTTTTTAAAGTGGTATCCAATCCAAATAGTTGGATAGAAAAATATATTTTTCTATATTCATAAAAGGTGAACTAGATTTGTTAAGCCGTCTTATGTTTTTTATTCTCTAGTTTTCTCAATCGACAAACTCTTTTGTTCATTGAACTTCAAAAAATTCAGTTATGATATAACTCTTTTTCTCAAGACAATAAAGACAAAACTTTTAAAACTTTTAATTTTTTAGCTGACCCTTTATTTATTACCGATAAGTGATTGCCCCTAAAAACGAAATTATGAATTCTACGGCTTTTTAGCTGCTCAAAAATAGCATATGAAATCATTGGGGTTTGGCCACATGGGAAGAGAGAGTTGGGAGATTCGAATCCCCACATTCTCAAGGGAGTTTGGTTAGGCACGATTTAGTTTTAGATATAGGTTTCGACTCTTACTCTTGTAAGAAAATATGACAAAAGTCTAAGAGTAAGAATTAGGGTAGGAATAGAGTAGAACCGATTAAAAAAAAAAAAACTAATATGTGCTTTTTGCTTATTAAACCAATAGTGACCCCAGTATCAAATCATATACTATGTTTTCTCACATAAAATGTCACTCATCCATGTGAGAGTGGAGTGAATCTCATCAAATCCATGCATTGCAATTGGCTATATTCATCATCCTAGATATACTCGGTTCTCGTAGTAGAGTATCGTTTTCTGGCTCTGAGTTTTGATATAATTGCTTGTATTGAGCCAGCACTGGTTATTTCCTTTCCTATCCTATTTAACATTGGTCTCGTATCATTGCTTTTCTATCTTGACATAATTCGGAATTCCTTTCCATTCTCTTCCTTTCACTTTCCTTTTTGCATGCTCTGAAATTCTATGAGGGAGATAAACTTCTGCAACAGCTTCATTTCTTTTCCTTTTAGCGTACTCACCCTCTCTTTTTGCATGATCTCTCCTTAAGGTCAATGGCAAACTCCAACACCAGAAGAAACCCTCCCATGGATGGAGCAGCGTGTGAGTCCGACCCTGATCTGCGAACCTTCAACGCAAACCTCCAAGCGAGGACAAACCAAGTCCTCAGCACTCTTGCTTCCGGGGTTGATGTCCAAACTCTTTCACTGGATTCTCTGAAAGAGATAACCGAGTGCCTATTGGAGATGAACCAGGAAGTGGTCAAAGTCATCTTGGATAGCAAGAAAGATATCTGGAGAAATGAAGAGCTGCTCAAGCTTGTACAAGATTACTTCAATGACAGCTTGCCCATCCTTGATTTCTGTGCTTCCCTCGAGAATTGCTTGAAGCATGTGCGTGATGCCCATTTGCAGATTTTCACCGCCCTTAATTGCTTTGAAGAAGAAGATGGGGAGGGCTGTTACAGGTACATGTATCTCAGTTCTCAACTTCATTTCGAGCACATGTATCTTAGTATATTGATTCTTGCTCACTGTTTTCATTTATTGGCTAACTCATTCAATCTCCCCTATTTTCTCCGTGCATTTGCATTCAACTTCATATCCTAACATGCCAATGAGATTGGGTTGATACCTAGAGTTTGATATGTTGGAAATTTCCTATAATATGAGCTTACATTAATTAATTGATTTTCTATTTTAAATAATCGGGTTAATAGATATTCCAATATTTGTTGAACCCTAAAGTGATCTGACTGAATTGGGTATTGACATCTATTGATAACGGGCTTAATTGAGCAGCAAAGTGTAGGTAATTGTGTTTGGCTGAAGCCCGTAATGGGAATGGCCTAGTTGACATACTGTTGGTTAAGGTTTATTAGGTCCCTTCTCTAGCCTATAAAAGGGTAGGTTATACCTATTGGTTGCTTTAATCCCATTGAAAGCTGATATATCGAAATAGGTCATAGAGAGGAAGATCTGGTATTCCGATAGATCCTTGATTATCAGAGTGATCTAGTTTTCTTCAAGTGAAGCGATGGCTTAAACAGGTACGCTTTAATTCCGCTGTATTTATTGATCTCGGTGTTTTACAATTATATATGGATCCATTTTTCTTGATTGATTAGTTGTATAGGTGAATAAATTTTCTACATGATATCCTAACATTACAAGGTTAAGTTGGTGTGGACTATGCATGCTTTTCTGTTTTGCGAGAAACTGATGCAAAGACCTCGGATAAATTTAGTTACTCAAAAATCTTGGAGGAGACCCTTTCACTAGGGAGTTCTTTGAGCTCCTTCAGACAATTTACAAGCTACAGAAGTGCATGCTCAAGAAGTTGTGGATCAAGAAGAAGAAGATTGAGAAGAAGCTTAAGAGCATACAGATTTGGAGGAAAATCTCAAGCATGATACAGGTTGCAACTTTCGCAGCCATTCTAATCTATTCTGTCACAACTGCTATGGTGGCTTCTCCGCCAGTTGTTTCTGCCCTAGCGGCTGCAACCGCCATGGATGCGATTGGCAAGGGGATTGACTCCCTTTGGAAGATGAAGAAGCACTGAAGAGACGGGAGGAGGTGAACACCTCGATGCAAGTGAGTGCTACAAAGCTTTTCCCTCCCTTTTTGTAATTACAGTGACCATCCCCGTAATTTCGTCAAACCAAGTCAACGACCATATTTTTCCCTTGAAGTCTTCGCCTCTAATAATGAATATTGCGAGGCTGGCTTGATTTTTAAGTAGCTACAATGATACGAAAAATGTCTAGGAGTCCAAAATGCAAGAAAGTCCGAAAGAGAAGTCACCATGATTACATGAATAATTTCTCACAACTAAAATCTCTACAGACTGGTATCTTTGTTGCTCTCCAGGACCTGGATAAAATGAGAATTACGATTGACCCTTTGGAGGTACAGATGAAGAGCCTCTTGCAGAGAGCTGATTTCCCAATTGAGGTGGGAGCAGAAGCAGGAAAGCTCGGAATAGCAGACATTAAGAAGAAGCTGAGAGACTTCATGAAGGACATCGAAGGACTGGGAAAGGATGTCGATAGGTGCAGCCACAATATCCAGAGATCAAGGCTAGTGGTGCTTCAGAGGATTATAAAGCCTCCCACCAATTGCAGTGGTGCCCCAATGCAGCTATAGAGAATTGTTGCTAAGTGTTTTTCTTCCTGCGAGGGATGTGTGGTGGACCTCCATTTGCCTTGCTTTCTCTCTTCAATAAAGCGGAAGACATCAACATTTGGCATTCGATTTGTTGAATAATCATTATTAAATGCAGCTTTCAAATATAAACGCCTTTATCAGCTTTGGACAGGAATTCTTACAATCATTGACGTGTCCCTTCTAATAACAACCTTCCAGGGATTATATGTTGCCAAGATACTTTCCTTGTTGACCTTAAACTCAGAGCTAAGATTATAAATCCATGAGCCTAACTAAGTCACATTAACAACTGCAACCATGTGGCACGTCAAAAGCTATGATGAAACTCTATCTTGTTGCACTGCTAAATAGATAGATCTTTGCAGGTTTGATGGACAATTGAAAGTACAGGATAGGATGGAAAGTCCTAAATATTCAAAGATTAAGTAATAATCCCTTGTTTTGGTTGCTCGTGTATAGTTCCATATGCTGATTAAACAAGTTCAGATCACTGACATAAAACTGACCTGTTATATGGAAACGGTATGGTTCAGGTTCTTCCCAAAAGCAGAAGTTAGTAGCTAGGACAGAATAGTTAAATTTTCAATGAATTGTGTTTAGAGCTCATTATGGTCATGAGAAATGTCTGAGTCTGACAAAAGATGAAAGCTGCATAAGCCAAATGGAAGACCAGACAGCAGTAACTCAGAAAAACGAAATCATCTATATGAAGAAAACATATCCTGTCAATGTGCCTCATTAGTAAAAGAGTACTCCTCAATAAAACTAATCAGTAAATCCAGTCATCTAGAGACAAATTTCATGTTGACAATAATTATTGGAGGAAGAAATTGCAGATGTCGATTTTTCCTGATCAATACTTGGCAAAATTGCAAGTAATGACAGCTTTCCCAGAGCCAGCAATTGGCCGTGGGTGGATATTAAAATAGGTTGCAGATGCCAGGTATCACAAATGGAAGAAAAGTATGAGATATGTACATATGCCAGTCAAGAAGATAACTCCAAGAGCAAGCAAAAGGCAATTCACCATCAAGAGAGCTCTTTTTCTGCTCCTGGATTAGGAAAATGGCCCTTAGAATGGAAGTCAGAGAGCAACTGAATTTTGAAGCAGAAGGTGTCCATCAGCGAAGAGGTGACATCATTTTCTGATGTGGAATTGTCATCGAGGCAGACATGTCACACTTGCACATGAACTTCTGCGGGGTCTGCTCCAAATGCTTTGTCCATGAAAGATGGACAATGCTACTTGTAGCCAATGGTCACATTATAAACTGCAATAGAGGAAAGAAGCTCACTCAAGCTGGAAGGGACAACAGACAGGATTTCCACTAGTCATCGATATTGTAAATACCTACTATTTTTGTCTTTCTTTCCCTGAAACGAGATTTGCCATACTGTTTTTGTTCCAATTCAGCCCAATATATAGGGACTACGATTTATGGATGTTCTCCTCTTCAGTAATAGAAGAATTCAAGATGATTTTATCCCCTATATTATTCCCTAAAGGAGAAAACTGTAATTTCATTTTCCTTATATTCCATAGGACAATTCATATTTTGAGAAATAACAGGACTTACCGCCTCATTTATCATGTCAAATCTTGAACCAACTGCCTATTCAGATACAGCTTCTCAAGTTCCACATAAAAAAAACTGATGATTTTCTTCAGCATTAGAAAGTTTGACTCGGAGGAATCCTAGTAACAAATGATACCTACTAGAATTGCACTGTGGGATCAATTTATGTGGAACCTTCGAGGTCCATATTGTATATCTCCATTAGATTTATAAACCCCCACTCCCTCAGTCAAAACAGATGCAAAATTAAGACAACCTGAACCCGGAGACGCCCACAACTCCTGCAAGCATGCATAAAACCTGTCTTTGGAAGCAGAACATTTTTTGGGGTTGATAGGCCATTTTCAGCAGCATATTTTTCACTTCAAACACACTTCTGCTCACTGCAGTTTACATTTTAAGCTCAATCTACCAGGCATATAGGGATACAGAAAAAAACAGAACAATGTTCATATATCAGTAGGCAGAACGTAAAGATCCATTAACCAAATGAACAACAAGGCATCTTGTCAATATTGTTGTGAGGTGCTCACAATGCACAGACGGTCCTAATGAGCTAAATATTATTTCATATCAGGAGTGCCTGATAACAAGTAACGTTTTTAGTAGTACTGAATTTGGAACAGAATTATTGGGATTTTTAATGTCACCACATTTTTAATCTTCTCAGATACGAGATCTTTGTCACTGGCCAAAATAAGGGAACAAATCCTTTAATTATCTCTTCAAGTACAATCAAAACAGTCCATGAATACATGAATATGTTGTTTACATGACTCAACTAAAAGGTTATACTGTTAAGGGGTATATTGATCAGCTAAGTTACCAGGCTCGGTGGAATGATGCAGAGGGTATTGGCCACAGAGGAAATTATGGACCGATTTGACGGCCAATCTAATTGTCTCATAGCCTATCAAGTTGTTTTGGGCACAATCATTTTGGGTAATAACATAAAAAACCAGAAGAGTTGGGCCCTCCTTCATACATGGACCAGAATTCAGAAAACATCTCGAAGTTACTCTTCTTTTGCTGGATAAAAGATAAACTACTATGGGGGCACCAAGGGGGCTGCAAACCTATATTAAAAATAAACTCAGATAAACCAAAAAAGAGCTCGGTTACAGGATAAAGCATCAACAGCGTCAATCCAAACATTTGCTTGCACAAGTTTTCACTGTACCAAAAAATGTCACATCTTTCAGCAATCCTCAATAATCACCAAAACAGGCGTCTTCATTCCTTGGCTCTCTTCTTATGTTCTTTCCGAATCAACCAAGAACCGGAGTGAGGGATGGAAGAGTTCTTTCTTTCTTAATGCCTAGGCAAATGGGGGCCCTGCAATTCCATAATTCATGCTCAATGGATCCTCCGGTCGTGTAACCCAAGTTAGCCGGATGAAAGCATAAGAGGCCACCCAAAACAGTCAGCCCACGAACAATGAAGGAGAATATGATTCGCCATCTCTGCCTCTGGACTCAGAAGGAAGTGCCTATCAGCCCACACTTGCCTCTAATGCAAATTTATTAAGGTGGGAAAACGTTCCAAGTTGCTTTTCAAGCAACAAAAAAATGAACACATAAGTAGTCGTTGTTTTCACATTCCAATTCTCCTTGGAAACACGTCTCTGGCTTCATGAACTTTCTATACTAACAAACTGCAATGAAATTTCACAGAAAAATTTCCATGTTTACAACTATTCAAACACGAAGAATCAGCAGAATTGAGAGAATTCTTTTGAATTATACAGCAAATCAGAAAACACTAGCAAAAGTTTCAAGTTCCAGGTCGTGGATTTGTCCCGAAAAATCAACTTCCCAAGTGATTCTCCCATCAGTGGACCGATACCATTCCAACACAAGGGCCTCCTTGTTCCTTGGCACAGTAAAGGTTCAGGAAACGATCTCAGAGAGGGGTATACCTACACATGTCAAGCCAAAAACATGCCTTCCCACTTTTGGAGATGCATGAAGAAGAAAGTCACTTCACCTGTCTCTAATCTGCCTAGAGACACTGACACCGTAGGTTATCCAATTTCTCCAAAGCAACTTTTTATTTGTTACAAGTACAATTGTTTTCTTCCGTGGGAACTTTTTGAATTCTATCCCCAACTAACGAAATTTCAGGGGATAAGTCCAATGTAGTCTTTGTTTAACTTTTTGAATACCGTAAGTTGCACCCTTAAGGGTGCGCACGTGCTGCGCCTTCCCAAATCGAGACATAGATTTGGAGTATTTTTAATAGAGAATATGGGTCTGAATTTCAAAGAAGAGGATATGTGCTCATAAATATAGAAGATTTGTGAGGTAACCATGCGAAGATTTTGAAATTTAGTCATTTATTTTGTATAACATTTTACTTATTCTATAATGAAATGAAATTTTGGTCATGTGAAAATTTGATTTGAAAGTTGGCTTTAATATAATGTACATACTAGCCTAATCTAAAGAGAAAAGATCAAGTAATTATACTAATGAACAAAAATGAGCCCACCATCAATTGGGGAAAAGTACAAAAAAAGTTCTAAACCTATCGCAATGATATTAATTCAGTCTTAAATTTTTGAATTGGACCAATTCAATCCTAAACATTTTCATATTTGTACCAATTAAGTCCATTTGATCAATTTTGGCTGATCGGCATTGACGTGGACACCGGTCGTCCGCCCAACGCTAACATGGCAATTTTTTAAATAATTTTTTTTATGAATTTTTTATGAATTTCTTTTTCTTTTTCTTTTTCCTTTTCCTTTTCCTTTTCTTTTTGTTCTTTCTTCCTCCATGGAATTTGCCTTTAGTGGTCAGCGAGGCTCTAGCAAGGGCTACGAAGTCTTTATCGGTGGCCAGTGAGGGTTGCGGCCCTCACCTAGGGCCGTGGGCAAGGTGGCTTCACCCAGATTTGAGTGAGGCCAACCTCACCCTAGCCTTGCCTAGTGGTAGACAAGCCTCACTGAAGCCTCATTGGCTAGTGCGAGGAAAGTCCATAGAGGAAAAAGAGAAAAAGGAAAAGGAAAAGAAAAGAAAAAGGAGAAAGAAAAAGAAAAAGAAAAAGAACACGACAGCTCCGACCGGTCAGACGAAGTGAATTTGTACCAATGTAAAAATGTTTAGGATTGAATTAATATCACTATAATAGGTTTATGACTTTTTTTATTACTTTTCT
Source organism: Eucalyptus paniculata subsp. matutina (assembly GCA_017140255.1). Lineage (NCBI taxonomy): Eukaryota > Viridiplantae > Streptophyta > Magnoliopsida > Myrtales > Myrtaceae > Eucalyptus > Eucalyptus paniculata. The sequence goes on along the minus strand of CM029441.1, from coordinate 21,567,010 downwards.
TGAATAATAGAGGTACTCTTACTCGATGGACTAAAATAGCCACCGTCAATTTTTTTTTTTTATCCTATGTGATAGCCGATGTGGCAAACAATGCTTATGCTAACATGGCATTTTGTATTAGTGAATTTCAAAAATTATTATCAAGGGTTCTAAATTCAAAAATTATTAGCAATGGGTATTTGCTATGGGCGAGCTTTTTGTTGGTGCATAGATGTCATTTTATCAACAAATGGGCATAGTGCAGTCAAGTCTTTCTTTTGAATATTAGTTTACTCAATTTTTTACATCGTTTTTGATTACTTGTTAAGAATTTAAGTACGTCAGCTCGAACAACCACTATAGATTGATTTTTGGCTTTCCTAGGTGAATAACTATCTCTTCTTTGAATTTGTAAATTTATATTTCAAAAAATGTATAGATTAGATATGTCATGAGTTAAGAAATAATATTTTTATTGCATAAAATAGGATTGAGCACTTATTGCGGCTTTACTTATTTGAAATGAGAAGTTATCTTTTGATTACTATTTAAACTCATTGCACCTTTTACAAAAGAAACACAAATCTCTAATGATTTTAATGTAATTTGTGATATATATATATATATAGAGTCAGTGAAAAGTCACATGATGTGGTTATTAGACTTGAATTTTGAGATGGTTCCTAGTTTTGGTTGTAAATTACTAGAGATCGAGGTTAATGAATTATACTCATTGTCTCTGTAAACCCATTGAGGAGTTTGAGGATATGCACATACTAGTTTAAAATATCTTTGTGGGCTAAGCAACCGACAATATAGGTGGGGATCTAGCAAAGGGAGGAATCTTGATGACTTTATGTGTGATCATAGTTAGATATTTGAGCATGAATTTGTTCAATGGGATGGACCATTAATGTGTGGTTCGCTAAGATTAATTAATGGATTAGGCCATTGATATATAAGTTGTTGAGATTAATTACGAATCATTGATTTTTGTGGAAGTTGCGTCCTTTGGGTAAAAGGACGGTTGTGTCATTGCTTCCATCCTTGTAGCGTTAAGGGTGTGACCGATAATCCTAAAAAGCTTCAAAATGAGGAAGGGAGACAAGATCATAGCCTATTTTATTGCACATTCTAATAGGTCCATTTCTCATTCGTCATTGTTAAAATATTGGCCTACACTAACTGCCCAATAACATTATTATTGCTCCCAATGTGTGTTGGTGCCCAATATGATATGATTTTGTCCAAGTTTTCTGAAATTCATGTAGTTTGATCTAAAATTACCAATAGTTGAGTAAACATTGACTAGTGAGATACAAGATTGGAAAATTATGGTTTGTTTGATAACGTTTCTATTCCAGGGACAATTTCTTTTCAGATATATATATATATATATATATATATATATATATATATATATATATATGTATGTATGTATGTATATATGTATATGTATATAACGATTTCTGAATACAAGAACTATTAACTACACAATATTTCTATTCTTAGTATAAAAAAAGAATAGGAATATATTTAGTATGACCCACAAAATATTTTTGTAATGTAGAATTTCTTTTAATTTTTTAATATTTTTTTAGATTTTTCTCTTCTTTCCCTTTCTTCTTCTTTTTCTTGCTCCTCGTCTAGCCGGCGGTGACTGATAGGGGTGGCGGGCGGCATCCGTTAGCGTTCGGCGATAGCCAACCGACAATGGGGGCGGCTGACGGCGAGTGGCGACGAAAAAGAAGAAAAGAAAAAAAATGATTTATTTCTAGGAATTGTTCCTAAGAGTAAAATGTTACTTTTTTCTACTTCTTGTTTTTATTCCAAATCTATTTCTTAACTAACTTTTCTATTTCGGGAATGTAAAATTTAGCTTATGTTACCAAACAAATTTATGTTCTTTTTTTATTACAAGAAACAAGAGAACATAAATTTGGAGAAATAAGAATATTACCAAACAGACCCTAATTTTTAATTTTGAAAAGAAGTTCTCCTCTATAAAGCACAGACATGTTCTAGGAGCTTCCGTGTCGTATCCAACACGTGTCAACGTGTTCCACACATTTGGACATGCTCGAACACGAGGTCAACACGTATTGGATTTTCTAACACGTGATCAACTTTTCCTGATATTTTCCGACACGTATGTTTGAGGCATGATGAGTTTCTAGGGTGGGTCTGCAAGTGCAAAGAGAGAGAGAGAGAGAATCATTGAGGAAGATGATAGAGGGTGGAGGCATGGGCAAGGGCGAGGGAGCAACCCCCACCACCTCCCAACTTTTCCTTTTCTTCATTGCGTTGCCCTCCTAGAGAGGAGGTGAGGCCACAAGCGACAGCAAAGCCGCAACTGCAAGGCAAGGCTATGGTTGCAAAGGAGGAAGGGCTGGAGGAGAGGCAACAAGCGATTATGAGGCAACCGAGAGAGAGAGAGAGAGAGAGAGAGAGAGAGAGAGAGAGAGAGAGAGCATAGATGGAGAGGAAGAGGGTCATGCGACGAGGAGGAAGAGGTGGAGGAGGTTTTTTGAGTTTCTTCCTCTTTTAATTTTAGCAAGAAGAGTATAAAATAAATTATAAATGGGGTTTTTTATGGGACTTAACGTACAATTTTCAAGAAAAGAAATGACAACCTAACAGGTAGGGGTGAGCATCGATCTAGGGTCAACCCTGGACTGACCCTGGACTGGCCCAACCTTGTCGGTCTTGGTCCGGTTCCTAGGGAGACTGGATCGGTCCTTGATCCTAGAATTCCTGAATCAGCACTGTGTGGATCGATCCTCAGTCCTGAGAGTTTCGGGTTGATCCAACCCAGACCAACCCTGACTATATATATATATCTAATATATTATTTATAATTATTTTTATATAGAGAAAACCTTAAAATAAATAGTGTCAACAACATTAAATAGCTCTTTAGTGAGGAGTTCAAGTAATTTTACATTATTCTTTAATGATTTAGATTTTTAATGTCTTTTATAGTGTCAATAGTCATAATTTACAAATGAGGAAAATGTTTTTGTGAGGAGTCTTCACAGCGTCCAAAAAGGTATAAATAGCTCCTTATGGCATCCTCCTCTAATATTCATTCTCTTCTGTCTTATTTGTCCTCTTAGTCTTCAATTTGTCAAAATCGAAAGAAACAACTTCTCCGCTCGCCACTCGACACTCGCCTCGCTTGCTTTGGGTCATTTGTGCCGCTCACTGCTCACTGCTCACTTAGCTTGTTGCTCTCCGCTCGACATTTGATGCTCATTCTATTCAACGTCCACCTCACTTGACCCTCACTGCTTACATTTCTTAGTTGACCTCACTCATCATCGAACCCATGGGGTTGGTACGGTCTTCGGTTGCCCTTTCAAAGAGTACAAAAAGTGAAATAAAAAATTATTGGTTGGTCCTAGGTTGACCTGAAACTGGACCGAACCCATTGGATTAGTTCAATTCTCAATCACTTTTTTAAGGAGTACAAAAGATGCAATAAAAAATTATTGGTTGGTCTCGGGTTGACACTAGAACCGGACCGAACCCATTGGGTCGGTTCAGTCCTCGGTCCTCGGTTCCAAGTTCAATAGGGTCGATCATCGGTCCCAAAAATTGAGGACCGGCACTGTGCGAGTTAGTCCTAGGGTTAGGGGGTGGACTAGCCCAACCCGAACCATACTCACCCCTACTAACAGGGGTGGGGGGAAAGAAATGAGGGAAAGAAATTTTTTTTGAGGGAGGGGGGCTTAATTGGGGTTAAGGAAAAGAAAGGAGGGAAATAATTATTCTTTTTTGTTGGTTTTGGGGGGAGGGGGAGAAGAAACCACGGAAGGTGACCTAACCGGGGGTTGGGCGAAATAAATGTTTGGAGGGAAGAAATGAGAGAAATTCATCACATTCATACCACTTTGAGAAATTTCTTTTTGGTGGCCTTTTTTTTTTACTTCTTTGAATTTTTTTTTTTTGTCAGAGTACTCTTTGAACTTGCGATTCAATATCTAGCACAAGAAAAATATAAAGTACGAAAAAAAGAGAGAAAGAGAGAGAAAGAAATAAAGAAGACAAGAAAAGGAGAAAAATAAATAAAAGAAAACGTGGGCATCTTCTCGAAACGAGGGAATGATTTTTTCTTGATTTTTTTTATCAAAAAATATATAAGTGAGGCTAAAAAGTGATTTCGGAAAATAAAAACATTGAATGTTAAATAATGATAAATTTTGGTCATTGTAAAATATCATAGATTTATTTAAATAAGTTGATTCTAATTTTTTGTTAGTCATTAGTTTCATCAATAATTGTTATTAAAGTTATAAACATGTCTCTAAACATGGATATGCATTAACTATGAATATGTCTTCTGAATTTTCTATGAATAGATTTATTAATATTATTAGTGTAAATTCATTATAGGCTCTTTTTTATTATTTATTTATTTATGAATTTGAGACAAATTAATTAAAAGTAAAAATATTTATTTAATATATAATATATCACAATGTGTCGGAATTATCTATTTTTTAGAAATGACATGTCATGCTGTATCGTGTATTGCATATCAATGTTATTTAGGTTCTCCTCACCAAAAGTGAACACATATTGCCATACAAATTCAGCTATTAGTTTTTTTACTTTTCAGAGTTAGTCGCTTGTTTTTTTGCGGTGCTGGAAAATTTGTGATTTTCCTGACATTGATTACACATTTTTGACACTAGGAATGGCGACATCCCAACCCCACAAAAATTGGATCGAACAGACATTGGATGAGGAAGTACTCGTTGGTCAGATGTCGGTCAAAATTTCGGATACCTGAAATAAAGGTCCCAAAGCGCAAAACCGTACCTAGAGTTCTCCGAATCAAAAGAAACTTTCGAAACCTCTAAGTTATGGTAGATATAAGTAGGGGTGAGCATGGTCCGGGTTGGTCCGGGCCACCCCCTAACCCTAGGACCAACCCGTACAGTGTCGGTCCTCAATTTTTAGGACCGAGGACCGACCCTATTAAGCTTGGGACCAAGGACCAGACCGACCCAATGGGTTCGGTCCGGTTCCAGGGTCAACCCAGGACCGATCGATAATTTTTTTCGTCTTAATTTTTATACTCCCTAAAAAAACAAACCCACAAATTCAAATGACACTCCATCGAAAATGCGGCATTATGCAACTAAACAATAAATACCAATACATATTTAGCAAATTTAAGATGACGCAATAATAGAAATTTCATACCTGCTAACCGCTCATTGAGATATGGGACAAAATAGAAAATTCTTGTAATTATCTATCTTTAATATTCATAACACCATATGCAAAAGCGTTTTCCTACATTTGATCATGTAGAATCCACTCAACCAAAAAATGAATTTCACACCACTTGACTAGCATTTGATCATGTAGAGTCCACTCAACTAAAAAATGAGCTTCACACCATTTGACTAGCAAATCACCGTAGCAACTGCAGTATTACTCTACTCTTTAAAAACTTCTACAAGTTGACACAAATTAAAAAGCAAAGTACAGGTGAAATTCAGTAGTAGAATACAATTAAACCATAAAAAGTTCAAAATACTTAATATAAACCATAAATATATAACTTCACATCTTGTTAATTCACTCGAACTTCTAAACACCTGAAAACAAAACAAACGACACATAATTAATACTCAACAAAATTTTTAAATTGAAATTACTATTAGTGCTATTGATAGAACATGTCAATATAATATAATATAACAGACATTTTACTTAGATTTGAATATATAAAAGAATTATATATAATATACAGGGTTGGTCCAGGGTTGGACCGACCCAAAACTCTTAGGACCGAGGACCAACCCGCACAGTGTTGGTCCTGGAATTTCAGGACCAAGGACCGACCCAGTCCCCTTGGGAACCGGACCAGGACCGGCAGGGTTGGGCCGGTCCAGGGTCGGTCCCGACCCTAGACCGCTGCTCACCCCTAGATATAAGTCACCAAAAAAGACAAGCAGTTCATAGACGGGAAAAGTCTCTAGGTCTGTGATTTTGCAATCTTACCTAAAAATATTGGGCTTATTGGAAGGCTCTTGACAGGGGCATTTAGGTGGCGCAAAAACCATGCAAACCGATGCCTTCTCTTGAGGCAGCTGCCTCGGCCTATAAATATCCCCAATTTTCATTTTTGAGTCGGTGAATTTCTTTCTTGCCCTTTTTTGCTCTGGTAATTCTATCAAGTTGAGTTACGTTCTCACATCTTTTGTTTTTACGGTTTTTTTTCCTATTTATTTAGTTACCGATATTCTCATGCTTTCAATGTAAGTCTCGATTCCCTTGTTTTCAAATTTGTAGAAATGCATGCTAAGATGTTGTAATATCTGTATTGAATCATGGAATCTAGGACATGTCGTTATTCTACCCATTTGAATAATTGAAAAGTGCACGTTCCTAGGCCATCATAACGTCGAAATAAAATAGAGTTATATGATATGCCGTTGAGCTACCAAAATGTCACGAGAAATTATGCATATTAATAGTCTATGATAATGACCGTTTAGTTTTGGAAATTAGGCTTTTACAATACTGGTTATGGTACTAATATGATAGAAAACATGCTATTGCTATTGTTGACTAAGTAGCACAAATGACATGCGACATGACATGACACGACACATACACGACACGCCCACACGTCATTTCTAAAAAATAGAGAATTTCGACACGTTAGAACATGTTGTATATTAAATAAATATTTTTATTTTTAATTAATTTGATTCAAGTTCACAATTAAATAAATAATAAAAAAAGAGCCTATAATGAATTTACACTAATAATATTAATAAACCTATTAATAAGAAATTCAAAAGACATATTCATAGTTAACGCGTATTTATGTTTGGGGACATGTTTTTAACTCTAATAAAAATTATTGATGAAACTAATGACTAATAAGAAATTAAAATTAATTTATTTAAATAAATCTATGATATTCTATAATGACCAAAATTTATCATTATTTAACACTCAGTACTTTTATTTTCTGAAATCATTTTATAGAGTCCCCTATTTATTTTTTTGATAAAAAAGCGCCCCCGGAGTCCACCCCCAACCCCTACCCCCCACCCCCAAATTTATTTCGCTCCTCTTTCTCTTGTTTCTTCCCCACTTTATAGTCTCCCTTATTTATTTTTCTGATTAAAAGAAATAAGCCCTTGAGGTCCACCCCCAACGCCCACCCCTCAAATTTATTTCAGTCCTCTTTCCCTTGTTTCTCTCCCCCCCCCACCCCCACCCCTACCCCTCAAATTTATCACTCCTTCTCATTTTTAATTTTTTGAGTTTCCTCCCTCAAAAACCCTAGCAGTTGCCTCCTCCTCCTCCTTCCCGCATGACCTTCTTCCTTGCAATCCCTCCTCTCTCTCGGTCGCCTCATCATAATTGCTTGCCTCCTTGCCTCCGGCCCTTCCTCCTTCGCAGCCGCTGCCTTGCCACCGACGCTCTATCACAGCATTGCAATTGTGCTCTTCTAGGTTGCCTCAGTCTCTCCTCTTCCTCTAGCCCTCCCTCACCGCCGTAGCCTCACCTCCACCCTCCATCTTCTTCTTCAATGATCCTCTCTCTTGGACACGCGTGTTAGAGCAAATCGAGAAGAGTTGACCACATGTCAAAAAATCCGACACGCGTTGACCACATGTCCGAGCATGTCGAACACATCGACACATGTTGAACATGGCATGGAAGCTCCGGTAATGTGTCAGTGCTTCATAGATTGCTAGATATATCAACTATGCAGTTTTGAAGAGAATATAAAGTGGTGAGTCTATAAGAGGCAACTTGTATGGCCTTGTATGGCCTTGGATATTTTGTAACCATTGAGGAAAATTTCCTTACTAGTTTTGATGATTAATAGAACTTTCTTTGATTCAGATGAAAAATCTTTCTAGGTGGAAACTATAATGAGCATCATCAAACGTTACTCATCAGACTCAAAGAATCAAACTATAAGTGTTGAAATAATTCATATTTTTTTATATTTGATTATCAAGATATTGTTCTTGAAGACAATTCTCGTGCAACGGCCAAAAAATTGATGGATTTCTTGCTATAATTAAGAGATCTATCCAAGAAGGAAAGAATATCAAATCCAATCTCTTAAGACGGATTTTAGTGAATCTTGGATGAACTGATCTACAAAAGGAGAAATATTCTTTCTAAATGAAGCATTTTGCTTAAGGAAACTCTATCTGCTATATGATCGGTAGAATCAACAAGAAACTTCAATCTTGGCGACCTTGAAGTTATCAGATCTTCTGGCAACATTCAAGTCCAACAAAAAGATTGGTTGAGCAATCCTCTAAGGAAATGTCCAATGGTCAGCTTCGTTACAAAGGATTATATAAGAAGATTGAGCTATTGAAAGGGATATATAGAGATGAAATTCTTAAGTTTATAATTCCTAAGGTTTGAGTAATCTTCAATCTTAAACATTCATCTCTGAAAGCTATACTATGTAATCTTTTAGAAGTTGAGAGTATGTGAGGAGTTTGTCTCACGAACTTGAGATATCATTACTCAGATCTAGTAACCTTTGACAGATTGATCTAGTGAAATCTAGCCAATCAGTTGTTGGTATGGGAGATTGTATGTAGGCCTGCTGAAGCCAAACTACTATTATCGTTTGTGTGCAATTCTTTATTCCTTACTTTATTTATTTTATTTGTCTTAAGGGTTATTTGCACATTGATAAGATCTGACGGTTATTCAAGTTCTAATCAGAAGTTGTTCTATTACAAAAATTTTTAAATTTTTTTTATTCCTGCAAAATCACCTATTCACCCCCTCTAGATGGTTCATCTAGTCCTAACAGTAACAAAATATCTAAATGGAAAAAGTCAATAGCCATTGAGATTCGAACCCAAAGAGACAGCATTCTCTTTCTCTTCTTCTTCTATATCAAACGAAATTGGGTTCGTGTTAGCCATGTAACCTGACAATATCAACCTCCTGAAGATCTCGCCAAGCATCCCTTAAAATCCACTATGCATTTGGTGGGAGTTATCTCCAATGAGGAACTCATGAACTTCACCATCAAGTTCTACAACACTGCAACCGGGAAGCTTCTTCACGCCTCTGGACTTCATTACCTGCCGCAATGGCTCTCACCTTCCCAGCTTTTGTCTTCAGCGTGGATATTGGACGAAAGCACGAAAGCAACTCACTCTTTGCTTCAAGCTCCAGCATCTTTCTTGAGGCAAGCTCGCCTATTTCCATATTCTTGTGAATTTCACATGCATTTAGTGAAGGTCCGCAAGCGCTGGCATGAGGCTTCAGTGGCATGTCATTGATGAAATTTAGGGCTTCATTTAAAGGGCCAGCTTGGCCATACAAATTAACTATGCAGCCATAATGCTCCAGGTCAGGCTGGATTCCGTACGACTCTGTCATTGAGCCAAAATGCTTACAGCCTTCCTCAACTAGTCCAACAACACTTCATTCGGGAGAACACCGTCTTTCTTCATGAGCGGGAAAAGCTCGAGACATTTCCTACCAGCTCCATTCATGGCACTACTCCATGTGTAAACGTTCCATTCTTTCATCCCCCAGAAGACCTCCATGCCCTTATCCAAGTCATCACATTTGGCATACACATCAATCAATGCAGTTCCTAGCATCAACATCAATCTGAAGCCTGCTCTTTTCAATATATGCATGAGGTCACCTCCCTTGATCTAGTGCACATAATTGAGTGCACGCAGATAGAACCAGAACCATAGAAGGGTCACTGACCTTCACACTTTCCAGTTGCATCCCATGGAACATATTCTAGGCCTGCCCCGATTCCCCACACAGGGCATTCCCTGCAACCATCGCATTCCAAGCAACAGTATCTCTCTCGGGCATTTCGTCAGCAAACGCGACGTCGCCATACTTGGCGGAAGCACTCAGCATCGCCGTCTAACACACCGCATCGTGATAAAAAAAAAACCCTTCCAAACACCCTATGACATGATTCTGAACTACCCATCCCGCATACATATTAATCAACCCGCTCTAAAATACGGGTCACTCTCGAACCCGTGTCTCCTAGGCGCTCCGTGGACCGATTCCCCCACCCTGCGCACAACCACGAACCAAGAATTTAGAAGTGTAATTGTCGCGACAAGCTGCAATGCCGAATCTTGTTGAAAAGGTGGTAGCTTTTCCGCGGGGATCGGGCTCTTGGAGTGGACTCTGATCAATGGAACTCAAGCTGAACATAGTCGGGTTCTCGAATCAGTCGAGGACCAATGAAGGTACTCGAGGTTCTCGGGGTTTCTCAGGGCGATGGACACGACTATGTCGTCGTGACAAATTTTTTCCTGCTATTTAGATGAAAATCCTCCGACACGCCGACCAACTGTAGCAATTCCGAGATTGACAAGGGGTGCTTATCTTTTGAAAAATTAACAATTGGGAAAATATTTTCTTTAAAATGATTATATTTATCACTAATATATATGAATAAATAATAAATATTTTCATTATTTATGAATACATTTATTATTAATTATTGTCAATAATGAAGATATCTTTCGTTGGCGAATTACTTTAAGGATAGGAACCATTATTTTTAGAGCATTGTTTTTCAACATGTTTATTTTTTGCGAAACAAATGGAGCATCTTTCTTTGTCTCTCATATGATCCAAACTATAGATTTCATGTCCCACTTGATTTAAGACTGCTGGAATATATATTAATTACTAAGCATGACTTTGTGTTCTAGTCATACAAGTAGTAGTGTATAATGAGAATCAACAAAAAGGGTGAGAATAGAGGGGAAAAAAATTTAAGGGCGCGTTTGGTAATCATTTTGTTTTGGAAAACAATTTTTTTATCAGAAATGGTTTTTTCTGATTCTGTTCTCGGGATAATTTATGAGCAAAAGAACGCGCTTGATAACTGTCCAAAATTTTTATTCCCAGGATATAAATGCGTTTAGTAAGATTCTTAAATTCTTTTGTTTCTTTTAATTTTTTAATATTTTTATTATATTTTTCTTGCTTTCCTCTTTTTTTCTTTTTCTTTTTTCTTTTTCTCTTCTTCTTCCTTGCCGTGGCCAGTGATCGGCTGGGCGAGGTCTAGTGAGCTTGCTGGAGCCTCATCAGGCTAGGGTGAGGTCCAATGAGCTTGCCAGAGGTTCGCCTAGCCCAAGCGAGAGCCTCGGCCTCACCAGATCTGGGTGAGGTTGAGCCTTGTTGTGGCTATGCAAGGCCGAGCCTTGTCCAACCATGGTGAGGCTCGGGCCAACGAGCCTCACCGTGGCTTGGCATCGCTGGGGGCCGGTGACTGGCCAAAGGGAAGAAGAAGAAAGGGGAAGAGAAGAAGAGACAAGAAAAGAAAAGAAAAGAAAAAAATAGGAACTGATTCTATAAATTGTTCTCGGGAACAAGAAATTACTTTTTTCTACTTCTTAATTCTATTCCAAATTTATTCCCTAGAACAAAAAAAAAAATATTTTTATTCTTGGGAGAAAAAATTTTACCAAATGGATTTCTATTCTTTTTTCGTTCTGGAGAACAAAAGAACAAAATTAGACACTATTTCGAGTAAAAACAAACAGGCCCTTAGTGACCCGATATAAGTCATCTACCTAGATGGCACTACCCAATGATCCTATGAATCTCTTAAATATATAGTTAACTTTTCAAAAAAATTCAATCATGGCATTCGATTTTGTCCATATTTTTTTCCATTTTCCCATGATTTTACTATCTCTCTCTCTGTTCATGAACACTAGTCTTTTTTTATCATCCAAAAAACCTACTTTAGGTACTCTAACCAAGAAAAAACTACAACTAGGATTTAATCCGGACAACAAGAGAGAAATTGCATGTGTGTTCCAATTTGTGTGCTAACATATTATTTGGCGTCCCACATATCGTCGTTAAGGGCACATCAGGATTACCTAGAATGCTTATAACTGATAGCCATTTGTCTTGCAGCAACGCAATATTCCAATATAAGATGCCAAATTCTAATTTGAGTTGATACAAGATGCAAAGCATAACTATATAGAAGATGTAAAAAGTAATGTCTCCAAGGAAAAATAACAAGAGGTATGTTACAAGTTGACATTTTCTATCTTAACACATTTCAATAGAAAGAAAGATTGGTTGTCAAGGTTTTATATTGGCAAACGTCCAATAACTAAACAGGTATTCCACACTATATCTAAGTTCTTGTCATCTGGTAAATATGGCAGTACCATAATGTCCATCTCACCTATAAATCTATATTCCAGAAATCTATATGAATGTGACTTAAAACTGTTTATAAGAAACAAGTCAGGTGTCAACATATCACCTCTAAATGTAGTTTCTTGGAATCATTTCAAGAATGAGAAACACTAACATGGTATGAGCATTCTCAGTAACAATGCCCAAAATTTCAAAAGTTTTCTTTGGATACTTTCTATGTAATCTTGACAAAGTTTATCCTTCAATTGAAAAATTATAAATCCAGATTAGAGGGCGCTTCTTCTTCTTTCAACAAGCCATCTTGCTCTTTCTCTCTTTTTTAGCTTCCGTCCCTCAGAGCAGTCAATTGCAAGAAGCAGCTCATTTAGGTAAAGAAAAATTCAATTTATATTCCACTGTGCAAGAACAGTTAGCTATCTTGCTTGTTAGATTGTGCTCCTGTTATGGTTTTAGATCTTATGCAGATTGTGGAATCTGAACTCTTGCTGGTTACCGGGCAAGCTAGTCAAATGAGAAGGCCCTCATGAATTTGAAAAAATCATGACCCCGCTTGATTATGAGATACACCCCAACTCATAGAACTATCTTGTTGAGGTTGAAAATGAATGTACTAGCCCACTTGATAGGATGACTCACGGAATAAAACTAGAAATAATTTATATTAGGTGCTTAAAATATAAGGCATGGACATCAGTAACTACTCAAGTCATTTATCATCCTCGTACTATAATGCATATTTTCTTGCATCAGTGTGACTCCCATCCATGTGAGAATGGTGTAAAAATCGTCAATATTATCTAATATTTGTCCTAAACTCCATAAGACACATAATATGAATTGTAATTAGCTTTGTTCATCAAACTCCGTAGACTCAGTTCTCCAATTGGAGTTTCATGTTCTAGGTTTGGTCTGTACTAGTTATTTCATTCCAAATCTAGTTAGCATGGTCTCGAATCATTGCTCTATTAATAGTTTATATTTTTGGGACATGCCACGATGATCTTCTAACTTACCTCGGAGTTCCTTCCCATGCTCTTCCTTCAAATTTCAATTTCACATGCTCTAAAATTCTCTAGGGGACGTGAACTTCTGTGACTGCTTCATTATTTTTCCTTCTAGTGTACTTTCCCTCTCTTTTGTTAACCTGATGATCTCACCTGATGGTCAATGGGAGATTCCAACACCAGGAGAAACCTTCCAAAGCTGTTCGAGCTTGTTAGGGATGACTTCCCGAATGGCTTGCACATCGTAGATTTCTGTGCCACTCTTGAGAATTGCTTGAAGTATGCATGCGATACCCAATAGCTAATTTTTGACGCGCTTCATTGCTTCGAAGAAGAAGACAGGAAAGAAGGTCACAGGTATGTGTATCTTAATTCTCAAAGAACTTCATTGATAGCACATGTATCTAAGTACATTTGGTTCTTGAGCTACTATTGCTAACGTTTTCATTCTCTCCCGTCTTCTCTATGCAATAGCATTCGACTTCATATCCTCTGCCAATGAGCTTGAGTTGATTTCTAGAGTTTGATATACTAACATTACAAGGCCAAGGTGGTGAGGAATACATATACTTGTTCAGTTTCGAGAAAAACTAATTTAGGTACCCAAACACCTGGGAGAAATTGAGGAATTTCAGGAAGACTGCAGACCCTTTGAGATCTTGCAGATTATCTGCAATCAACAAAGTCAATGTCTGACAAGTTGCAGATCAAGAAGGAGATTGACACAAAACTCAAGAGCATACACACTTGTGCAAAGGTCTCAAGCACTATACTAGTTATGACTTTCGAAGCCATACTGCTCTATCCAGTCATGACTGCTATGGTGTTTGTTCCGCCAGTCACCACGGCTCTGGTTGCTGCAGTTGCCTTTCCCATGGATTTGGTGGGCTAGTGGATTGACTCCCTTTGCAAGAATTATGAAAATACGCTCATGGAACATGGGAAGGTGTTCACCTTAGTGCATGTAAGTACTACAAACCTTTTTCTCCCTTATTACAGTAACCATCCCCACACTTCCACAAACCAAGTTAACATCCTTGTCAAGTTCAAAACAATAGTGTCCCCTTGAAGTCCTCACGTCTAACATAACGAGCATTGTGAGACTGCCTTGATTTTTAAGTAACTATAATGATGGGGAAAACGTCTAGGAGTCCAAAATGCAAGAAACTCTGCAAGAGAAGTTGCCATGATTTACATTAGTAAATTCGTACAACTAAAAGCTCGACAGGCCAATACCTTTATTGCTTTCATGGACATGGAAACAATCAGAATTCTTATTGACCGTCTGGAGGTACAGAATAAGAGCCTCTTGCTAACAGCTGATTTTGTGATTGAGGAGGGAGCAAAAGCAGTGAAGCTTGGAATAGCAGACATCAAGAAGAAGTTGAGAGATTTCTTGAAAGATGCCGAATAACTGGAAAAGCTAGGCGATATGTGTTTCATAGGATTATATAATAGTGATTAATTCCAGTCAAGGAACAGATAAAAACACAATAACCACACAAAGACCCCATAATATATGTCAACTATATATTGACACACAAGCCAGTCTCATTTCATGTGGAACTTGGGATTGAAGAATTACTTTTTAAGGTAGGAAGATGATAAAGGCTTTTTTGTCAAAAAGCTACCTATTTTTTATAATCCTAACAAATCAAATGCCAAATGTTGATGTCTTCCACTTTGTTGAACTAAGAAGGCAATGCACATTGAGGTTCACATTACATCCTTCACAATGAAATAAACACTTAACAACAGTCCTGTATGGCACTATAGAGACACCGTTTCAATTGGTGGGGGCTTCATAATCCCCTGAAGCACATATTGGATTGCTTTTCTAGTTCTACAGCATCCTTCATGAAATCTCTCGGCTACTTCTTGATGTCTGCTATTTCTAGCTTTACTCTTCTGCTTTCTCTTCAATTGCAAAATCAGCTTTCCACAAGAGGCTCTTGATCTATACCTCCAAACGGTAAATTAGAATTCTAATTGTCTAGGTCCTTGAGAGACACAAAGGTAATGGATTGTAGAGCTTTTACTTGTGAGAATTGCTTATGGAAATCATAGTTTCTTGCATTTTGGACTCCTAGACGTTGTTCTCATCATCACAGCTACTTAAAATCAAGCCAGCCTCACAATGTTCATTACGTTAGATGTGAGGACTTCAAGGGGAAACTATTGTTTTGAACTTAACATGGATGTTAACTTGGTTTGATGAAATTATGGGGATGGTCATTATAATAAGAGTGTGAAAGCTTTATAGTACTCACTTGCATTGAGGTGATCACCTCCTCCTAATATGTAAGCATATGTTCATAATTCTTTCAAAGGGAGTCGATCCACTTGCCAACCGAATCCATGGAAAAGGTAGTTGTAGCTGCAAGAGCAGCGGCCACTGCCAAAGCAAAAATCGCTGCAGTCATGACTAAATAGATCAGAATAGTTTAGAAAGTCATAACTTGGATCATACTTGAGACCTTCAACCAAGTGCGTATGCTCTTGAGCTTCATGTTGATCTCCTTCTCAATCTGCAACTTCTCGAACATTGACTTTTGTAATAATCTGAAAGATCTCGAAGAACTCAGTCAATGGGTGTCCACCCTCCCTGAAATTCCTCAATTTGTCCAATATATTTGGGTACCTAAATTTTTACAAAGTCTCTGCATTAGTGTATCTCGAAACAGAACAAGTTGGTGTAACGGCTATATCTCATGATCAAGTTTGATCATGATTTTTTCAAATTCATGATGGCATTTTTATTTATCTCTCTTGCATTATAATCAGCAAAAGTTCAGATACCACAATCTGCATAAGATCTAAAACCATAACAGGATTACAATCCAACAACCTAGATAGCTAACTCTTCTTGCACAAATAAACATAAGTGGCTTCAATTGACTGCTCTGCGGGACGGAAGTTAGAAAACAAAGGGCAAGATGGCTTGTTGAATGTAATGAAGAAGTGTCCTCTCATGTAGATTCATATTTTTTCAATCGGACGATAGACTTTGTCACGATGACATAGAAAGTGTCCAGAGAAAGCTTTTGAAATTTTCAGCATAGTTACCGAGAATGCTAATGCCATATTAGTGTTTCTCATTCTTGATATGATTTGGAGAAACCACCTTTAGAGACGATATGTTGACACTCGACCGTTTCACGTGATCAGTTTCATGTCATATTTCTATAGATTTTTGGAATGTAAATTATTGCGTCGGATGGATATTATGATGCTGCCATATTTACCAAATGACAAAAACCTAGATATTGTCCGAAACACACATTTAGTTATTGGATGTTTGCCGATATAATACCTTGACAACCAATCTTTCCTTCCATTGAAATGTGTTAAAGATAGAAAATATTAGCTTGGACTATACCTCCTATTATTTTTCCCGAAGGCATTACTTTTTATAAGTTTTCTAGGTAATGTTGGGTGGTCTTGGGTTTCTCATATCCCAAAAGCTAGCTCAAAGGATAAAATATTGGTAGCCACAACAATGAGATAAACACCCTAAAAGCCAATTGAAATTCCTTCCTTGAGATATGTACCAAACACTGGTACAGATTGGGTGCCCAACAATTAACCAACGGCTCTTACACCATTTGTTGGGAGCACACAGCAGAAATTCGATACCTTCACCCGAAGGGATTGCCAAAAGGAAGCTCAAATCCGAGCTCGTCAACATACTACTTGCAATTAACTACCCAACACCATACAAATTCTTCGATATCGGACTACTTAACAAAACTCACACGTATATTTCAACAATCTTTCCCTCATATGTGAGCTCAATGTTAAGTATGCTCTCCTTTAATCCAAGTATCATTTTGCATCAAGATATCTCAACTTAAATCTCCATCGGTGCCGAACTTCATCCTTGATCTCTTTCTCCAGATCAAACCATAAAGTTTGCCATTGTGCCCACATTGCTAAATCACAACATGCACTGCCTAAACACCACGTTAGTAATCAAATTCCTTTCTTGAGATATTCATCAAACACTAGAACAAATTGGGAGCCCACAAATTAACCAGCTTTGATGCTAGTGTTGAGGTGGTCTTGAACCTATCTCAACCCAAAAACTAGACCGACCTTCATTCAAAGTTTAAGCCTATAAGTTATGACCCAATTAAAATATATTAATTTCTATCACCATATTAATTCTTCGGTATAGAACTTCTCTGACACAACTCACACGTGTATTTTAACAATCTCCTATCATGTGTGAGCTTAGCGTTAGTTCTACTTCCCCTTAATCTAAGTATCATTTTGCATCAAGATATCTCAACTTGAATGTCCATTAATGCAGAGCTTCATCCTTGGTCTTTTGCTTCAAATTGAACCATGAAGTCTACCATCCGATCCACGTTTTTCCACCACAATGCCCACAACCCAAAAACCATGTTGGTAATCAAATTCCTTCCTTAAGATATTCACCAAACACCAAAATAGATTGGGGGCCCACTAATCAACCAACGACTTTGATACCATTTGTAGGGAGCATGCGGAAGAAACTTTATACCTTCACTCAAGGAGATCGCCAAGAGAAAGCTCAAGTCCAAGCCTATCAACACATCCAATTAGACTCACCTTCATTTAAAAACTTAAGCCAATGAGTTATGAGCGAACTAAGATTTATTGACTGCTCCACACCAAATCCATTCTTTGATGTGATTTTTTTCTAACACAACTCACACGTGCATCTTAACTATCTCCCCTTCACATGTAAGTATTAGTATTGAGTTTGCTCCCCTTTAATTCAAATATCTCTACGCATCAATATATCTCAATTTGAATCTCAAATGCTAAACTTCACACTAGGTTTCTTTCTCTAAATCGAACCATTAAGTTTACCATCAAGCCGACGCTACTACACCATAATGTTCACCTGCCCGAAACTATATTGGTAATATGATTCCTTCCTTGCAATGTTCACCAAACATCGGAACGGATTAGGATTCCATCAATCTATCATCGGCTTTGACACCGATGTTAGGTGATCTCGAGTATCTCTCACCTCAAAAGCTAGCTTTAAAGGTAATACTTTCTCTCACGAGTGTGCTAGATAGTCTTGAACCTCCCTCACCCTAAAAGTTATCTTAAATGGTAAAACTTTTCCTCACACCGACCACCGTTCCCTTCCAAAACAAATGTGGTATAACCCCAACAATCCCTTCCTCACACGTTGGGCCCTAGGTTAGAGTCACGACAACCCGTATCTCTCTTGTGTGACTGTTGAGTTCAGACTTATTGGTAACTTAAATTCTGATACTGGCATTGGGTAGTCTTGAGTCTCCCTTATCCCCAAAAACTAGCTCAAATGGTGAGGCACTTCCTCATACTTATAAATTGACCACCATATGTTGTGACATTAAGCCTCGACTTAACTCAGACTCTCTCAAGCTTATACCGGTTCATGTGTTAGGGTTCAAGTTCTTACAATATAAATAATTTTCATCTTGGAATCGCCACTAATAAGTTTTTTGGATATCAATTAGGGACCCAGGTAAAGTATCAAAAATTATACTTTATGCCTATGCACTAGAGAACTTGATTACACAAAATTGCTCTAACGTCCTTCCTGTACATTTTTTCTATTATTGCAAAAAATGTCTGGTAGGTAGCTTAGATTCATTTTAACTAGAATTACTAACATGCAAGGTGTTCATGAGGTGCGCAGACTTCAAAATAACAACCAATAATGAAAACAATAAATAAATTGCAAGGATAGAGAAGATGTGTTTACCTCGAAGCAATACAAGTATCTGCAATGTTAATAGAAAAAAAACCACATATTCAACCTAAATATATGTTTCTAATTAACAGGCAATTACAAACAATTTTTTTGGGGTTTTCTTTTATATAAATGAAACTAAGCTATAAGCAATGCATGCTATTAGTCTAATATGACATGTGACATATGAATGTCTTAATTATAATGACAATAAAATATATTATTCTAGCATAGCACGCAATTTCCAAAGTACATGAACCTAGAGATGCAATTTATAATGACAGGAAAATTGGCATTCAACTACTCTAATATGGCATGTGATTTAATTAAAGTTATGTGCATGACATGCAATTTAATTAAATGAATCTAAATATGCAATCACTAAATGACATATAAGTAATGACATGGCATGAGTGATGATATGGCACATGATGACATAGACCATATGACATGGCGTATGACATGATGTGCAATCAATCTATATGATACGCATATGATTTTTTTATTTATTAAAATTCACAATTAAAAACTAATGTAAATAAACTACCTATAAAAAGATATTATCAAATCTACACTAGAAAGTAATTCAATTCAATTGGATGAGTATCCATAGCTTCATGAACCTACCTAAATATGCCATGCTATGTAAATAATCCTATTCAGAAGCAATTCAAATTATTATGAAAAAAACTATCCAAATATGCATTCTATTTTAATTATGCAATACAATCTACTCTAATTAGGCAATATTACCTCACATGACCTAATTTATCTATATGCAGTCTTTTTTTTATATTTTCAAATAAGGAAAACAATCAAGACAAGATAACATTCAAACACTCAAGATTTGCCCACTCACCAAAGGTAAAATTCACAATTCAAATTAGGAAGCCATATCCGAACTTTTAAACTACTTCCATCCAACACACGGCCTAAGACAAGGAGACCCACTTTCTCCTTATTTGTTTATTTTGCTGGCAAATGTCCTGTCCAACCTTATTCATCAGGCTCTCGATATGGGAAACATTAGAGGCATCAAGCTCAACAGGTGCTGTCCTACCCTATCTCATTTATTCTTTGCATATGATGCCATATTTTTCTTAGATGGTAAGTTGCTGGAATGTCAAAATCTTTCCAATATTATAAATCAATACTGTTTGGCAACAGGATAGGAAGTAAACAGGAATAAATCTAGAATATTTGTCAGTAAAGATTGCCCTATTGGCCTACAAGAAAATTTGGCCAATGAATTCAGAGTACCTCTGATGGTTAAAACAGACAAATATCTAGGGATTCCCTTAGACTAGGGTAGATCAAAAAGAGAAATGTTTGCCTGGATAATGGGAAAAGTTCATTCAAAGTTAGACGGATGGAAAGAAAAGTTAATATCAAAGGGCGGCGAGGAAATTCTGATTAAGTCTATTGTCCAAGCGATCCCTCAGTATGCTATGTCTATCTTTAAAATTCCTGCATCTATTTGCAAATTCGTTGAGAAGAAGACTGCTCGATTCTGGTGGCAGAATAATAGTACAAAACCTAGTATCCACTGGAAGAGTTGGGAGGAGCTCAAAACTAGTAAGAGTAAAGGAGGACTCGGCTTTAGAGATCTTATGGATTTTAATAGGGCAATGCTCGGGAAGCAAGCCTAGCGTTTAATCCAGCGACCCTCCTCCCTTTGGAGCATGCTATTCAAAGGTATTTATTTTCATTCATGTGAATTTAGACATGCTGAGAAAGGAACTAGACCGTCGTGGGGTTGGTAGAGCTTGTTGGTAGGAAGAGATTTAATTTTACTGAGACTACAATGGGCAGTGGGTGATGGGAGCAAAATCAAAACTAGGGAAGATCGTTGGTTACCAAAAGGAATTTTGGGCGGTCCAGCTCTTCGAGATGAACCCCTGCTGGTGGCTAACTATATTGACCCCAACAACAACGCATGGAACGTTCCTCTCTTAAACAGGTACTTTGATGACTCCACTATTAGTGAAATTCTTACCATTCCGGTAAGACCCAATTACATAAATGATCAAATTATTTGGACTGATGCTACAGACGACAAATACACCCTAAAAAGTGGCTACCAATCAATCAGAACAGCAGCCCTCAATAGTATTCAAAACAGAGCAACTACTTTTGTTCAAGCCATAGATGTTTAGTGGAAGAAAATCTGGAAGCTGAAGATTTCCCCAAAAATATGGTTATTTCTGTGGTCCCTAAGCCATGATGCTCTACCAACCAAAGCTAATCTTTTTCATCGCCACATCACCTCAGATCCAATCTGCCCAATATGTCCTACCAACGCACCAGAGACTGCAATACATACCTTTTTACTTTGTCCATGGACAACAACTATTTGGTCACATCCAACGCTTAATATTCAATTATCAACACAGGGCATACAAAATCTCGGAGCTTGGATGGCAAACAGAATTGAACAGAATCATGACTCACTTGATTTCGAAGCTGTAGCTACAGTCTTGTGGCATATTTGGAAGACTAGAAATAATTTCGTTTTTCGGCGATAGCAACCTGATCTAATTTGGGTTGTTAATCTAGCATTGGCTTATGTCCGAATGGCACAGCTTTCCAACTCTGACGGAGGAGGCACTGGACGCCACCGTCTCAAGCCGGATGATTTATGGAGACCTCTAGATCCCGGTTTCCTGAAGGTGAATATCGACAGAGCGTTTCAATTAGAGGGTAATGAAGGGACTATGGCGTGTATCTGTCACGATCGAAATGGAAAACTGATAGATGGCCTTACCAGGAGTTTTGTCACATTGGCGCCTTTGCAGGTGGAATTTCAAGCATTAACAATCACTCTTCACTACCTGCTGGAGCAGAGCAAGGCGCACGATCGGATGGTGCTCGAATCTGATTAAAAAATTCTGGTGGAAACAATCCAAGGTTTAAGATCTACACCATGGGAGGTCAGATCCATCTTCGCTGAAGTGGCGGCTCTCCTTCAAGGCTTCTCCAATCTGCAAAATTAGGTTTTGTCGAAGGGGGGCTAATTTTGTGGCTGACTAGGCTGCAAAGGCCCACAAAAATGGCACACTTCCCCTTAACTGGCCCGTTTCACCTCCTTCTACTTTGTTAGACATACTGTATTCGGATGCTTTGGCTGCCGGTTGTGCTCTTAACTTTCATGAATGAATTTTATCCTTTCGACCAAAAAATAAAAAATAAAAATTAGGAAGCCATATCAAATTAACACGAATTTTCCGCGGATAAAATCAATAAATTGATCTTAAGCATTAAAGATCAAAATATCAATTTTAAGAGATCCCACATGATTAATAATTCCATCTAAAGTCTTATAAATAAAATATTGCAGAATAGGAAATAAATCCTAGTTGGGGATACCTATCACTCAACATATACAATTAGATCGTGGTATTATCAAATTAGGTAACATAATCAAATATTGAATTAACATCAAATAATTACCTAATATTGAAGATATTGTTCCCAAACTTGGACCAGTGATGGCGCAATGATTCATAGCGACGACCTACTCGATGGTGGTGATGCTAAGCCCAGTGGATCACGGCGGCATCACGGCTCGGCAGGGATCACAAGCTTGGGATCACGGTGCAACGATGTGGCCAATGAAGGGAGCTCGTGATGATTGGCGACAGAAGTAAGCGAGACTAGGAGCAATAGACTCGATGCAAAGGGAATGGTGAGGTACAACATCAAGGCAAGTAAATCTCAGTGAGAACTTTTTCTTACAGCTGGATCAATCCTACTTTCCGAATCATATTTTCCTTTTCTTTGTTTTGTTGCTTCATTGGGTTCATGTTGGAATGTTCTCTACTCTTCACGTTGAATCTCACTTTGTTCATCGAGCCACACTAGATTACAAGAAATCGACTGCACACTAAATTTTCCACTTAGTCCAATTACGCCCACTTTGGTCTTTTTGCTCTTTTGACCAAGGACTCCTTCTTGACCACCGATTGGCTCCTCTTGTGTGATGGATGAAAAATTGTGCTTATGAGTGTCAAACTTCACTGAGAAAAGCCTGCAAAAAGAGAACAAGTGCAAAACCGCAAGAATCCATACTGATTGTCAATGAGACGTGGGGACCAATAAGAGTGCAGCAGTTCTTCGGTTTTGTTGTTGAAGACTGGAAATGTCAAGTGATGACTGCGGCAAGAGGTCACCAGCATTTGTGGCATTCATTTGATGGCTGGCCACAAGTCTTAGGACACCGGGCCTGATACAGGACTTGGCAAAATAACAGGCGTCGCTGAGCCCATGAGGACCACAACTAGAACTACTGGATACACGCTTGAGGGCTGACCGAGATGTTTTGCCGAGGTGAAGGTGAAGGTACGGCGATGGCAAGAAAAGCTGTAGAGGGGCGTTGTGAGCAAGCATGCAAGAGCGGGTTGGAGGCCGATTATTGTGGAAACAAAGCACCCCATCCACTTCTCTCTCTGATTCGGCCTTTGTGGCTATACTCTCCCCACAGCCGTCTCCCACGATTATTCTCTCTTAGTGTATTCTCTATTTCTCAGAATTGTGGTAGTGTATCTTAATTGTGTAGCCTCCCTTTATAAGGGCCAAGTCTAACGTTTTCTAGGCAATTTTCTAATTACTTCCTCTAGTTGAATCATCACAAAATAAACTAAATCACATTTCCAAGTACTAAATCAATTAAATTAATTATTCCAACTTGGAAATTATAATGCAAATTTGGGCCCACTTCGCCGGGGCATCAGAAGCTTGTGGTGAAAGATGACGATACAGAGATTGAATCCTCCTCTGAGCTCTGCTCTTGGCAGCCATCTCTCCCTCGCTCTGTTGCTTGGCACACTGTCCCTGGCTTCTTCTATGGGAAGAAAGGCACAGAGACAGACGGAGCGTGTGGTTGACCTTTGACTAAAAAACTGGGGAAGTTTTTATTAGGAAAAAGAAATAAAAAAATCCTAAACTTTTGCCTATGGCAAATTTATCTCAAAAATTTTTTTGACATAAAAAATTTCAAATTTTACCAACTATGACGTATTTATCTCAATTTTTTTTCCATGATATAAAAAACTCCAAACTTATAGTCATGTGATACATTTATTTCAAATTATAGAGCATTTTTCGTCCTTTACTTTTTTAATTTTTTTTTTTTTTTTAATTTTTTTTCTTCTTCTTTCTTCACCCACCATGTCTGGTGGAGAGAAGCCGAACTCAAGTGAGGGCCACCCTCATTAGCATCGGGCGAGGGTCGCCCTCGCTAGATCCAAAGAGGACAACCCTTGCCAAAAAGGAAAACTAGATAAAGGAAAGTAAAAGGAAAAAACACTTTAAAAATAAAAGATGAAAATGCCCTTCAACCATAGAGTTTGAGGTAAATGTGTCACAATTGGCAAAATTTGGAAATTTTTTGTGTCATAAAAAAAAAAAAGTTTGATGTAAATTTATCATACCGAGTAAAGTTTGAGATTTTTGATATCTTTTTTCATTTTTATTATTATTAACTAAAAATTGTAAGAGAAATCATATAAATTCGAATTTATAAATTGAACTTATTTTCTCAAATACAACCTAAGAACGGTGTAAGGTAAATATGAGGCAGATCAAAGTTACAATTGACCTGGACTCCAGTTCATAAATTAAAAATTCTCCGACTTCCCAACCAACAATAGTTATCCTCTTTTAGGGTGCTACTTCTCTAACATGAGAGTCAAGAGAGAACGAATTTCCTTTTACCTCCATGTTCTCTAATAACATAAGTGATGTATCACTTTTTTGTGATACTTGTTTAGGTAAATTCATCGGTTGAAAATGGTGGATGAAATGTTCTTTTTACTTAAAAATAAAGCGGAAAAGAGAATTTCGGTATATTTCTATATGAATAATATTGATGATACAAGAGCCTATTTGTAAACTGTTTAGACAAATATCTAAAGTAATGAAATATTACAATATCAAATAATCAATTACAATCCATCAAGGAAGATTAATATCTCCATCGTCTCTCTCAAAGTCAAGGTGATGTAGAAGAGGTCAATTGGACTTTCAATAAAAGATTTTAAAAAAGTTCAGGTGGATGTGCCTTAGTGAAAACATCAAGCATCTAATCAATTAATACAATTTATGAGCCAAACTATTATTTGATATGGGCACCCAAGTGAAGCTCCAAGTAGGATTTTTTTTGGCTTCATAGGTTAAGGGCTCATGTGGGCACTTAGAAGATTGAGAGCCACCCGACGTGCTCCAACATAACCTTTTTCTTTTGATAAAATATAACATGCTAAATTCTAATTTCGGAATATACAAGACGCAAAGCATAATTACCTAGAAGATGTAAGAGGTAATCTCTTTGGGAAAAATAAAAAGAGGTATGATACAACAACATTTTCTATCTCTAACACAATTCAGTTGACACAAAAGGAAAATCGATTGTCAAGATTTTATGATGACAATTATCCGATAGCTAAAGGGGTAATCCGCATGATATCTAGGTTATTGTCATATAATAAATACAGAAGTATCATAATGTCTATCTCACCAAATAATCCGCATTGCAAATCTCTATACAAATATGACACCAAACAAGTTGGGTATTGACGGATTAGCTCTAAACCTACCTTCTTGGTATTTTCTCAGGAATAGGAAATACTGACGTGGCATGAGCATTCTAGGTAACATTGCCCAACATTTAGCTTCTTCCACACCACAATCTATGTGGTTGCAATCAAATTTATCATTGAATCGAAGATCTATAAAAATCTTACGAGAGGGTGCTTCATCTTCATAACATTCAACAATCTCTCTCTCTCTCTCTCTCTCTCTCTCTCTCTCTCTCTCTCTCTCTCTCTCTCTCTCTCTCTCTCTCTCTCTCATCATTTAGGTAAGGAAAAATCCAATTTATATTCAATGGTGGAAAAAGAGTTAGTTATGTTGCTTGTTGGATTGTATTCCTGTTATGATTTTAGATCTTATACAGATTGTGGTATCTTAACTTTCTGTTGATTACCATGCAGGCTACGAATAAGACAAGGCGCTCATGATTTTTTTAAAAATTATGACCACGCTTGATTATCACATAAAGCCTAACTCAAGAACTCCTTTGTTGTGGTTGAAAATGTATGTATTGGCCCACTTCGATGGGATGACTCTCGGACAAACCCTAGAAATGATTTCTTTTGGGGCGTCTTCATGATCTAAGCACTTAAAAATCACCTAATACATAGGCAAGAGGCGGACACTTATGCTCGCCCGCCTTTTGTTACGTGAACCCAACGATAATGAATATTTAGATCAAACATCGTATAGATTTCATTCCTTTCGTTTTTCCATCTAAGTTTATGTTTAGCCGGCTTGGTCACTAGCACATTGTGGTCGGTGGATGCGCATGTCAGTTTGTGAAGTGAATTGAATTTTTCTTGGTTTGGGACAAACATTCCAAATGGTAATTTTGTGAGAAATTGCATATTTTCTTGTCTTCTTACTTACCTGATGATAATAACTTTTGGTATTCTTGTATGACATTGTTGACACCTAATTTAAAAAATAGAAATAGAAAATAATCTTTGATTAGAGGGAAATTTAAAAAAAAAAATTCAAAAATTGAATTCAAAAACTCAACAGCCAAATGTTTTGGAGCCACTTTGTTGTTGAGAAGTTGAGTGAGGATGTGCAAATATATCAGAAAATCTTCATCTGCAAAAAAACAAACTCAAGTCTTTTTCTATAAATAAAGAGTGCGAAGCCTTGGGGGGGGGGGGGGGGTAACTTCTCTTCGCCGAGGGAAAAAGAAAACAAAAAAGGAAAAGTCAAGAGAAGCATTTGCTTCTGCAAAGAGAGAGAGCAGGGAATGTAGAAGAGAAAGGGGAGAAAAGTCAAAAGGTGAAGTGAAAAGTGAAAAGGAAGAGAGCAGAAGGAGAAGACGTGAGAGTGACGGAGAGAGAGAGAAAAGGTCAAAAAATAGGAAAAAAAAGCTACTGTTCATCTTCTCCAGAGCTTCCCCCGTCCGCATCTGCTCGACCGGGCCACCAGCCACCTCCGAGTTGCCGACCGCCGCTCCTCTGCCGGCGGCGCCACTTCCCGATCCGCTCAGACCCTCCGCCCAGATCTGCTCGAGCACCAGCGGCACCGCCCTCCACCCGCAGCCGCGAAGCCACCGAGCCGAGGGAAAAAGAAAACAAAAAAGGAAAAGTCAAGAGAAGCATTTGCTTCTGCAAAGAGAGAGAGCAGGGAATGTAGAAGAGAAAGGGGAGAAAAGTCAAAAGGTGAAGTGAAAAGTGAAAAGGAAGAGAGCAGAGGGAGAAGACGTGAGAGTGACGGAGAGAGAGAGAAAAGGTCAAAAAATAGGAAAAAAAAGCTACTGTTCATCTTCTCCAGAGCTTCCCCCGTCCGCATCTGCTCGACCGGGCCACCAGCCACCTCCGAGTTGCCGACCGCCGCTCCTCTGCCGGTGGCGCCACTTCCCGATCCGCTCAGACCCTCCGCCCAGATCTGCTCGAGCACCAGCGGCACCGCCCTCCACCCGCAGCCGCGAAGCCACCGAGCCGCACCGGTCACCTCACCAGCACTGCGTCACACCGGTGACCCGCGACCCCACTGCACGCCGCTCGGACCTCCGTCTCAGCAGCTCGCCACCGCAGCCCGTCACCAGCAGATCGGTGACCGCCTGCAACCCCCCCGCGACGCCGGACCCGCGCCCGACGCCGTCCGCCGCTCCGTGTTCTCCCTTCGCGACGCCAGACTTGCACCCGAAGCCCCGCCAACGACCCAGCGACGTCGGAGCCCCTCTACAGAAGCCCTGACACTCCCCGCTGCTGCAGATCGCAACACCAGCAGCTCACCGAAGTCCGTTGACGCCACCGTTGCTGCTTCCCCCTCGCCGTCGCTGAGCACCACCAGAACCCGACGCCTGCGCCTTGCCTCCGACAACCCGTGAGCCAGAACCTGAACCCGCTCCCGTGACCCGCGATTTGCAGCTCGCCTGCGCCTCTGCCCGTGAGCTCGCCCCGACGTCAATGCTCACCATCACCGTAGCGACCCACAACCCAGCCGCTGCTCGCCGGTCACTGACGCCACCCCTCCTTGCAGCTGCCGCCCTTCACTGGAGCCGGTGACCAGCCACACGAGCATAAGCCGTGCTTGGGAAGAAAAAGAAGAAAGGAAAAAACAAAAGAAAAAAGAAAAGGAAATTAGGTAGTATATTTTTATTTTTTTATTTTTACTTATTTCATGTTATGTTAGATATTTTTTAAGTTTAATTATTTGAATTGAAGTATTGTATATCAATATTTGTAGACCTTGTAGACATTAGGAGTTTTATCCCAAATTAAGGTAATTATTAATTTGACCCGTAAGACGTCGGGTCATTTTTTTAATTACTTTAATTTTTAGGAATTTTGATAGTATTTCAATTGTTAAATCATATTAGAGTTAAAATAATTGTTAATTTAATCCGTGAGACAACGGATTATTTTTTCGGTTATTTTAATTCTTATCTTCATTCTTTTAAAATAATTACTTGTTTGGAAAGATTAAAAAAAAATCAAAAAAATCAAAAAGTGCACAAAAATCTAAATATTGCATTAGAGCATTTAGGTTTAGTAAATTAGGACTGTATTTTTAGGGTTAGTAAGATTAGAATTGCATTTATAGGATTATAATTTTTAGATTATACTTTTAGATGGGTGATTTTTGTTAGGGCTAATTTTAAATAATGTTGGCACGTCTTGATTTTTTATATAGCTTTTAAGATAAGACATAGTTTAAGTTAAATTGATTCCTAAAATAAATTAGAATATTATTCACTTTAGATAGTTTAATTATTCTTTATTAATTTCGAATTTCAATAAAGAAAATCCAAAAAATATTAGGTACATGTTAGTTAATTTGCATAATAGGTTTAATTAGAATTTGTTTATTAGTAAAATATTGTCATATCTAAAACTTAGGTACTTAGGTCCATACACATTTCATATTAAAGCAACACACTTAGATGTGTTTAGATTAAGTCAATTTTCATTTAGTAAAACAAAAAGAGAAACAAAAAATGTTATGCATGCCATATGAGTTATAGTTTAATTGTTTTTTCTTAATAAAAAGGAAAATGCTAAAAGATGATGATTGCACCATTAAGTTACTTTCTTTTCAATAAAAAACGCATGTCATTAAAAAAAAAAAAAAGATCATTTCCTTGGTTAGTTAATAGATTAATTCATAATTAATCTCATTTCATATCATCATTATTTAGCATAGGTTGCATATATGCATTAAAAAAAGAATCATCATAAAAAAAATCATGAAAGAGCATGCATGTAGAAATATCATGTCATTCATCCCATATCACGTAGCACATGCATATTTAGGATTATATAAATTAGATTGCATACATATAGTGGTAAGTTTAAGTCATACCATATGAATTGCATCTCACATATCATTAAAGTAAAATCCATGCATATTAAATTTAGATTAAGATTGCATATAATTAACATTTTTTAGAAAAAAAGAAAAAGAAAAATTAGGTGTCCTGTCATTTAGAAATCATGTTTAGGGCATGCATTTTTATTAGCATTTTTTATTGAATGTTATTTTATTGATTGTGCACCCACATGACCACCATTTGCATGTTAGTAGCTTAGGTTAAAATTAATCAACATTGCCTGCAAAATATTTTTTAAATTAAAATAAAAGGTACCGAAAGGGCGTTAGACTAATCTAGTGTAACCATGTCCCTGGACTTATTGAATTCTCTGGTTTGCGAAAATAAAGTATTCTCCCATACTTTATTTGGGTTTCTAATCAACCATAATTGATTAGTGGCAGCTCCAAATTGAGTATAATTGCATGTTTAAATAGATTAATTCATTAGTATCAAGTCGCGATTGGTAGGACTTGGGAGGGTCCGCGCCAAGTCTTAGGACTTAGTAATCCATTAGCCCTTTCGAATAATTCTTTTCAATAAAAAAAAAAAATTCGGGAAGGTCGTGACAGACATTTTCCTCAATTATGAAGATTTGTTTCGCCTCGTTTTAGCAGTCTATATCTTGTGTGAAAGTTCCAACCTTTTTTTTTTTTTTAAAGTGGTATCCAATCCAAATAATTGGATAGAAAAATATATTTTTCTATATTCATAAAAGGTGAACGAGATTTGTTAAGTCATCTTTTGTTTTTAATTCTCTAGTTTTCTCAATCGACATACTCTTTGGTTCATTGAACTTCAAAAAATTAGTTATGACATAACTCTTTTTCTGAAGACGATAAAGACAAAACTTTTAAAACTTTTAATTTTTTAGTGGACCCTTTATTTATTACCACTTAGTGATTGCCCCTAAAAAGAAAATTGTGAATTCTACGTCTTTTTAGTTGCTCAAATATAGCATATGAAACCATTGGGGTTTGCCCCAGTAGCCACATGAGAATAAAGAGTTGGGAGATTCGAATCTCCACTTTCTCAAGGAGGTTTGATTAGGAACGATTTAGTTTTAATGTAGGTTTCGACTTTTACACCTTGTAAGAAGATATGATAAAAGTCTAAGAGTAAGAATTAGAGTAGAAATAGAGTAGAACCGATTAGAAAAAAAAAAAATCAAGTCATTTAGTGAATATATGTGCTTTTTGCTTATTAAACCAATCAAATCCATGCATTGTAATTGGCTATATTCATCATCCTAGATAGACTCGGTTCTCGAAGTAGAGTATCTTTTTCTGGCTTTGAGTTTTCATATAATTGCTTGTATTGGGCCAGCACTGGTTATTTCCTTTCCTATCCTATTTGACATTGGTCTCGTATCATTGCTTTTCTATCTTCTGACATAATTCGGAATTCCTTCCCATTCTCTTCCTTTCACTTTCCTTTTTGCATGCTCTGAAATTCTATGAGGGAGATAAACTTCTGCAACAGCTTCATTTCTTTTCCTTTTAGCGTACTCACCCTCTCTTTTTGCATGATCTCTCCTTAAGGTCAATGGCAAACTCCAACACCAGAAGAAACCCTCCCATGGATGGAGCAGCGTGTGAGTCCGACCCTGATCTGCAAACCTTCAACGCAAACCTCCAAGCGAGGACAAACCAAGTCCTCAGCACTCTTGCTTCCGGGGTTGATGTCCAAACTCTTTCACTGGATTCTCTGAAAGAGATAACTGAGTGCCTATTGGAGATGAACCAGGAAGTGGTCAAAGTCATCTTGGATAGCAAGAAATATATCTGGAGAATGAAGAGCTGCTCAAGCTTGTACAAGATTACTTCAATGACAGTTTGCCCACCCTTGATTTCTGTGCTTCCCTCGAGAATTGCTTGAAGCATGTGCGCGATGCCCATTTGCAGATTTTCACCACCCTTCATTGCTTTGAAGAAGAAGATGGGGAGGGCTGTTGCAGGCACATGTATCTCAGTTCTCAACTTCATTTCGAGCACGTGTATCTTAGTTTATTGATTCTTGCTCACTGTTTTCATTTATTGGCTAACTCATTCAATCTCCCCTATTTTCTCCGTGCATTTGCATTCAACGTTCCAAGTTGCTTTCCAAGCAACAAAAAATAAACACATAAGTAGTCGTTGTTTTCACATTCCAACTCTCCTCGGAAACAAGTCTCTGGCTTCATGAACTTTCTATACTAACAAACTGCAATGAAATTTCACAGAAAAATTTCCATGTTTACAACTATTCAAACACGAAGTTGAGAGAATGCTTTTGAATTATACAGCAAATCAGAAAACACTAGCAAAAGTTTCAAGTTCCAGGTTGTGGATTTGTCCTGAAAAATCAACTTCCCAAGTGATTCTCCCATCAGTGGACCGATACCATTCCAATCAGTAGATAACCCATGAATAATATCGTGTAATAAGTTAAAAAGTGATCACTTCAGTGCCAGCCATTATTAAAAAATAATCATTTCAGTGTCAGTTGTTGTTAAAAAGTGATCACTTTAGTGCTTAAAAAGTGTAACCTTAGATAAAATTTTTAATTATAAAAATCACGTAATTTCTCTAATTGGAATTTCTTGTCCGAGGCAATTAAGTGATCGTTTCTTCTCTAATTTGACACTTAAGTAAGCCAACAAAAAATTTTGATAAGCGTCATACATAACTTTTGGCACTTTTAGAGTCCTTCTTCCTAAATATCACACTGACTCCTACATGGAAATGTTGAAAATTGACTCCAACTCGTAGAAGGAAACTCAGTATCTTGCTTTGCTTACTATCTACAATCCAGAATCTTTCGTATAAAAAACAGCAAGAGCTTTCCTAATTTAAGTCCTCTTCTCATGGTCAAAGTCCAATTACACTTAGCACTGAAAAGTGCAAAAGAATTTAGTCTTGAAGAAGGTCGCCATAAAATCTGACTTGACATAATATTACTAATGACCGTTGTTAATAATTTATATGATACTTAAGTGATCAACAAAAAAGTTATTATCTTTAAGTGAACATCATATATAGGTGATGGCACTCAAATGATCATCGTACGAAAGTTGTGACACTTATGATGTCATTTTCCCCAAAGAATTTAATCCAAACTAATAGATGTGCTGCCACCGATAACTTCTACTTCACGCACTTATACAAGACAAAAAAAATATTTATATATTTGGGGCATGGAACCAAATATCATCCTCACTCCAACATGGAAACGCTGAAAAGGGGAAAATTGTTTAAAAGTGCTAAACTTATTGTACTTTTTGCCAATTTAATCCTAAACTTTCAATTTTGTTAATTAAGTCATAAATCTTTCAACTTCTTGCCAATTGAGTCCATTCGACTAATTTTGACTAGAAATTAATGACGTTGCACTTTTTTGAAATAACATTTTGATTTTTGATTTTTTTTTTGGTTTTCAAATCTAGGACCAACAAGGGTTGCTGGCCGACCCTTGCTACCCACAAGCAAGGGCCAAGACACCCTTGCCAAATCTAGCTAGGTGAGAGCCTTGCGGCCTTTGCTAGTTTTGGGCAAGGGCATCTTGGCCCTCATATAGAGCTAGCAAGGGGTGCAATCAGCCCTCGCCTGTGGTTGGTAAAGGTTGCTAGCCCCAAATCCATAAAACCCCAAGAAAAAAAAAGCAAAAAAAAAAAAAAAAGTGAAAAAAGAAGAAGAAAAAACCATAAAGAAATTCAAAATATAACTAAAATATTATCAAAAAAGTGTCATGTTAGTGCCGGCCATTCACATTAGTAATATCTGGCAAAAATTGGCCAAATGGATTCAATTGACGAGAAGTAAAAATGTTTTGGACTGAATTAACAAAATTAAAAAATTTAGGACTGATTGGCAAAAGTGTAATAAGATTATGATTTTTTGAACAGTTTTTCCCATTGAAAAGTGAATTCAACTCATAGAAGGAAACTCACGTATCTTGCTTTGCTCGATATCTGAATTCCAAAATGTTTTGCATAAAAATCAGCGACAGCTTTCCTATCTTAAGCCCATTTCTCACGGTCAAAAGTCCAACTCCACTAAAGACTCAAAAGTGCCAAAGAATTCAGACTTGAAGAGGGCGCCACAAAACAATTTGTACTTTCTAAATACGGCCAGATTTTCCAACACTTCAGTTGGGGTTGTGATTAAGCTATTGGCTCAAACTCAAGACATCACAATCTTGACTCGTATGATGAAGAAAAAAGATAGAGAAGAAGATGGGTGGAAGAAAAAAAAAAAGAAAAAAATTCTTTTGTTTTACGAAAAATGATTTAGAAAATATTTTTCTAAAAATAATCATTTGTATTGCTTATAAAAATTGATAAACGAAAATATATTTTATCATCCATGAAGATGTTTAGATATAAATTGTTGTCAATAATAAAAATAATTTTCATTAGCTAATTATTTCAAACTATACCAATTATTATTTTCAAGATTATGTTTTTTAAAGTAATCATTTTTTTTTTGTGAAACAAATGCTTCCTAGTACAAGAGATTGCGTGTGAAAAGGTAGTGATTTTTTTTTTTTCTTGGGGGAAGAGGGAGGGGGGGTTGGACGGACTTGTTTGTTGATGGGGTGGACCTAAAAATCACGTCGAGATAGTGGAAGAAGAGTGGAGATAGTGGAGAAAAACCGATCAAATGGGAAAAAATGTCTCTTGAATTTTATTTTTTTTATGGGTGTTAATTTTCTAGTTGGACTGCATATTTGCGTTGGCTGGCTGGTTACAGGCCTTAATGAGTGCGCTGGACTCCAATTTGTTGAATTCCGTGCATTTGTTAGGTTGCCTGACTTAGGCGTTTTCTACAGGACAAGGCGTGTCCAAAGTGCAGGATAATCCCATTTATTTCCGATCTTTTTGTGTTGTGCCTCCTCCGCAAACAAAAAAGGATTCTTCATCAATTTCTCTTTGGCCAAAGACAAACATAGACGTGATTGATACTCTCAGCTTCATGGATACCTATCAAGCGTTGCTACTCATTCTTTTTCTATTGCCAGCACTGACTAGCACTGCAAAGTTGACTAATCAATCGTGCGTTGCTTCAAAGTTGAGTATAAGCTATCCATTTTGACTTAAAAGCGATCCAAAAGGATGTGGTGATTCAAGATTCGAACTGGCTTGTGAAGATAATCACACTGTTCTTATACTTGGATGATGGCAGATACTACGTGCAGTCTATTGATTATTCTGTCGGTCGAATCAAATTGGTCGACAACGAGATTCACGAGGGTGACTGCTCATCTCTCCCCGTCACTTACTGTTATGGTCTAACTTGGATAATGGTTACTATTGGTTTTTAAATGATCGTTATGACAACCAGATAGCCCAAACACACCAAGTGTCGTCATTGTGAATTGCTCAAAACTAATTAGTTCTTCATTCTAAATCTCTACCAGTCCATCATGCACTATGGGGTCATATTCTTCCAACACATCATCGAGGTGGAACTTGTATGCTCTAATCAATCCAAAAGCATCGGATGTTAGGGATTTTTGCACCATTTGCAGTTGGATGGGGATATCAAATTATCCTAAGGGTGAAGAGCATATAAATAGTAGCTCCTACAACTACGAGCTAATCCATAACATCATGGCCGATGGATTTTTTTCTCAACTTTGGTTTCCCTATTGAGGGGACCCTTTCCCCGAACTTCCCTTCCTCTTGCATATTTGGTATCTATAGCATCTACATGGGTCAAGATTGCAGATACGACCCTTATAGTAGCTCCTCAGCTTTCTTTTGCGCCTTTGATTTCCATAACATCTTCAGAGGTCAGGCCTGCGGATACAAATACTACGAGGGCGGTAAGCATCGGTTGGCAATAAATTATAACCGTAATTTTGTATGATTGAGTACACTCTTTCACTTGCTACTTTCTCTTCAAAACTGGAATATGTAAGAAATATTTCGAATCCAAAAAAATCATGACAAAGTATACATTTTAATATAGGTCAACATCTGCGTACATGAAAGATTTCAGGAGTTTTGCGTTACATATTATAATCAAATTGTAGGAGTTAGCATCACGAAAGAAAAAATGACAGTAGAAGTCACCCAAACATTCCAATCATTAGCTGCACACATACATCTGTCTAGATTATTATACTATCCACAAAACGATAGAATTGCCGATAAAAAAGCCGGGGTCATTGGTTGAGCAGCCACATGACTAGTTTTTAGTAGACATAGAGTTTATATTTTGGCCACGCTATTTCTATCCCCATTCTGGTTAAGATATATATATTTTTTTCCAATTAAGTTATCACAACCCTCTTCTCTCTTCAATTTATTGTTTCCTTTTTTTATCAGATTAACTCACAAAACTGCCTTTATTTCTATCATCTCTCCTATTATCACTTATCCTAGAGAAGGTTGTTAAAATTATTTTATGATATCATAGTTTTAATTACAAAAGTTGCATAGAAGGTTAGAAATTTCTAGATATAATTTGAGGGGAACTTTATTTTAATGTTGAAATTAAAATTTGATCTAATTATCTAATGGATTTGGACATTCTAAGTTTTTTTTTTTTTTTTTTTGGAATAAGTTTATAGGTTTTTAAAGTTAAACATTTCTGTTTTGTGCATATTTTAAATATGGGGTAAAAGATTTATTTAGACCTTTATACTCACATCAGATTTTTTCAAAGTAAAGATTTAAGCATATTTTAAATTTTGATCAACTTGATATAAGATTGAATCTACAATCTACATTAATTACTTTCTTCATAGTAGGAGTAAAATAGCAAAAGTTTATTCCCTTTAGTTCTTTTGCTAATATTTAGATATGATAAATATGTTTGACATTTGATCATGCTTATGACAAATTAACCATTTTTCATATTTTGTCAATTTTTCTTTTCCATTTTTGATCGAGATCAGCTAGATAATTAAATTGAATTTTAATTTTCGATTGTTACATATAGTTTCGCTCATACTATTTGATAAACAAAGGCAATTAATTGTGTGTTCATAAGCCGTCATAAATAGAAATATCTTATGATTGAAAATATGAGACCATAAGTCAAAATTGGCTACATTCTCTTGGCGAAGTGATAAAAAGATGTATGGTTGGATGTAATGGAGCATTTACTTTGTCAAATTGATGAGAGAGATGATAGAAATAAATGTAGTTTTGTGGATTAGCCTCCTAAAAAAATAAATAATAAATTGAAGAGAGAGATGAGGTTATTTTGGTAAGTTAGTTGGAAAAAAAAGTAGTGTCTTAGCTAAAATGAGGGTGCAAATAGCACCGCCCTTTCTTATTTTATTAATACTTTCTTGATAAGTCGCTTAATTAATAATTCAAGAGATACTTGTGCTAGCAAATTCCCTAAAAAATTGTCTCCACGTATTGATAGGATAAAAAAAATAATCAATTAAAAATGAAAATTTCCGTTTCTCTATATTTGTCGACTGTTGAGAAAGAAAAGAAGTTTCTCATGTCGTCTATCATCTATAGGAAACAAAGCTTATTATTCACATACCCTTTTGGGATATGTTCACTAGAAGTCCTAAAACTTGTCATAAAAGTGTAATTGGGTCTTAAACTTTTAGAAAATGCAATTAAGTCTTAAAACTTATTAAATTAGTGCAATCGAGTTATTTCATTAACTCCGTCTAATTTGGCTAACGAAAAACACTAACATGGTCTTTTTTTTTTTTTTTTTACTTTCTCTCTCATATGTGACGCCAATGTAACATAAACAAGAAAAATAAGCCCAAAATGACGTTATATTGGACTAAATTTGATTTTCAATATAAATATTAATTAAATTAAAATTATATTATATTATATTAAAAATTAAACTAAACTAGAAAAAGGACAACAAACCAATGAGAGCCCTCCTCACTGCCGCCACTCCACCATTGCCAAATGGTGGGGCGAGGGTTGGCTAGCCAATGGCTGACAAAACTATCTGACTACACGTGAGGGTTGCAGCCCTCCCCCAAATTGAGTCAAGGGTTGCTGTTGGTTGGGCCGACATCGTTGGCCATTAGCCCCACCACAACGGTGGCCCTTGGCTCAATTTGGCGGGCCCTCGCTTGCATATGGCTAAGGTTGCCAACCGCTTCTTAGGGCATGACGACCTTGGCTAACCGTCACCATTGCTAGCCCTTTCTGGTGATGGTGGGATGATGGCTGTGTAGGACGCTCATTGGTATGCTACCTTTGCTATTTTTTAAAATAAAAAATTTAGTTTAATTTTAAATTTAATTAAATTAATATTTATATAAAAATAAAATTGGACCAAATCGATGTTGTTTTGAAGTTATCTTACTTGTTTTCGCCACGTTAATGCTATGTATGAGAGAGAAAGTAATAAAAACAACCACGTCAGCATCTTTCATTAGCCAAATTGGATGTAGTTAATAGAAGGACTTAATTGCACCATTTTAACAAGTTTTAGGACTCAAATGCATTTTTGAAGGTTTTATGATTTAATTGCACTTTTATGACAAGTTTTAGGACTTTTAGTGAACATATCCCTACTCATTTAAACAAAGTTGAACTTGCACAAAGTGGCTGAGTACTACTTTAAGTTCAACTTTATATCCTTGCAACTTTTGTTTTCTGAACTTCTTTTCCATCAATTCCTTTTCAAATCATTCATTCCTTCCACAGGTCTCGTAGATGATATGACTATTTGGACAATTGTGGATTTTATATCTCTGCTAGGTAAGCCACAATCATTTATTCTTAAAATAATTTTAAAAAATATTCTAACCTATTAGAATTTTCTTCAATGTATATCTATGCCGCGAAATTCGTAATTGGGATGCCATTTGTCATGATATTTTTAATCTACACTTATAGGAGAAGGCACTTAGCAATGGACAAGAACATCAAAGAATATTTGCAATCTCACAACAACTTTTTGCCCATAAGGTATTCATACTGGAATGTTAAGAAGATCATTGCAAATTTTAAGCACAAACTAGGAGAAGGTGGGTATGGTTATGTGTATAGAGGAATGCTCCGAAGCGGAAATGAAGTTGCCATCAAGATTTTGAAGCAATCCAAGGCTCATGGCCAAGATTTTATCAATGAAGTGGCTACTATTGGAAGAATTCACCATGTTAACGTAGTGCAACTCATTGGTTTTTGCTTTGAAGGCTCAAAGCAAGCTCTCATGTATGATCTCATGCCGAATGGATCTTTAGATAAGCAAATTTTCATTGAGAAAGGTGATAATTTTCTCGACTACAAGAAAATATATGAGATTGCTCTTAAGGTGGCAAGGGGGATTCAATACTTACATTGGGGGTGCGACATGCAAATACTACACTTTGATATCAAGCCTCACAATATTCTTTTAGACAAGAATTTCTCTCCAAAACTTTCTGACTTTGGACTTGCAAAACTTTATCCCACTAATCATAACATAGTCTCATTGACTACTGCAAGAGGAACCTTAGGATATATGGCACATAAGTTGTTCTATAGAAACATCAGTGGTGTATCTTTTAAAGCAGACGTTTATAGCTTTGGGATGTTGCTCATGGAAATGGCAGGTAGAAGGAAGAATATAAATGCAAATGGGGAACACTCAAGCCAAATTTATTTTCCATTATGGGTGTACGACCAAGTCAATGAATAAACAAATGTTGAAATGGAAATAGTAGTAGAGGGAAGGAAGGTGATAAAGAAGATAATAGTTGCACTTTGGTGAATACAATTAATCCCCAACCAACGGCCTTCAATGAGCAAAGTCCTAGAAATGCTTGAAGGGGAAATTGATGAACTCCTAATGCCTCCAAAACTGCTTATTTACCCACTTGATGTGCCAGTTAACAATGATGAAGCTAAGATGGAGCCGAAAACATTCTCAACTTCATTAAGTACTTCGATAAGTTATGCTAGTTTTCCTTTGGGAGATACCAATGATGTTTAGGGATCCATGCATAGTTGGATTGGAAATGCTTTGTGTGTATTTTTTGTATGTCCCACAATCAAGTATTATGTTGGGAAGGACATGAGAAAATTTAGCTCGACGGAGGTTACTTTAGAGATTGTTCTTCTAGCACTTAGGTTGATGGTGTGTTATTGTATTTCACATAGTTTTACTCTCTTGCATCCTCCTTCGAAAGGATAAACACATTGGTAAGAGGGCAAGGGCAGAAACGGTGGGGGGAAGGTGGCGGACGTTGAGAATTTTTCTCTCTCATTACGTGATTTAGGGTAATACCAACAAAAATGCAAATAACAATTTGCGATCTTACTATTTAACATGTTACTACCAGCGTATAACTCGATATAAGAACTATTCATTTCGACTTACAAATTCATTTTCAGAGAAAATATCCATGTATACATTTTACAAAGTAGACATCATTTATCTAAGCAAGAAACAACTCTTATCAAAATGGAAAAAGTCTTACCTTTGTCCCTCCCGGGGTCCAACCTCTCTCTCGATTTCCAGCAGCTTATGTGTTCAATCGCTCGTTCTCGTTCATTGGAAGGTGAGTTCTCCTAATTGTTTGGTTCGAGCTCTTCCCAAGGATCTCGGCTCGGAGATGATGAGAGGCAACCGGTGATAGCTCGACTCATCTCGAACTCGCCCCATATTTGGCGTCTCTGAGTCGGGTAGGGACCGTTGCAGTCAAACGCCCATCCTCGCACTTGGGTTGTCACTGTCGATAGCCTCTTTTGCTGTGAATGTAGCGTCACCTCCTGCCCTGTTCTGTTTTTGATTGGGATGGAAACCAAGGCTCCGTATCTCCATTTTTCCATATGGTTTCAGCTGCGTTGGTTCCTTTCATGTCGAGCATTTCCTGTGGTTCTTTTGGTTATAGTGGTGAGTTTGAGCTCTAAAACGATCACTGCCTCCTCCTTTATCCGTGCTCACCCCACGTTTGATATGATGCCTCAGTTAGTGTGCTTTTGAAAATGAGACCTTGTTTGGCTCTGTGAAAGCATATCTTGGATCTGTTAAAAGTATTTTCATCAACTTTGAGGTGTCCTCTGACTGATGCAGGATGAACTTGACACCAGAATGTTGGTTCATTGGAGCGCCATATCTCTTTTAGTCAAATGCATGAGAATTGCTCGATGAAATGTTTCTCAGAAGTGACGAAAGAATTAACTTCCGCTTCTGTTCGAATCCAAAGGCATGTCTGGTTGTGGTTAATTCAGTCATTAGTTGTTAAGCTTGATTTTTATGAATAGTGACGTCACGGCATCTTTGTATTCTGTTTGCTACATGCTGTGTTTCCTCCATTGAAGGTGATGCAGGGCCATCGTGACGGTGCACTTTGGAAATGAACTTGGTGAGTGAGAGCGTGTTTTGTTTTGGTGGATGTGGGCTTAAAATTAGTTTGATAGGTGCGGGCTTAGCTTGGGAATTTTCAGATATAGGCTTACTCTGGTTAAAGTCGGATTGGGCTCGAGTAAGAAAGCCCATTTCTTTCTAGGCTTCTCACGGTTTTATGTCCTAGGCCCAGGCCCAAGAGTCCAAGTTCAGGTCATTTTCAGACAGGGCCCCACGGCCCAGCTGAAGTCCCTCTTTTGTTAAAATATTTAAAAAAATTAAAAATAAGAAAATGCTTGGAAATAGGTCTTTATTAAATTTTTAAGTTTTAGCA
Organism: Eucalyptus paniculata subsp. matutina; assembly: GCA_017140255.1. NCBI lineage: Eukaryota > Viridiplantae > Streptophyta > Magnoliopsida > Myrtales > Myrtaceae > Eucalyptus > Eucalyptus paniculata. The sequence continues at coordinate 21,526,119 of CM029441.1, read as the reverse complement.
TTAGATGTGGCTTAGTTTTATTTGATTAGTATACATATAGCCTGGTCCTAATGGACTATCATTTCGAAGGACATTAAACTTAATTTGAATCTAACTCATGGGGATCATGTCCTGGGGCTTATAACAGGGTTATGTGTATTCTTTGCTCAATTTGTATCGGGTTTTCTTTTCTGCATTTACCTTAAAGTAATTTCAATACTTGGGTGTTTACTTACTGCACTGCCCTTCAATAAATTGTTTGTTTTTCACTTTCCTAGTATAGGTTAGGATTAGTTTAGACTTTGATGAAAATGAATCCTACAAAAACATTTGCATAATCATTTAGCAACTTTGGCGCCTTAAAGACTATAATTAGCAATCAGGATTGTGTGATCATTTAAACAACGATTTTCCAAGTTAGAAATACCAAAATGGCACTAATAGATATTAGTGTAATTAAGTCCCTAACCCTAGAATTTCTAGCTACGTAGGAATCAAGACATGTGTGCGAGAGTGAGAGAAAGAGAGACTTGAGTAGGAATTTAGGAGATAAAAATGGCCACTCTCGCACCTTTGTACTTGAATTACTATTTATAAGTTGTCATTTTGGTGAACTTTTGGGTAATGCTTAATGGGTAAAGGTCTTCGAATGATAATTGGATGAGATGGCTTGGTAAGTGACATTCATGTCACTTTTAGGGACCAATAAATGGTTAGCCGTTCAGATAGTGATCTTTTCACTAACGAGGTGATTTTAAGATGGTATCTTGTCAAGTGCTACCAACTCCAAAAAATAGAAAAAAGGTGCTATTGATCAAGCAACTTGAGCCTTGAAATCATGTTTTGATGGGTCTTCTTGTTGGATCGCGCACTTAATTCGTTGGCATAAACAAAAAACTTATTAGGAGTGAATGGTTAAAACCACCTCTATCAATCAATAGACAAAATTAACTCAAATCTCAGTCAACATTCTTCTACAATAATGTTGAACGATACATAATCAAACAACTTTCTTAGTTTTGACATAGGAGAGTGTATAAATCGCCTGACAAGGCTAAACAATGCTCTATCATGAGTTGGCTGGTTTGTTTGACTTTTTATTGGACAATTTCGTTAGGAAGTAATAAGGTAGACTCATGTTTATTGTCTAGTACTCGTTGATGATATATTTTTCTTTTTATGGGCCATAGATATATTGGAAATTCTAAAATTTATTATGGAATACAATTGAATCATAAAACTTTAAAAAAGTGTAACCAAATTCTAAAATTTGTGATGAAAATATAATTGAGTAATAAAACTTTCAAAAAGTGTCAAGTTCTAAAACTTGTCATGAATGTGTAATTGAGTCCTAAAACTTTTCAAAAAGTGCAACCAACAGAAGGACCCAATTGAACTAGTTTGATAAGTTTTAGGATTTATTATACTTTTCGAAATTTTTAGGACTTAATTGCACTTTTGTAATAAGTTTTATGACTTAATTGCACTTTTTAAAAGTTTTAAAACTCAATTACATTTTCGCGACAAATTTTGAAACTTCCTATGCATTTATATCATGAATTAACAACTAATTGATAATGCTATTGCTACTCAAGTCAATATTTTCAAGCTTGAACTCGACTCAATCTTTCAGCCAGTCGAACTTGTATTTTACCATGAGCAAAGAGAGAAAGATCTCAAAAGTTCAGTACATTCTGATTAGCTTTGTCATGTTCATGTCAGGATAAGTCTGTCCAATAATTTCTTTTAATAAACCTTGAACTTTGAGACCGACATATTCGAATCCAAAAGCCAGCTCTTCTCCTGGGAATTACTTGGAGTCAAATCTACTGAAGGATATAATCATGTTGGGCATACTATCTTACGCGTTCTTATGATTCCAACCGATCTGTTTTAGCTTTGTGAAGATATATTAATGTCAATCTCTTGAACTTCCTCGCACTGAAAAATTTATCTGCATCAGGAATTTACATATTATACATAAAGGGTTCTGGGTAATAAAAAAATTCATGAGTGACAGGGATAATGCATCCAAAAGAATGATATCATCTTTGGTTTGAAGAAATGAGCTCAGAATATTTACATACCATGAAAAGTACAAGTTACTCTTCTCCGATACTCAAGAAAATATTTCAGAGACATATGGCACCAGCACGGAGTTTGGAGAGCGTTGCCATGTCCACCATCGTAAATATTTGTTCTCATCCCTGATCACCAGAAGCTCCAAAGAGTAATGACTCCAGCGAATTCAACAAATTTGGACTTGCTTAGGCGGGCACCTTAGGAGGAATTTACCATGGACGCCCAGACAAAACTGCCTTATTCTACTGATGCCATGGAGCCTCACATGCTTAAACTGTGATGAAAGAAGATGTCCAGAATAAGACAGCTTGATATGACCGGACATGGCCTGGCAATCCATAAACCCCCTGAGATGCCGCACCTTTATACCTCTATTCAACAACAAGCTCGTCCTAGACAGTGACTTCTTCTCGAGTATCTTTGCCATCATGTATGCAGGAAGTCCTTGGAGATAATGGTGGCTTGCTTGGCAAACTGTGGACAGTCCAGGAAAGTCCCAGCTGCAGGATATCAGTCCTCTTCCACAAATGGATTTTCTTTGCTGGTTCTCCCATTTTCAGCAAATTGAGCATTCAATTTAGATTCCTGACTTTTTATGATATTAGCGTTCACCGGCAACATGAGGAGAGTATATTTCAACAAGTTAACCTGTCAGATGGTTCTGAAGAAGGTGCTCCAACCTGGCAGTCAGAGAATAACCAAACATAAGAAGTGTCCATAGAAGTAGCAACAAACAAGTTTCCCATCACATTTCTGCAAACAAATATTTTTTCTCTCCTCTTTTATGGCATCTGAGAAGTTTTTCTACATCAATAATATGATACAGTATACAGAGTGAAGGTAAACATATTTTTTTTCGCAGTGGCAAATCCAATTACTGATCATAAATTGTCTAAATTTATTTATTTCAATAAATGGCATACTGGTTTATGCTTAAAGACAAAATAATAATAATAATAATTTAGTAGGATTAGTTTATTGGGTTGTGACCTGTAGCAATTACGTTTTCATTATAGTAGGTTGATTTATCAGGAAAATAGAAGATAATGAACCCACTTCATTAAGCAGGTTAGGGAGATTTAAAGGTGGCAACAATAAAAATCTTTCAAAAAATTGAACTATATATATGCAGCTCTTGAGCAAATTAATCTTTTGTTAATATTTTTCATTTGTCAAAGTTGAATGGAGTTAATGGAAAAATTTGATTGCACCAACTTCATAAGTTTTAAGATTTGATTGCATTTTTTAAAAGTTTTAGGACTCAATTGCACTTTCATAATAAATTTTAGGACTTAATTGTATTTTTTTGAAAGTTTTTGGATTCAATTACACTTTCATAATAAATTTTAGGATTTTCAGTATATTTATCCCTTAAAGTATTAGATGCTACTACCTTTCTTTTCTATAATTCACATGGAAGTATCTTAAGTTTCCTTGATGGAATTTTGTTATGAATGTTGCATGCAGTAAGAAGTGCTTCTCCCCACAGATTTATTGGCAATTTCACTTGTAAGATCATGGCATTAACCACATTTACCAAAATTTGATTCTTTCTTACTACTAATCTATTTCATTGCGGTGTATAATGTGCACTTGCTTGATGCATAATGCCAATTTTCTTCACAAAATGCCAAACGAATGAGAAGTATTTTTCTCCCAAATCGTTTTTCAAAACTTTGATTTTTAACTGCAACCTCATGTATCTTGAACACATCAAAAGCTTTTGATTTCATACAATAAACAATAGTATATCTAGAGTAACAAAAAATAATATAATAACATAACAATTTCATCTTTAGATCTTTCTACCTTTGAGAATAATTTCTTAGTCATTTTTGCTTGTGAACATATTTCGCATTCCTTTTTATCTAGATTATGACATAATATCATACTACTTTTTTTTCACAGATTTCAAAGCGGTCAAGCAACATCAGATATTCTATTATGCCACAAGGATGATGACTCAACCATGTAAATAGAAACAAAAGTCTCAATAATACATGTCTATCAAGATTATGAGCGCTCAATGCAACCACTATCTCCATCTTCATGAAAACAACAATACCTTAAGATTGTTGAGAAAAATTGATTATTGATGATAATGAAGCAATATTTGATAATGCTTTGATGGGTGATGATGATCACTGTTCATAAGGTATTATTTGCCTTCAGTATTGTTGTCGTGGGGCTTAGAACAAATAGACCTTTAGGATATAAGTAAAATCTACAGAGAAATAAGTTGAACATTTACTTAATTTCTCCCTTAGAATTTCACCTTGAATGTATTATCAAAGTTGTGTGTGAAAAGAGAAGAAGAAAGAGTTACAAAGAAATTGTTGTTTGAATAGTTGTGATGAACAATAGATGATTTAGTGCTATGAACAGTTTTAAGGCTTCGTTTGTTTTTCGAAAAATGAATGATTTTGAAAATATTTTCTTAAAAACAATCCCTTATATTTCTTACAAATATGAATAAGAGAAAAATATTTTAATCGTCAATGAAATTATTTAGATATAAATTATTATTAATAATAAAAGTATTTTTCATTAGCTGATTATTTCAAGCTACATAAGTTATTATTTTTAAGAAAATATTTTTCAAAATATTATTTTTAGTGAAACAAATGTTTCTTTAGACGAATGGTTGTGCATAAAAAGGAAGTGACTAACTATGAGAGAGAGAGAGAGAGATGGACTTGTTTGTGGACGGGGTCGGGGTCGACCCAAAAATTACGTCGATAGAGTTGACGAAAAGTCAAATGACCCAAAAATTACGTCGACAGAGTTGACGAAAAGTCAATGGGAAAAATCATCTCTAATTTTTTTTATGGGTGTAATTGATCTGGATACACTGCATCTTTGCGTTGGCCGGCTGTGGACACGCCCCCCTATGAAAGCGCAAGTGATAGAGAAAAATCGTCTCTTGTTTTCTATGGGTGTAATTTCCCAGATGCACTGCATACTTGCGTTGGCCAGCTGGGTACTCGCCCCCTTTGAGGGCGCTGGACTTCTTTAATTTGTTGAATTGCGTGCATTTGTTAGGTTGACTGACTTGTGCTTTTTGTGCGGCGCAAGGCGACTCCAAAGTCGAGGATCATACCACCAACTCCCGATCATTTTAAATTGTGCCTCATCCGCGCACAAAAAGCAATTCTTCACTGATTTCTCTTTGCCCAAAGACAAACAGAAACATGATTGATGCTCTCAGCTCCATGGATACCTACCGAGTTTTGCTACTCATTCTTGTTCTAGTGCAAGCGATGACTGGCACTGCAAAGCCGAGTAATCTTACTTGGCCATGCGTTGCATCATCCTGCGGTGACATTCACAATATAAGCAATCCATTCCGATTGAAGAGTGATCCGAAAGGATGTGGTTACTCGAACCACAAGCCGGTTTGTGAAGGTAATCGCACTGTTCTATATTGGAATGGTGGTAGATACTATGTGTTATCTATCGATTATTCCATTAGAGAAATTAGATTGGTAGACGACGGGATTCAAAAGGGCAATTACTCGTCTCTCCCCCGTCCCCAGCCCCAGTTGACAGGTGATGATCAGCTCTCTGGCACATGGTACATCATGCTATCCAATGGCAAGTTCATTATTGTGAATTGCTCAAAGCCGGTTAGTTCTTCATTCTACATTGCTATTAATCCATCATGCATTGTGGGGTCGTATTCTTCCAACACATCATCGAGTTGGATGTTATATGCTTTGGACAATCCAACAGCATTGGATGTTAGGGACTTTTGCACCATTCGCAGCTGGACCAGGGTATTAGGTTATCCTAAGAATATTGAGCAAATAAATAGTAGCCTCTACAACTATGAGCAAATCCATAACATCATGGCCAGTGGATTTCTTCTCGGCTTTTCTTTCTTGAAAGACATGGTTTACTGCACTGATATATTCTATTTCCGTGACTACCTCGAGTATAAGGGTTGCAGATTCACCACCAAGAGACTTTTATTTGACCTCTTTGATTTCCCTAGCATCTTCGGAGGTCAGTTTTGCAGATTGAAGTTCTCTTATGGCAGTAAGCATCGATTGATAATGAAACTTTACCGCAATTTTGCATGATTGTGCACACTCTTTCACTTGCTACTTTCTCCTCAAAATTCAAATACGTAAAAATTATTTCAAATCCAAGAAAATCATGACGAAGTATACATGTTAGTATAGGGCAACATCTGTGTATTTGAAAGATTTCATGAGCTTTGTGTTACATATTGTAATCAAAATGTAGGAGTTGCAAAATTGGCAAAAAAGAAGAAGTGATATTAGAAGTCACCACAACAGACCCGTCATCAACTGCACACATAAATGAGTCTAGATTATACTTCCTTTCCACTGGACGATAAAATTCCCGCCGTAAAAAAAGAGGGTCATTATTCAAGCAGCCACATGACTAGTTTTTTGTCGGCATAGAGTTCAGATTTTCTTGTTTTCTTAATTAGTCACTTAACTAACATTCTAAGAAACACTTGTACTAGCAAATTCTGTAAAAAATTACATTTACCTAATCATGGAGAAACAAAACTATCAATTAAAAATGAAAATCACATTTTCTTTGTATTTGTTAACTGCTAAAAAGCAAAAGGAATTTCTTGTATCGTCGATCATTTATGTGAAACAAAGCTTATTATTTCTTGCAAGTGCACGCATCCCACTTCTCATATTCCTTTAGACAAAACTCAACTTGCACAAAGTAGTTAGCTACTACTCTGTTTCCTCGTGAGTTTTGTTTTCCAGACTTCTTTTCCTTCAATTCCTTTTCAAATCATTAATTCCTTTCACAGGTCTCCTAGGTTATATGATCATTGGGATAATTGAGGATTTTATATGTGTATTGGGTAAGCCACAATTTTCGGCGTATTTTTATTTTTGTGGAGGAAAGATTGTAATTGGGATGCCATTTTTTGGGATATTTCTAATATACATCTACAAAAGAAGACACTTAGCAATGGACAAGAACATCGAAGATTTTTACGGGCTCACAACAACTTTTTGCCCCATAAGGTACTCTTACTCGAATATTAAAAAGATCACTGCAAATTTTAAGCACAAACTAGGAGAAGGGGGATATGGTTCAGTGTACAAAGGAACGCTCCGAAGTGGCAATGAAGTGGCCATCAAGATTTTGAAGCAGTCTAAGGCCGAAGGCCAAGATTTTATCAATGAAGTGGCTACTATTGGAAGAATTTACCATGTTAATGTAGTGCAACTCATTGGTTTTTGCTTTGAAGGCATGAAACAAGCTCTCGTGTATGATCTCATGTCGAATGGATCCTTGGATAAGCAAATTTTCACCGGGGAAGGTGATAAGTTTCTCGATTACAAGAAAACATATGAGATTGCTCTTGGGGTGGCGAGAGGGATTGAATACTTACGTCGGGGGTGTGACATGCAAATACTACACTTTGATATCAAGCCTCACAATATTCTTTTAGACAAGAATTTCACTCCGAAAGTTTCTGACTTTGGACTTGCGAAACTTTATCCTGCTAATCATAGCATAGTCTCATTGAGTGATGCAAGAGGGACCTTAGGATATATGGCACCAGAGTTGTTCTACAGAAACATCGGTGGTGTATCTTATAAAGCGGACGTCTATAGCTTCGGGATGTTGCTCATGGAAATGGCAGGTAGAAGGAAGAATATAAATGCAAATGCGGAACACTCAAGCCAAATTTATTTTCCATTGTGGGTGTATGACCAAGTCAATGAAGAAAAAAGTGTTGAAATAGAAATTGTAGCAGAGGAAAGGAAGGTTATAAAGAACATGATAATAGTTGCACTTTGGTGTATACAATTAAATCCTGACCATCGGCCTTCAATGAGCGAAGTCCTAAAAATGCTTGATGGAGATATTGATGAGCTCCAAATGCCTCCAAAACCACTTATTTATCCACCTGATGTGCCAGTTAACAATGACGAAGCTGAGATGGAGCTGGAAACATTCTCAACTTCATCAAGTACTCCGATAATTTATACTAGTTTTCCTTTGGGAGATACCGATGATGTTTAGAGTTCCATGCATAGTTGGATTGGAAATGTTTTGTGTATTTGTTATATGTCCCTCAATCTAGTATCATGTTAGGAGGGACTTGAGATAGTTTAGCTTGACAGAGATTACTTTTGAGATTGTCTTCTTCTAGCTCTTAGGCTAATGTTGTGTTATTGTATTTCATGTAGTTTATTCTCTTGCATCCTCCTTCGAAATGATACACACATTGGTAAGAGCGCAAGGACAAAAATGATGGGTGAAGGTAACGGACATTGAGAATTTTTCTCCTTTGGTTCTGTTTCGGATAGGAGCGCCTCGGAGTTCACGAACTCTTTGGAGAATGATCTGGTCTTGATTCGTTCCGAGACATCTCCAAGGGTTTTCCCTTTTTAGATGGTTCGATTTGAACTTTCGATCCCTAGGGAAAATTGCAGAATCAGTGGCTGTTTATATTTTTGGTTTTCTTTGCTTCTGTAGAAGCTGCTGCGTCTGCATTTTGGGCTGGTTCCTCATTTTCCACAGCTTCTACAAACCAATTAGAATCTTCAAGTTGGCCATGGTTACCGTTCTGCGAACCGAATTTTCGTTTTTCGTTTTTCCAATATCTAGTTTTTTTGTCCTTAGATTATGCCACCAGACGATATGATATATATGACAAGTGTATACTAAATAAAAAAATCACTCAAATAATTTTTCACTTGATAATTAAAAAGTCGCCTTTTAAGTGCATTGCCATGCATTTTTTTTTCAATGAAGCTGCTGATCAAATGTAAGAATCTATTATGAACGACTCAGCATGATCTGTTCGCATGCACAATCAATGTATATTACCACAAAGTAACTAACTCAAGTTCAGTTTGGTCAACTCTATGTAAGAGATTGAGAGCCCCATCACTTCAAATGTCATTTCATCTTTCTAATCGGAACATTAGATGGTTAGCCACAGAATTTGGAAGCAGATAAAAACGTAAGATGATCTTTGCAGGCATCTGAATCCGCACGTTGGGGGTAAGTGTGCCGTAGCAACCAAAACATCACACTGGATGAAACATACAGATTCCTCCGAGGCCCCAATTCTTGAATAAATGGGATTGAATCAAGGAATTTGTTCTGCTGGAAGAAGAAATTGAAATGAGTGATGACTGAGGATTTTTATTAAAACCATTAAATGTTTAACACACAATCTTGGATTGGAAGGATTCATCTACTAATGAAACTGACGCAGTACCAGAAATTGAATACTGAACTTCTGTCAGTATCTCTACTTGTGGAGTAAATATTTTACACCTCCAATGTACCGAATGGAAGCCCAAAAACAAAACAAGTTGACCAACAATGAGCAGTCTTGAGTCCAATTCTGCACCAGTCCATTGACGATCATCATTATCTCGAAGATAGCAGCAGCTTACACTGGTCCATTATAAACAACCTTCGCAGTCGAGTACACCAACCTAGCATCATCTGCCAAGGAAGTTTAGGCACAATCATTCCTGGCCTCATAACATATTGGTTCACATCCATTTCCTAAAGATAATAGGAATCCAGCATCATGCTTAAACTAACGAAAGTTTTTCCAATTTATTCTGTTCGTGTCTTGGATAGCAAAATATAGCACAAAATGCAGCTCTACAGTATTCTCAGCACATTCATTAGCTTGTACCTATCGAGAGAAGATCTCATGTTCAGAAACAGCCTCTGCAAGTTGCACGATCACTTTCCTTGATGAGTCGCACTGGTTTCCATTACGCTAATTTGTTCCTTACCTACTCTACTGAAATTTGTTGAAATTAACACAACAAAAGAAGTAGAATCAAACCAAATTGATAGAATATCCAAGAATGCATAAATTTCCTGCTGTCTTTATTGAAAGAATATTCCTACCTGCAACTCCATTTAAATCAAACATCAAAGGTACGTTAGAATCAGCCTCGACGGTGGCTTTTGCTGCTGCAATACTGACTGAGATGGCTTGTATAATGTTCAAACCTTCACATACAGTGCAAGTGTAGCACCCACCAAGCTATTGCCAGGCCCAGTAAGCTTCTTAACAGATGCAGGAAGGCCGGGAAGATGCAAAGCAAAGAAACGAGAGGTTCCCTCAATATGTCTGGCATCATGAAACTTTCTCCACAACAGCTCTCGTCAATATACACCCCTCTTTAGAGCATAGAAATACTCCACGAGCGCCTATGGTTACTACTACAATTTTTATGCCCTTCTCAAGCGAAAGAATTATTGCGGGTTTTAGCATTTTGATGTGAGATTCTGGAGGACAATTTTTTCGCTCTTATACCTTACACTCAAACCATATAACTTCCCAGGAGATAGAGCATCTGCCATTGCAAAGAGCTCATCCTCCTTTGGAGATATGTAAGTTACCTGCGAAAAGCCCACTCCATTTCAGTAGCAGATCTTCAAGATGAAGCTTTCAGAATCTAGGAACTGCTTAATACCAATCTTAAACTATGCCCATGAGAGCTGAATTTCGTTTCTCCTAATGTCATATTGTTTTCATAGCTGAAAGGGATGCCAAAACCAAGAAGTCAACTATGTAAACCAGTAACGTTTTTTTTCATGCCTGATTGATATGAACTTGATGTGGTCAATTTTTTCTAAAAGTGAGATCTTGTCAAAGTTTAACAATATTACAAACAAGAATCAATTTTGCAAGATGTATGGTTTATTATTTCCTAGTTGATTTAAGAAAAGATTATGTGTGTATCACACTCAAGTGTATTCACTATGGAAAAGTTTCCTTCAACTCATCTAGACAGCAAATTAATATCCTAGTGGAAGCATAACATCGCCAGCCATCCTGACTCCTGGAAATGTAATTAGCAGGCTATGAATTGGACATGCATTATTAATGAAAGTTTATGCAAAGCCACTAAATTTTGATTTGATATGCTACATACAGAATTCTCCAACCTAAACAACAACTTTCACCATTTTTCTCCATATCCATGCAGATGGTAAGCGATTCTATGAAATATGTTGAAAACGACTGTTATCATTTTCCAGCGTACATAACTAATGGTCTGCATTAATCAATTTGAAGCACTAAACTTTTCTCATCATAGCATTTCCCATTTTGCTCTCTGTCAGTCTGGTGCTAAGGATGATGGTAATCAACTACTCGATTAGCAAACGAGTCAGAAATTTGCTATTGAGATCTAATGAATTCCATAAAATGTATTATTGAACTTATCCGATTATTTATCAACTTCAGAGTTAAACAAGTTTACTCATCACGTAGAAAACAGCACAAAAGAAAGTAAATGCACATCATAAGGTGAAGCACTCACATACTTCACAATAGAAGCAATTTTTTTTGGATTTGGCAACTGATACCGGTTCAAACCACAGAGGAATGTTATCTTCTGCAGCCACTGTGAACAAAATTCAAAGAAAAACCAAGTAAGTGAATTCTAAAGAACTTTCTATTGACTCAGAGCAGATCATATAATCAAGTCAGATGAAAAATCAAAGCAGGTCGAATCTTTAGAGTTACATCGACAAGAAGCTTCAAGAGCACGATCGTTGAGGTTAGCATCAACCATCACTACTGGAGCAGAAGAGATCTCGTATCTAAATTGTTGAATCCACTCAGCAGTGAGAAATTTCTCCTAAAGGTCAACTGTGAGTGCCTTCATGGATCTTAGAGAGAACACAAGTATGCCTGCTCAACCTGATACGTTTTTAGCAAAATTAACTTACAATTGACTCAAAGCTGGCAACACCAGCAGCTACCTCACCATTTGGATCGAGTACACAGCAGACCACAGCTGTTGTAATATCTTGGGTTTGAAGGATACCTGCCTTGGAAATGTCTTGTGTGTATTTGTTTTATGTCCCAAAATCTAGTATCATGTTAGGAGGGACTTGAGATTGTCCTCTTCTAGCTCTTAGGCTAATGTTGTCTTATTGTATTTCATATAGCTTATTCTCTTGCATCCTTCTTGGAGAAGATAAACACATTGGTAAGAGGGCAAGGACAAAAATGATGGGTGAAGGTAATGGACATTGAGAATTTTTCTCCTTTGGTTCTGTTTCGGATAGGAGCGCCTTGGAGTTCACGAACTCTTTGGAGAATGATCTGGTCTTGATTCCTTCCGAGACATCTCCGTGGATTTGCCCTTTTTGGATGGTTCGATTTGAACTTTCAATCCTTAAGGAAAGGTGCAGAATCAGTGGCTTGTTATTCTTTTGGATTTCTTTGCTTCAGTAGAGGCTGCTACGTCTGCATTTTGGGCTGTTTCCTCATTTTCCTCAGCTTCTACAAACCAATGTGAATCTTCAAATTGGCCATGGTTACCGTTCTGCCAGCCGAAATTCCTTTTTCTTTTTTTCCTTTTTTTCCTGTACTTAGTTTTGTTGTCCTTAGATTATGCTCCTTCACGATATGATACATGACAAAAATGTATGCTAAATCAAACAATCATTAAAATAATTTTTTACTTGATAAATAAAAAGTTGCCTTTTAAGTGCATTGCCATGCTCTTTTTTTTCAATGAAGCTATTGATCAAATGTAAGAATCTAAGGCCATGTTTAGTAAATTTTGGTTTTGTTCCCTGGAACAACTATTTCTGTTCTTTCGTTTTAGAAAACGTAAAAAAGAATAGAAACCTGTATGGTAAAATTTTTGTTCCTGAGAACAAAATATCTCTTTTTTTGTTCATGAGAATAGATTTAAAACAAAAATAAGAAGTAGAAAAAAGTAATTTCATATTCCCACGAACAATTTTTAAAATCTATTTTTTTTTTCTCTCTTCTTCACTTTTCTTTTTCTTCTTCTTCTTCTTCCTTTTGGTTGGTCGTCGGCTTTGGCCATAGCCGAGGTCACCGGCCCTCGATGATGCTAAGCCATAGCAAGGCTTGGTCTCACTTTGGCTAGGCGAGGTCGACCTTGCCCAGATCTAGCAAGGCCAACCTTGCCTCGCCAAGCCACCTCTAGGACGGCGTTGCCTGGTGGTGGTTGGGTGAGCTCAGCCTCGCCAGATCTAGGCAAGGTCGACCTTGCCTAGCCAAGGTGAGGCCGAGCCTCTCGTGGCCACGGCGAGGCTCGGCCTCACTAGGCTAGGGCGAGGCTAACCTTGCGCCACCTGGGTGAGGCCGAGGCTCGCCATGGCCAAGCTAGCCTCTGGCAAGCTCGCTAGACCTCGCCCAGCCGATCGTTGACTACGACGGTGGCCAGCAATTGGCCAAAGAAAAAAAGAGAATTGAGAAAGAAAAAAGAGAAAAACAAGAAAAAATAATAAAAGTATAAAAAAATTTAAGAATCCTACCAAACGTATTTCTATCTTGGGAATAGAAATTTTGTGAAGTTACTAAAAGCGTTTTTTACTCAGAAATTGTTTTCGAGAACAAAATAAAAAAAACAAATTATGATTAAAAATTGTTCATCGAAATAGAATTGTTACCAAACACACCCTAAACGATGGGAGAAGTACAGCCCAAGTGCCAAAACTTGACACGGAGGGACATTTAAGTGCCAAAAGTTAGGAAAATGACATTTAAGTGCCAAAATCGGAACAAAATGGACCACTTAAGTGTCAATTCGGCCAAAATCCGGTCAAAATGTTGACATGGCAATTTTTCAGCAAAATAAGTGCAAAACAGCATTGTTTTGCATGCTGACGTGGCTAGACAATGCAAAAACGACGTCGTTTTAATGCTAACATAGTAAAAAATTAAATTAAAAACTAAATTTATTTAAAACATTTAAAATAAAAATACAAATATTAAAAAAGAAGGGTCAGCCGCCTCCCCCCCCCCCCCATTTCTTTAAATTTTTAATTTTTTAAATGTTTTAAATAAATTTAATTTAATTAATTTTTATATTAATTATTTGCCATGTCAGAGACAAAACGATGCCTTTTTTGCATTTTCTAGCCACGTCAACGTGCAAAACGACACCGTTTTGCACTTATTTCGCCGGAAAATCGCCACGTCAGCATTTTAGCCAGATTGGCACTTAAGTGATCCATTTTACTACGATTTTGGTACTTAAGTGTCACTTTCCTAACTTTTGGCATTTAAGTGTCCCTCCGTATCAAGTTTTGACACTTTAGGTGTTCGGCACTCCTTAAACGACTGAGCATGATCTGTTAATTCGCACAATCGATGTATATTGCAACAAAGTACCTAACTCGTGATTAGTTTGGTCTACTCTATATAAGAGATTGAAAGCCTCGTCACTTCAAATGTCATTTCACCGTTCTAGTCGGAACATTAGATTAGCCACAAAATTCAGAAGCAGATAAAGACATAAGGAGATCTTTGCAGGCATCTGAATCGTAGGTTGGGGGTAAGCGTGCCGTAGCAACCAAAGCATCACACTACATGAAACATAAAGATTCCTCCAAGGCCCCAATTCTTGAATAAATGGTAAGGAATTTGTTCTGCTGGAAGAATAAATTGAAATGAGTAGAGAAATGACTGAGGATATTTATTAAAACCATAAAATGTTTCACACGCAATCTTGGATTGGAAGGATTCATCTACTACGAAACTGATGCAGTATTAGAAACTGAGTACTTCTGTCAATATCTCAACTCTACTTGTGGAGTAAATATTTTACACCTCCATTGTACCAAATGGAAGCCTAAAAACAAAACAAGTTGACCAACGATGAGCGGTCTTTAGTCTAATTATGCACCGGTCCATTGACGATCATCATTATCTTGAAGATAGCAGCAGCTTACACTGGTCCATTATGAACAACCTTCGCAGCTGAGTACACCAACCTAGCATCATCTGCCAAGGAAGTTTAGGCACAATCATTCCTGGCCTCATTACATATTAGTTCACATCCATTTCCTAAAGATAATAGGAATCCAGCATCATGCTTAAACTAATGAAAGTTTTTCCAATTTATTTTGTTTGTGTATTGGATAGCAAAATATAGCGCAAAATGCGGCTCTACAGTATTCTCAGCACACTCATTAGCTTGTACCTATTGAGAGAAGATATCATGTTCAGAAACAGTCTCTACAAGTTGCACGATAGCTTTCCTTGATGAGTCTCACAAGTTTCCATTAATCTAATTTGTTTCTTACCTACTCTACTGAAATTATTGAAATTAACACAACAAAAGAAGTAGAATCAAACCAAATTGATAGAATATCCAAGAATGCATAAATTTCCTGCTGTCATTATTGAAAGAATATTCATACTTGCAACTCCAATTAAATCAAATGTCAAGGGTACGTTCGAATCTGCCTCAATAGTGGCTTTTGCTGCTGCAATGCTGACTAAGATGGCTTGTATAATGTTCAAACCTTCACATATCAATGCAAGTGTGTTGAGAAAACTCCTACTAAATTTTGAAATTGACAAAACTTTTATATTTATATTCTTATTATTATTCTGAGGAATACTAAACTTCTGTGGAATTCTATCAAAGTCTATCTTACATCAGAAGTCTGCCCCATTCTAACAGAGAGCCAGATTGAACTCAAGTGAAGAATGAAAAAATAATTATACTCAGGATTATTGTTCTTTCAACAAGGATTCAGTACGAACAAGATATATCTAGCTTTTTGGTTGAAAATTTCACTTACCTTTTTAGAAATTATTGATGAAATCAATCACGGATTGGTAAAATCAATTTGGAAGACAAGTTTTTAGAAAGAATCTACTTATGGAAATAAAGATTCTGATTGTATGGGCGACTGGGATCATCGGACTTTCATCTTAATTTTCAAACGGCTCAAGATCTTTTTGATTGATTTTGTCCAACGGGTTGATTGGAAGAATTTCTCTGGATAATGGCAATGGTCATAAAAGTGTGAAGGGGTATTTAAGGAGGTTTTTCGGGTCATTTGTAAAAGAGCGTGAAAGTTATAATTCCAAAGTCTGAAACTTCTCAAATTACTTGTTCTTCATCGATAGTGCTCATACGTGTATTCGAGAGAGAGAAACACTAAGGAGTGACTTAGTGAGATAAAAAGAAATTCTTTACTCAGTAGTTAGTGTTATATTGTTGTAATTCTCTTTCGATTCATAGTGAAATCCAGCCAGAAAACTGTCAACGTGAGAGAGTGAACGTAGGCTTAATCTAAGCCAAACCACTATAAATCTTGTGTTCATTTTCTCTTTCCTGAACTCCTTTAATTTATTTGCTGTGATATTTTTCTGAATTTCGCTATATTTTAAAACATCTTATTTGAGTATGAATCTTTATCAGAAGTCCATTGTCTAACAGACTCAATTTAAAAGAAAAGTATTTTTACTGCATCTTTAAATAAATCTATTTTTACACATATTCACCTCCCTCTAGGTGTTTATACTAGCTCTTTCAATTAGTATCATAGCATGTGTGCTTACTTTATTGAAGTGTTTTTACTTCTAAGCTCAAGATCAGTATTTTGGCTCTAGGATTGATTGAAGGACAGAGCAATACTAGACCTCCTTATTTTGATGGAAATTAGTATAATGTGTGGAAGAACAAAATGACAACATTCCTCAGATCCAAAGATCCCCTGGAGTGGGATGTTGTTAAAAAAAGAATCAATCCAAAGGCAACATCAGCTTCAAACAAAGGGAAATAAGTGATAGAAAAAGATGCTGATGAATCCACACAAACTGAAATTACCAAGAGACAGGTTCTTGATGCACAATCAATTTATTCCTTATACTGTGCCTTATCTCCCACTAAATACAACATAATTTCCTCTTGCGAAACAACAAAAGAAGTTTGGGACATACTTCACGTCATTTATGAGGGGACTGATCGTATGAAGGAGACAAATATAAATATTCTTCTTGGACAATATGAGTCTTTCAGAATGAAGCCTGGAGAATCTATTTGTGATATGTTCAGTCACTTTATAGAAATTGTGAATAGCTTGGCTTTTCAAAATCAATCAATTTCTTGACCAATGAAAGTCAACAAACTACTATGTGGACTTTCAAAGAACTGAAATCATGTGAAGACTTAAATAAGTAAACTCAAAAGATCATGCCTCTATCAGTTGATGAACTAATAGGCACGCTTTAATCGTATGAAGTGCAGCAAATCAATGGTGAGGAAAATCCAAAAGGTAAGAAATCAATTGCATTAAAGTCTAACGTTGATTCTGATGATACAGATTCGGACGATGATATGGACGATGAGGAGCTGGCCCTTATGATAAAGAAATTCAAAAAACTAAACATAAAAGGAAAAAGGTTGAATTGGAAGAAGCAAAGCATGCAAAATTCCCAAAAGAGACCAATGGAAGACGTTGAAACTAGCAAGAACGTAATCTATTTTGAGTGTAATAAAAAGGGGCACATCAGACCAAACTGTCCCTTGTTGAAAAAGAAGAAGGGGAAGTTTGAAAAGTACAAGAAAGCTCTTAAAGTAGAAACTTGGAGTAATACTGAATGCGAAGAAAGCGAAGAGGAATTTGCAAACATATGTCTAATGGCTCACTCAGAGTCAGACCCAGAATCAGAAACAGACACTGATTCAGATTCTGATAAAGAATTCGAGGTTAGTTACTCAGAAATTCCTATTAAAATCTCTATGTATATAGATGAACTTTGCCTCAATCTTAAATCATCTCTTAAAAGGGTTTCCGAACTTAAAAAAGAAAATTCTAAGCTCAGGCAACAGGAAGTCTCTTGGAAAGAAAAGTTTGAAAATCTGAAAAGAAGTTTTGATGATTTGAAAGAAAATTCTGATTCTCTTTCAAAGAAAAATGTCTATTTAAAAAGGGAGATTTTAGATATTTCAAAAAAAAAAAAAAATCCAAATGATCAAAAAAATTGGAGAAAATTATTACAGCTAAAAGTGCTCTTAAATCTTCTAAGTGTAACATCTCATAACATTTTGAGAATGAATGTCCCAAAGTTTAGAGACCAATTAAAAAGGATTTGGCAAAGACTGTTTTTAACACTAACTCTCTTGGACCCAAGAAAATCTGAGTTCCAAAGAAAGTTTGAGTTATTCTTCTGATTGCAGGTCACTATTAAAAGAAAAATTAAATGGTATTTGGATAGTGGCTGTTCTAGGCATATGACATGATACTCAAGCTGCTTCATAAAGCTTGAAAGACTAAAATGAGGAAATGTTTCTTTTGGTGGAAACAGTAAATGAAAGATTATAAGATATGAAATAGTGAAGATTGGAAGTTTGACTATCAACAATATTTCCCTAGTAAAAGGTTTAAACTACAATCTTTTGAGTATAAGTTAGCTTTGTGATACAAGTTTTAGAATAAACTTTCAATAAGGTATTTGTTCTGGAATAAGTCAAGATTTTTCTCAATTATTTACTAGGCGAAGGCATGGCAACATATATCTTCTGGACGTAAATCCAGAAAACTTTCAATGTCTTATCTCAATACAAGATGAAGCAAGTCTCTAGCATCAAAAGCTTGGTCATGTAAATATGAAACAAATTGCCAGAATTTCTTCTAAGAAGCTGGTTCGAGGGCTTCCTAATTTGATTTATCAAAAGTCTGAATTGTGCACTCCCTATATCTTAGGAAAACATGTCAAAAGTGCTTTTAAACTAGTAAATCAGGTTTCTACCAGTCGTGTTTTGCAGCTTCTTCATATGGATCTTTTTTGACCAACAATAACTCAAGAGTATTGGTGGAAAGAAATACTGTCTAGTAATTATGAATGATTATTCACATTTCTCTTGGGTATTCTTTTTGGCAAGTAAGTCTAAAACTTTCTCTTATTTTTCAAAATTTACCAAGAAAGTTCAAAACGAGAAAGGTTATGCTATCTCAAGCATAAGAACAGATTATGGAGGTGAGTTTGAAAATCAAGATTTTGCAAACTTTTGTGATGAATCTGGTTTTTAACATGTTTTCTCTTTTCCATATACTCCAGAACAAAATGGAGTTATGGAAAGGAGAAACGGATCTTTACAAGAAATAACCAGAACTTTATTGATAAAAAGCAAAATATCTTCTCGATTTTGGGCAGAAGCAATCTCTACTACCTCTTATATAATCAACATGGTGTTTTAAGGCCTATCATAGAAAAAACTCCCTATGAAGTATATAAAGGGAAGAAGCATAATATCTCTTACTTTCATGTTTTTGGTTGTAAGTGTTATATCTTGAAGAATGCAAATGATCGATCTGGAAAGTTTAAAGAAAAATCGGATGAATGAATTTTTATTGGCTAGTCAATGTCAAGTAAAACTTACAGGATCTTTAACAAGAAGATTCAAACTATAGAAGAATCAATGAATGTCAGATTTCGGGAAAATATGTAGAATCAACCAAATCAAGTTCAACTTGAAGAGTCTGAACCAGTTCCAGACTCAATAAAGTCTTATTCCCCTAGAGAACTTCAATCTTCTGGAGAACAGCAACAAGCAGAACTAGAAGAATTAAAGGAAACAAATGATCAACAGAATGACAAATCAAATAACAACTGGAAGCAAAAATTAAGTCATCCCAAAAAACTCATCATTGGCAAATTAGATTGAGGAATCCACAATAGATCCAAAGGAAAAGAAAATTCTAGCGCATTAGCATTTATTTCAAAAATAGAACCAAAATGAGTAGAAGAAGCATTGTCTGACGAAAGTTGGATAGAAGCTATGCAAGAAGAACTCAGACAATTTAGCATTAATGATGTGTGGGAACTGATTCTTAAACCCAAAGGCAAATTTGTGATTGGAACAAAGTGGGTATTCAGAAACAAAATGTATGAAAAATGTAAAGTAATCATAAACAAAGCAAGGCTTGTGGCAAAAGAATACACACAAGAAGAAATGATAGACTACGATGAAACTTATGCACCAATAGCAATGTTAAAAACAATTAGATTATCACTTGTTTTTGCCTGTTTTAAAAAATTCAGGTTATTTCGGATGGACGTCAAAAGCTCTTTCCTTAATGAATTCATACAAGAAGAAGTTTATGTGGAACAACTACCAGGATTCGAAGATCCCAGAAAACCAGACTCTGTTTACAAATTAAAGAAGGTATTGTATGGTTTGAAGCTAACACCTCAAGTTTAATATGAAAGGTTAAGTAAGTTTTTAACAGATAATGGCTTTGAAAAAGGAAAAGTTGACACAACCTTGTTTATAAAAAGAGAAGAAAAGATTTTCTGCTTGTACAGATTTATGTAGATGATATAATGTTTAGATCTTCTAATGAAAATCTCTGCAAGAAATTTTCAAGATCTATGCAGGAAGAATTTGAAATGAGCATGATGGGTGAATTGACATTCTTTCTGAGATTGCAAGTCAGACAATCAAATAAATGAACATTCATTTACTAGGAGAAATATGCCAAAGATATTATCAAGAAGTTTGGAATGGAGAACTACAAGAAAACAGAAACTCCCATGTCAAGCTCATCAAAGCTCGACAAGGACGAAGGATGAAAGAAAGTAGATCAAAAGCTATACAAAACCATGATTGGTTCTCTTCTTTATTTCACTGCCCCTAGACCTGACATTGTATTTAGTGTGTGTATCTATGCTAGATTTCAATATGATCCCAAAGAATCACATCTAAGTGATGTTAAACATATCATCAAATATATTGAGATTTTTTCAAAGCTAAGTCTGTGGTATCCAAAAGGAGGAGACTTTAATTTACTTGGTTATTCTGATATTGATCTAGTTGGTTGTAGAGTCGACATAAAAAATAAGTCTGGTACATGTCAATTGTTGAGACAAATGCTGGTATCATGGTTCTCAAGAAAGTAAAGTACTGTGGCACTATCTACAGCAGAAGCATAATATGTTGTTCTTGGAAGTTACTGCTCACAAATTTTGTGGATTAGACAATAACTGAGAGACTTCGGAATAGAAGAATTCTGCACGGAAATTAGATGTGACAACACAAGTGCTATCAACCTTACCAGAAATCCAATTCTTCACTCAAGAGTAAAGCAGATCGAGATTCGTCATTACTTTATAAGTCATCACTTTATAAGAGATCATGTACAGAATGGCGAGATTAATGTTCAATTTATTGATTCAAAAAATCAACTGGCAAATATCTTTACACAACCATTGCAAAAAAGCTTATTTGAATCAATTCATGGCAAGTTGAATATTATCATTCCTTTCGAGTAAAGTCTATGGTTGATCAGACTCAACAACTCAACTTAAGAAAGTTACTTCAATCTGGAAATCTTTCTAATCCAAGAAGTTTATTTTATTTTGGCACGTAAAAACTGAACATGTATTATTATCTCTAAATCATTGCTTGCCTTTTTTATTTTTGGAAATTACAATTTTATTGCTGATTGTTCGGAATACATTTCAAATTTTTGGCAATTATCTTTTTAAATTGTTTTCCGAAAAGGCATTTTTTTTCTTTGTGTTGATTCATTTGCCCCATTTCGATTTCTTTAAATTCTTCTTATTTCTTTCAAGCATAGTGTTTTCAAACCCTAATTCTCAAACTCTCGTCTCTCTCTCGATTTTTTTCTCACGAAAACACTGCAAATTTCTTTCTCTCTTCCACTCAAGCATGTCGTCGAAGTCCTCCAAATCTGCAACAATGTCATTCCAGAGGAAATCTTTTCGCATTGCTAGTCACGGCCCTCGCAATATGCCTAAAGGACCAACTCATTTTGATCTGACTGGAAAAGATTCTCCCCAGAGTTCTCTTCATCACTCTACAGATGAGGAAGTTACACAGGAGGCAACACCCATTTCTATAAAGAGGCCTGAGGTACTTTTCAAACATTATAAGTTTTTGAAATAGGGTGGAAGTCCTATGAACTTTATCTCCAATTTGCTGAAAGACAATGGATATGGAAACGAAACTCTGTTTTTGAGAACGATGGAAATGTGAGGACTAGCGTCGAAAGGAACAACAGAGAAGGAATTTTTTAACTTTCCTTATGATCCTCGTTTTGGGTCAGAAAATCAACCTGAGAATAAAGATGACAATGAGAGAATCTTTATAAATTTCCAACCAAAGATGGGTGTGGCGGCTGAGATTACTAGAGAAAGAATGAAACTTTTTCGTTCAAAAGAGCATAAAAAGTTTATGCTCAAATGTTGAACAGAGGGGTCATAAACCCACAAGCAGTAGACTTTGACTTTCTGGATTCTATAAAGGTTAACTTGAGGGAGAAGTTAGCTAAACTTCAATTTGAGAAATTTTGTGCAGAGACATCTGAAGTATATCCTGAATTAACGGCATATTTTTACTCGAATCTGTCATTTTTGGATCAAACTCATATTCAATTACTATATGTGATAGAGTGTTTGATGTAGATGTGGATCTTCTGGCTGACATTTTGAGTGTAGAACAGAGTGGTTTTCTGCCCATAAATGTATCCATCAATCAAGCTACTAAGTTTCTCGTGAAAAACAGATTTCCGAGTGGGAGTATTACTTACTCTCAAATGCCTGCTTCAAACATTCTGTTGCATAAGATAGTGATCAATTGCATCAGACCCAAGGCTGCCTCTAAGATTGATGTTTCGAGGTTTAAGGCAAAGATAATGTGCGCAATATGCAATGGAGTTCCTTTTTTCACTCCCACATACTATCTTTTTGCACATGTACAAAACAGTGATGAAGGAAAAAGGGCAATTGCCCTACTCTGTTTTGATAACGAGATTATCCAAACACTTTCAGATTCAGCCACCTTCTCAACTTCGATGAAGGACTCTTGCTCCTATGAAAATAGGAATGAAAATGATTTCCAAGGTGAGGCTAAAAGATCTTGCTAAAGCCATGGATCTTTTGAAGAATGAATCATTTAGCAAAATCAAGGAAGGATCTGTTGCCGCAAAGAAGCGCAAAGGAAATGATGTTGTCTAGAAGATATCAAAGAAAAAGAAATCCATCCTTCTGTAGGATGAAGAGGAGGAAGATGATGATTTGACAATCTCTACCATCACTTTGCGCAATCTTCAAGATTTTGCTAATTCTGAGAGTTAGAAGAAGAAGAGGGTGAAAAGGAAGAAGAAGAAGAGAGTGATGCTAAAGAATCTGAAGAGAAGGAGGATGGGGATGAAGACTCAGAAGGAGACACTAGTGTAATACCAGAAATGGAGAAGACTGAGGAAACCAGGGACATTGCTGCACCTGAAGTAGAGGAGACTAAACCAGAGAAGCGATCTCGTGCTGGAAAGGAGAAGGTGCAAGAAGGAGAAGTTTCGTCTCAACCTAAAGGCACCAAAACAGGGGGAGAACATGAGAAAACTTCATTAGTTGCACCTACTGTTAGTGATTGTATCAGTAGATCTCTTGCAGATGCTGAAGATGTATTTACATCTCATTTCCCTGAAGTTCAAGTTGAAGATGAAACTTCAAGTCAAGGTAAGCAACAAACTGCACACGTTCAAGTTGACGTTCCTTCACTTCTGGATACTCCACAGATTCATTTTGCTAAAGCTAGTGCCCAAACCGAACCTAAAGCAAACTATCCACGGATAGTAGAACTCCTTTTGGAGATAAAGGCACAACAATATGCCATGAAGTTTGAGATTCAGAAGTTACATGCTACTTTAGGATCTACTTTAGAATTTCTTACAAGCAATGTACAGTCTCTTGACACTCAAGTTTAGACGCTGAATTAATAGGCTTTGCAAACTGTAGCCAAAGTGGAGAATGTATATCATCAGTGCCTACATAAGCTTGAGGAGACCGTGCAGTCATTGGAGAATTTCCGACTTGTTCACATTCCAAACCAGCCCTGATGATTTTTTCATTCACTCTTTTTATTCCTGACTAACTTTATCTTTTTGCTGATGACAAAAAAAGGGGAGAGTGAAAGTAGATTTAAAGTTCTTGTTTCGATCGTTTAAACTTGGTTGTGTGGTTTGAACTTGTGGTTTGAACTTTTGTGGTGCTTGAACTCTAATTGACATTGTTGTTGCAAAATTGTTAAGACTAATATGTTTTGTGGATGCAGATTCTATGTTATTCAGTTCTATAATGATATATTCTTATTATAAACTATCATATACTGCTAAAGTGTTGTTTTGCAGGATATAATGTTTAAATCTGCATGAAAAACCGTAAAAAAATAAGGAGATTGTCGAGAAAAATCCTATTAGATTTTGAAGTTAACAAAACTTTTTTATTTCTATTCTTCTTATTCTGAGGAAAACTAGACTTCGATGAAATTCTATCAAAGTCTATCTTACATCAGAAGTCTGCCCCACTCTGACAAAGACCCAAACTAAACTCAAGTGAAGAACAAAGAAATAATTAGACTCAAGATTATTGCTTTCAACAAGGATTCAGTACAAACAAGGTATATCTGGCTTTCTGGTTAAAAATCTCACTTACTTTTTTGGAAATTATTGATGAAATCAATCACAAATTGGTAAAATCAATTTCGAAGACAAGTTTTTGGAAAGAATCTACTTATGGAAACCAAGATTTTAATTGTATGAGCGACCGAGATCATCGGACTTTCATCTCAATCTTCAAACGGCTGAAGAACTCTTTGATTGATTCTGCCCAACGAGTTGATTTGAAGAATTCATCTGGATAGTGGCAATGGTCATAAAGGTGTGAATGAGTATTTAAGGAGGTTTTTTGGGTCATTTGTAAGAGAGTGTGAAAGCTAGAATTCCAAAGTTTGAAGCTTCTCAAATCACTTATTCTTCATCGATAATGCTCATACACATATTCAAGAGAGAGAGAGAGAGCACTAATGAGTGACTTAGTGAGAGAAAAAGAAACTCTTTACTGAGTAGTCAGTGTTATATTGCTATAATTCTCTTTCGATTCATAGTGAAATCTAGCCAGAAGGCTGTCAACGTGGGAGAATGGACGAAAGCTCAATCTAAGCCGAATCACTATAACTCTTGTATTCATTTTCTCTTCCCTGAACTCTTTTAATTTATTTGCTGTGATATTTTTCTGAGTTTCACTATATTTTAAAACATCTTATTTGAGTCTGAATTTTTATCAGAAGTCTCTTGTCTAACAGACTTAGTTTAAAAGAAAAGTATTTTTATGCATCTTTAAATAAATCTATTTTTACACTTATTCATCCCTCTCTAGGTATTTATACTAGCTCTTTCAAAGTGTAGCACCCATCCAGCAATCGCAAGCCCCAGTAAGCCCCAGTAAGCTTCTTAACAGACGCAGGAAGACTAGGAAGATGCAAAGCAAAGAGTCAAAAGGTTCCTTCAATATGTTTGGCATCATGAAACTTTTGTGAAGGGCAATCAGATGAGATCAATTTGTGGAGTTCTGAACTAATGCCAAGGCATTGGGTTTCTCCACAACAACTCTCGTATATGTAGACCCCTCTTTAGAGCATAGAAATACTCCACGAGCGCCTATGGTTACAACTACAATTTTTATGCTCTTCTCAAGCAAAAGAATTACTGCGGTTTTAGCATACTGATGTGAGATTCTGCAGGACAATTCTTTTCGCTCTCATACCTTTCACTCAAACCATATAACTTCCCAGGAGATAGAGCATCTGCCATTGCAAAGAGCTCATCTTCATTGGGAGATACGTAAGTTACCTGCAAAGAGCCCACTCTGTGTCAGTAGCAGATCTTCAAGATGAAGCTTTCAGAATCTAGGGGCCGCTTAATGCCACTCTTAAATTATGCCCGTGTGAGCTGAATTTCGTTTCTCCTAATGTCATTTTGTTTATATAGCTGAAAGGGATGCCAAAACCAAGAAGTCAACTATGTAAACCAGGAACATTTTATTTCATGCCTGATTGATATGAACTCGACGCGGTCAATTTTTCCTAAAAGTGAGATCTTGTCAAAGTTTAACAATATCACAAACGTGAATCCATTGCATATGATGTATCGTTTATAATTTCCTAGGTGATTTAAGAAAAGATTATGTGTGTATCACACTTAAATGTATTCACTATGGAAAAGTTTCCTTCAACTCATCTAGACTGCAAATTAATATCCTAGTGGAAGCATCACATCACCAGCCATCCTGACTCCTGGAGATGTAACCAGCAGGCTATGAATTGGACATGCATTATTACCGAATGTCTATGCAGAGCCACTAGATTTTGTTTTGATATGCTACATGCAGAATTCTCCAACCTAAACCACAACTTTTACCATTTTTCTCCATATCCATGCAGATGGTAAGCAATTCTATGAAATATGTTGAAAACGACTGCGCTATCATTTCCAGCATACATAACTAATGGTTGGCGTTAATCAATTTGAAGCACTAAACTTTTCTCATCATAGTATTTCCCATTTTGCTCTCTGTCGGTATGGTGCTAAGGATGATGGTAATCAACTACTCAATTAGCAATCGAGTCAGAAATTTGAGATTGAGATCTCATGAGTTTCATAAAATGTATTATTAAACTTATCCAATTGTTTATCAACTTCAGACTTAAATAAGTTTACTCAGCACATAGAAAACAGGACAAAAGAAAGTAAATGCACATCACAAGGCAAAGCATTCACATACTTCCCAATAGAAGCAAATTTTTTTGGATTTGGCAACCGATACCGATTCAAACCACAGAGGAATGTTATCTCCTGCAGCCACTGCGAACAAAATTCAAAGAAAAACCAAGTAAGTGAATTCTGAAGAGCTTTCTATTGACTCAGAGTAGATCATATAATCAAGCCAGATGAAAAATCAAAGCAGGTCGAATCTTTAGAATTACGTGGACAAGAAGCTTCAAGAGTACAATCGTTGAGGTTAGCATCAACCATCACTAGTGGAGCAGAAGAGATCTCATATCTAAATTGTTGAATCCACTCAGCAGCGAGAAATTCCTCCTAAAG
Source organism: Eucalyptus paniculata subsp. matutina (assembly GCA_017140255.1). Classification (NCBI taxonomy): domain Eukaryota; kingdom Viridiplantae; phylum Streptophyta; class Magnoliopsida; order Myrtales; family Myrtaceae; genus Eucalyptus; species Eucalyptus paniculata. The sequence continues at coordinate 21,499,371 of CM029441.1, read as the reverse complement.
GTCAACCGTGAGTGCCTTTATGGATCTTAGAGAGAACACAAGTATGCCTGCTCAACCTGATATGTTTTTAGCAAAATTAACTTACAATTGACTCAAAGCTCGCAACACCAGCAGCTACCTCACCATTTGGATCGAGTACACAGCCAGCAGTTGTAATATCTTGGGTTTGAAGGTACCTGCCTTGGAATTGCTGAGTTTAAGAATGAGAAGCACATTCATGAACAGTACATGCATCTCTATAACTTATTTGAAGCCAAAAAAAGAGGAGAGTAGCTAGTTCATTGTTATAGCGAAGTAAAAGAGAATGCTTAGAAGAATTAATATGTGTGTACTTACCCGTCTGTAAAGGTAAATATAGCAACATTTCACCACTATTATCTATTTAGCAGATTTTACTAGGTATGTCAGACAAGCAGTTAAACTGAGCATGTTAACCTTCAATAGGACGCCCAGTAGATCTCCAATGCTCCAAATAGTGATTCCCTGATACATAGGGCATAGGATAATGTTAGCAAAATTGTGGGAAGACACAGAAACCTCAACAAGAAAACAGATAAATAAAGAAACGACAGAGAATTTGCCTGTCTTGGCAAGTGACCTACAACCATGCATAAAGGATGAACAGACATTCACTACATCAAGGTGGAGCAAATAAAAAGAAAAGCATTCTCAAATCTTAGTACCTTTAATATATACAGTTTACTCGCAAATTCTCAATCTGAAAAGTGAAGACAACATTTGGCAAAATCCTAATGGCCAATTCTAATCCCTCGCAGACCTCCAAAAAGATCTTTGATATAGCTAGTACGAGTACCTAGAGGGGGTGAATAGGTATATAAAAGATTTTTCTTGATAATTGCACAATACTTAGACAGTTGAAGGATTTGCGACAAGTAATAATCAACGTAAGACTGAGTAAAGGAAAGAGAGAATTGAACACGCGGTTTATAGTAGTTCGGCTTGATTCAAGCCTACGTCCACTCTTCTGCACTGACAGCCAATTGGCTGGATTCCACTATGAACAAAGAGGTGTTACAGCGTTGATCTTCCTTGATTTCTAGGTGTAGATGATCTACCACACTCGCTCAAGGTATCACCAAGTATAGACACTCTCTGTACACTCTCTGTGTATACAATTTCGCTCAAACTGTATCGACTAATAATCAAGGTGCTTCAGACTCTGGAATTTCTCTATCGATCACGTACTCAAACAACTAGAACGTCTTCCTTTTTATATTCCTTTATGCCATCATACCCGTTGGCACTTACCAAAGGAATTCCTCCAATCTACCCGTTGGACGGAATCAATCAAGAAGATTATTCGAGCTAGAAAAGGAACCTGACGATAGCCCATCAATCCTGTTCGCCCATACAATCAAGATCTTGGTTTCCAAGAATAAAACATTCCAAGAATATTTCGTCGACCACCGGATCTTCAATCGATCTAGATACGAATAAAAGAATCCGTTATATTTATCCAACCGAGAGATCTTCTCCAGAGGATAGGATTAAATCCTCAACCATATACTTCGGCTCTAGATTTCCTTCGTCACTGGATTAGAAAGACTGTCAATGAGAATAGTCTTGAGTCTTAACTCTTGAGTCTTGAGTCTTGAGTCTTGAGTCTTGAGTGCTGAGTCTGGTTATCAACAAGTCTTCAGACTTTAAACAGATGGTCTGCAAAGATCCAGACTAGACTGATAGAAACGTTTTGTCAGCTTCAAAATATTCTAGAAAGATTTCTCCAACAATCTCCCCCTTTTTGATGGTGACAAAACTTTCCTGTAGATTTGAACAACTTTGACCTGCAAAAACATTTCTTAAGTAATATGGCTATCTCATAAAGATTAATAAAACAACCAGACTCTGCATCCACAGAAAATTGGTTAGTCTTTCATGAGTAATACCATATGACAACACTTGATATAAATGCAAATAGTCAAGCATCAAAATCCACAGCCAATTCAGTCAAATTCAAGTTCACTCAAGTCAAGTCATACTCAAAAACAAACATAACCACAAAAACAAATTTAAAGTCAAAGTTTAAAGATGGTTGGTTCAAATTGCTTCTCCCCCTTTTTGTCATCATTAAAAAAGGTGAGAAAGGAGTCAGGTTTGCTTGGGAATGCGCACGATCTGGAAATCTCCCATGGACTGGACTATGCCTTCTAGCCTCTTCAAGTCTTCCCTTAGATGAGCTACCTCCTCTCCTTTGGCATTGGCTTGAAGTTGTAGAGCTAGGTCTTTCATTTTATCCTCCAGGGTAACTGAAGATGCTTGTCCAGCATTCTTCATGGCTTGAATTTCACAGTCCAGAGCATAGATTTGGCCTCGCATTTCCAGAAGAACATCCATGATACGACGAAAATCTGCAGAATTGTCCGTCTGTGTACTTGCATTTGCTTTCTCAGATGGAGTGAATGCAGACGATGGCGCTTCTGTATAATCTTGTAGATTTGGTGTTGTCGTATCGTGTCCTTCTTCAGGCAATTGGGAAGCCTGAAACTCATCTGGATCTGCTGGAGATTGTCTTAGACCTTCACTAATGGCATCATGAGGTGTGGACCTTTCTTGCTCGCCAACTCCCCCTGTCTCTAGGACATCAAAAGGGGAAGAGTGATGATCATGCTCTTCTGTATTTTGATTCCCCTTCTCTCCAGATTCAGCTGCAGACTTTTCTTTCTCTTCTTCTCCTTCTTCTTCAGCTTCTTTCTCCTTCTCTCTCTGCTTTTCTTCTTCTCTGTTCTTGGCTTGCTCCTCTTCTTCTCTCAGTTTCTTCTGAAGTTCTGTCGATTGAGGTACAGAACGTCTGGTCCTTATCAATGCAGTGATTGTGAGATCTTCCTCCTCATCTTCATCCTTCAAGATGAGAGTTTTCTTCTTTTTTGGATGGGGCACCAATGGCCTCCTTCCCTTTTCTCTTTGAAGCAGACGGTACTAGAGTCTTCACTCTGAATTTTTCCATTGCCTTGGAAAGTTCTTTCAGACGCATCTTCGTTAACATCTTCAAACCTACCACCATCTTATCGCACGGTCGAACACAAAGTGTATGTGGTGGTTCAATATTCATGTGTCTGAAGATCTTGGTCACCAGACCTGGGTAAGGCAATTGTCCCTTGTCCTTCGACATTGCTCTGTACATGTGAAAGAGAATAGTGTGAGGGAGAGAGAACTTCTTCCCTGAGTTGATTGCGTACATCAATTTTGCTTCAGAATTAGACACATCAGTCTTTGATGTAGATATGGGCCTGATGCAATTGATCACAATTTTGTGCAGCACAATATTGATGGCATGCATCCTTGAATAAATGATTCTTCCCTCGATATCTCTATCTTTGACAAGTTCCATTGAGGCACGAGCAACTGAGACTTTGACTGGTTGATAACGTCCTCGTTCAACTCCAATTATGTCCGCCAACATGTCCACGTCTACCACATAATCCTGGTCTCTAACACTGAATGATATTCTATTCGCATCTAGAAAGCTAAGATTCGAATAGAAATATGCTGTTAACTGCGCATAACCGTCTGTGGTATCGGTGCAGAATTGCTCAAGTTGAAGCTGTTTGAACTTCTCTCTTAAGTTCACATTAACAGCATCCAAAAAATCGAAATCGACACTCCTAGGGTTTATCACCCCTCGTTTCAGCAGTTTGAAGAACAAATTCTCTTGTTCCTTTGATTTAAATAACTCGATTTTCTTTCCCTTCACCTTTGCAGCAATACCCATTCTAGGTTGAAAATCACTGAACATTTTATCATCGTCGTTTCCTTCAGTCGAATTAGGTCCCGACATACGAGGGTCACTGGGAATATTCGCAAGTGCTTCCTCTGCTTTACCCTTGGGAGCAATTCTCAAATCCTCCATTTTTCTCAGAAAGATATACTCATTCCCATAATGCTTATCTTTGAGAAAATCATCCACATATTTTAATGGAGTTCCAGTACTTTTCAACGCACAGTAGAGTTTGTAAATAAATGAGGGTTTTTGGACTCTTACAGGGTCTGCGTCCTCGATTATCTCTTCTTCCGGTTGTTGACCCGCACCTTGTGGGGTAGATGGCGTTGAGTGACATGGTGGAGAGTGAATCGGGCTCTGTTGCTGACTCGATAATTCTTCCTCTTCGGTGAGATCGAAATGGGTAGGTCCCTCCTTCATTCTCTGTGGTCCCCTGTTCGCGATTCTTGAAGACTTCCTCGAAGAAGACATCCTTCCTTGTCGCTGAAAGATTCCTTTGCTTGCTTTCCCAAGAAAAGATGACAACTTTCTCGAAGATGAACACGAAGTAGAAATCGGATTGGGAGGAGAATGCTTTTTAGGGTTTTGAAGATTGGAAAATGAAAACTGTATATATATAACTCAGTTTTGAAAAAGGGAAGTTCAATCGGCACAAGGAAAGTGTACGAACACTTCTTTTTAAAATCAATAACTGCCAAAATTAATCCTTTTGAAAAGACAAGATTTCGTTTTTCACGGAGACTACAAAAAATAACTGAACAAAAGATCATACCTTTTCGAGTTTAGATAGAATAGCAACTTACAGTCTATAGCCATCAATGTCTGAGTCTGAGGATTTAGAGTCTGAGAGATTAGAGTCTGATGATCATCAATTTTCTGAGTCTGAGGGTTGGAGAGTCTCTAGACTTTAACTTCTTCGAGCTTCAAAATGTTGAGTCCGGAACGGATAAAATCGAATTGATTTTTCTCCAAAGGCTTTGTGAATATATCCGCTAGTTGACTTTTTGAATCAACAAATTGAATCGAGATTTCTCCATTTTGAATATGATCTCTAATGAAGTGATGTCGAATCTCTATATGCTTTGCTCTTGAATGAAGAATTGGATTTTTGGTGAGATTGATTGCGCTGGTGTTGTCACATTTGATTTCTGTGCATGATTCTTCAATCCCAAAGTCTTGTAGCTGTTGTTTTATCCATAGAATTTGCGAACAACAGCTTCCAAGAGCTACATACTCTGCTTCTGTTGTTGAGAGAGCCATAGTGCTTTGTTTCCTTGAAAACCAAGACACTGTCCTACTTCCAAGCAACTGGCAAGTTCCTGAAGTACTCTTTCTATCAACTCTGCAGCCGGCCAGATCTGCGTCTGAATATCCCAGAAGATTAAAGTCTCCCTTCTTAGGATACCAAAGACCGATACTTGAAGATGAAGCAACGTATTTAATGATACGTTTTGCAGCACTGAGATGGGATTCTCTAGGATCTGATTGAAACCTAGCACAGATGCAAACACTCAACAAAATGCCAGGTCTAGAAGCAGTAAGATAAAGAAGTGAACCAATGATGCTCCTGTACAGCTTTTGATCAACTTTCTTCCCTTCTTCATCTTTGTCTATCTTCAAAGAACTTGACATTGGTATATCAGTCTTGCAATTTTCCAATCCAAACCTTTTGACAAGATCATTAGCATATTTTTCTAGGTAAATGAAAGTTCCTTCCTTCAATTGCTTTACTTGAAGACCAAGAAAGAATATTAATTCTCCCATCATACTCATTTCAAACTCATCCTGCATAGACTTAGAAAATTTCTTGCATAGACTTTCATTAGAGGATCAAAAAATAATGTCATCCACATATATTTGAACGAGTAAAAAGCTTTTGTTTTCCTTTTTGATAAATAAAGTAGTATCTACTTTACCTTTGACAAAACCATTCTGTAATAAGAACTTACTTAGTCTGTCGTACCAAGCTCGAGGTGCTTGCTTTAAACCATACAAGGCCTTTTTCATCCCGAAGACCGAGAGTCTGGCTTCTTTGGGTCTTCAAACCTAGGTGGTTGTTCCACATATACTTCCTCTTGGATAAATCCATTTAGGAAAGCACTTTTGACGTCCATTTGGAATAACCTGAAATTTTTATAACAAGCAAACGCAAGTAATAGTCGGATAGCTTCTAACCTTGCTACAGGAGCGTAAGTCTCATCATAGTCTATTCCTTCTTCTTGCATGTATCATTTGGCCACGAGTCTTGCTTTGTTTCGTACGACTTTTCCTTTTTCATTCATCTTATTTCTGAACACCCATTTGGCTCCAATAACAGTTTTACCTTTCAGTTTAGATGTCAATTCCCAGACATCATTAATGTTGAACTGTTTGAGCTCTTCTTGCATAGCTTCGATCCAGCTTTCATCAGATAAAGCTTCTTCTATGCTTTTTGGTTCAATTTCAGAAATGAGAGCCACAGCACTAGACTCTTCACGTCTTTTAGATCTGGTGCGAATTCCTTCATTAATTTCGCCGATAATGAGATCTTTAGGATGACTAGACTTGTGCTTCCAGTTACTGGTTGATTTGTCTGGATGATGATCTCTTTCTTTATTTGAATCTTCATGAACATCTTGATGCTGGTCTTTCAGAGTCTGAGATACTTCTTGAGTTGTGAGCTTTGTAAGGTCTGGAGCAGGTTCAGATTCTTCATACTGAGTCTGACTGGATTCATCTTGCATAGAGTCTTTAAATTTGACATTCATTGACTCCTCCACAGATTGGCTCTTCTTGTTATAGACTCTGTAGGCTTTGCTTGATGTAGAATATCCAAGGAAGATGCCTTCATCTGATCTTTCTTCAAACTTACCAACTCGATCTTTTGCATTTTTCAATATAAAGCATTTGCAACCGAACACATGAAAGTATGAAACAATGGGCTTCTTACCTTTGAATAATTCATAAGGGGTTTTCTCTAGAATAGGTCTTAAGAAGACTCTATTGATGATATAGCATCTTTGTTGAAACAGACTTCAGCCCAAAATCGTGAAGAAATTTTACTTTCAATTAAAAGAGTTCTAGCCATTTCTTGAAGAGATCTATTCTTTCTTTCCACAACTCCATTTTGCTGAGGAGTGTATGGAGAGGAGAACACATGCTTAAATCTAGATTCATCACATAATTTTGTAAAATCTTGATTTTCAAATTCACCTCCATGATCTGTTCTTATACTGGAGATAACACATCCTTTTTCATTTTGAACCTTTTTTAGCAAATTTTTCAAAATATGAGAAGGTTCTGACTTACTTGCAAGGAAATATACCCAAGTAAAACGGGAGTAATCATCCACAATTACTAGGCAATATTTCTTACCTCCAATACTCTGGGTTCTGGTTGGTCCGAAGAGATCCATATGCAGCAGCTGTAGTACATGATTAGTAGAGACATGATTTATTGGCTTAAATGAATTTCTTACCTGCTTTCCCAGAATACATGGTGTGCATGGATCGGACTTTTGGTATGGTAATTTGGGTAGACCTCGAACAAGCTGTTTTGATGAGATTTTGGCTAATTGCTTCATGTTGACATGACCAAGCTTTCTGTGCCATAAGCTTGCTTCATCTTGTATTGAGATTAGACATTGTGATTCATTTAGTTTCATGTTTAAGAGGTAGATATTTCCATGTCTTCGACCCATGAAAGACTGAGTAGAGTCTTTTACTGATTCCAGAGCATATTCCTTCTTGAAAGGAGATCTTGAAACCAGTATCACACAATTGGCTAATGCTGAGAAGGTTATAGTTGAGTCCTTCCACTAGAGAAACATTGCTTATTGTGAGATTTTCAATTTTCACAGTTCCAAATCCCATAATGCTTCCTTTGCCGTTTCCTCCAAATGAAACATTTCCACCATTTACTTGAACAAGCTTTATGAAGCAATTTGAGTCTCTGTCATGTGTCTTGAACATCCCATTTGTCAAGATACCACTTTACCTTTTTCTTGACGGAGACCCGCATTTAAAAGAGAGTCTCAAGCTTTCTTTGGTACCCAAATTTTCTTGGGTCCTTTGGTGTTAGTAGGATAAACATTATTAGGCCATACTTTCTTAACAGGCTTCCAAACCATAGGACACTCTTTTTCAAAGTGATCCCGACTGTTACACTTTGAACACCTTAGAGCATTTCGACCTACAGACTTTACAAAAACTTTCTTGAAATGATTTTTGTAAGCCTCTCTCGACGGTCTTTTCTTAATTCTTTCTTTTACTTTAGGAAAATCAATCAAGGGAATTGTTTCTGCTGTCATACCTAGACCAGACTTATTGAAGTAAGGTCTTTGAACTGAAAGAACTTTTTCAAGTTTTTCGGATCCTATCGAAAATTTCTTTGAAATATTTGATAAGTCAGTTTTTAAAAAAGCATTTTCTTTCAAAAGATTATCTTCTTTTTCTTTAAGAGTAGAAACATTCAAGTCTAAATTTTTAACTCTTTCTTCTAAAATGATTTCCTTTTGTTTTAGAGCTGAGTTTTCCTTTTTAAGTTCGGAAATTCTTTTGAGAGAAGTCTTAAGACTAAAACACAGTTCATCAATATACTTAGAGACTTTGACAGGAATTTTAAAATCACTTACCTCAAATTCACTATCTGAGTCTGATCCAGAATCTGAGTCTGAGTCTGAATGTGCCATCAGACATATGTTGGCATATTCATTATCACTTTCTTCACACTCTGTATCACTCCAGGTTTCGGCTTTTAGAGCTTTTCGAAACTTTTCAGCTTTTCCTCTTTTCTTCTTCAGAAGAGGACAGTTGGGTCTGATGTGTCCCTTTTTCTTACATTCGAAGCAGACTACATCTTTGTTTGGTTCCTCATCATCAACAGACTTGGTCTGCTGTCTTTGGAAACTTTGTTTCTTTGAGTTGAACCTTCTTCCTTTTCTATTCAGTTTTCTGAATCTTCTTATCATGAGAGCAAGCTCCTCATCGTCCATATCATCTTCAGAATCTGTATTATCATAATCATCATTTGATTTTAATGCAATGGATTTCTTACCTCTTGGATCTTCGTCTTCATTAATTCGTTCCACTTCATAAGACTGAAGAGTTCCAATCAGCTCGTCGACAGATAGTGGCATAATTCTTTGCGTCTCTCTTATTGAAGTCTTTATATGATTCCAATCCTTGGAGAGTCCACGCAGTAGCTTGTTCACCTTCATGGGATCAGAAATTTTTTGTCCTTGGTTCTCAAGACCATTGACAATATCTGTAAAACGACTAAACATGTCAGTTATAGATTCTCCTGATTTCATTTTGAAGGCTTCATATTGACCGAGGAGAATGTTAATTCTGGTCTCCTTCACTCGATCTGTTCCTTCATAGGTGATATGTAATCTGTCCCATACTTCTTTTGCTGTAACACAAGAAGATATTCTGTTATATTCAGTTGGTGACAAAGCACAATATAAAGAGTAAATTGCTTTTGCATCGAGTGCTTGTCTCTTGTTTATCTCTTCCTGAGTCATTCCGCTGGTCTCAACAATTTCTTTCCCTCTTTCAGAGACTGATGCAGCAGTAGGAGTGATTCCTCTTTCCACAACGTCCCATTCCAGAGGATCCTTTGATCGTAGGAAAGCTTTCATCTTGTTCTTCCAGATGTTGTAATCCTTTCCATCAAAGTAGGGTGGTCTGGTATTGCTTTGCCCTTCCACCAGCCCTGGTGCTAGCATACTAGCCATGGATCTTTTACTCTGAAGTAAAACACTTCAAATAAAGTAAGAACACGAGCTCTGATACCAATTGATATAGCTAGTACGAGTACCTAGAGGGGGTGAATAGGTATATAAAAGATTTTTCTTGATAATTGCACAATACTTAGACAGTTGAAGGATTTGCGACAAGTAATAATCAACGTAAAACTGAGTAAAGGAAAGAGAGAATTGAACACGCGGTTTATAGTGGTTTGGCTTGATTCAAGCCTACGTCCACTCTTCTGCACTGACAGCCAATTGGCCGGATTCCACTATGAACAAAGAGGTGTTACAGCGTTGATCTTCCTTGATTTCTAGGTGTAGATGATCTACTACACTCGCTCAAGGTATCACCAAGTATAGACACTCTCTGTACACTCTCTGTGTATACAATTTCGCTCAAACTGTATCGACTAATAATCAAGATGCTTCAGACTCTGGAATTTCTCTATCGATCACGTACTCAAACAACTAGAACGTCTTCCTTTTTATATTCCTTTATGCCATCATACCCGTTGGCACTTACCAAAGGAATTCCTCCAATCTACCCGTTGGACGGAATCAATCAAGAAGATTATTCGAGCTATAAAAGGAACCTGACGATAGCCCATCAATCCTGTTCGCCCATACAATCAGGATCTTGGTTTCCAAGAATAGAACATTCCAAGAATATTTCGTCGACCACCGGATCTTCAATCGATCTAGATATGAATAAAAGAATCCATTATATTTATCCAACCAAGAGATCTTCTCCAGAGGATAGGATTAAATCCTCAACCATATACTTCGGCTCTGGATTTCCTTCGTCACTGGATTAGAAAGACTGTCAATGAGAATAGTCTTGAGTCTTAACTCTTGAGTCTTGAGTCTTGAGTCTTGAGTCTTGAGTGCTGAGTCTGGTTATCAACAAGTCTTCAGACTTTAAACAGACGGTCTGCAAAGATCCAGACTAGACTGATAGAAACGTTTTGTCAGCTTCAAAATATTCTGGAAAGATTTCTCGAACAATCTCAACTTGGGATGTCCTCAAAATTTGCTGATCCTGATTAGAATCAGGCTGGCATACCCAAGAATTCCAGTTACAATAAACAGATGATTGTTTAAAAAAAAAAAAACTATTGTTTCTCCTAAAAATTATTAGGCTTGACCATATATACCTTGTGAATCTAAAGGAAACTCTCTCAAATTACAACAGAAGCATATAGGACGGACATAGACATAGTCAACGCTCAAAACAAAATTACGCACTTCTACTGAGAAAAGACGGTAGGTTCTTTACTTTTATCACGTCTTTTAATAAAGATGGCGCTAAAGGATTTATCTAGTATTTTTCTCCATGTCCCATGGCTTAAGACAATAAGGAAATTGAACAAGACCAATACTAAATAACCTTTATGCTGAAACTCTACAAAACATTATGTCCTAGGTCGCCATGCATTGAGTTCGTATGCCAAAATAATTAATTGAGCCAAAACGGTGTCTCAGAAAGTCTTGCTGAAACAAAAAGTGTGTAGGCTAATTCAGATGTGCTATACCTTCTCGTTTTTTTTTTTTTTTTGGCTCAAAAGATGTGCTATACTAACCTGCCTTGTCAAGGCCCATAGCACTGATGAAGAAGGGCTTTCCTCCCAGCTTCGACATGGAATCGACAATATTCCTTGCTACACCTCCTAAAACATAGTGAACCTAAAAGACCACCGTCAGACATAGACTCGCACAGAAAATACTGAACAGTGTAGTGTGTTCTCACACAGGTTCTCAACTGATGCTGTCGGCATAGAAGGTTTTGGAGATGCGTAATCTTTAGGGGCAGAGTAAGAAACCTGATACCGGTACTCACCAATATCCTCACCACGGGGTCAATGATTGGATCTCCATCTTTCCATCTATGAAAAAATTCATGCTCAGATGAGCTGCACTTCCTCTTTCTCCTTGAAGGCTGCCTGACATCCTCATCTTGTGGAGGGTAATGGCACTTCCTGCACTGGCAATCTAGATCCCAGCAGCAATGAGCTGTATAAGGATCCTTGAAGTACAGGGTTGTCCTTTAGAGTCGCAAGACTCTATTCTAAGTCTTTCTCCTTCACCTTCATCTTTGTGTATGTACGGCTACATCATCAAGATTGTAGGAAAAATTGAAGAGAGCCTTCTTTGTTTTCTCTCGAGTGATCAAATTTAATGACCACACTGCCGTCCTTTTTCTTGATGAATTTTGACTTTGAAGACTGTATAGGCTGAACATTTGACGAAGTTTTTGTAGTTAGTCAACCAGGTATTAGGGAGGAGTTTGAGTAACTCAGAACGAGGAATATATCTTGGAATATGATGCACAAAGTCATCTACTTATTGTGCATAGAGATCGAAAGGGCATCTTCTGCTCCCAGCAAATTTAAGTCTATGGCGTGATTTGTACACCATCTAGTTTTTTTGGGAGGGTCATATGTACACGATCGAGTTGCCACAGTCAAATCTGGACTCCGGGGATATCCAGTGATTTGTAATTGAACCTTCAAGACAAAAAGCAATTTAGGATCTGAAAGAGCTATATTGAAGTTTGGAAATAGTTTTACAAACACAGATCTAGCATTGAGAGTTGTTTCGACTATGCCAATGCAAGCATGTTGATAGTCGAGGAACTAGTATCAAGTGGTGCCACACGGGCCACTACTTGCAATCCTTTACGACCATGGAAGGAAAGAGCAAGGCGTAAAGCACCAAAGTGAAGGTGCTATAGCCTTGTTGGAGCCACTTGCGCAGGAACTCAAGAGAGATTTAAAGGTTCAGAAAGTGTTCATGTTTAGTAGCTGGAAATGGATTTTGATCAAAGCAGGTTGACCAAACGTATTCTCTTGACATCCTTTGGAGTAAAGTGAATAAGCTTTCTTATAGAATTTATTAGTGAAAAAGAAGCAAGTTTAACTCAAGCAAATTATGGATTTACAAGAAATATAGGTATTATAGATCTTATTCTCATTGAGGTTAGATATCTCATTAAAATAGTTGATCTTCGAGGCATTGGATTAAGGAGGTAGGGATCAAGAGTAACAAAGCATCTACACATTTAGTAGTACTGCTTTCTGAGGATCCTCAATCATGATGAAATAATTCTTCCTCTTAGTAACGACGCGTTATCAGGCCTCGGGTTATAATCTCAGTCCGATTTTTTTATGAAGATGGCTATGATATCATGAGGGGTTAATGGTATCAACAAATGACTACTTGAGATAGAAATATTATCCCACTACACAGCCCTTCCCTTGGCCTCTCAAAGGGACTTTTTTCTTTTTTTTGTCTCCAGACGCCATTCAACTATATCATAAGGCTCTTAGAACTCAGAAACATTTGGAACCATAGGATCCATAGAGTGGCAAGTGGAGAGCAAACTCACGAAACTGTATTTCAACTTATTGGACTAATCGTGCAACTCTAAACTTTTAATGACATCAGCCTTCAAGAATGAGAAAGGTGTCTTAGAAATCCATAACAATGTGTGTATAGGCCATAAGTTTACAAACTCCAAATCTCATTCAACTGCTTAGAGAAGCTAGCCTTATTTAAGGAAGGTCGAGGACAATACAAACTTCTGTTACTACAATAATACTAATACACCACCATAAAAAAATTGCTCTTACAGGAAAGTAATTCACACTTTTAAGAAAGAGATGTCAGATAAAGCAAACAAAACACTTTGGCCTATACTAATGGCCGACGATGCTATATTTTTGGGCTAGTGGGCAAAACACTGGAGCTGCACAGTATCCATATTCAATCGTGGCAACTCTCCGCTAGCAAAATGGTGCACAGAGTTCAAAATCATGCCATAAACTTAACTTTACCAAGAGCAGAGAATGCCCTTTTGATCTCTGTAAACAACAACTAGATGACTTCGTGCATCATGTTCCAAGATAGATTCCTTGTTCAAAATTAGTTAAACTCCTTCCAGATACTTGGGTGACTAGCTACGAAAAGCTCTATAAAAAAGTTTAGCCTATATAGTCCTTAGAGAACTATTTATATAGCCTTTAGAGTAAAAATTCACCAAGAAAAAGCACGGCAGTGTGGTCACCAAGATTGATCACTCAAGAGAAAATGAAAAAGACTCTTATTCCATCCTTCCTATAATCTTGACGATGCAGCCTTACATACTAGAAGAAGAATGTGAAGGAGAAAGACTTAAATTAGAGCCTATTAACTATCAAGTACAACTCCTAGTATACTTCAAAGATCCTCATACAGGCCATTGTTTTTGGGATCTAGATTGCCGGGGTGAGAATTGCCAACCCTCCAGTAGATGAGGACGACAGGCCTTCCAAGAGAAAGAAGTGCAGCTCATCTGAGCATGAAATTTTTCATAGAGGGAAAGACAGAGATACAATCATTGGACCACTTGGAGAATATAATGGTAAGTACCCACATCCGGTATCTTGCTCTGCCACTTACTATTACACATCTCCAAAACCTTTTCCGCCACCATCATCCAAGCAGAAACCCACTCCTCCAAAGACAAAACCACCTACTCCTAAACCAGTTTCTCCCTTCTACAAAAGTATCCTTAAATGGGTAAAAGTTGACACAAGACGATGTGTCCTATTATATATCTTTACAATTCTAATGTTTCTGCAATTCAACCTTTCTCATTCTATATGACTAGTCGGGTCTATCCTGCATTCCTGCGTTATCTTTATATGATACTCTCCTATTATTTTTGGCTAGGTTCTCCATGTTATTGACAGAGACGAGCGTCAACCCATATTACAGAGACTAGCACTTGTTAGATTACTCCAGCAACTTCGAAATTTCCCCAAATGGACCAAATTAGATTACTCCCACCTCTCTTTCAACTGAAATCCAGACTAAGAGCACAAAAACTTGATGTCCAATTTGGCATTTTTCAGCAGCCAGCATTGACAAATTTCATTCTTAAACGTGCATTACAAGCAAGGTAAATATCCCACAAAAGACTCTATTTAAAACAGAATAAGAATGACTGAGCAAACAGATAAGCAAAGAAAAATAAACTTACCTTGCCAGGGGTTGTGGTTCCAGGAGCAGGAGGAGAAAAAGGTAGGGCATGAATGTCCAACACCATACCACCGATTACCACAGCTTCTCTACCATCTCGAAGGCTTAATTGCTCTGCTCTCACTACAGTCTTCATCATCAAAACCAGAAACCAAAAAAAAAAAAAAAAAAAAACACGATATCAACTAAGCGCCAACTACCACGAACATTTTCCGCAAACGAAACAAAAGCAGACACCCGCGGGGAGGGAGGAAGAGAGGGAGAGAGAGAGAGGATACTGACCGGTTGAAGAAGGGAGCTCGCATCAGAAGCTTGTGGTGAAAGATGACGATACAGAGACTGAATCCTCCTCTGAGCTCTGCTCTCCACAGCCATCTCTTCCTCGCTCTGTTGCTTAGCTTAGCACCCGGTACTCACTGTCTCTGGCTTGTTTTATGGGAAGAAAGACACAGAGACAGAGAGAAGGAGGGTGTGGGTGACCCTTGTCTTTTAAAATGAGGCAGTTTTTATTATTAATAACTAAAAATTGTGATAATCATATATATTCAAATTTACATAACTAGATAGAATAGTAAAATCAAACTTATTTTCTCGAATGCAACCTAAGAACGGTGTAAGGTAAATAAGAGGTACAACAAAGTTATAATTGACCTGTGCAAATGAGCATAAACCAAAATAGCTTGCACGCAAGTAATGGGATTTACTTGGTGAATTCCAGTTCATAAATTGAAAATTCTCCCAACTCCCCAATCAACAATGGTTATCCTCTTTTAATACTTGTTTAGGTGAATTCGTATGTTGAAAATGGTGGATGTAATGTTCCGTTTACTTTAGAATAAAGCAGAAAAGAGAATTTCTATATGAATAATACTAATGATACAAGAGCCTATTTATAAACTTTTCTAGACAAATACCTAAAGTAATAAAATATTACAATATCAAATCAAATTAATTAGAATCAATCAGGAAAGATTAATATATCTAACATCTCTCTCAAACTCAAGGTGACATAGAAAATGTCAATTGGAATTTCAATAAAAGATTTTTAAAAAGCTCAGGTGAATGTATCTTAGTGAAAACATCAACCATCCTATACGATTTGCGAGCCAAACTACTACTTGATACAGGCACCCAAGTGAAGCTCCAAGTAGGATTTTTTTGGCTTCTAGGTTAAGGGCACATGTGGGCACTTAAAAGACTTACAAATGAGAGCCACCCGATGTGCACCAACATAACCTTTCCTTTTGATAAGATATAACATGCTAAATTCTAATTTCGAAATATACAAGATGCAAAGCATAATTACCTGGAAGATGCAAGAGGTAATCTCTTTGGGAAAAATAAAAAGAGGTATAATACAACAACATTTTCTATCTCTAACACAATTTACTTAACACAAAAGGAAAATCGACCGTCAAGATTTTATGATGGCAACTATCTAATAGCTAAAGAGATAATCCACATGATATCTAAGTTATTGTCATAGAATAAATAAGGAAGTAGTGTAATGTCTATCTCACCAAATAATCTGCATTGCAAATCTCTGTACAAATATGACACCGAATAGGTTGGGTGTTAACGGGTCAGCTCTAAACTTGCTTTCTTGATATTTTCTCAGGAATAGGAAATACTGACTTGGCATGAGCATTCTAGGTAACATTGCCCAAGATTTAGCTTCCTTCACTTACAATCAAGTTTATCCTTGAATTTGAAGGTCTATAAAAATAATACAAGAGGGTGCTTCATCTTCATAACATTCAACAAGCTCTCCCCAAGCTCCCCCCCCACCCCCCCCCTCTCTCTCTCTCTCTCTCACAAGTTCTGTTCCCCGTAGCAGTCAATTGCAAGAAGCAGCTCATTTAGGTAAGGAAAAATCCAATTTATATTCAATGGTGCAAAAAGAGTTAGCTATCTTGCTTGTTGTATTGTACTCCTGTTCTGATTTTAGATCTTATACAGATTGTGTACCTTAACTTTCTGTTTGATTATCATGCAGGTTACGAATATGAGAAAGCGCTCATGATTTTTTTTTAAATCATGACCACGCTTGATTATCACATAAAGCCTAACTCAAGAACTCCTTTGTTGTGGTTGAAAATGCATGTATTAGCCCATTTCGATGGGATGACTCTCGGGCAAACCCTAGAAATGATTTCTTTTGGGGCATCTTCGTGATCTAAGCACTTAAAAATCAGCTAATACATAGGCAAGAGGCGGACCCTTATGCTCGCCTGCCCTTTGTTATGTGAACCCAACGATAATGAATACTCAAATCAAACATCGTACAGATTTCATTCCTTTCGTTTTTCCATTTGAGTTTATGTTTAGCCGGCTTGGTCACCAGCGCATGGTGGTCGGTGGATGCGCATGTCAGTTTGTGAAGTGAGAATTTAATTTTTCTTGGGGTGGGACAAACATTCCAAATGGTAATTTTGTGAGAAATTGCATATTTTCTTGTGTTCTTACTTACCCGATGATAATAACTTTTGGTGTTTTTGTATGACATTTTCCTTAATTTTGAAGATTAGTTTCACCTCGTTTTAGCAGTCTATGTCTTGTGTGAAAGTTCCATCCTTTTTTTTGTTGAAGTGCTATCCAATCCAAATAATTGGATAGAAAAATATTTTTTTCTACATTTATAAAGGTGTACGAGATCTCTTAAGTCATATTATGTTTTTTATTCTCTAATTTTCTCAATGGACAAACTCTTTTCTTCATTGAACTTTAAAAAATTCAGTTGTGATGTAACTCTTTTTCTCAAAACGATAAAGATAAAACTTTTAATTTTTTAGCGGACCCTTTGTTTATTACCGCTAAGTGATTGCCCCTCAAAAAAAAAAAAAAAAAGAAGAAGAAGTGAATTTTGCATCTTTTTAGCTACTTAAGTATAGTGCATGAAATTACAAGGGTTTGCCCCAATGGCTCCATGGGAAAGGGGAGGCGGGGGGTTCGAATCCTCACTTTCTCCAAGGGGATTTTGGTGGGAATGATTTAGTTTTATGTGTGGGTTTCAACTCTTACGCTCTGTAAGGAAGCATGACAAAAGTCTAAGAATGAGAGTTAGAGTAAGAATAAAATAGGATCGGAAAAAAAAAAAATTATAGCACATGAATATTGGTAATGTATTACTCAAGTCACTTATCCATGTGCTTTTTGCTTGTTAAACCAATAGTAACCCCAGTATCAAATCATGCTCGTACTGCATTTTCTTGCATAAAATGTCACTTATCCATGTGAGAGTGGAGTGAATCTCATCAAAACCATGTATTGTAATTGGCTATATTCATCAACCTAGATAGACTCGGTTCTCGAAGTAGAGTATCGTTTTCTGGCTTTGAGTTTTGATATAATTGCTTGTTTTGGGCCAGTACTGGTTATTTCCTTTCCTATTCTATTTAACATAGTCTCGTATCATTGGTTTTCTAATAGTTCTACTTTTGGGACATGCGACAACCATCTTCTGACATAATTCGGAATTCCTTCCCATTCTGTTCCTTTCAATTTCCTTTTTGCATGCTCTGAAATTCTCTCAGGGACACAAACTTCTGCAACTGCTTCATTTCTTTTCCTTTTAGAGTACTCACCCTCTCTTTTTGCATGGTCTCTCCTTAAGGTCAATGGCAAACTCCAACACCAGAAGAAACCCTCCCATGGATGGAGCAGTGTGTGAGTCCGACCCTGATCTGCGAACCTTCGACGTAAACCTCCAAGTGAAGACAAACGAAGTCCTCAGCACTCTTGCTTCCGGGGATGATGTCCGAGCTCTCTCACTGGATTCTCTGAAAGAGATAACCGAGTGCCTATTGGAGATGAACCAGGAAGTGGTCAAAGTCATCTTGGATAGCAAGAAAGATATCTGGAGAAATGAAGAGCTGTTCGAGCTTGTACAAGACTACTTCAATGATAGCTTGCACGCGCTTGATTTCTGCGCTTCCCTTGAGAATTACTTGAAGCATGTGCGCGATGCCCATTTGCAGATTCTCGCCACGCTTCATTGCTTTGAAGAAGAAGATGGGGAGGGGCGTTGCAGGTACATGTATCTCAGTTCTCAAGGAACCTCATTTCGAGCACATGTATCTTAGTATATTGATTCTTGCTCACTGTTCTCCTTTATTGGCTAACTCAGTCAATCTCCCCTATTTTCTCTATGCATTTGCATTCAACTTCATATCCTAACGTGCCAATGAGATTGAGTTGATACCTAGAGTTTGTGATGCAAGCCTAGGGGAGGCTTTCTCAAACAATAGGATCGGGAGAGTGACTCGCGCACAAGAAACGGGACGAACAGTAATTTCAGCACTGCGCAAGCTCAGGAGAACAGTCGTATCTTTGTCGATACAGATCGGATTGACCTGATTCCAAAGCCAAATGAACAAAGACTTCTGGATCTACAATTTTTCTGTTTTGGGTTTTCTGAAATAAGCATTGTAGGATAGTCTAAATTGGGTTGGAAGTAACGAACAGAACAGGAAAAGATAGGAACTTCGTTGGTTGCTCTTCTAGGCCTCCAAGGAAGTTGAGGGGGGCACCGATTCTTCTAGATCGATGACTGCAACTCTTCAAGGATGCAGATTTCGAAAGCTCCGACTCTTCAAGGACGGAGTGAAAACTCTTCTAGGTTTTCAAAGGTTGAACTCTACAAGGTTCACGATACTTGCTTGAAGCAAAGTTTTTCATTTATCAAAAGTCGTCTGTCTTCTACAAGAAATTGGGCTTATATCATCAAAGAAATAAAGATAGAGCATTGAAAACTAGGAGAAATAAAGGAGCATTGAAACTAGGAGATATAGTAAAGGGCATGGAAACTATAAACTAGTAAAAGCGTCACGCGAGCTTCCAAGGTGTCTTTCAAGCTTCCGGGATGGACTCAAGATGTCGTTATGGCTTCTCGGTTTCGTCGAGCTTTAATGCGGGCCGATCTTCTTGGTCGAGAGAGCCAGTCTTCAATGTGGGCTGCATCATCCTCCCCATCTTTAAAAGAATTCGTCCTCGAATTCTTGCCATCATCATCAGAAGAATCTCCCACCCTACTAGGTGCCAACGTAATCTTCTTGCCTCCAAATTCAAAAGAATATGTATTTCGATAACCATCATGCATAGTCCTCTTATCGAATTGCCATGGTCGACCAAGAATAATGTGACTAGCATCCATCGGCAGAACATCACACCATATTTTGTCACTATAAACAGAACCAATGGACAAATTAACAAGGCATCGTTTTGAAATAGTTACCTCAGCGCCTTTCTTCAACCACAACATTTTATAAGGCGTAGGGTGCGTTTTTAATTCCAACTTCAGCTTGTTTGCCGATACTTCAGAAATTTCTCACAACAACCAGAGTCAATAATTAATTGACACACCTTTCCCATGATTGTACAAGCAGAATGGAAAATATTGGTACGCAGCCACCTATCTCCAGTGTCATCTTGAGGAGTAAGAAAAATTTTCCTCACCATAAGAAGTTCGCCAGTGTCAGCATGCACTATTTGTTCATCATCCGCAGCTTCTTCATCATTTTTCAACTCCTCTTCAAGTGGATTCTCAGCATTCTCATCAGAATCATCATCCACCAAAAAGGCTTTACCGGCTGGTCGATTCTTATTGATTCGACAATTGCTAGCACGATGACCCAACTCCCCACAAGAATAGCAACGTATTTCGGATGTAGCAGGTTGATTCGAAACATGGGGTTGAGTAGAAGGCTTACTAGCAGATTGCTGTCTCTGAGAATGAGAGCGCTCCATTTTGAGTGCCCGTTGGTGTGCATCTCCTAAGTCCCAAATGTCGAGGACTTCCAAGGCGTCTTGAATGTAAAATTGAAGACCGTTCAAGTATTTGTTCACAAGCACATCCTCTAGGTCCTGGATATTGTTACGAATCACCAACTCATTGAATTCATTGGTGTATTGGTCCACCGTTTGCGTACCTTGTTTTAGATTTTGGTACCATTGGTAGAGCTCTCTTTGATATCCTTTGGGAAGAAAATATTTTTGAATCTTGCCCTCCATCTTTCTCCACGAAGTGACTGGTGCTTTGCCAACGGCTTGGCGAGTTTGTTTTTCACGTCTCCACCAAGCAATCGCCTTGCCTCGGAATCGCATAGCAATGATCCCAACGCGACGATTCTCCGGAACATTTCAATGCTCAAACACCTCATTCACAAGTGTTAGCCAATCAACAATTTCATCAGGAGACTCATTACCTGTAAATTCTAGAACATCTTTCTGGATTTCCTTTTCCCAATCTGGCTCACGAATATGTTGTAAACGATGTCGAACATGCCTCCGACCGTGAATAGATTGAACACTCTCCGAAGAGGAAGAGTCACCATGGGAATTTTCAGTCCTGGAACGGGGTGGAGAATTATTTGCTTCAGCCCTCAATCGCTGAACTTCTTGCGTCAATTCGTCAATTTGTTGTTGCATATTCTCAGCGAGTGTGTGCAATTCATTGAGGGGAAGGGTTCTGCCGCCACGACGCCTAGCTTGTCTTGGAGGCATTGTCCTCTCCTCCAAAGCTCTGATACCAAATGATGCAAGCCTAGGGGAGGCTTTCTCAAACAATAGGATCGGGAGAGTGACTCGCGCACAAGAAACGGGACGAACAGTAATTTCAGCACTGCACAAGCTCAGGAGAACAGTCGTATCTTTGTCGATACAGATCGGATTGACCTGATTCTAAAGCCAAATGAACAAAGACTTCTGGATCTACAATTTCTCTGTTTTGGGTTTTCTGAAATAAGCACTGTAGGATAGTCGAAATTGGGTTGGAAGTAACGAACAGAACAGGAAAAGATAGGAACTTCGTTGGTTGCTCTTCTAGGCCTCCAAGGAAGTTGAGGGGGCACCGATTCTTCTAGATCGATGACTGCAACTCTTCAAGGATGCAGATTTCGAAAGCTCCGACTCTTCAAGGACGGAGTGAAAACTCTTCTAGGTTTTCAAGGGTTGAACTCTACAAGGTTCACGATACTTGCTTGAAGCAAAGTTTTTCATTTATCAAAAGTCGTCTGTCTTCTACAAGAAATTGGGCTTATATCATCAAAGAAATAAAGATAGAGCATTGAAAACTAGGAGAAATAAAGGAGCATTGAAACTAGGAGATATAGTAAAGGGCATGGAAACTATAAACTAGTAAAAGCGTCACGCGAGCTTCCAAGGTGTCTTTCAAGCTTCCGGGATGGACTCAAGATGTCGTTATGGCTTCTCGGTTTCGTCGAGCTTTAATGCGGGCCGATCTTCTTGGTCGAGAGAGCCGGTCTTCAATGTGGGCTGCATCAGTTTGATATCCTAACATTACAAGGTTAAGTTGGTGAGGACTATGCATGCTTTTCTGTTTCACGAGAAACTGAAGCAGAGACTTGGATAAATTTAGTTACTCAAAAATCTTGGAGGAACTGACAAAATTCAAGGAGGCCGGAGACCCTTTCACCAAGGAGTTCTTTGAGATTTTTCAGACAATTTACAAGCAACAGAAGTCCATGCTCAAGAAGTTGTGGATCAAGAAGAAGAAGATTGAGAAGAAGCTTAAAGAGCATACAGACATGGAGGAAAATCTCAAGCATGATACTGGTTGCAACTTTCGCAGCCATTCTAATCTATTCTGTCATGACTGCTATGGTGGCTTCTCTGCGAGTCATTGCCGTCCCAGCGGCTGCAACCACCATGGATGCGATTGGCAAGTGGATTGACTCCCTTTGGAAGAATTATGAAGAAGCACTGAAGAGACCGAAGGAGGTGATCACCTCAATGCAAGTGAGCGCTGCAAACCTTTTCCCTCCCTTTTTGTAATTACAATGACCGTCCCTGTAATTTCGTCAAACCACGTCAACAACCATAGTTTTCCCTTGAAGTCTTTGCATCTAACATAATGAACATCGTGAGGTTGGCTTGATTTTTAAGTAGCTATAATGATGTGAAAAATGTCTAGGAGTCCAAAATGCAGGAAACTCTGAAAGAGAAGTCACCATGATTACATGAATAATTTCTTACAATTAAAACCTCTACAGGTCAGTATCTTTGTTGCTCTCAAGTTCCTGGATAAAATGAGAATTACTATCGACCCTTTGGATGTACAGATGAAGAGCCTCTTGCAGAAAGCTGACTTTCCGATTGAGGCAGGAGCTGAAGCACTAAAGCTTGGAATAGCAGACATTCAGATGAAGCTGAGAGACTTCATGAAGGATGTCGGAGGACTGGGAAAGGATGTAGATATGTGCAGCCGCATTATCCAGAGATCAAGGCTAGTGGTGCTTCAGAGGATTGTTGCTAAGTGTTTGTCCTCCTGCAAGGGATGTGCGGTGGACCTCCATTTGCCTTGCTTTCTCTCTCCAATAAAGCGGATGACATCAACATTTGGCATTCAATTCGTTAAATAATCATACTTAAATGCTGCTTTGCAACATAAAGGCCTTTATAAGCTTTGGACAGGAACCCTTCAATCCCAAATTGATGTTAATGACGGAAGTACAATCTTGTCACGTTTTACTTTCCTACGAAATGCTAAAAATCAATCCATCCAAGCTGGATTGGTTGACATATGGTAGTCGAAGGTGGTCATTCTTACAATGATCGACGTGTCCCTTCTAATAACAACCTTCAAGGGATTATATGTTGCCAGGATACTTTCCTTGTTGATCTTAAACTCAGAGCTAAGATTATAAATCCACAAGCCTAACTAAGTCACATTAACAACTGCAACCATGTGGCACATCAAAACCTATGATAAAACTCTCTCTTGTTGCACTGCTAAATAGATAGATCTTTGCAGGTTTGATGGACAATTGAAAGTACAGGATAGGATGGAAAGTCCTCAATATTCAAGGATTAAGTAATAATCACTTGTTTTAGTTGCTCGTGTATAGTTCCATATGCTGATTAAACAAGTCAGATCACTGACACAAAACTGACCTGCTATATGAAAATGTTATGGTTTAGGTTCTTCCTAAAAGCAGAACTTAGTAGCTAGGACAGAATACTTAAATTTTCGTTGAATTGTGTTTAGAGCTCATTATGTTCATGAGAATGTCTGAGTCTGACAAAAGGTGAAAGCTGCATAAACCAAATGAAAGACCAGACAGCAGTAACTCAGCAAAACGAAATCATCTATAAGAAGAAAACATATCCAGCCAATGTTCCTCGTTAGTAAAAGAGTACTCCTCAATAAAACTAATTGGTAAATCCAGACATCTAGAGACAAATTTCATGGTGACAAGAATTAATGGAGGAACAAATTGCAGAAATTGATTTTTCCTGATCAATACTTGGCAAAATTGCAAGTAATGACAGCTTTCCCAGAGCCAGCAATTGGCTGTGGTTGAATATAAAAATAGGTTGCAGATGCCAGGTATCACAAATGGAAGAAAAGTATGAGATATGTACATATGCCAGTCAAGAAGATAGCTCCAAGAGCAAGCAGAAGGCAATTCACCATCGAGAGAGCTCCTTTTCTGCTCCTGGATTAGGAAAATGGCCCTTAGAATGGAAGTCGGAGAGCAACTGATCCTTGATGCAGAAGGTGTCCATCAGCAAAGAGGTGACATCATTTTTGGATGTGGGGATGTCATCAAGGCAGATATGTCACTTTTGCACATGAACTTCTGTGGGGTCCGCTCCGAATGCCTTGTCCATGAAAGATGGACAATGGTACTTGTAGCCAATGGTCACATTATAAACTGCAATAGATGAAAGAAGCTCACTTGAGTAGGAAGGGACAACAGACAGGACTTCCACTGGTCATTGATATTGTAAATACCTAATAGTACTATTTTCTTCTTTCTTCTTTCTTTCCCTCAAACGAGATTTGACATACTGTTTTCGTTTCAATTCAGCCCAATATATAGGGACTTCAATTTATGGATGTTCTCTTCTTCAGTAATAGAAGAATTCAGGACGATTTCATCCCCTATATCATTCCCTAAAGGAGAAAACTGTAATCTCATTTTCCTTATATTCCCTAGGACAATTCATATTTAGAGAAACAACAGGACATACCACCTCATTTATCATGTCAAATCTTGAACCAAGTGCCTATTCAGATATAGCTTCTCAAGTTCCACATGGAAAAACTGATGATTTTCTTCAGCATTAGAAAGTTTGACTTGGAGGAATCCTGGTAACAAATGATACCAAGTAGAATGGTACTATGGGATCAATTTATGTGGAACCTTTGAGGTCCATATTGGATGCCTCCATCAGAAATATAAACCCACCATTCCCTCAGTCAAAACAGATGCCAAATTATGACAACCTGAACAGAGAGACACCCACAACTCCTGCAAGCACGCCTAAAACCCCATTTGTCTTTGGAAGCAGAGCATTTTTTAGGGTTGGTAGGCCATTTGCAGCAGCATATTTTTTACTTCGAACACACTTCTGCTCACTGCAGTTTACATTTTAAGTTCAATCCACCAGGCATATAGGGATACAGAAAAAACAGAACAATTTTCATATATCAGTATGCAGAATACAAAGATCCATTATCCAGATGATCAACAAGGCATCTTGTCAATATTGTCGCGAGGTACTCACAATGCACAGACAGTCCTAATGAGCTAAATGTCAGTTAATATCAGGAATGCCCGATAACAAGTAACGTTTTTAGTAGTACTGAATTTGGAACAGAATTATTGGGATTTTTAGTGAAACCACATTTTTAATCTTTTCAGATATGAGATCTATATCACTGGCCAAAAAAAAAAAAAGGAACAGATTCTTTAATTATCTCTTCAAGTTCAATCAAAACAATTCATGAATACGTGAGTATGTTGTTTACATGACTCAACTAAAAGGTTTTACCAGGCTCGGTGGAATGATGCAGAGGGTATTGGCCACAGAGGAATGGACCGATTTGACAACCAACCTAATTGGGTAATAACATACAAACCAGAAGAGTTGGGACCTCCTTCATACATAGACCAGAATTCAGAAAACATCTCAAAGTTACTCTTCTGTTGCTGGATAACAGATAAACTACTATGGGGGCACCAAGGGGGGTGCAAACCTATATTAAAAGTAAAATCAGATAACCAAAAAAGAGCTCGCTTACAGGATAAAGCATCAACAACGTCAATCCAAGCATTTGCTTGTACAAGTTTCCACTAAACCAAAAAATGTGACATCTTTCAGCAATCCTCAATAATCACCAAAACAGGCACCTTCATTCCTTGGCTCTCTTCTCATGGTCTTTCCAAATTAACCTAGAACCAGAGTGAGAAATGGAAGAGATCCTTCTTTCTTAATGCCTAGGCAAATGGGGGCCCTGCAGGCCTATAATTCATGCTCAATAGATCCTCCGATCCTGTAACCCAACTTAGCCGGATGGAAAGCATAAGAGGCCATCCAAAAGTCAGTCCAGGAGCAATGAAGGAGAAGATAATTCACCATCTCTGCCTCTGCTTCAAGAAGGAAGCACCTATCGACCCGCACTTCGTCTCTGATGCAAATTTATTAAGGTGAGAATACGTTCCAAGTTGCTTTCCTATCAACAAAAAATAAACACATAAAATAGTCGTTGCTTTCACAGAAAAAGTTCCATCTGCTTTCTATACTAACAAACTGCAATGAAATTTTACAGAAAAAGTTCCATGTTTACAACTATTCCAGCACCAAGAATCAGCAGAATTGAGAGAAATCTTTAAATTATACAGCAAATCAGAAAACACTAGTAGAAGTTTTGAGTTCCAGGTCGTGGGTTTGTCCCGAAAAATCAACTTCCAAAGTGATTCTCCCATCAGTGGACCGATAGCATTCTAACACAAGGGAATTTTTGTTCCTAATCCTTTCAGATTCGCCATAAGTTGATTTAACACCGGTACACACGTGCACAAAGAAAAAAAATTACCCCATCATTTCAAACTTATTATATGGATATAAATTCAGCACTAAACTTTTCAAATTTAGCCAATTAAGTCCTAAATCTTCTTATGGAAAGGTGTGTAATGTTATCATTGATAGAGGAACTTATGAGAATGTAGCGGCTATAACAATGGTAGATAAATTGCATCTCAAGATGGAAGCAAAGGGGATGAGGTAAGTGATGATAAAAGATGTCTTGTTTTTTTTTTTTTTTTTTTTGGTGCTGGAGGAACCGGCTTGCAGCCGACAGCCGTGCCGTAAACCCCCAGGTGACACTTAAGCAGGAGGACCCACCACCCCTGAGTCACACTTAATACACCTAGCGCCTCCCCTGGATTTTGAACCCTTCACCTCTTCATTGAGGATCAGCAGAGTCTTATCCAGTGGAGCCACTGCGGCCGGTGGTTAAAAGATGTCTTGTTCAATTCTCCATTGGAAAATAAAAATTATACTGATGAAGTATGGTGTGATGTTGCTCTCATTGAATGTGAAATAATTTTCTAAGTTCAGTGAGCACGGTTTGGTGAGCCGATGAGTGTGGTGGAGGAGGAGGTGTACCGGGTTGGACGCAAGAGACAAATCGTGAGGAGGTAGCCTATGACAAAAGCAACTTCGATTTGATTGTAGGAACCTTTTTGCCATAGCCTTAAAGAGCATATCATAAGATAATCAATGGTTTATTATCATTATATAAAATCTAGAGTTGTAAAATTTGAATTGAAATCGCATACCTGGTTTAACTAATCGCAATTGAATCCACACGAATCCAGGACTAGGTCTTGTCCTCTCTTCTCTATAGATAAACCTAAAAAGCTTAAGAATGAGGAAGGGTCTATAACCGATTTTAGTGTGTATTCTAACAGGTCCTTTTGTCATTGGTCATTGTTTAAATATGGGCCTAAGTAACAGTCCAACCACATTATTATTCTTCGATGTGTGTTGTGCCCAATATAATATGATCATATAACCGCATTATAGCTATCTAGCAAATTCTTTTTTATTTTATTACAATACGTTTTTCACAAACAAAAGTATTATCTATTAAATTTAGCCCATGACGTAACCTCAAATTCTGCCCAAGTTTTCTGAAATTCATTAAGTTTGATCTAAAACTGACCAATAGTTGACTAAACATTGAACAACGAGATACAAGGCTAGAAACTTATTTTAAATTTTAAAAACAAGTTCTACTCATTTTGAGTCTTTTGAATCCATATTGCCATCCGAATTCAGCAATTAGCTTTTTACTTTTCAAAACTAGTCGCTTGTTTTTCACAGTGTTAGAAAATTATTTCACGTCCCATGTCAAGGCTGGGATCTTTAAGCCAAATCCTAGATATGCCAATATAGCAGTTTCATCTATCCCTCTGGAGTCATGAACTGTCCATTCAGCCTTAAAACACACTAATTGGACAGCCACTATGCTTGAGGAGTTTTATGCTCTTGCAATCGACAAAACATGGAATTTGCTCTCCATCGGCCCTCAATGAATTTGGTTGAATGTAAAGGGGTGTATAAAGCAAAGCTATATGCAAGTTTACTTGACCGATTGAAAGCCCAACTTGTCGGCAAAGTCTGTCATCAAGGAGAGGACCTTGACTTCCTAGATACTTTAAATCCTGTAATCAAACATGCCACAATTGTCATATCCATTGCTATTGTTCATAATTGGGAAATGTGCCAATTAGATGTCAAGAATGCCTTCTTACATGGCAAGGGCTGAAATGGCGGGGGGAAGGTGGCGGACATTGAGAATTTTTCTCTCTCATTACGTGATTTAGGGTAATACCAACAAAAATGCAAATAACAATTTGCGATCTTACTATTTAACATGTTACTGCCAGCGTATAACTCGATATAAGAACTATTCATTTCGACTTACAAATTTATTTTCAGAGAAAATATCCATCTGTACATTTTACAAAGTAGACATCATTTATCTAAGCAAGAAACAACTCTTATCACAATGGAAAAGGTCTTAGATGAAACAATTCTATGATATTTGAAAGAACCCATATTTCATTTTAAGATTAAGGTAAACTGCAATATGTTGTATTCAATGGGTAAACATATAAATTGGCAAAATGTAAACTAATGACATGATCTCATCTTATATGTGTTGACTACTCTATTGTATACGCCTCCTATGCTGTTTAGGTGTATCTCTTAAATATATTAAATATGGATGAAGCCAACCTTAAATAATTGAATATGGATGAAGCCAACCTTAATTAATTGAATATTTTAGTGGAAAAGTTCTAGCTAAAAAATAAATTGTAAAATTTGACATAATTTTAACCAAGAGAACTCAAGGAAAAAAGCATTCTTGTCCCTATACTTATTTATGTTCTATAAAAAGTCGAGACAAAATCTACAAAATTTTATAATTAAACTTGTATTTTTGTAAAACTACTATTGGCTAATACTCTATGTAGTGGAACCTTATCCCAAATCCTCGAGTAAAAAAAAAAAAAATTGACACCACCTTATGTCAATAATTTCACTCCCCTTCATCCGAAGTCTTGACTCCACTATTTACATCAAGAAATCAGCCCAAGCTGTCGCATCACTTAGACTTTGATCCTTTCCCCTTGAACCCCACCGCCTTTTGTTTTCAGTGACTTTGAAGTCTTCAAAGGGCGCGTTTGGTAACGCTTATGTTTTCGGGAACAATTTCTTATTAGAAATGATTCTTTTTTATTCTGTTCCTAGGAATAATTTCTAAGCAATTTAAGCTATTTGGTAACTGTCCAAAAATTCAATTCCCATAATAGAATTGTATTTGGCACCGTGCTCAAAATTTCTACTTCAAATCATTTTCTTTTAATTTTTAAATGATTTTATTACTTGTTTCCTTTTTTCCTTTTTTCTTCTTTTTTTTTTCCTTTCTTTCTCTTCTTCTTCTTTTTCAAGTTGCCAGTCACCGGCCTTGGGATGATCGGTGACCAGCCAAACAAGGGCCGGCGACCTCACCGGAGTGTCGCCGACCCTCGGCGAGGCCATGCCTTGTTGGCCGAGCCTCGCTAGGGCTAGGCGAGCCTCCCCGGTGGCCGAGGGAGGCCTGGGCGAGGCCTGCCTAGCCACTAGCGAGCTTGCCGGACCGGTTGCCGGTGACCGGTGGCAGTCGGCGGCAGATGGTAGACGATGGACGGTAGCAGCGGCAACAGATGAAGAAGAACAAGAAAAAAAGAAACTAAAAAAGAGAAAATAGTTGCTTGATTCTAGAATTGTTCCGGGAATAAATAATAAACTTTTTTTAACATTTCGATTTTGTTCCAAATCTACTTCCGGGAACCAAAAAATAGAAATTTGTTCCCAAAAACAAAAATTTTACCAATCTAATTTTTATTCCAAATCTACTCTCGGGAACAAAAGAATAAAAATTGTTACTGTTTGGCAAGTTACCAAATAGAGCCTAATTAGCCAAACTTTTAAACACGTTATAAGACCCAACCCACAGAGAGATATAGAGAGAGAGCTATAAAGTTCAAATGTCTTGCTCTAATCACTTGTGGAGAAATTTCTTCAAAAATAGAAGTCTAGAGTGGATAATTCTTTCGGTTTCTTGACATTTCTATTTCCCTTGAACATAATTTTTTTTTTTGGGTGAAATTCCCATGAACATAATTTCTACAATCCATAATTATTAAATTCCATTGATTCTTAATTCATAAGGGTTCAATTCAATTAAAGTTCTGCATTGATTCTTAGGATGACTTCCGTGTCATCTTAAGAAAAAAAAAATCCATTAACATGATAACTATCTCCAAAAACATATGAAATAATTCACTTACCTAAGAAAATCTCTTAAAGAGTATGGAAATGATGTCTTAGGACGGCTAAATATAGGGTTATCAATTGTCGAGGAGCAAACTCCTTGGTCATATCTTCTAAAAAATCAAAAATGAACTGTGGCACATGCAAATTGCATCGCAGCATCGGTTACGGAGGAATCTTACAATTTTACAGGCAACTCCTTAAGGGGATGGCCAACGGAGTTTTCATCACATTGTGCTTCCTTGGTTTGGCAAAAAGATAAGTATGGTGCAAGAATTACGGTCGACACCTAAATTTTCTCGTCTATAAGTTTAGAAAATTCAAGACTCCCAATCACGATGAATCTTGTTTCTCAACCAAAAGATAAGCTAAGTGCCCTTAGTATTTCAATTGCATATAGACATCAATTAAGCATGGACGTGTAGAATTAGAATTTGAAATTCCATAACTTCACAAAATTGGCCAAATGTTAATTTTTTTAACCAAACTGAAGAATTTAATCTTTAAAAAATATTAGAAGTTCATTAGTTTCTAGTTACTTTTAGACATTTGATTTAGGGATTATAAATTTGAAAACATCTCGGATCCAATTAAAGAAATTTCAACCTATGGAACTAATTGACCGTTTATAATGCCACGCTCGACACTGTAAGGTTTGACTCACGCTTCTCACGATTGCGCCAAGTGGTGCGATGGCACAAAACCTTGGAAGAAACCCCATCTTATCCTCTCAAGAAGAAGAGGGTCATTTATCTTCGCAGGCACTCACGTGGGCGTTCCCTCCTTTCTCCAACCGATTCCTCAACATTCTCCATGCACCCATTGTGCCATTTGGAGAACAAGGTGCGGACGAGGAAACAAAAATAATGAAGAAGGACAAAGGACAAGGCGAGGACAATGACTTTCTCTCCTTTCTTTTTCTCTCCCATTTACACTAACGTACACTCTGGAGGGGCTCTCTTCCCGGGGAGCACGAGGAAGGAGGGAGTAAAACCTCGAGCATTCTGTTTCTTTTATCCTTTTCCTCCTTGAAGCTTAGCTTCTTCATCATCTCCAACGGGACACCTCCATCTCCACTCACCATCTTCATCCACCACAAAATCTGCACACTCAGAGACCTCATTTTTAGACACAGAGAGAGGAAAGAAAGGAGGGGGGCGCGTTGACAAAGGATAGGGACTCCAAGAAGAGATCTTTACTTTCCTCTCAGAGAGACACTCTTTTTCTTCTCCATTCCCTCTTACCTCAACCACACGGTTGACCGTGCTCTCCGTCCATCGCCTCCGTCACCGTCACCAGTCATAACCGTTACCAACATCATCCCCTTTGCGCCTCCCCCCGGCGGGTCGCAACCTCTCTCTCGATTTCCACTCTTCCCGAGGATCTCGACTCGGAGATGATGAGAGGCAACCGGTGATAGCTCGACTCATCTCAAACTCGCCCCATATTTGGCGTCTCTGAGCCGGGTAGGGACCGTTGTAGTCAAACGCCTATCCTCGCACTTGAGTAGTCACTGTTGATAGCCTCTTTTGTTGTGAATGTAGTGTCACCTGTAAGAGTTTTCCTAATGTAGATTAAATTAATTGATATTATAATTTACCGTTTTTACGATTACCGTAAGACATGGTTGGTCTAAGGTGAGATAGAAGGTTTGTTAATTAGTCTAGAACTGGCTAGTGTAGGCCGAGTTGAGCCTGACCCGTAATGAAGGGGCCTGGCTAGAAACTCTATAAATAGTGCTCAAGTCTTTCCTCTAACCCTAATTCTCACATGTATCATCACCTAAGGAGCGTTTACCTAACACTAAACGTGAAGGGGCCGCCTCATTGAGCTAGTGATACAGAGGGCAATAGAGGAGAAGGACTTGCGAGTGGAATATTGTGTTTCCGCTTCCGCTTCAAGAATGATGGTTCCCAGGTACGTTAATCTTTCTACTCAATTATGCATGTTCTTGTTCTGGTTATGGAGATCTTAGGATTGCGCAAATTACGTCCAACATGTGGTATCAGAGCAACCATAACCCTAGAACTCGAACGCATAAATTTTTTTGCCATAATTTGTGATTTTCGAGATTTTTTGTTCAATAAAAATAAAATTAAATCACAAATTTGGACTGGACTCGTTGAGACGAGCAAATCCATGGGCGGCGCGTCGCGGGAAGGGGTTGCACACGCGGCCACACGTCGCCAGGGCGTTGAGCACGTGCCCCGCACGCGCTCATGCGCTCCCACGCGCAGGGCGCGGCTCGCGCATGCATCACACGCGCTGAGGCTGATGTCATCGTGACGTTAGCAACCGGACTCGATGACTGTTGACCTTGACCCAACCCGTTGATCATTGACCTGACCCGACTCGGTCAATGGTGGACCGGTCTGGTTAGCCGGTCAGACCGGGCGGTCAAGCCGGGGCCGGTCAGATCGCTTTTGGTCGAACCGGTTTTAACCAGTCAGTTACGTACACACGTGGGCTTCACGCGCCGCACACTCAGGCGGCGTGTGCAGGTGCGCGAAGCCTCTGATCGGTGCGTGGTTGGTGGCGTTAGGTTCGTATAATCTTTCTCTATATTGTAGTGTATTTATTTTACGTGTTTGATGATTTTATGGTTGTGAAAATACATACAAAACCCTAAATACGTGTATTTTTGCATATTTTTCTTGTATTTTCTTTGATTTTGGAAATACAAGTATTGGGTTACAGGTATGTCATCACAAAAATATTATAATTGTGTGATTTATTAATAAAAATTAAACTTTATTATGAACTAAAGCTGGCTTAATAAGATACAACCATTATGTGATAGTACTTGAACTATGTATTGAGGTGATGAGAAACAGTAAAATGTTATGAAACTTTTGAGCACTCTTTTACATGCTGGTAACCTTTGAATGATGAACGTCTTAAGAACCTGTGACCAAACTGATTGTACTAATTAACACATCTACTGAATGTGGGTAATGCATGTCAGTTAAGTCATTACATATTATATCTAAATTCATCTGGTCACTGGTTAATGTCCATTAAATTGAATATTTTTTATGGTTAAGGAGTATGACAACGTTTACGTAGAGTAATATTATTTACTATTAAAGTTGAGATATTTGGTTCTTTGGTTTGAATCAATTAATAGGTTACTGGTTGATTACAATGATAATTTGTTACTTAAAAAAAATGGGCGAATAAATCAGTTGTTGGCCTTGGAGTCATTTTTTGCCTTATGAAATTCATGAGTGATAATGGATCAGCTGTCAGGTATGTCGATTTGGTATACCATGTATTGCTATTGATGTTAATTTGTGAGAGATCTTCTAGATCAGCATTCTTTTTATGTTGTTATGGTAATCTGTAATTGGGGTGCATAAAAGATGCTTTATTTTCTATTATGAGAAGTTTCTTGTGTTGCTGTGATCAGTGTTCTCATTAGAATCTATCTTTCAGGTTCGCTATTTATATATATATATATATATATATATATATATATATATATATATATGATTAATTTTTATTAATAAATAAATAATGTAATTAGCATGATATGTGATTTTAGTGATTTACTGCCCCTATCACTAAAGTTAAAATTATATGTATATGGTATATGTGAGAAGTAAAGTTTATATTACTGGTATGAGAGAATTTCAAAGATTTAATTGAGTAGTGACCAACAAAGTGGCACGCTTGATTGGGTTTGAGAAATTTCGGTCTCGTATGCTGATTGAGATGTCTCCTGGTCTAATGTGTGGTTATACTCCCAAAAAAGGTGATTGTGTATTAGTTCATGGAGGGATATATGATGGTGTGGTGGAGGAGTGACATATCCTAATGATTTATACGCCTAAAGGTAATGAATTCACGAAAATTGAAATATATTCTCATAACCGCTATCATGTTAGGAGTGCACAACTGCATGTCATGTATTCTGCCCAAAGGTGATTATATGATTATGCGTATAACTCTCTGGATGTGTACTTGTACATCAAGGTACACGGTGCTCACATGATGCTAATTATATATATTACTTGTTTTTTCAGTCACATTTTCTGTAATTAATATCTCCATTATTATTGAGATTTTTACTGCTTCAAATTTTAAGTAGTGGACATATAATTTGCTGCTTAAGAAAAGAGTAATAAAATTTGCTTACTGTCCATGAAGCGTTCCATTCAGGAACACTTGAAAAGTGGTTTGCCTGCGGGTTGCACTGCTAGGTAGAAGATGGAAGCCTTAATGACTTGAATTATGTCTTTTCTAATACCAAAATTAGGATACATCTGCAAAGATTATGTGTAAGTCCTAATGGCATATACATCTTATATATGGTTGAAGAGGTTGTTTCCAAAAATTTTCTATTTAAGGAATAATCTCATACATATCTTAAGAAATAGTAGAAAAGTTGACAATGTTAATATTTTGTCTACTCTTAACGGTTATCTAAAGACTTCTATAGTTGTGGAAGTAAAATTACCGAGATAAAGAATAAAACAATTACAATTAGTCTTAAAAGGTTGTCAGGCTTAATAGTGGACGTGAGTATTTTGGTAAGTATGACAATGCGAAATAGCTTAAAAGGTCATTTGTCAAATACTTGGTAGATTCTGAGGTGGTAACTTAATTACTATACCTGAAAATCCTAACAAAAAGATTTGGCCGAAAGGCATAAATGCACCATATTGAACATGATGATGAGTATGATTAGTAAGACTAATTTATCCGGTCTTCTGTGGGCTGATATTTTGAAAGCAACATTTTCACATACAAAAGTTGTTTCATAAACTTCTTTTGAGTTATAGACTGGACATAAATTATATAAATCATATTAAATTTAGAGGTGTCATGCGGAAGTGATGTTATCTAATTCAATATTAAGTGCGTTGGAATTTAGATATACTCGGAATTATTTTGTATTCTACCTAGATTGTTAAAAGGGGTATCAATTTTATGACCCTAAAGAACGTACAAGTATTATGGAATCACATACTATAAAGTTTCTACAGTTCAACATAATTGTAGAGGATAGAGCTCTCAAACTATTATGGATAATAGTACGATGGAAAATCACTATGTCTTTATCTTTGCCTATACAGATAATTGTGGTACAGACAATTATGGAATCTCTTATACTATAGACTAAACTTGTTGAGGTTTAAGGTATTATTCTTGATATAGTTTATGATGTAATTTTTTCAAACCTCTCAAATATAGAATGAAGTGGTTGTAGCTTTACTCAGGAGATTTGTTAAGAAAAGATGATCAGTTATTTTATTAGAATATCTAGTCTATTTGTGAGAGCATGACTGCAATATCCACTACATGATTGATATAGCGACATAAATAAATATTGTTTCTTATCATCAATCAAGTATGTGATTAGATGCCATAAAAGATGATAAAGCTTTCACTCTGAAAGAGGGGTGGATGGTTTATAATGAAGAAATAATTATTTCTTTAAATATTCTTTCAGAGTGAACGTGGTATTAATAGCTCTTTTTGATTTGGAGTTACATTAAATAGATACAAAATCTATATATAGTGCAACTAGAGGATTTTGCAGTAGATTCAAGTAAATTTGTGTGTAAACTTAGAAGTCTTATTCATGATTTTAAGCAAATTTCCAGACAATATTATTAAAGTTTCATAGTATTGTTATTTTGTTCAATTGAGAGCAAAGTAATTCAATATACTGCAAGGTCAGTGAGAGGAAATTTATTTTTCTCATACACTATGTACATGATATTTTTTTTACAAGTAGTGACCTTGACACATCTTTTGTATTTTGTACTTAGGTCCGTAAGGATTGTTCTCACCATATAAATATTGGATTTTATTAGATTTATCTTAGAAGACATTTACTGATTGTATTTTGGAAATATTCAATATACATCATTGCAAGCCAGGAATTGTTCCTATCGTTAAGGGTGATGGACCGAATCTATTACATTGTCATTATTAAGATATTGAGAAAATCTAATTAAATGGTGTACCTTGTGTCAGTGCATTTAAAAGTATAATGTATGCTCAAATTTGCACTAGACTAAATATCGTTTTTGCAACAGAACTTCTAGGCAGAAATCAATCAAATCCAAGATTCGATCACTGGGTTGCTGTCAAGAAGATTTTAAAGTACTTAAAGAGGACAAGAGATTATATGTTAATTTACAGACATGTTCAATTCTTACAGCTAGTAAGGTATTCAGATGTAAACTTTGATGGCTGTTAGAATGTCATGTGATTAATAACAAAATACATATTTATGTTAGCAGAAAGTGTAGTAAATAAAGTTCTATGTCATCTTTTACTATGTAAGCAATGTTAGTAACATTCTTTTAGGTTGTTGCTTAGGCTATTAGGCTCCAGAACCTCATGAAGGAGTTGATTATTTTAACTTAATGGATAGACCCATTAGTTGTATTGAGATAACAAATTTGTAGTATTATTTATTTACTACAGAGGTCTCAAGGAGTCTAAATATAGAGTGGTCAAAATTTTTTACCAAAAGGAAACAGTACAGAAATGTGACGTAATAATATAACATATTTTCACAGGTGATATGGTTGCAGATCTACTAATTAAAGGCCTACGCCCATGTGTATTTGATCGACACGTAGCATGGGCCTAGGAGTATCATGAGATGCTATTATTTAATGGGAGCTATTTTGGCTTTACTCTTATAAATGTTTCATCTGTGTTCGGTACATTTAGTAATGGTTTTATATGTATCAACTTTTGCATTCAATAAAATATTTTTGAATGTGTTGTTATTATGTTGAATACATATTGATAAAGTCTCAAGGTACTGTATAAACCTTGAGTGAAAGCTAAGGGTATCCGGTTATTAGCCTTGAGCATATGTCTTGTTATACATAAAGAAATGTTAACCATAAGGATAAGACCTATATGGATTTATTGGAACCATAAAGACATTCTCTAGTTGCACAAGTTTTTGTGTCGCATAAGGTAAGAGAATTGTGACTAACAAATGAGATCTCTCTATGAGAGATGTTATCCATTTGCCACACTACTATATTAAATCCATATCAATAAAGTTGAAAGCACCCGTGACCATGGAAGACTTTGTGTATACATGCAGTTACCGCCATGATTCGGTGTTTAAGACTTTATGGGATGTGATTGACTATTAAAAATTATCTCTGGACCAAATGTGCATACATACTGTACGATTTCAATTAATATAGTCCAAGTGGGAGAATGTAAGAGTTTTCCTAATGTGAACTAAATTAATTGATATTGTAATTTACTATTTTTACGATTACTGTAAAACATGGTTGGTCTAAGGTGAGATAGAAAGTTTCTTAATTAGTCTAATATGAGACTGGCTAGTGTGGGCCGAGTTGAGCCTGGCCCGTAATAAGGGGGCTTGGTTGGAAACTCTATAAATAGTGCTCAAGTCTCTCCTCTAACCATAATTCTCACATGTATCCTCACCTAAGGAGTGTTTACTTAATGCTAAACGTGAGGGGGCCACCTTATTGAGCCAGTGATAGGGAGGGCAATAGAAGAGAATGACTTGCGCGTGGAACATTGTGTTTTCGCTTCCATTTCAAGAATGATGGTTTCTAAGTGCGTTAATCTTTCTACTCAATTATGCATGTTGTTGTTCTAGTTATGGAGATTTTGAGATTGCGCAAATTACGTCCAACATCACCTCCCTGCCCTGTTATGTTTTTGATTGGGATGGAAACCGAGGCTCCGTATCTCCATTTTTCCATGTGGTTTCAGCTGCATTGGTTCCATTCATGTCGAGCATTTCCTGTGGTTCTTTTGGTTCTAGTGGTGAGTTTGAGCTTTGAAACTAGCACTACCTCCCCCTTTATCCATGCTCATCACACGTTTGATATAATGCCTCAGTTAGTGTGCTTTTAAAAATGAGACCTTGTTTGGCTTTGCGAAAGCATATCTTGAATCTGTTAAAAGTATTTTCATCAACTTTGAGGTGTCCTCTGACTGATGCAGGATGAACTTGACACCAGAACGTGGGTTTATTGGAGCGCCATATCTCTTTTAGTCAAATGCATGAGAATTGCTCAATGAAATGTTTCTGAGAAGTGACTAAAGAATAACTTCGACTTCTGTTCGAATCCAAAGGCATGTCTGGTTGTAGTCAATTCAGTCATTAGTTGTTAAGGTTGATTTTCATGAATAGTGACGTCACGGCATCTTTGTATTCTGTTTGCTACATGCTATGTTTCCTCCATTGAAGGTGATGCAGGGCCATCGTGATGGTGGACTTCGGAAGTGAACTTGGTTTTAGTGATAGTCCGGTGGGGTTAGATTAACATATAGTAAGCAACGATTGACTAACATAGGTAGTCATGATGAGATATGGCGTTCGTGTTCCAGTGTTTCAACTTGTTGCGCCTTCGGTCGATGACAATGGAGAGGGCGTGAGGGAAGGAAATAATATAAGGCTCGAGGTGTGGGCTAGTTATGTTTCTAAGTGAGTGAGAGCGTGTTTTGGTTTGGTGGATGTGGGCTTGAAGTTAGCTTGATAGGTGTGGGCTTAGCTTGAGAATTTTCAGGTATAGGCTCACTTTGGTTAAAGTTGGATTGGGCTCCAGTAAGAAAGCCCATTTCTTTCTAGGCTTCTCACGTTTTTTATGTCTTGGCCCAGGCCCAAGAGTCCAAGTTCAGGTCATTTTCAGATAGGGCCCCACGGCCCAGCTCAAGTCCCTATTTTGTTAAAATATTAAAAGAAATTAAAAATAAGAAAATGCTTGGAAATAGGTCTTTATTAAATTTTTAAGTTTTAGCATTAGATATGGCTTAGTTTCATTTGATTAGTATACATATCATTTTGAAGGAAATTAAGGGCACATTTTGTAACGTTTTTGTTATGGGGAACAATTTATGAAAAGAAATAGTTTTTTTTTTTTTATGTTCTTGAAAACAATTTCTGAGTATGCACTTGGTAGCTGCAAAAAAATTTTGCTCTAGGAATA
Source organism: Eucalyptus paniculata subsp. matutina (assembly GCA_017140255.1). NCBI lineage: Eukaryota > Viridiplantae > Streptophyta > Magnoliopsida > Myrtales > Myrtaceae > Eucalyptus > Eucalyptus paniculata. Next base: position 21,460,298 of record CM029441.1, on the reverse strand, counting down.
GAAATGCGTTTGGTAAACTCGTATAATTTTGTTGTTTCTTTTAGTTTTTCAATATTTTTTATTATATTTTTTCTTCTTTCTTTTTTTTTTTTTTTTTCCTTCTTTCTCTTTATGGCCGGTCGTCAACCACGGCAGCGGCCAGCGACCGGCGACTGGCTGGGCGAGCTCGTCGAAGCCTCGCCAAGCCACCTCGAGGGCCGGCAAGCTTGTCGGAGCCTTGCTAGGCCATCGCAAGGCTCGGCCTCGGTGGCCAGGCGAGCCTCGCGCTACCTGGGTGAGGTCGAGCAAGCAAGGTCGAGCCTCACTGGTGAGCCTCGCCCAAGTGGGGCAAAGTTGGCCTCACCTGAGCTGGGTGAGCTCGAGCTCGCTTAGATCTGGTGAGGCCGAGCTCGTCCTGTCACGTCCCAAACGCCGAGTGCGCAAACATCCCTCGATGGTCGATAGAATTGCGACGTTCCCAGGACGTGTCACCGACCCATTCATTTTATGCACATGCAGAAGTGAACTAATAAACTCCAAACAACAATCAATATGGGATAGATAGCAAGGCAATCAATTAACGCGAGCCACACTTTATAAACACATCGGGTTTATATACACAAATCTAAACTCAAAAGAAGCTACCAAGCTAACCCTACCTCGAACCCTACCTACTTGGGGTCCAGGTCTACCACGACATCATTTGGGATGTCGATGTCTAGAGAATCAACTACCTCTATTTCGGGTTCTTCAACCTCAGGCCCTTAGTTCGCCTTGATATCAACCAAAATATCGGCGTCCACGACAGGGTCGAGTACCACCTCGTACTCGGTATCGACAGTAGGTCTGTCAAACCTGTCGAAAGGGCCTTCTTGAACCTCGTTAGGCCCATGACGAAGCCATGCTTTGAATCGATGAGGTACTAACGAAGGTCGGCCCTCATCGACCCAAATAGTGGTAACGATGAGCTCACGAGTCTAGGGAGTTTCGTGGATAGGGAGAATGGTATGCTTGGTCTTTGCCTCTTGCGACCACCCAAAAAGGACGTGGCACACCTCCATCTAAGGACTTGTAAAATTTTAAACCACGACGAGGTGAGACAAAGTCTCAGCAAGTGCACACCCTAAACCCCGATTAGGACAATAATTCAACTAGAGGCAGCCTAAACATACACCATATAGGACTTATCTCGCCTCAGTACCTCCCTGCACATTAGTACATCTCATATAACATATGCATACAGTAAATGCATTCAATAATTGGAACACTTCAATTCATTTATCAATTAATCATAGGGGTCCTGATTATAACGCCAAATCGTTATGACACGTCCCATTCTGTGCCACACAATTTCGTCCCATAATCAGGCGCGGCTATCTCAATCATTCAAGCATGTCCCAATCATTTACGACCCAACAGCCACATCCAACTCAATAGTCGGTGGTCATCCGGCATAACCGAGCGTCGTCTCACTTTGTCGGGTACGGCAACGTCTACATCTAGACAGCATTCCCGAAGGAGCATCGGTCTAGCCTCCACTATGACCGACATCCGTTGACATGAGGCATCTGAACTTAATCAGGCATTGCCCCCAACTTTCATCGGGTGATGGGTTTTGATAGCAATCACACACACACCCATGTTCGGCCAAGAACATCATGATTTGCACTCAAATACTTCCATTTAAAATAATATACTTGGTCTATTTTCTTCATATTAAAAACATCTTATAAAATAATTGTGCGTGGTTACACAGTCAAAATTTCACGATTTTATATGGTACCTAAAATATTTTTGGCGTCAAAAGTTGACACCCGGTATTTTCTAATTAAATACCATAAAATCTTATTTTTGCAATAATAATAATAATAAATCACCACCAAGCACCCAATTGTGTAATTTAGCACTCAATTTCATAAATCAATACAACCACGATGATCAGCGTAAAATTCTGACAACCGGCTATCCCGGTATAATTTAGCTAATTAAATTTAATTGATTAAATTAAACCACTTAATTAATCTACATAAACTAACCGAGCTAATCTACTTAAGCTAATTAAACTAATTGACTAAGCTAAGTACATTTTCCAATTAATCTAACTCAGCCACCTAATAACTAATTGGCCTAACTACTAATCCTAACTAACTTAGTTACATGAACTAACTACCACTAATCCCTAATTAGCCTAACTAATCCCCTTTAAGTACAATTAACCCCCTAATTAGAGATTAGGATGTTAACTCACTGATTTAACTAGAAAACAGGTCCACAGCGACAGCGGTGTGACGGCGACCAAGACTCAGGCCTACGGTGACTTCAAAGGAGGGCCGAAAGAGGCTGAAAAAGCCTTGCAAGCTCACTGCTTAAGCTGCTGGGCTCGGTCCTTAGCTGAATGGGTTGGGGGCTGTCGGGGTTGAAACGGCTGAAGTGGACAGTGGCTGGCGGACAGGGATAGGGGCAGGCAGTGACGGGGATGGAATGGAAGTGGCCCAAACGTGAGCTACTGGTTGAACGAGCGGCTGGCCAGGTGGAGGGAGATGGGTGGTCGAGCGGCAGCTGACAGGCACGGGGACTGGGCGGATTGGCGGGCGGTCTACCAGGACGCGAGCAGGCGGGCTGGCGGTGCTGCTGGCTGTGCTGGCTTGGTCCTAGGCGCTTGCAAGAGGAAGAAGAAGCTGTAGGGTTGGTCTGTAGGGGCTGGTTGCACAAATGGAGAAGAAGGGGGAAGAGAGAGGGGGACAAGGGGGCCAAGAAGTCTTCAAGCTAGCCAATGGATGCCAAGATGAAATATCTCAAGCACTCAAGTGATTTTCCCTGAAAGTCTTCAGCCCAAATTGTCAAGGCATGCACTAATGGACATTTTTCCCTCATTTCCTCACCAAAACAAGCCAACTTGAAGGCCAGATTAAATTCCTTCAGCAGCCATATGAATTCTTGATTTTCATCTTCAATTTCACACCAAATCAAGTCAAATTGGTGGCCCAAAAATGCCATGGTAGCAGCCCTTACAATTTTCCCTTCAACTCTTCACAAACCAACTCAACTTGGTAGCCAAAAATCCACACCAAAGTGCCCATCCGAATTTCCTTGAATTTAATTTGCCAAATTCCAATTTTCTACCAAAATTCTGGGCTCGCCAAAAATTTCGTGGTTAAAATCAATCGGATGCGATTTTATCGTAACCTAACCTACTGGGTAACTTTTAGGGATTTTATCGTGTTTCACCCGTGATCGATAATTTTCGATCCACATTTGTTCATCTTTGACTCATCGGTGACGCTCGGTACAGAATCGACAGAAAAATTGATTTAGTACCGTTCAACATGAATTTTGCAATTATGTGGAATCACCCACAATTTAATTAAGTGCTTCTGTTGAATCGACCTATCCCGGTTTCTAATCAATTATAACGGTGCCGTATTGACCCTTGCCAATTAGCATGGTCGAGCAGTCAATTTCTGATTGAATTATCAAGTCTATTGTGTTTATATCCCTTAATGACTTCACTTGATAGATTGGTTATCTCGTGAGTGATCAGCTCAGAGAAAAAGGACCATAGGTGAGTTGGTGAAAAGCCCATTTCATAAAGTTGGGATAGGGTCGAAAATTCAGGATGTCACATGCCCAGCCCAAGCGAGGCCGAGCCTCGCCCAGCCACAGCGAGGCTCGACATCTTCGAGGGCTAGCGATGCTCTAGCGAGGTCGTTGGCCCTCATCTAGCCAGTTGCCGACGCCAGCCATGGCCAAGGCCAATGACCGGCAGAAGGAAAAAGAAGAAGAAGAAGAAAAGAAGAAAAGAAAGAGAAAAATTATTTCTCTTAATTATTCCCAGAACAAGAAACAACTTTTTTCTACTTCTTGTTTCTGTTCCAAATCTGTTCGCGGGAGCAAAAGTTTTACCAAACACGTTTCTGTTCTATTTTTGTTTCTCAAAACAAAAGAAAATAAATTTTTGTTCCGGGGAACAGAAACAAAAATAAACAAACAGGCCCTAAACTTAATTTGAATCTAACTCATGGGGATCGTGTCCTGGGGCTTATAACATGGTTATGTATATTCTTTGCTCGACTTGTATCGGGTTTTCTTTTCTGCATTTACTTTAAAGTAATTTCAATACTTGGTTGTTTACTTACCGCACTGCCCTTCAATAAATTGTTTGTTTTTCACTTTCCTAGTATAGGTTAGGATTAGTTTAGACTTTGATGAAAATGCTGCAAAAACATTTGCATAATCATTTAGCAACTTTGGTGCCTTAAAGACTATAATTGGGAATCAAGATTGTGTGACTATTTAAACAACGATTTTCGAAGTTAGAGATACCAAAATGGCACAAATAGATATTAGCGTAATTAAGTCCCTAACCCTAGAATTTCTGGCTACGTGGGAATCAAGACATGTGTGCGAGAGTGAGAGAAAGAGAGACTTAAATAGGAATTTAAGAGATAAAATGGCCACTCTCGCACCTGTGTACTTGAATTACTATTTATAAGTTGTTATTTTTGTGAACTTTTGGGTAATGCTTAATGGTAAAGGTCTTCGGATGATAATTGGATGAGACGGCTTGGTAAGTGACATTCAAGTCACTTTTAGGGACCAATAAATGGTTAGCCATTTTTTTTTTTTTTTTTTTTTTTTTTTTTTTTTTGGTCAGTCCTACCCTATTCCTACTCTACACTCACTCTCAGACTTTTGCCCTGCCTCTTGTCAAGTGCTACCAACTCCAAAAATAGAAAAAAGGTGCTATTGATCAAGCAACACGAGCCTTGAAATCATGTTTTGATGGGTCTTCTTGTTGGATCGCGCACTTAATTCGTTGGCATAAACAAAAATCTTATTAGGAGTGAATGGGTAAGTTAAAACCACCTCTATCAATCAAAAGACAAAATTAACTCAAATCTCAGTCAACATTCTTCTACAATAATGTTGAATGATACATAATCAAACAACTTTCTTAGTTTTGACATAGGAGAGTGTATAAATCGCCTGACAAGGCTAAACAATGCTCTGTCATGAGTTGGCTAGTTTGTTTGACCTTTTATCGGACAATTTTGTTAGAAAGTAATAAGGTAGACTCATGTTTATTGTCTAGTACTCGTTGATGATATATTTTTCTTTTTATGGGCGATAGATATATTGGAAAATTTATTATGGAATACAATTGAGTCATAAAACTTAAAAAAAAAGTGTAACCAAATTCTAAAATTTATGATGAAAATATAATTGAGTAATAAAACTTTTAAAAAGTGTCAAGTTTTAAAATTTGTCATGAATGTGTAATTGAGTCCTAAAACTTTTCAAAAAGTGCAATCAACGGTAGGACCCGATTGAACCAGTTTGATAAGTTTTAGGATTTATTATACTTTTCGAAAGTTTTAGGACTTAATTGCACTTTTTAAAAATTTTAAAACTCAATTACATTTTTTGCGACAATTTTTAAAACTTCCAATGCATTTACTTCATGAATTAACAACTAATTGATAATGCTATTGCTACTCAAGTCAATATTTTCAAGCTTGAACTCGACTCAATCTTTCAGCCAGTCGAAATTGTATTTTACCATGAACAAAGAGAGAAAGATCTCAAAAGTTCAGTACATTCTGATTAGCTTTGTCATGTTCATGTCAGGATAAGTCTGTCCAATAATTTCTTTTAATAAACCTTGAACTTTAAGACCGACATATTCGAATCCAAAAGCAAGCTCTTCTCCTGGGAATTACTTGGAGTCATATCTACTGAAGGATATAATCATGTTGGGCATACTATCTTACGTGTTCTTATGATTCCAACCGATCTGTTTTAGCTTTGTGAAGATATATTAATGTCAATCTCTTGAACTTCCTCGCACTGAAAAATTTATCTGCATCAGGAATTTACATATTATACATAAAGGGTTCTGGGTAATAAAAAAAGTTCATGAGTGACAGGGATATTGCATCCAAAAGAATAATATCATCTTTGCGAGATGGGCGTGCGAGAAAATAACACCCGAAGAAGATAAGAACTGCAAGATGTTTCTTTTTTTTTTTTTTGGTCGGTAACTGCAAGATGTTTATTTCTTTGAAGGGATAAGTACAGTAATGGTGCCATAAGTTGTGTACGGCGCTCACTTTGGTGTCAAAAGTTTCTGTCGGATCACTTAAGTGCCAAATCGGAGGAAAAATGATCACTTTGGTGCCACCGGCGAAAGATTCCGGCCACCGGCGAAAGATTCCGGCCAAAATGATTACGTGATTTTTAAAAAAAATAAAAAATCGATAGGCCTTTAAATGACGTTGTTTTCGGTCCTCCTTAAGAAAACGACGTCGTTTTGCCGTCCTACATGGATGGCTTCACGGAAACGACGCCGTTTAGCTCACATGGGGATTGAAATTAGGGTTTCCACCGCTCGGCCACTATCGCTCGACCACCGTCGCTCAGCCACCGTCGTTGCTCGGCCACCGTCGCTCAGCCACCATTGTAGTTGCTCGACCAGGTGAGCGAGGAGAGACTGAGATTGTTGCAGGAAAAATCGAAGGCGAGGGCGGAGGAGGAGGAGGAAGAAGATGGGTCGAAGGTGCTGCTAGTGCGCTACTGCTGCTGGTGCGTTGCTGGTGTCGCTGCTGGTGTGCTGCCGGTGCTGTTGCTGGTGCCGTGCTGGTGCCGTTGCTGGTGTGGGTCTTCGAGGAAGAAGAAGACACGAAGACGAGCCTTCCCTCTCCCTCAATTTGGGGATTAGGGTTTCAAAGTTGGGGGAAAGATGCCAAACGGCATCGTTTTGGTGTTTGGATGCTGACTTAACTCTCCGACGAGTCACGTCGGCTTCAAAAATTAATAAAAAAAGGCCACGTCGGATTTCCGGCCAATTTCGTCGGCGTTGGCACCAAAGTGAGCGTTTTTCAATTTTTTGGCACTTAAGTGATTCGACAGAAACTTTTGGCACCAAAGTGAGCGCCGTACACAACTTATGGCACCATTAGTGTACTTATCCCTTTCTCTGAATGTATGACTTCAATTTGGTTTGAAGAAATGAGCTCAGAATATTTACATACCATGAAAAGTAGAAGTTACTCTTCTCTGATACTCAAGAAAATATTTCAGAGACATATGGCGCCAGCATGGAGTTTGGAGAGCGTTGCCATGTTCACCATGGTAAATATTTGTTCTCATCCCTGATCACCAGAAGCTCCAAAGTGTAATGACTCCAACGAATTCAACAAATTTGGACTTGCTTAGGCGGGCACCTTAGGAGGAATTTACCATGGACGCCCAGGCAAGACTGCCTTATTCTACTGATGCCATGGAGCCTCACATGCTTAAACTGTGATGAAAGAAGACGTCCAGAATGAGACAGCTTGATATGACCGGAAATGGCCTGGGAATCCATAAACCCCCTGAGATGCCGCACCTTTATACCTCTATTCAACAACAAGCTCGTCCTAGACAGTGACTTCTCAAGTATCTTTGCCATCATGTATGCAGGAAGTCCTTGGAGATAATGGTGGCTTGCTTGGCAAACTGTGGACAGTCCAGGAAAGTCCCAACTGCAGGCTATCAGTCTTCTTCCACACATGGATCTTCTTTGCTGGTTCTTCCATTTTCAGCAAATTGAGCATTCAATTAAGATTCCTGACTTGCTTTATGATATCAGCGTTCACCGGCAACATGAGGAGAGTAGATTTCGACAAGTTAACCTGTCAGATGGTTCTGAAGAAGGTGCTCCAACCTGGCAGTCAGAGAATAACCAAACATAAGAAGTGTCCATATAGGTAGCAACAAACAAGTTTCCCATCACATTTCTGCAAAAAAATATTTTTTCTCTCCTCGTTTATGGCATCTGAGAAGGTTTTTCTACATCAATAATATGATACAGTATACAGAGTGAAGGTAAACATATTTTTTTTCACAGTGGCAAATCCAATTACTGATCATAAATTGTCTAAATTTATTTATTTCAATAAATGGCATACTGGTTTATGCTTAAAGACAAAATAATAATAATTTAGTAGGATTAGTTTATTGGGTTGTGACCTGCAGCAATTACGTTTTCATTATAGTAGGTTGATTTATCAGGAAAATAGAAGATAATGAACCCACTTCATTAAGCAGGTTAGGGAGATTTAAAGGTGGCAACAATAAAAATCTTTCAAAAAATTGAACTATACATATATATGCAGCTCTTGAGCAAAGTAATCTTGTTGAAGTTTGACATCAGCTTTTTCAGAAACTCTCCTTTGATGTCGCATCAGATTTTTAGAGAGACTAATACTATTTGTGAGAGAGAGAGAGAGAGAGGCATGGCATATGGCGGATCTATGACTAATATGGAGAGTTTGAGAGTTACAAAATGAGGAAAGACAGAGTGTTTGCAAAAGTTGAATGTGGGTGTTCATGCATCAGACATGACAAGCGTAATTGATGAAGAGATTATGAATAGTCAGAAAACATATGAATAAGATTAAAATGGTTTTTATCCAAACCAAATCCTGGAACTATATACATGTCTTCATCCTCTAGTAGCTATCTTCAGCTCATCCTATTTGAAATAAAATTCCACTAATTGAGCAAAACCTCTGTTAGCCTGAAGGCTTTGACAAGAACAAGCTTGGCCACTGCTTCATCTGGCGGTACTTCTTATCCATCACAGTCGTTTTCTTCCTCCACCATCCAGTGTGCGGTACACCAACAAGTGCAATTCCTTCTTCAAAATATCTATGTTTTACCATCGACCCTTGAAACACGATTGAATTAGTGTTGAGAGTGAGTATTATCTGCAAGAATGTTTGCAGCTGATAAGCAAAACTGCAGGCCTATCATCGTCCTCTTCTAATATGTTTTTACTATTTTCTTTCATATACGATGTACGATTGTAAATTGAAAAGTAGTTCATGCATTTCTTTCCCAACAGATATTCATGTCAATGCGGCAAAGTGAAATTTCACCATCTATTTTCTTTTGAATGTACTTACTCTTATAATATCATGAAAACCTTTTTCCAATGATATTATTTGTTGTGCTTTCTTATAACATACGAGCATTAAAAAGTTATGTCCATTTGCTCATCTCCTCTTCAGAAATCATCTATTGAATGTATATATGCCACATTCTTATTACGTGCTCATCCTAACAAAATTAAATGCATAGCGGAGCCATAGTATTTAGATGCATAGCGGAGCTGTACAATGTGTGGGCTACCAGCTAGTTTTAATAGTATTTAGATGAGGGCAACAACCCCTACCATTCTACAGTTGAATTCGTTGCTGTGTAGTAATCTGAATAATGGACACCTATTATCTAGTAAAGAGAAATATCAAACGCATCAAGACACAGAGAGGGGCAAAGTCTAATTCAAATTAAATCTAGTCCATGTTTTTGTACCTCTTCCTCTTTTAAATATATATGCTCTTGAAAGCAGCCACAGACCTTCCTGTACCGAGCATTTGAATTCATCTGTCCCCTTATGTTGATGTTAAAGTTGTAATCTTTTCAACACTTGAATTTGGTAGCGCGCATAGATCTGCAGATAGGAACTCCAAGATTGAATAGATAGCCTCTGCTTTTGAATGCTATGTATATGAATATCATTTTCAAGATACACCCAACTGCAGCCAGCAAGCTTCTTGGTTTCCTTCCCTCTCATTTTCTCTCTTATCTTGTGCATCTCCGCCCAATTTTCCTCAGCTGCAAATACATTTGCCAGCTGCACATACTGAGATCCATTATCTTCCTCAATAACCAATAGCTGCTCTGCCGCTTCTCTTGCAAGACCGAGGTTCCTATTTATCTTACAGGCATTCAAAAGAGCCCTCAAAATCACAGGATCCGAACTCCTGGGAATTTTCTTCATGAGATCCACTGCCTTTTCTAGTTGATTTGCCCTTCCATACAGATCAATCATACAGGCATAGTGATCCTTTTCAGGCACTATTTTGTAATCTTCTACCATGGACTTGAAATACTTTTCCCCCATTTCCACGAACCCACTATGACAGCAAGCAGATAGAAGCGCAATAAAGGTGACCTCATCAGGTTTCAATCCTCTCTCCAACATTTTTTTATACAGCTCCATAGCTTGATCTTCGTGCCCGTGATTTGCATAACCGGAAATCAAGATATTGTAGAGAATCAAGTGTCTCTCTGTGAGTTTTTGAAATATCTTTCCTGCATATTCAGTACTGCCAGACTTAAAATACATGTCGATCGTGGCACTAATCAGCTTCTCCTCCATTTCCATCCCTTTTCTCAGTGAGTAAGCATGAATTTGTTTTCCAGGATCCGGGGCTGCCTGCAATGCACAGGCACCTAGCAAGCAGATGATTATGGGCGCATCAAAAGAAATGTTGGCATTCCCTCTATATTCATTCACCAGTTCAAATACAGCTTCACATTGCTGTGCGTTGATGTGACCAGTAAACAAAGCTGTCCACACGATAGAATTCTTTTCAGTCAGAGAATCAAAAAGTCTCCATGCTTCAGACATGTTACCTTGAGATGAATGAGCCATGATCATAGAAGTTGTTGAAAAGGAGTTCTCACACTCAATCATCGCATAAACTAAGTCCGCATGTTTCATATTTCTGCACTTGCAGTAAACATTGACTATGGCACTCTTAACAAACAGATTAGATATCAACCCATCTCTCAAAACCCAAGCATGAATCTCCTTTCCAAGCTTTGAATTCCACACGCCGGAGCAAGCATTCAGAACACTAGCGAACGTGTGCTCATTCCGCCGAAATCCACTGTCCCTCATTTTCACAAAGAAATTCAAGGACTCCTCCTCAAAACCATTCTGTCCATGGCCAGAAATCAAAGTATTCCAAGACACTGTATCATTTAACTCAGGCAATCTCTGGAAGAGATCAAAAGTCATTTCCATCTTACCTTCCTGACAACAAGCTGCCATCATCGTATTCTTGGAAATCAAATCGACCTCCACTTTTGATTCACAGAACACCCTGTACGCTTCTCCAAAACTCCCACATTTAGAGTACATGTCAATTAAGGAGCTCATGACATACCCATCCGTATCATTCCCTGTCCTCACCATGTAAGCATGCAACTGTGTCACATCACACTCCACACATAACTTCGCCACCAAGTTTAGCATCGCTGTCAAAGTGAATTTGTCGAACTTAAGAAAACCACACATCGACTGCATTCAAGCGCATCGCTTTCGCATCCTCCAACGGTCACATAACCAATCAGCATCGAATTATAAGTCACCAAGTCCCTCTCAGTGGTGGAGTCAAACAACGCCCGCGCTCGGGTCAAGTCCCGAGCTTTTACGTAAGCCGAAATCAGGGCGTTCCAGGAGTACACGTTCCGCTGGGGCATTTCGTCGAACAGCTTGTGGGCTTCTCGCAAGAGGCCATTCTGGGAGTAGAGACGGATAAGCTGGTTGAACAGGAAAGTGCTGGGGACGAAGCCGGACTTAACTGCTCTCGCCTGGTAGGCTAGACCATCTCTCAAGGACCTCATTTACATGTTTGTGTCAGGTGTTACATGGGACCGGACGGGAAGAAGGAACTCATCGCTGCTCAAATAACCCTCGATCCTTCCAGCTTCTAAGACAATAACAAAAGACTCAGGTTCGTGGCACAGGACAGATTTCGGTGACCCAAGTCCATCCCATGGTGGGAAGGGAGAGAGAGAGAGCAGTGTCAGCAGCCAAATCTTGGGCTGGCATATGTTGAAAGAAAAATGTCACAAATGGTCCATAAACTTTCATCTAATGTTCAATTCATTCCTGAGGTTTTGATTTGTTCAATTTGATCACTGAACTACCACTTAATGTGCAATCTCGTCCCTAGACTTTTTATTTATTCAATTTGGTCATTGAATTATCGATAAATATCCAATCTAGTCCCTGACTATTTGAAAATTGACCAATTTCATCATTCCATTAGTTAAAGTTAACAAAATTGGCTTCCATGGCTTTTAGTCTCTTAAATATAAAATAAAAAAGGACATGTGGAATATCCACATGGAAATTACCTTTAAAACATGTCAAATTGTGGCCACCGTCCAAAAAAAAAAGAAATACAAAATCACTTCTTCTCTCTACTTTTGTGATCAGTGCTCTCATATTTAACTGACCCCTAATTTTTTTTCCTTTTTAAAGATTTATATATATATTGACTCATAATTCTAGTAATCTAACTTAGTTCCACGTCATCAATTAATTTTCCACGTCATCACTTAACGGTTTGAACAAACGGAAGAACTATATGGAATATTTGTTAATAGTTCAAGGACCAAATTGAGCAAATCGAAAGCTCAGGGATGAAATTGGTCAATTTTCAAATAGTCAGGGACTAGATCGGACATTTATCAATAATTCATGGACCAAATTGAACAAATTAAAAGTCTAGGGATGAGATTGCATATTAAGTGGAAGTTTATGGACTGTTTGCGACATTTTCCTTATGTTGAATTTTGTTTTTACTAGTTTATCATGTCCTTAAAAGACTGTCAATCTTTCCTTCTATTATTAAGTTTGCAATATTTTAAAATTCTCATTTTTTTTCTCTTAATTTTCACTTCAAAATGATTCTTTTTGAAGTTCTCACGTTAATCTTCGACCTAGAAAAAGAAAAGTTCTCACTTTAATGCAATATTTTTTATTCATCTCTTTTTTGAATCTCGATAATAATTTCTCATTAGACGTAAGAAACAAGTAAATTGCAGGGTTAATTGAGGTAATCTTTCCTTTACGATATCTTTTTATAACGTATTCGAATAGAGGGCAACTGGGTATTCAACACAAATCTGAAGGGGAAATTGCGCTTTACACCCTTAAATGTCATATGTATAGCTAGAAATTTAATAGGAGTTGATGACGGAATACAATAAGTTTTTGATGTGGTAAAATACAAACTTCAAAATTTTAGCTTTAATGTGCATCATTCCATGATTTGGAAAATTAAAAGAAAATTTCAAAAAATAAATCTTGCAAGTAGATATAGTATGTTGGGGTCTTTTCAACGAGTGCTCCTACGTGTCCTGAACACAACACTCATTTCGTGTATTAATGCGTTATTTTATGCGATTAGGCTTTTAGCCACGTCACTCATGCTCTCGCCCATATTTCCTGCCCTTTTTCTCTTGTGTTTCACTCTTTCACAAGACCTCTAATGTGACATTCTGATTTTCATACTTAGATTTCGATTGGTTAAATTGGGCATTTCATCGACGTGACTACAGTGTTTTTCTTTGAGTTGGCCACTCACGAGATAACTAGCTAGCTGGGTAGGCTATTAAGAACTTTAAGGCAGATAGACTGAGAATTCGACCATGAATCGATTTCTCGACCGTGCTCATCTTTAGAGATCATTACGGCACAGTTAAAAATCGAATTAAGATCAGAGATAGGTTGGTTCGACTGAGATGAATGACCGATCGTGGGTGACTCCACTAAATTGGAAAACTCTCGTCGACTGGCACTAATTTGATTTTACTATCGTTTTGGTACCCTGTGTCCGTATTTGAATCCTCGAGACTTTCACGACAATCGAGAGTCGTAAATGTGTCGAGTGGGTTCATCGTGACTCGAAGAAAATCGACCACGGGTCATTTGTCATAAAAAGTTTTGAAAACTACCTGGTAGCCTAGGTCACACTAAAAGCGTGTTCGAGTGAAATTAACTACCAATCTAAGTCTGATTTCAGAAATTGAAAGTTCTATCATGTCACGGGTCATTTTAGGAACGTCGAATCAGTCTCAGAAGATTTTTCAGAGATTCCGAAATTTTTACGGAAAACCGTGTCGGACGTTGTGGGAAATGAACGGAAACTCGGATTGGCCAATTTAAAGAGACTTTTGGCATTTAGCGTAAGTGAATCGGTGAATGGAAGTTGTTTGGACTTTTTCTGATTTCAAATTGAACCTCAGCCGGATTTGTTTGTCCGGAAAATTGGATTTCGAGAAAAATGAAACAAAGGTTGGTTTCGACGAAAATTCGTGGGATTAAAGGACCGTCTTATTTTAGTCTTCATTGGGACTTCAAGTTACGCGAATGGTGAAGAATTTGACCCTAGAATGATCAATTGGCATACTATTTTGATGTCGATCAAATGTTAAATTGGTTTTGTTTTAAATCCTCTCTTTTTTTTTCCTTTGACCGACGCCCCCACACACCCCACCCCTTGTTGGCCGACGATTCCTTCTTCTTGGTCTTCAATTTTCCTTTCTTCTTTGACCAATTCTTTTATCCTCTCACGTCACGCACTCTCTCTCTCCTCCCCATCCACTCGCGCACGCGGAATCCCCCTGACCGACAGCCTCTGCAGGATTATCTTCTCGGGCTTTATTTTATTGACTTGAGTCAATGTTTATCCCCTTATTCGGCCGACGATACCACTGAGCTGTCTTCCACTTTTGCTTTCACTTTTCCCTGGTTTCAATCGCCCCTTGACAACGAGTGGCTTTTGGTTTTCTTCTCATTTCGGTTCTTCGAAGTCCACTGACCCACGCACCTCAACTCCTTACATCTCCCTCCCACCGAAATCCCCATCTCCACTGAAGCGTAGTCTCTGCTGCAGCTCACGCCAGCTACCCCACTACCAACACACCAAACTTCATCAACGTTTGCTCGTCTTCAACACGCCATCTCCATGCTTCGGTCAAACCAACGAAACCGAAGTAGCTCCGTGTGTCCTCCTCTTTCACGTGCAGCACAACCGAGTCAGTCTAGCAGCATCCCACGAGGTTGACTTCTCCACTTGGCGTCACCGCTTCTTGCTTCCCCTCTGTCCAGCGACTCCACCAGAGAAGTCAGCCCGTGATCGTCTCCTCTTTCGTCCGCAAGACTGCCTCATCTCCACGGAAGCAGCAGCCGTCCACTTCTTGCACGAAGCCGAGTCCTCAGCCCGTGTTTTCAGTCCATCTCGGCACCACTTCGAGCAACCCGCGAAGTCAGTTTAGCCCCCGTGACAGCCCTAGAACTCTTGATCAGCAGCTATTTTACAGCAAGGGTTTGAAGGTCCCATGGCCCGTTTTTGAGCCATCCCAATTCCGGTTGGCAAAATCGCTTTGAAGATAACCGAGCTTTGTTGTGTGCTCGTCGATTTGATCCGAGCAAATCTTTAATCAAGTGAGTTTTACTCACTAAAACCTTCTTAGTTTGCTAATTACACTTAAAGGTTGATTAGTGTTAGTTAAGTGTAATTAGGTTGTTAGATTAGAATGGATTAGCGATTATTAGTTAATTTCATTGCATATTAGTGAAATAATTAGTGTACTTGGATAGAGAATTGCCTATAGTATTTATTGGATGCTTCGTGGGATTTTTCCCGACCCTTATCGGGTGTTAATTAGGCAATTCGGGCCTAAGTGGTATTTTTAGGAATTAAATATTAATTTTCGAAATTAATTATTTAATTATTTAATTTTCCGAAAATTCAACTGGGATGGTAAAGTATTAGGGATTTTATCTTGATGATCATGGCGTGATCCGTTTATTTAATTGAGGCTTTATATTGTCTAAATTGAATTTATTGTATTTATTTATTTAATTTTCGAAATTAATTATTTAATTATTTATTTTCTGGAAATTCAACCGGGATGGCCGGTGACCGGAATTTTGTGCTGATTGTCGGAGAGTGGTCCGTTTATTTAATTGAGCTTTAACTCGTGTCGAATTGATTTAATGGTGCATTTTTGAGTTATGTTATTAAATAATGCAATTTTGGCCTTATGATTGAGAATTGGTCGGGTATCGGTTATTAGTATTGAAAGTGAGTTGGTAAATCACCTGGAGAATGCACATGGCCCAGTGAATTGGAATGTCACTTGGGAAAGACACGTGGCTCGGTGATTAGATATGTCATCTTGGCGAAAAGGTAGCCTTAGAGAATGCACGTGGCTCGGAGGCTCGGTATGTCTTCCTGGAGAATGCACGTGGCTCGGTGACAGAGTATGGCATCGTAGAAAGGGGTCGGGTGGGACCATAAAGCCACTAAATCTTGGAAAGATCGGGTGGGACCGTAAAGCCACTAGATCATGAGAGGGTCGGGTGGGACCATAAAGCCACTAAATCTTAAAAAGGTCGGGTGGGACCATAAAGCCACTAAATCTTGGAAGGGTCGGGTGGGACCGTAAAGCCACTAGATCATGAGAGGGTCGGGTGGGACCATAAAGCCACTAGATCTTGAGAAGGTCGGGTGGGACCGTAAAGCCACTAGATCTAGAGAGGGTCGAGTGGGACCGTAAAGCCACTAGATCTTGAGAGGGTCGGGTGGGACCGTAAAGCCACTAAATCTAAGGAATTGCTTAGTGTGGGATGAATGACCTAGAAATGGTCCGGCTGGTATGAAATCGACTAAGTCGATTAGATCGATGCTTCGATCTGTGATGTGATTGCTTGAGTGCCTATTTGATCTGTGCTAATATGCAGGTGGAATCTAAGGCCAAGGTAAGTCCTCTAACTCAAGTTGTGCATAGGCAGCCTTAAGGTGTATTAGTTTACTAATCGGGTCTTAGGGGGTAGAACTTGCTGAGACGTAGTCTCATCCCGGTTTGGGGAAAACATTTCAGGACCCTGATGAAGAACCTGAGGAGAAGGAACCCGAAGAGGAGTACCATAAGGAGAACTCCGAGGATGACCCAGAGTAGGATCCTGACGACTTTGGCTATAGAATCAATTTGAGTAGAAACCAATCGTTTTAGTATGGCTTGTATATGATCATAAGGGTGTTGGTTTTCAGGTTCAATTTCCTAGTCCTACTTGTATATCCCGTTGCTTTATTGTTTGGGGATTTTTATAACTGCTTCCGCATGTACTATTAAAAAGAAAAGGGTCGGCGATATGTAGTCCTGGGATATCGCATTTTAAAATCGACCAAAAGTAAGGGATGTGCGCATGCCTGAGGATCGGGGCGTGACATCCAAGTCCACGCAAACTTTGCGTGGCTAATGACTCGAGTACCTCACATGCTCACCCAAGAGAAAGATGCTTCCCTTGTCAAGGGATTGGAGGATTTGAAGGATAATTAAAACTATCTAGTAATCATTCAACCATGCCCCAAACTAGTCTAGAAGTTAGTCAAAATGGTTGTTCATTGATAAACATTGACTCTACAAGCAAATGTACACATCTCTTTGCTAAGATAGAACGAGATTCATCTTCTACTCTCTCTAATCATGTGCCACAACCAGCGAAGAGCAGCTCTTTAGTTTAGTCTTTATATGAAGTTTCTATATCTTGTTGTTACATGTTCAAAGGTCAGGATCTTGAAGCAAAACCCTAGATGTGCTAATATCGCAATTTCATCTATCTCACCTGAGCCACGTACTGTCCATTTAGCCTTAAAACACATTGATTGGACAGCCACCATTCTTTGAGGAACTCCACAAAACATGGGAATTTCTTCCTTGTCAACCCTTGTCGCGACCAATTTTTCGGGATGTGAACTACCTAGGTTTTGGCTAATGGATTGTTAAGCTTAGACTTAACTCGAGCTCTCCCAAGCCCATACCAATTCGCGACTTAGGGTTCAAGTTCTAAATCATTCAGAATCATCAAAGATATCATACATTGTTCGAATCAAGGAACAATATCCAAATCAGCTTGATTATCTCGCTAATAAAATCGATAAATTAATCTTAAGCCTTAAAGATCAAGATATCAATTTTATTCCCGCGTGATTAATTATTACATCTAAAGCCTTATAGATGGAATAAAAAATCGGTGTGCGGTTGCGAATTAGGAAATAAATCCTAATTGAAAGTTATGTCTATCACCCATGGATATGAACACTAGATATTAATAGACACATATTAGGCAATAAAATACCGAAATCAAATTTGGATAAAATAATTACCTAATATTGCAAGAATTATTGCCACATTCGAGCTCGACGGAATCGGCTTGACAGATGACCGAGAATGGCTTGTGGGTGAGGCTCGGCACAGTAGATGGGTCTCGGGTCGGCGCACGCCATGGCAAGGATGGTGGGGCTTGGGGGAACTCGCGTGGTGCGACAATATGGCGAAGGACCAGCACGGCAACTGATGAGGACGTCACTGGAAACTTGGCAATAAATTTTAATCAACGAGATTTGGTATTTGTTCCTTGATCACTCTCCGCGAAGCCTCTTGGGATTTGTTAATACTCAAATATGGGGTCTCTCCTTGGCGTTTTCTACAATGACGAGGATGTGGGCAGAACCTGAATAAAAGAATTAAGAAAAGAATATTAGTGGAATGCAAATATGTGATATTGATGAAAGATCGGCTTCCCCTTTCTTGTCCTTTTTGCAAAAAGCTTCCTCTGTCTCTCTCGCCTTGGATCACTCCAGACAAAGAGCACCGCTTCAAAGGCTTCTTTTTTTTCTATGCTTTTGGTTGCTCTCTTTTCCTCTCTGGATCGTCTCTTAAGAAGTGATTGCGCGCCAATCGTGAATCTTCCGATGAAGTCGACCCAGACCAGCCACAAAATTTTGATCTCACAGCGTCGGTGATTGAACTTTGCTGAGGATTGCTCGCTGGAATAAGAACTCGCCTGGAATTACTGAGCATCGGGCTCATGACACGTCCGGACAGTAGCTTCGTCGTCAAGTTTGGAGTGATTCTGGCGGAGGACGGCTGTGCGTTGGTGGATGAAGAACTGAAGGCTGGAACAGTAGGCCAGAATTTGTTGGGCACCGGTAATTGCAGGAGCAACGTGGAAGTGGAAGTATGGCAGCAACAATGATGACTAATGGATCTCGGGAGGCGGTGATAGAGCAATCCCAGAGTTGGGACCGAAAGAGCAGATCTCGTCTCTCAATGTGGCCGTGTATTCAATATGTGTGGCCTCTCTAAACCCTACGCATTTAACCTATTTATAGGACACGAGTTAGGGTTCTAATTTTTCCAAATCCATATCCACGAAAATTCCTTTTTCCAAACATAATATTTGATTTTCCAAATGCAATATTTATTTTTGATATAATTCAGGATTGCAAGAGGATTATTTTTTAAATTTGAAATTTCGCACAAATAAATCTGTAAAATCTTTCTGAGGATACGGGCTTGGGCCGATTTGTTCTCTTCGTGCGCTTAACGCAACTCATCAAATTAAAAAAAAATGCACCTAAAACTATATGCTATGCAATTAATTTTTTTCAGGGATAAAATTAACCCTTATTTTTTAATGCGATGAATAACTAAACGGGTCGCCAAAATTTAGGTGTCAACAGCTGCCTCTCTTTGAAGGTGAGCTCGTAGAGGTTGTCTTCAAAGACAAATTGAGATCTAAATTTTGACCATGCACAAGCAATGATTTTTTTTTGTCAGAAAATGAATTCCATTTTAAAATGCAATTAATATGATGCATGCATGATGTGAAAGGAAAGAGCGTACCTACAATTACTTACCGATCAGTGCGGTAGAGCATCTTGAGGTACATGATAAGTCCCTGTTTACTCTATAAGTACCCAACTCTCACTCAGGTTCCTTAAAGAGTCTAACAGGTAATAAATTGTGACATCGAAATTAAGAAGAACATTTACATCTAAAGTGAAATGTTCAACGAAAAGAATTGAGACATCCAGATCCAGACTGAGATGTCAAGATTTTTGTACTCGAAATACTTAGATCCAGACTAAGGTATAACGAGAAAGGTTGAAAAACATTCACATCCATAGTGAAATATTTAGATGAAAATAATTAAGACATCCAGATCCAAACTGAGATGTCAAAATTTGTGCTCGAAGTACCTAGATCCAGACTAAGGTATAACGAGAAAGATTAAAAACATTCACATCCAGAGTGAAATGTTTAAATGCAAATAATCAAGACATCCAGATCGGGATTGAGATGTCAAAGGAACCTACCTGGAATATATTACCTTCAATGATGGTAGAGTAATTCATGATAGTTGGTGTTACATGTCCAAGACCCGTATCATTCTACGGTCACCTAGTATAGTAACATGGCTTTGTAAAGAGACTACTTTCCCAGGACCCGTACCATTCTATGGTCGCCTAAACAGAGATTCGCCTTTCAAGACCCATACCATTCTACGGTCTCTTGAATAGGGAAATAAAAGTTGTCTAGGACCCGTACCATTCTATGGTCGCCTGAATAAGGAATAGGTGTTGTCGAGGACCCGTACCATTTTACGGTCGCCTGAATGGGGATTCACTTTCCAGGACCCGTACAATTCTACGGTCACCTGAATAAGCAATAGGTGTTGTCGAGGACCCGTACCATTCTACGGTCGCCTGAATGGGGAAATTGATTTTTCAGGACCCGTATCATTTTACGGTCGCCTGTTAGAGCAATAAATGTTGTTTAGGACCTGTACCATTCTACAGTCGCCTAAACGGGGATTTTGCTTGGCTAGGACCCGAACCATTCTTCGGTCGCCCAACGTTGCAACACAGATCATCTGACCAGGACCCGAACCGTTCTTCGGTCGCCTTAATCAGACTGAATCTGGAGAAAAATCTTTGGCGGACGGCTCAATCGAGTATCGATGAAAAGGACTCTGGGCTACGAAAGTACGCTAGGTCGATAAAAGAAAACAAGGCTACGGAAGCACGCCGACTTGATAAAATGGACGCTGGGCTACAAAAGCACGCCAGGTCAATATAGAGGACACCGGGCTACAGAAGCACGCCGGGTCGATGAAAGGGATTTTGGGCTACGAAAGCACGCCAAGTCGATATAACTGGATAGCTTGACCAAGTCAAGTGTCGATGCACTTGAGAGAGAATACCTGCACAATAACGAGTATTTTAGAGTATGGTAGAGATATACTTACCTGGTGATATCTCTGATTCTTGCGGATATAACTTTTGGAATTTAGATATCATGTGGGGGTCTTTCACCTCATGGTGGAGGTTTCTCATCTCCTAATATCATGAAACATTCTGAAAGGAATTTGAATTACCTGTCAAACATGATTTAGAGCAAAAATTGATATGTATTCATCAAAGAGATAGACAATCTGAGCTACTCTAGAATGCTAGACAATCTGAGCTACTCTAGAATGCATATTTCAAAATTCAATGAGATTTTCATCAACTCAATCGAGGTTCATGCATAATCACTTTACCATATTTGCATCACCCAAATTTCCACACGAGATAATTGTCGTTCAAGATAATGACATGGATTTCTTAAGAATACCAAATGAGAGACCTTCAGTTAGAAAGAACTTTCACTCACTCTCATTTAGAGGCTACTTTATGAGAATAACTCCGTCTCACTATCATCACACCAACAAGGGTCTAAATATTCTCGCAAGCGGTACGACCTTACCGATCTGAAAGGTCTTTAATAGGGACCGTAATGTGGGCTTGGTCGATAGCTTAATAAAGGGACTCTTCGAGTCAAGGCAATTGAAAGAACAATTCTATAACATCTCTGGCTTACAAGTCAAGAACCCTGCAAAATGAGAAAGAAACAATCTTGCTCACACTTCTTCAAGCGATGCTTATGACATGTGAATCCATACGTTAATTCAAGTGCCATAATCTGAAGAGACTTTGTAAAGGATGTAACGTAAGCTGGGTTCATGGGTTGAGAAATGAAAGGATCATTAGGCTCAAAACGTGTGTGAATGGTGAGAGTCGGTGATCATCTTGGCATTGCCATCAGTTTTCTTTTTTACCATCGGGGATTGTTTTCATGAAATACCCCATTGATTGTAAAAACCCAACTTTTGGGTTCTTTAAGTATTGTTCCATTGGGATTTAATTCTTGCAATTGACAGTCACCCATCTTGACTCTCTTTTTCCAATTTATGGGCATTGGCCTTACTTTTACTAGGCACACCGCTTTTCATGCCCCTAGTTCTTATTCATTTTTTTTTCACTTTTTTTTCATGGGCATTGGCCTTGCTTTTACTAGGCACACTACTTTTTCATGCCCCTTAATTCTATTTTGAATTGAATTCTTGCGCACAATGCATGCGTCAAGCAATTGCACTTTGAATCACACTCGAACTTTTCAAGAGTCTTCATCTGTCTTTTGCCTTGCCCCAGTGTGGGGAATGATCACCAACTGGGTTTAAAGAAATGAAATTGCAGGCTCAAGTGGACTATGCAAAGGATATAAGTGTATAGGATAGAGAAAGAAATGTTCTTCGTCATCTTAAGGCACTTAAATTACCATACAAATTCAATGTAATAGCATGACTAGAAGATTGATGCAAGTGAGAGCAAGAAAATTTCAATCTATTTTCTTCATGTTATGGTGTTGTCTTACTTGCAACTTGCCCAGATGTGGGGTGGTTCTCGACAGGGGTAATTTGAAAAGAATCTCCATAAGTGTATGGGGCTCAAAAGGGGTTAAACAATGTATCACCTGTAGTGTTTGGGATAGAGAAATAAACGGCCCCTCATCATTTCAGTCATCGTACCTTTTGTGAGAGAACTCTTTACTTTACGGATATGAAACTTTTTACACTTATCTCATAAGTGTATAAGTAAGGGACTGTGTATAGGATAAGGGTTGCCTTTCATCATCCTGACATGTCTCATTCAGTATTCTTAATCCATTAAATTATCCATCTTGACAAATCTTCACATGAAAAAGAGTCTAGCAACTTAAGCATGAAAAGCGTTTGTGACTTCAAAACAAAATATTTATTGCACTCAAAACATAGTTTAAAGCATTCATTCAGGGGATTGTTCCCCAATGGGATTGCTTCGGCAATGGGTGTCCTTGGATTGCTCCTATCGAAAGGGAACAAACACACAAATTGATCAATCGAGGATGAAAATCCGATCTTGCTTTTGCCCCTACACAAAACAACATGCATGAATAGGATACTATGCAACATCAATGTAAATTCAAATTGCACAACCATTTTGACTCGGAAGATTTTGTCTCAGTTATGTCACTACTAGAATTTATAGTGCCCCCAATTCGTCATCTGCAAGGAAAAGAACAAAACATCATCTCCCAAAATTATTTATGTTCAAAGATGAGATGTACCTCTTTCACCAAAGATGGAAGATCCTCTTTTAACTTGCCCCTCATTTAATGGGCAAGAATGAAAATCCTGTCAAGCACGGAAATGGAACACACTCTGTTTGGCTCAAGTAGTATCGAGATGTGATCGACATCAATTCTTTAGAAACTTGTTGAGTAACAGTTGAACCAATTGCAGCTTGATGTGCCTTTTTCAAATGCTTTCTTATCAGGTCAAGAAAGTAATGCTCTGAAACATGAAGTAAATGAGTCAGAAAATTAAACAGGGCTAACTTAATGCATGATTTTGGAAATGGCTTGAAAAATGTTTTTTTATTCTTTTTTTTTTTTGGAATTTTTTGGATGAGGAAGCATGAAGAAGCCCAGTCCTCAGAATTCTTCTTTGATGATATTTTCTTTTCATTGTTGGATATCGTCACCAGACCGGTTTGATGTACCTCATAATGTCCTCAAAACAAAAATTGTAGTTTTATTGATATCTATCAATTAAATTACATTTATTGGAATGAAAAATGTGATATTGAAACCAATCCTTGAGAAGGGATAAAAATTCCCATGCAGGGGAAGGTGCAATTGAGCATGCCACTTATTAAATAAGGAAATCAAACTACTTAGGACCATGTACTTGAGTTCTTCACCCTCCTTGGTCTTATCCTTGGTCTTGTGATGCAAACCGTCCACGTCAGACATTTTTCCTTTCAGATATGTCACTAGTCTCTTCATGCTAGCATCGAATTCGGCTACCTCAGGAAAATGAGATGGTTCAAAAGTTCTTTTGGTTCTCTTCTTGGAGTCACAATTTCTCACTAAAGATAGAGCATTTATGTCATCGCAGCACTTTTGCTTGATGAGATAGGCTCTTTTTGATCCGTCATTTTTGCTCTCGATCATGAACGGATGGGTGAGCGGAATCGCTCCATAATCACCTAAATTAAATGAACGGGAACATATAAGCATGAGGTGTAAATAGAAAGTCAATCCATGAAAATGATCTAATCGATTTTTCATTTTTTTCATTTATTCATGAAAAGTTCGTACAAGAAGGGCATTTCCTAAAAACAAACTAAGAAAATAAAGGTCCCCTAGCAAGACCAAATTTCCTAGACATGAATTGAAAACAAATTCCCCAAAGTTTTTTTTTTTTTTTTGCAAATGATTCATTGCATGGCAATTTCCTCATTTCATTCCTAATTGACAAAGGATAATTGACAAATGAATTAAATCAATGATTGACCTAAATTGTCACGGACCGACCAAAAGCATGACAAAATAAATGGCATGGTATAGGGATAGAAGACTTACTTCACGAAGAAAAATCGACGGCAATCACATAGACAAGTGCATGAAGTGTGAGGTTCATTTCTAACTAGGAAGGCTAGGCAAGGTGGAGTTAAAAGGGTGGGATGACTTAGTTGCAGCCTCGCAAACTAAGTCAAGTCCTCCTAACTCCGGCTCAGTCAAGAATGATACCCCAATGCGACGTAGCCTCGCGGGCAGAGGTAAACATTCTTAACACCAAGAAAAACTTTCGGGATTGAGTTGGGCAACCTCTACTACGCAGCCTCGCGGTCGAAGTCATATCCAACTTAATACCATCCTAAATATCCTAGTGCGGCCCAGGTCCGGCGGCAGGTTGTGTGTGCAATAGTGTAGTGTAGAATGCAAAGCATGCACATCAATTTATATCAAGCAACACTTCAAATGAAAATAAACCATACATTCATACACCTCCCTACAAAACAAGGGTTAGCAATCACTACTCCCCTTATATCTCCCAATCTGCAAGAATATTTAACACCTTAAACGTTAGGGACGTACCTGGGATCCTCGCTGCCAAACAAAAACATTTTTCAAAAAGAAAAAAATTGGCCTAAGTCCACTAAGTGTTTTAACACAAGTCCCTAGTGGAGTCGCCAAGCTGTCGTGACCAATTTTTCGGGATGTGAACCACGTAGGTTTTGGCTAATGGATTGTTAAGCTTAGACTTAACTCGGGCTCTCCCAAGCCCATACCAATTCGCGACTTAGGGTTCAAGTTCTTAACATGCAAATCTTTTAATTAGGAGTCACCACTAATCAATTTTTGGTGGGTCGATTAGAAACCCAAGTAAAGTAACGGGAGATTTACTTTACTCCTACGAACCAGAGATTTATGAGTTCGGGGACTTGGTTATGCTAGATTTCTTTAATGCCCTTTCGGTACCATTCTTTCATTTTCAAAAATGTTTTCGCAGGCAACTTTGATTGATTTTAAATCTATTTCCCTAACATGTGAGGTGATCATGCAGGTGCGCAATCCACCAATTTAACACCCAGATAAACAATAAATAAATTGCAAAAACTTACCTTAAAGCAACGAAAGCATCTGCAATGTTAAATTAAAATCCACATTAACAACCCTAGATATGGTTTCTAATTAACACGCAATTTCATTTTTTTTACTTGATTAATGAAAATCATGCAATATTAACTAAATGAACTAACTCTAATGATATGCAATTTCTAATTAAATGGATCTAGTAACAATCACTAAATGATGTGCATTTCATGAATCTAATCCTATATGACATACGCATGATTTTTTGTATTTTTTTATTCGTAATTAAAATAACTAACAATAAAAATCTAACTAAAGCGAGATATTATCTATTTTAAGTTAGGAAATAGACTTATCCGAATCCTATCTTAACTTAGAAATTTATCTCGACATGCAATTTAATTCAAAGAAATTATCTAGCCTAGGTAATTATTCTATCATGCATTCTAATGTAACTAGAAAAGAATCTAATTATTCTATCATGCAATTCTTTCCAGGAAATTAATTCTAATATATATGATATGCAAATGCAATCTTTTTGTATTTTCGAGATAAATAAAGCAATTAAAAGATAAACACTAAATCATTCAGAATCATCAAAGATATCATACATCATTCGAATCAGGGAACAATATCCAAATCAGCTTGATTATCTCGCTAATAAAATCGATAAATTGATCTTAAGCCTTAAAGATCAAGATATCAATTTTATTCCCGCGTGATTAATTATTACATCTAAAGCCTTATAGATGGAATAAAAAATCGGTGTGCGGTTGCGAATTAGGAAATAAATCCTAATTGAAAGTTATGTCTATCACCCATGGATATGAACACTAGATATTAATAGACACATATTAGGCAATACAATACCGAAATCAAATTTGGATAAGATAATTACCTAATATTGCAAGAATTATTGCCACATTCGAGCTCCACGGAATTGGCTTGACAGATGACCGGGAATAGCTTGTGGGTGAGGCTCGGCACAGCAGATGGGTCTCGGGTCGGCGCACGCCATGGCAAGGATGGTGGGGCTTGGGGGAACTCGCGTGGTGCGACAATATGGCGAAGGACCAGCACGGCAACTGATGAGGACGTCACTGGAAACTTGGCAATAAATTTTAATCAACGAGATTTGGTATTTGTTCCTTGATCACTCTCCGCGAAGCCTCTTGGGATTTGTTAATACTCAAATGTGGGGTCTCTCCTTGGCGTTTTCTACAATGACGAAGATGTGGGCAGAACCTGAAAAAAAGAATTAAGAAAAGAATATTAGTGGAATGCAAATATGTGATATTGATGAAAGATCGGCTTCCCCTTTCTTGTCCTTTTTGCAAAAAGCTTCCTCTGTCTCTCTCGCCTTGGATCAGTCCAGACAAAGAGCACCGCTTCAAAGGCTTATCTATATATAAGCAGATTATAAATTCATACTCTTAGGTACGCCTTGAATAAATGCACTTATTAGCACTGTTATGCTTAAATCCATATGATATACCATTGAATCTATTTTCTCATGCCATTGTTTCAATGTTTGTTTTTGTCTATGCTCACGTTGCCATTCTCAACAAATTGCACCTTATTTGTAGCTTCTTTTACATAATTAACCTCATGATCCTAAGAACCTTCCTCAATTAGAATGAGTTTTTATCAAAATATCAACAATTAGGTTCTCAATCGTGTGGGAAAGTTTCTTTCAATAATCATTTTAAGTTGAAGGCAATTTTGAAATAATTGCAATAACTTGAAGAGGTTTAGAAACTTCAAACATAAGTTTGGCAACATATATATGAAGTTCCTCCATTTGCTTAGAGACAGATTTTCCATTAATCATGATAAATTCAAAATATTTAGTAATTCTATCCATACTTTATTTGTCAGTATTGTATTTAGTCTCCAAGATAGACAAATGCTACTGGGATTTGTGTAAGATCAAAAATTTTGTTTAGACAATCTTACAAAGTATTAGGAATTCTTCCTCGACACCTCCTTTCATCATCAATTGATTCTTTCAAAATGGTGCATCTTTGGAAGCCATTGCTTCACCATACATTCTTGGATCTCCATCCAAATGAATTACCATGGATAGTTTATTCACAACATTTTCGTTATCTCCTTATACCGAGAGAGTTACAAAGTCAGAATTGAAATCTGTTGTTTTTTTCACTCTTTGACTTCTCTTTGGCTCACTTGGGAAATTAAATAGTTTTCTTTTTCTTGATGAAGAATTACGTGCGTCAATTGTTGTTTGTGAATATACTAAGGTATCATTTGAATGTTTAAGAAATTTGTGTTAACGGAATTTAGCATCTATTGATTTCACAATAATATTAGATTCAACATCCAATAAGCGATAAACTTTAGAATTTTAGTACATCCAATAAACACACTTCTTAATGTCCTTGGTCATAATTTGATTCGCTTAGAATATACAAAGCATCTCCATACTTTAAAGTAAGGATAAGTGCATTTAAAGTCCTAAAACTTGTCATGAAAGTACAATTTAGTCCTAAAATTTTCAAAAAACACAATCAAGTCCCAAAATTTGTCACAAAAGTGAAGTTGAGTCTTAAAACTCTTTAAAAGTGCAATCAACTCTAAAATTTATCAAGTTGGTGTAATCAAATTTTAAAACTTGTTAACATTTTTCATTTGTCAAGTTAAATGGAGTTAATGGAAAGACTTGATTGCATGAATTTCATAAATTTGAGGACTTGATTGCACTTTTTAAAAATTTTAGGACTCAATTGCACTTTTTAAAAGTTGTGGGATTCAATTGCACTTTTGTAATAAGTTTTTAGGACTTAATTGTATTTTTTGAAAGTTTTTGGATTCAATTACACTTTCATGATAAGTTTTAGGATTTTCGGTATATTTATCCCTTTAAAGTATTAGATGCTAGTACATTTCTTTTCTATAATTCACATGGAGGTATCTTAAATCTCCTTGATGGAATTTTGTTATGAATGTGACATGCTATAAGAAGTGCTGCTCCCCACAAATTTATTGGCAATTTCGCTTGTAAGATCATGGAATTAACCATATTACCAAAATTTGATTCTTTCTTTTTGCCAATATATTTTGTCATGGTGTATAATGCGCACTTGCTTGATGCACAATGCCAATTTTCTTCACAATTCTTCATAAAAAAGCAAAAAAAAAAAAAAAAACTAATGAGAAGTATTCTTCTCCTAGATCATTTTTCAAAAATTTGATTTTTAACTGTAGCCTCATGTATCTGGAACACATCAAAAGCTTTCGATTTCATAAGATAAACATGAGTATATCTAAAGTAATAAAAAAAAATGTAATAACATAACTATTTCCATCTTTACATCTTTCTACCTTTGAGAATAATTTCTTAGTCATCTTTGCTTGTGAACATATTTCGCATTCCTTTTTATCTAAATTATGACATAATATCATACCACTTTTTTGGCAGAAGAATAGCCCAAGTACCATAACTTGGCATGAAGGGACACTTAAGTGCCATAACTTTAGAAAGGTACACTTAAGTGTTAGTTTCGGAGTAAAGTGGAACACTTAAATGCCACTCTGGCAAAAATCCGGCCAAATGGCTGACGTGATAATTTTCCGACGAGTTGGGTGCAAAACGGCGTCGTTTTGCACGATGACGTGGCGAGAAAATGCAAAAACGACGTCGTTTTGTGTCGATGTACAAATAATTAATATAAAAATTAATTAAATTAAATTTAAACTTAATTTTATTTAAAATATTCAAAAAAAAAATTTAAAAAACTTAAAATTTAAAAAAATTAAATTTAAAAAAAAATTAAAATTTAAAAACTTTAAATTAAAAAAGCTTAAAATTTAAAAAGCTTAAAATTTAAAAAACCTAAAATTTTAAAAAAAATTTTAAAAAAAATTTAAAAAAATTAAATTTAAAAAACTTAAAAATTTAAAAAATAAAAATTAAAACATAAAAAACTTAAAATTTAAAAAACTTAAAATTTAAAAAACTTAAAATTTAAATATGGACGTTTTTAAAATTTTTAAATTTAAGTTTTTAAAATTTTAAGTTTTTTTAATTTTAATTTTTTTAAATTTTAAGTTTTTAAATTTAATTTTTTAAATTTAATTTTTTAATTTTAAGTTTTTTTAATTTTATTTTTTAAAATTTTAATTTTTAAAATTTTTAGTTTTTGAAATCTTTAGTTTTTTTAATTTTAATTTTTTAAAATTTTAACTTTTTTTAAATTTTAACTTTTTAATTTTTTAATTTTTTTAATTTTTTTAATTTTAGGTTTTTTTAATTTTAAGTTCTTTATTTTTTAGAATATTTTATATAAAATTAAGTTTAAATTTAATTTAATTAATTTTTATATTAATTATTTACACATCATGTACAAAACGACGTCGTTTTTGCATTTTCTCACAACGTCAGCGTGCAAAACGACGCTGTTTTGTACCCAATTCGCCGGAAAATTGCCACGTCAGCCATTTGGTCGGATTTTGGCTGGAGTGGCACTTAAGTGTTCCACTTACTCCGAAATTGATACTGAAGTGTACCTTTGCGAAGTTATGGCACTTAAGTGTCCCTTCGTACCAAGTTGTGGCACTCCAGGTGTCTCAAACTCTCACTTTTTTTGACAAATTTCAAAGTAGTTATGCAACTTGAGATAATCTATTATGCCACTAGGAAGATGACTCAACCATATTAATAGAAACAAAAGTCTTACTAATACTTGTCTATCAAGATTCCGAGCGCTCGATGCAACCACTATCTCCATGTTCATGAAAACAATAATACCTTAAGATTGTTGAAAAAATTTGATTATTGATGAAGATAGAGCAACGGGTGATAATGCTTTGATGGGTGATGATGATCACTTTCCACAAGGTATTATTTGCCTTTACTATTGTTACCGTGGGGTTTAGAACAAATAGACCTCTAGGATATAAATAAAATCTATAGAGAAATGAGTTTAACAATTACTTAATTTCTCTCTTTGAATTTCATCTTGGATGTATTATCAAAGTTGTGTGTGAAAAGATAAGAAGAGAGAGTTAGAAAGAAGCTATTGTTTGAGTAGTTGTGATGAACAATATATGATTTAGTGCTATGAACAGTTTTAAGGTTTCGTTTGTTTTTTGAAAAATGAATAATTTGGAAAAAAAATTTCTTAAAAATAATCCATTGTACAAATATGAATAAGAGAAAAATATTTTAATCATCAACTGAATTATTTAGATATAAATTATTATCGATAATAAAATATTTTTCATTAACTAATTATTTTAAGCAACACAAGTTATTATTTTAAGATTTTTTTTTTCAAAATATTATTTTTAGTGAAACAAATGTTTCTTAAGATGAATGATTGTGCATAGAAAGGAAGTGATTGATTATGAGAGAAAAAGATGGACTTGTTTGTGGACGGGGTTAGGGTCGACCCAAAAATTACGTAGAGGGAGTTGACGAAAAGTCAAGTGGGAAAAATCATCCCTAATTTTTTTATGGGTCTAAATGATGTGGATACACTGCATCTTTGCGTTGGCCGGCTGTGGACAGCCCCCCTATGAAAGCGCAAGCAATAGAGAAAAATCATCTCTAGTTTTCTATGGGTGTAATTTCCTAGATGCACTGCATTTTTGCGTTGGCCAGCTGGGTACTCGCCCCCTTTGAGGGCGCTAGACTTCTTTAATTTGTTAAATTGTGTGCATTTGTTAGGTTGACTGACTTGGGCGCGACTCCAAAGTCGAGGATCATCCGACATACTCCCAATCTTTTTAAGTAGCGCCTCCTCCGCACACAAAAGGCAATTCCTCGCCGATTACTCTTTGCCCAAAGAAAAACAGAGACATGATTGATGCTCTTAGCTTCATGGATACCTATCAAGCGTTGTTACTCATTCTTGTTCTATTGCAACTGTTGACTAGCACTACAAAGCCGAGTAATCAGCTGTGCGTGACTTCATTCTGTGGTGACATTCACAATATAAGCTACCCATTTCGACTGAAGAGTGATCCCAAGGGATGTGGTTTATCAAAATACGAGTTGGCTTGTGAAGGTAATCACACTGTTGCATATTTTAGTGTTGGCAGATACTATGTACGGTCTATCGATTATTCTATTAACCAAATTAGATTGGTAGACGACGGGATTCATAAGGACAATTGCTCGTCTCTCCCTCATCACTTGCTGACAGGGGGCGATAGGCTCTTTGGCGAACAATACTTCGGCACATTTGGTAGTGTGGACATTGCGAACTGCTCAAAGACAATTAGTTCTCCATTCTACATCGCTATTAATCCATCATGCATTGTGGGGTCGTATTCTTCCAACATATCATCGAGTTGGAAGTTGTATGCTTTGGCCAATTCAAAAGCATCAGATGTTAGGGACTTTTGCACCATTTGCAGTGAGACCTAGAATGAGAAAGGTTGAATTGCAGAAACATTAGAATTGTGAAGATATATAATAGGACACATAGTCTTGCGTCAACTTTTACCCATTTAAGGATACTTTTGTAGAAGGGAGAAACTGGTTTAGAAGTAGGTGGTTTTGTCTTTGGAGGAGTGGGTTTCTGCTTGGATGATGGTGGCGGAGAAGGTTTTGGAGATGTGTAATAGTAAGTGGCAGAGCGAGATACCGGATGCGGGTACTTACCACTATATTCTCCAAGTGGTCCAATGGTTGTATCTCTGTCTTTCCCTCTATGAAAAATTTCATGCTCAGATGAGCTGCACTTCTTTCTCTTGGAAGGCCTGTCGTCCTCATCTACTGGAGGGTTGGCAATTCTCACCCCGGCAATCTAGATCCCAAAAACAATGGCCGGATCTTTGAAGTATACTAGGAGTTGTACTTGATAGTTAATAGGCTCTAATTTAAGTCTTCTCCTTCACCTTCTTCTTCTAGTATGTAAGGCTACATCTTCAAGATTGTAGGAAGGATGGAATAAGAGTCTTTTTCATTTTCTCTTGAGTGGTCAATCTTGGTGACCACACTGCTGTGCTTTTTCTTGGTGAATTTTTAATCTAAAGGCTATATAAATAGTACTCTAAGGACTGTACAGGCTAAACATTTTTATAGAGCTTTTAGTAGCTAGTCACCCAAGTATTTGGAAGGAGTTTAACTAATTTTGAACAAATAATCTATCTTGGAACATGATGCATGAAATCATCTAGTTGCCATGGCTCAGCATCGTCGAGGGCCGTTGAGGTCACCGGTCGGCTATGGCCATGGCCGGCAACCGGCCAAAAGGAAGAAGAAGAAGAAAAAGAAAAGAGAAGAAGAGAGAAAAAAATAGATTTTAAAAATTGTTCTCGGGAACAAAAAGTTACTTTTTTCTACTTCTTATTTTTGTTCTAAATCTATTCCCATGAACAAAAAAATAGATTTTTTGTTCCCGGGAACAAAAATTTTACCAAACAGGTTTCTATTCTTTTTTTCGTTCTCTGAAACAAAAGAACATAAATAGTTGTTCCTGAGAACAGAAACAAAATTTACCAAACAAGGCCTTGGATTCTTACATTTGATCAATAGCTTCATTGAAAAAAAAAAAAAAAGGCATGGCAATGCACTTAAAAGGCAACTTGTTATTTATCAAGTAAAAAAATATTTTAATATTTTTTTATTTAGAATACATTTTTCATGTATCATATCGTCAAGGAGCGTAATCTAAGGACAACAAAACTAAGTACAGGAAAAAGGAAAAAAAAAAAAAAAGAAGGAATTTTGGCTGGCAGAACGGTAACCTTGGCCAATTTGAAGATTCTCATTGGTTTGTAGAAGCTGAGGAAAATGAGGAAACAGCCCAAAATGCAGACGTAGCAGCCTCTAGTGAAGCAAAGAAATCCAAAAGAATAACAAGCCACTGATTCTGCACCTTTCCTTAAGGATTGAAAGTTCAAATCGAACCATCCATAAAGGGAAAATCCACGGAGATGTCTCGGAAGGAATCAAGACCATATCATTCTCCAAAGAGTTCGTGAACTCCAAGGCGCTCCTATCCGAAACAGAACCTAAGGAGAAAAATTCTCAACGTCCATTACCTTCACCCATCTTTTTTGTCCTTGCCCTCTTACCAATGTGTTTATCTTTTCGAAGAAGGATGCAAGAGAATAAACTATATGAAATACAATAAGACAACATTAGCCTAAGAGCAAGAAGAAGACAATCTCAAAAGTAATCTCTGTCGAGCTAAACTATCTCAAGTCCCTCCTTACATGATACTAGATTTCGGGACATATAACAAATACACACAAGACATTTCCAATCCAACTATGCATGGAACACTAAACATCATTGGCATCTCCCGAAGGAAAACTTGTATAAATTATCGGAGTACTTGATGAAGTTGAGAATGTTTCCAGCTCCATCTCAGCTTCATCATTGTTAACTGGCACATTAGGTGGATAAATAAGCGGTTTTGGAGGCATTTGGAGTTCATCAATATCTCCCTTAAGCATTCGTAGGACTTTGCTCATTGAAGGCCGATGGTCAGGATTTAATTGTATACACCAAAGTGCAACTATTATCATCTTCTTTATCACCTTCCTTTCCTCTGCTAGAATTTCTATTTCAGCACTTTTTCCTTCACTGACTTGATCATACACCCACAATGGAAGATAAATTTGGCTTGAGTGTTCCGCATTTGCATTTATATTCTTCCTTCTACCTGCCATTTCCATGAGCAACATCCCGAAGCTATAAACGTTTGCTTTATAAGATACACCACCAATGTTCCTATAGAACAAATCTAGTGCCATATATCCTAAGGTCCCTCTTGTAGCAGTCAATGAGACTATGCTATGATTAGCAGGATAAAGTTTTGCGAGTCCAAAGTCAGAAACTTTTTTAGTGAAATTCTTGTCTAAAAGAATATTGTGAGGCTTGATATCAAAGTGTAGTATTTGCATGTCACACCCCCGATGTAAGTATTCAATCCCTCTCGCCACCCCAAGAGCAATATCATATATTTTCTTGTAATTGAGAAACTTATCACCTTCTTTGGTGAAAAATTGCTTATCCAACGATCCATTTGACATGAGATCATACACGAGAGCTTGTTTCGAGCCTTCAAAGCAAAAACCAATGAGTTGCACTACATTAACATGGTAAATTCTTCCAATAGTAGCCACCTCATTGATAAAATTTTGACCATGGGCCTTGGACTGCTTCAAAATCTTGAAGGCCACTTCATTACCACTTTGGAGTGTTCCTTTGTACATGGAACCATATCCCCCTTCTCCCAGTTTGTGCTTAAAATTTGCAGTGATCTTCTTAATATTCGAGTAAGAATACCTTATGGGCAAAAAGTTGTTGTGAGCCTGTAAAAATTCTTCAATGTTCTTGTCCATTGCTAAGTGCCTTCTTTTGTAGATGCAAATTAGAAATATCCCGACAAATGGCATCCCAATTACGAACTTTGTTACCCAAAAATACACTGAAAAAAAATTCTGATACGTTAGAATAAGTTTTTTTAATTATTTTAAGAACAAATCATTGTGGCCTACCTAGTGGAGATATAAAATCCACAGTTATCCAAAACGTCATAGCATCTAGGAGACCTGTGGAAGAAATGAATGATTTGATAAGGAATTGAAGGAAAAGAAGTATGGAAAACAAAACTCACGAGGAAACAGAGTAGTAGCTAACTACTTTGTGCAAGTTGAGTTATGTCTAAAAGAATATGAGAAGTGGGATGAGTGCATTTGCAAGAAATAATAAGCTGTGTTTCACATAAATGATCAACGATGCAAGAAATTCCTTAGAATATTTTTAATTGATAATTGTTTCTCCACGAATAGGTGGATACAATTTTTTGAGGAATTTGCTAGTACAAGTGTTTCTTAGAATATTAGTTAAGTGACTAATTAAGAAAACAAGAAAATCTAAACTCTATGTCGACAAAAAACTAGTCATATGGCTGCTCGAACAATGACCTTTTTTTTTTTTTTTTTTTTTTTTACAACGGGAAATCTATCGTTTAGTGGAATGGAAGTATAATCTAGACTCATTTATGTGTGCAACTGATGATGGGTTTGTTTGTGGTGACTTCTACTATCGCTTTTTTTTTTTTTGGCCAATTTTGCAACTCCGACAATTTGATTCCAATATGTAACACAAAGCTCCTGAAATCTTTCAAATACATAGATGTTGACCCATACTAACATGTATACTTTGTCATGATTTTCTTGGTTTCGAAATAATTTTTACATAATGAATTTTGAGGAGAAAGTAGCAAGTGAAAGAGTGTAAAATTGCAGTAAAGTTTTGTTGACACCTAAAATTTGGCGACCCGTTTAGTCATTTATCAAAGAATTAGGGATTAATTTAAAAAAAAAACATTATAATTCAATTGCATAGCATATAATTTGTAGGTGCATTTATTTTTATTAATTGGCATTTTATTGGACTAGTACGAATAGGTTCGAATTAGTTGGACTAAGCCCACGAAGCGAGCTGGTTGGCTCAAGCCCATTTTTTTTAATTATCTCGTGAAAAATAAAAATTTTGAACTTTTTTCCGGGATATGAATCTTTTGGATATGGCACATGTGTGAAAAAATATTGCGATTTTGCGATTTATCTTTGCGAGATTTGGATTTCGAGAAAATATTTATCGTAATCCTGAATTCTTATCAATAGTGATCGGTTGGTGAAAATGTATCGCAGATGTAGATTTGAAGGGGAAATCGAAAGCTTATCTCCTACCCCCTATAAAAGCAACCGTGTACGAGGACCTAAGGAGAGCTTCTTTGGGGGACAAAAAAGAATTCAGAAAAAGTGAAGAGAAGTTTTGCTTCTGCGCAGAGAGAGAGAGAGAGAGTGCAGGGAAAAGTCAAAAAAGGGGGAGAAAAGAGAAGGTACAAAGAGAAAGTGACGTGAGAGGAGACAGAGAGAGAAGACGTGAGAGAGAAGTGTGTGCAGCAGAAGAAAAAAAGAAAAATGAGAGCACTGTTCATCGTCTCCTTCGTGCAGCCCTCGCCGCTCGCCCCTCTGCAACTTCCATCTGCGAGGCTTCCGCCACCGTGCGTCCGCCACAGCCGCTTTGTCGGTTTCACCACGAAGCTCGCCGCGACGACCTGACGCCACACCTCGCTCACCGACGCTCCCTGCAACCCGCCGATCCAGCTACTGCCGCTCTGCAACCCGACGATCCGATGCCCTCTCTGCCCAACGCTACCGCGTCTCAGCCACCGCGACTCTGCCTCTGCAGCAATCGACGCTGCCGCCCCTCCGCACCCGTGAACTCGCCCCGACGTCCCTGTTCGCCGTGCTGACGCTGTTCGGAGCCGAAGACCAGCGACTCGACGCTGCAATCCAAGCTGCTCCGCCCGCGAGCTAGAACTTGAACCCGCTGTAACGCCGGTTTTTCCCTTCGCCGGAGCCCGACGCCCGAGTTCCGCAATTGAACCCGACGCCACCGTCGCTCCTGCAACCCATGACCCTCAACTTGCAGCTCGCCTGCGCCTCTGTCCGTGAGCTCACCCCAACTTGTTGCCGACCCGTGACGCCAACATCAGGTCCGAGCTCCCACAAGGCCGAGTGACAACCAACCGCGCTCGCATCTCCGCCCGAGGGCCTGCTCCTCTACCCAGCTCCGGCTGTGACGCCTCTACCCGCCAGTCTGCTCGCCGTCGATTCCCCTCGCCAGCCCGGAGCTCCGATCGCGACACACTCTGACGATTAGAACCCACTGCCCGGAGATCAGCAGCACGAGCAAGCCGTGGGTGAAGAAAGCAGGGAAAGAAAAACAAAAAAAGAAAAGAAAGGGAAATTAGGTAGTTTTATTTTCTTTTTCTATTTACTTTATTTTATTTATTTCTTTTAAGTTTAGGAGTGATCTTTATTTCATGGATTTTGTAGGCATTATCCATAGGTCTTGCCTAAAATTATTGTAATTACTAATTTGATCCATAAGATGTCGGATCATTTTTTTAATTATATTAATTTTTGGGGTTTGTTGATAGTGTTTTAAGTGCTGAATCAATGTAATTATTAATTTGATCCGTAAGAATTCGGATCAGATTTTTAGTTATTTCGAACTCTTTGTCGTGATAATTAGGGTTAGGATAATCATTAATTTGACTTGTGAGACAACAGGTTATTTTTTCGATTATTTTGATCCTTTATTTGATTGGATGCCTTGATTAGTTTAGATTTAATTTTTAGTTGGTAATCGCATTGTTTTGAAAAGCCACTAAAAAATCCAAAAAATATTTGAATTAGGATTCAGTTTGTTTTAGAATTTTTTTTATTATCTTGCATATTTAGGATTGCAATCTTATTACGAATTTCTAAATAAAAAATCCAAAAAAAGAAGGTGCATTCATTTAGGTTGTTAGTTTTTTTTATTTGAATTGCATGTTTAATTATGTTAAGTTTTAATTTCGAATTTCTTAAAGAAAAACACAAAAAAAAATCATTGTGCATTTTAGATTAGAATTGCAGGTTTCATTTTAAATTTAGATCATCTTTTTAGATAAATTGCATC
The DNA here is from genome assembly GCA_017140255.1 of Eucalyptus paniculata subsp. matutina. Classification (NCBI taxonomy): domain Eukaryota; kingdom Viridiplantae; phylum Streptophyta; class Magnoliopsida; order Myrtales; family Myrtaceae; genus Eucalyptus; species Eucalyptus paniculata. Next base: position 21,422,638 of record CM029441.1, on the reverse strand, counting down.
TTAGATTTAGATAATGTCTTAGTTTAAATTAGGATTTAATATGACTTAATCCCTAGTTTAAATTAGATAGAATCTTAATCTAGCTAGATCATTTTTGCATTTTTAAATTTCGAATTTCATAAAATTTGTCTTAGGATAAATTAGTTGCAATTTCTAGGATAGATTGCATTTTTTAGAATAAAAAAATCATGTGCACGTTATATAGAATTAAGTCCATGAAATGCATGTCATTTTAGTGATTATTGTTAGGTTCATTTCTAATTAGAAATTGCCCGTCATTAGACTAAGTCATTTAATAAATGTCACATGACATATAACTCGCATACTAAATTATATGCTGCATGTCATTTTAGTTTAAATAATTTTGTATGTCATTGCATCGCATTGCATGTCATTAAATTAGGTCATTTAGATTGCATTTAATTATTGCATTTCTTCATGTCATATAGTTTAGGTCGTGCTGTCATGTCATATGAGATTATTAACATGCATCGCATGATTTTCATTAAGAAAAGCGAAAACAAAAATTAAAATTGCATGTTAATTAGAAATCATATCTAGGGTTGTTGATGTGAATTATGATTTAACAATGCAGATGCTTTCGTTGCCTCTAGGTATGTTTTGCATTATTTAATTTGCTTTCTTGAGTGTTAAATTGGTGGTATGCGCACATGTATGATCACCTCACATGTTAGGAAGTTAAATTAAAATCAATTCAATTGCCAACCATTTTTTTGAAAATGAAATAAAAAGGTACCGAAAGGGCACTAGGATAGTCTAGTGTAACCAAGTCCCCGAACTTAGAAATCTCTGGTTCGTAAGAGTAAAGTAAATCTCCCGTTACTTTATTTGGGTTTCTAATCGACCCACCAAAAATATATTAGTGGCGACTCCTGATTGAAAATCATTTGCATGTTAAGAATTCAAACCTAAGTTGCGAATTGGTATGGGCTTGGGAGAGCCCGAGCTAAGTTTAAAGACTTAGTAATCCATTAACCTAGTTTTAGGTGGTGAACCCAAAAATTGGGTCGCGACAGCTTGGCGACTCCGCTGGGGACTTGTGTTAAAATACTTAGTGGACTTAGGCCAATTTTTCTTTTAAAAATGTTTTTGTTTAGCAGCAAGGATCTCAGGTACGTCCCTAACGTCCCTAAGGTGTTAAATGTTCTTGCAGATAGGAGTTATAAGGGGAGTAGTCTTTGCTAACCCCTGTCTTGCAGGTTGGAGTAGGGATGAATGTTTGAATTAAAACTATAGAAGTGTTGCTTGCATTTAAACTGTTGTGCATGCTTTATTGCTTTTAGCACTACACTATTGCACACACAACCTGCGGTCGGACCTGGGCTGCGATAGAATTTCTAGGATGGTGTTGAGAAGGATACTTCCTCCAAAGCGAGACTACTATGTAGAGGTTGACCTTCTCTTCCCCGAAATTTCTTTCATGGTGCCGAATGTGTTTGTCCATATCCGCGAGACTGCGTGATTATTGGGTATTCCATTCGACTGAGCCAGAGTTAGGGGGACCTGACACGTTAATGCGAGACTGCAACGGTCAGATCATCCTCTTAGCTCCACCTTGTTAAGCCATCTAGACAGAAATCGAGCTTCACTTTTCATGCGTGTGTCTATGTGATTGTCATCCATTTCCAGTGAAAGTAAGTTGTTTAAATTCTTCGTAATTTATTTACTTTATTGTAATTTTGTCAGTCCATGACAATTAGGTTTCGTCGCCGGTCTTGTTTTATATGAAATGGGGAAAACCGATGTTCAATTCATTTCCACTCCAAAAAAAGAGCTCAAAAGGTGGTTGGATCAATTGGATCAAGATGGTCAGAGATATGTGAAAGCAAGAATCGCCCGACTTCTTCCACTGTTGGAGATCAACGTCCACTCTGGTATGATTTAGGCACTCCCTCACTTCTGGTGCCCACAAACTTCCACCTTCATATTTGGTAAGTTTGAATTGACTCCAATACTTGAAGAATATAGTGTCGCCATTGGAATGCCCCTAGAAAAGGAACTTGTTAGACCGCCTATCGGTATAGATTCTATTTCTGAATTATCACAGTTTTTAGAAATCGAAGCCGAAGAAGTGAGGAAGGTTATTAAAGCCAATTGCTATGCATACCCATTTTCATTCTTGGAAAGCTATTTTTCAAACCGACCGATGATCTCAAAAGCTAGGATTTTCATCTTAGCATTTTTTGGACTAATCGTTTTTCCTTATCGAAAAAATGCCATTAATCCTTCGATTTCATGGGTGGTTAATCGCGTTTGCGACGGGTTGAATTATGTCAATATGGTTTTAGCCGAAACATTTTTGTCATTAACCCGTTTCAAACAAAATGAGGAAAAGACCATGCGGGCCCTCCCCGAACTTTTGCAAATATGGTTTTTCTCCCACATAAGAGGATTTGGGCACCTTATGAAGCAATTTAAGATTGATGATTTTAGGCACCCCATACAAAAGTTTACGGTCTTAGAACGTTTTTCCCCAAATAAACAATATGCTCATTGGATTAATTTTTTGAAAAATCCTGATCCTAAGGCATTCCTATGGCATTCTAAATGGTTCCGAGTGGAGGAAGCTCGTTTCTCACACAAGTATGATGAGCCAATTCCGTTGTTGGGCTTTTCTGGTGCGACTTCTTACTACCCGTATAGGGTTGCTCGTCAGTACAAAGCTCTTCAAGAAATTCCTCCGCCACTCAAGACAGAGTTGTTCCAAGTTCGTTTTATTCGAGCAAACTATGACTACTTCAAGGAGATCCAGATGATCATTCTGCATGGAATGAATGCCACCCAGAGAAGATTTTGGTGCCCAAGAGACTAAAAGGCGAGGAGGAGATTCACCATGCGTCAACATTCTACATCCAGCAACATCGGATTTCTGCCACCCTGCGTCCAGTGGTCCCTGATGTGACTGAAAAGCCAACCCAACGAGCACAAATTGAGCATCTTAAGCGGAAAGTGGAAATGATTGAAGCGGAAAATAAGAAGCTTCCCAAGGCGTTGAAATCCCGAAAGCATATAAAATGAGACGTCTTGAATTTTGATTCCTAGTTCAATGTTTAGGGACTTTGATTTCTAGCTCAATGTTTTCAATTTTTAGATTCGATGTTTAGGGATTTCGGATTTCAATTCTTAGTTCGTTGTTAGGAAATTTGGTTAAAATTTCAAATAAAATCAGGTGATTAGACCATTGTCATGGGCCATTTTTTCCTATCTTGTCATTGGTTCTTACGTTACCTTTATCCAATTAGGTTATAACGGATCCGCCACGTTCGCCCATCATCACACAATTAAGAGCTAGAATGGCCGAACAAACTGAAATGCGTGATCGTGTCTCCGCTATGGAAGGCCAACTCCAACAGTTAGCTGCCTCTATGGAGCTTATAACAACTCAAATCCAATCCCTCCAAGTGAATCCAGCAGCTGCACCCGCTCTTCAAGCGAATCCAGTAGCTGCACCCGCTCTGCCTGAGATAGTCGTCTCGAAGCCAGCAAACAAGGCCCAAACGGGTGAGGATGACATGCCCGGGCTGAAAGATGATCCATTCCCGATCAATGTGGAAAAGGCTAAGCTTGTCAACATCCCTAAGACGGATCAGGATGAGCGTGTTGCGAAGCTGGAAGAGAAAATGAGACAGCTGCAGGAGTCACAAAGCTCCCTCCCGTTCGACCTCTCGGTCTATGAGAAGGTCAAAATGCCAAAGAAATTCAAAATGCCGGAGTTCGAGAAATATGACGGGACTTCCTGCCCAAAGGCTCATTTGCAAATGTACCACGTACGCATGGCCTAGTATGTCAAGAATGAGCCTCTCATGATCCAATCATTTCATGCAAATTTGACTGGGCCCGCTTTGAATTGGTATGTGATGAAAAATGTGAACCTCCTCGAAACCTGGAACGAAGTGGCTAACGCGTTCCTCAAACAGTACAAATTCAACATGGACATTGCACCTTCCCGAGAAGACTTGGAGCGAATGGAAAAGAAAAGGAGCGAGTCCTTTAAAGAATATGCTGTGAGATGGAGAAACTTGGCGGCTCAAATTACTCCTAAGCCTACCAACAAGGAGCTGATGAAGTTGTTTGTGAAGACCCTCCCGTCTGAGTTTCGTAACCGGATGGCCAGTACATACGTCGAAAGCTTCAATCAGCTTATTCCTGTAGGAGAACAAATCGAGATGGGGATAAGAGAAGGATGGTTTACTGAGCCATCTAGTAAAAGATTCACTGCCAAGAAGGAGAAGGAAGCGATTGTGGATGTGAATGTGGCTTATAACCAAGAAAATGTCAAACGTGTCCCGGCCATCCAAATGAATCCAAGACAACCACAAACTGCTGGCCGTCAATCATTTGCCCAAGCGAATAATAGAAGGCAATTTTCTCCTCTCCCTGGGTCTCCATCCCAAGTGCTGATGATCCTCCGAAAGAAAGGTTTGCTTACTAATGAACCAAATCGTCCCAATCGCGAAAACATTCGTGGTTATGACCCGACAAAGAAGTGTGACTACCATAACGGTGAATTGGGGCATTCAACTGACGAATGTTTCACCCTCAAGCACAAGATCCAAAATCTCTTGGACACGAAGGCCTTCTCATTTCAAACTGCTCAGCCAAATGTCCAGAAAAATCCGTTACCGGAGCATGAGGGTACAGTGAATGCTATCCTAGAACCTAAAGTTAGACGGATCAAGAACTCGAAGGTGCGTGTGGCAGATGCCTACAATGGACTGGTGAGAGCTGGATATTATCCAGATCAAGAAGATGTTTCCTTATCACTGATGAAGGAAAGAATTGCCGAAATGGTGGATGACGGCATCATTGTGTATGCTGACCATAACTGCGTAGTTTCCACTATTTCCCATATCATCATCGATTGGGAGGAGGAGCAGGCTGCTCTCGATGATGGTAAGGAAGAAGTAGATCCGTCACTCGAAGATATGCCCCCACTAGAAGATGCAACTGATGAGGAGATTGTGATCGAGATGCCTCAACCATATGAGTATGTCAACAATAAGGTAGTGCCTTGGTCCTACGATTTAGATGTTGACCTCGTTACAAGGTCTGGTCGAACTTATGCTCAAGCCAGAGCTCAACCTGCAAAGCCTATCACTAACGAAGAGGCTAAGGAATTTCTGGCTGTGATTAAAGCAAGTGAGTATAATATCGTCGATCAGTTGCGAAAGATGCCTGCTCAGATCTTTTTGCTCGAGCTCCTCCAAACCTCCTCTATGCATCAAAAGTCGCTGATGAAGGTTCTAAGTGAAATTCGCGTACCCGAAACAGTTGAGGCAGATAAGCTAGAGGATTTTGTGGGATCGGTCATTCTCAAATACATGATTGCTTTTTCTGATGAGGAATTCCCTCTTGAGGGTAGGGGGCATAATAAAGCACTCTACATATCTGTCAAGCACAAGGTTTCTCATGTGTCCCGAGTGCTCATCGATAATGGGTCCGCCCTAAACATATGTCCATTGGCCACTCTTCACCGCCTCAAAGTAGACCCGTCCAAGATACATGCTGCAAAGACTTCTGTGAGAGCTTTTGATGGAACGAAAAAGGAGGTGATCGGGGAAATCCACCTTGACGTGCAAATAGGGCCGGTCGTCTTCAACATTCCTTTCCAAGTGCTGGATATCCCTACCGGGTTCAATTTTCTGTTAGGTCGTCCCTGGATACATACTGCTGGTGCAGTCCCTTCAAGTCTACATCAAGCTGTAAAATTTGTGATCGAAAGGAAGCTGGTCACTATGTATGGTGAAGAAGACCATCGGATTTATCACGAGACGGCTATCCCCTATGTAGAGCCGGATTCTGAGCTCGAATCAAGTTACCACTCGTTTGAATTAGTGTCTACCATACATGCTTCTCGAGGTTCATCGTCACCCACTCCTGAGGTTTCAGATGCTGCCCTCATGGTAGGAAGAGTAATGGTTAGCAATGGTTTTGTCCCTGGCAATGGGCTTGGAAGAAATGATCAGGGCATTCGAAACCCCATTGAAGCCCCTCAGAGGTCCCGATCTGCTGGGTTAGGGTACCATGGAAGAGGTGGAGGAAGTTCTAGAAGGCAAAGACGGGGAAGGAATAACTCGCCACCTGAGCAAGGGCGAGGGAGGCAAAATTTACCACCTCCAAACATTCATGAGACGTTCCCTAGTCCTCCAATTATGATGCAAGATGAAGCTGAAGTGATGGATACTCTCGGACAGCCAAGTGGGAAGTTCGACTATATGGTGAAGTATTCGGCTCCTCCCAGCTTTTACTTTGATGCCCGCAACATAGTTCCAAGTGGATGGGATGGCATGGATGATCTGACACCTTCAAAGACGGAAAACTCTGACGACATCCTGGAAGGAATTTCAAGCTTGTTCGATGACCTCTTCATTGGACCCATTGATGGAGAGCCTCTGGAAGAAACGGGCCCTGGCCCACAAGAGTAACCCGTTTATCACTTTTGCACATTCCCCTACACGGGAATTTTTATTGCTTTCTAGGAATTGTTTTCGATTTCTTCTTTTTCACTTTCTTCTTAGGACTCGAATTGCATTTTCCATTCAATAAATTGTAATTAATTGATGAATTTCAATGAAATTGCAAGTTTTATTTTGAGGGCATGATGAGGTACACCAAACCAGCCCGGTGATGATATCCAGCCGATAAAACAAAATCAAAATCTAAGGAGAACTTTGAGGCCTGAGCTTCATCATGCTTTCTCATGTCAAAATGTTTTGAAAAATGCTTTTGCAAAAGAGTTTCAAAAAAATTCACAAAAAAATAATAATAAAATATGATTTACCTTGTTTGTCTTTTTGACCATTCTATTTCATGTTTCAGGGATGATCATATAGCATGCAAAGGTGTGCAAATGGTCCAATCTAATGCAACAAGTGCTGATAATGATGATCCTGAAGATTCGATCGAGGATTCCATTGACGTGCAACGTAGTTGGGAACAACATGAAAAAACCAAGGCTCTTACGTCCGAGCAAACTATCACTATTAATCTAGGTGATACTGAAGAAGCCAAGGAGGTGAAAATTGGAGCAAATCTCCCCAAAGATGAAGCCAAGCGCCTGACTCAACTACTAAAGGAATATCAAGACATATTTGCATGGACCTACGCTGATATGCCTGGGTTAAACCCGTCAATTGTGGAACACTGTTTGCCTATTAATCCGGACGTGCCACCTAAGAGGCAGAGGTTGCGGAGGACTAAACCCGAGCTCTCAAAGAAGATAGAAGAAGAAGTGATGAAGCTTTTGAAAGTCGAATTCATTGAAGTCTTGCAATATCCTGAATGGGTAGCAAACATCATGCCGGTAATGAAGAAGGATGGTCGGGTTCGAATTTGTGTCGATTATCGGGATTTGAATAAGGCTAGCCCAAAAGATGACTTCTCGCTACCTCACATAGATGTCCTTGTTGATAGTACTGCCAGATTTGAACTATTCTCATTTATGGATGGTTTTTCTGGGTACAATCAGATAAGGATGAAGGAGGAAGACAAAGAGAAAACTGCATTTATCACTCCGTGGGGAACCTTTCATTATAAGGTCATGCCCTTTGGACTCAAGAATGCAGGGGCAACTTACCAGCGAGCTATGGTAGCACTATTTCATGACATGATGCATCAAGAGATCGAGGTTTATGTTGATGATATGATCGCCAAGACTCGACCTGGGAAAAGCCACATCGAAACCTTGAAGAAGTTGTTTGATCGACTCCGTGAGTTCAAGCTTTGTCTAAACCCCACTAAATGCGTGTTTGGAGCAACATCTGGTAAATTACTTGGATTCATCGTGAACAGTAAAGGGATTGAGATCGACCCGGCTAAAGCTAAAGCCATATGTGAGCTGCAACCTCCATCAACAGTGAAAGAAGTCCGAAGTCTTTTGGGCAGATAGAATTATATTGCTCGATTCATTTCCCAACTTTCCGAAACTGCCAAGCCATTCTTCAAGCTCTTGAAAAAGAATGCACGAGTCAACTGGGATGATGAGTGTCGAAAAGCATTCGACAAGTTGAAACAGTACTTGATGAATCCACCAGTTCTTGTCCCGCCATCGCCAGGGCATCCTCTGATTCTTTATCTCACCATTCATAGTGAGTCTTTGGGTGCGATGTTGGCACAGGAAAGTCCCGTCGACAAAAAAGAACGAGCCATTTATTACCCGAGTAAAAAATTCACCATGTCAGAGCTGAAATATTCTGATGCGGAAAAGACTTGTGCTACACTAGTGTGGGTGTTACATAGATTGAGACAGTACACACTACATTACCAAACATTCCTTGTAACTGAGAACGATCCTATCAAGTACCTACTTGATTGGCCAGCTTTGGTGGGTAAGTTGGCTAAGTGGCAAATTTTGATTTCAGAATTTGATGTGCAATATATGCCATAGAAGTCGGTTAAGGGTCAAGTGATTGCCGATTTATTGGCTGAGAATCCAGAAGTCTCAAATAATGATGATCGTTCCTTGGATGACCGTATCTTGAGTGTAAATGAAGATTCATGGACAATGTTCTTTGATGGAGCCGTGAACTTGTCTGGTTCTGGCACTCGGGCAGTTTTGATATCCCCAGACGGACAGCATCACCCAGTAGCTGCGAAACTGATATTCCCATGTACTAACAATATAGCTGAGTATGAAGCTTGCATCCTCGGGCTTCAAGCTGCGATCGAGATGGGTGCAGCCAAATTAAAAGTGTTCGGGGATTTCGCGTTGATCATACTGTAGACCGTAGGTGAATGGAAGACTAAAGATGCTAAATTGCTCCCATATCACAAGTACCTAGAAGATTTGATCAAGGAATTCGATGAAGTTTCATTCGAATACTTATCGAGGTCTCACAATCAATTTGCAGATGCACTCGCAACTTTATCATATATGTTGCAAGTCACCAATGGATTAGAAGTTGAGCCATTGAAGATAGAGGTTCTGCCAAGACCGGCTTATTGTATGGTGGTGACAGAAGAGTCTGACGGAAAACCATGGTATTACGATATCATGAACTACATCCAAAAACAAGGATTCCCCGAGGGAAGTACTCCAGCTAATAGGAAGTACATCATGAAGATGGCCTCAAAGTTCTTCGTTAGTGGTGAAAATTTGTACAAGAGATCTTATGATTCAGTCTTGTTGCGGTGTGTGGGTGCAGCTGAAGCCACTCAAATTATGCAGGAGGTTCACGAAGGAGTGTGTGGCCCCCATATGAATGGACACATGATGGCTAAGAAGATCATGAGATTAGGCTATTATTGGCTCACGCTAGAAGGTGACTGTATTCAGCATGTTCGAAGTTGTCATCGTTGCCAGGTCCATGGTGATAAGATAAATGTTCCTCCAACGGTGCTGCACCAGTTTTCCGAGCCATGGCCCTTCTCAATGTGGGGCATTGATGTGATCGGCCCAATAAACCCAAAGGCCTCCAATGGGCATAGATTCATTTTAGTGGCCATAGACTATTTTTCAAAATGGATTGAAGCTATGTCATTTGCAAGTGTCACTGCTCGCAATGTTGCGAAGTTCATCAAACATGACATAATTGCTCACTATGGTGTCCCTGAAACGATTATCACTAATAACGGGACAAATTTGAACAACAAGCTTGTTGATGAGTTGTTCAGCAAATTCAAGATCAAGCATTTGAATTCGTACCCTTATCGCCCTCAAATGAATGGGGCTGTTGAAGCGGCCAATAAGAATATTAAGAAGATCTTGGCTAAGACAACCGAGAATTATCGAGATTGGCATGACAGATTACCCTTCGCACTGATGGCATATCGGACATCGATTCGTACTTCTACCGGGGCAACTCCTTTTGCGTTGGTATACGGCATGGAGGCAGTTTTACCTGTAGAAGTGGAGATCCCTTCCCTGAGAGTATTATCCCAAGTGGAATTATCTGAGGCAGAATGGTCGCAACAAAGACTTGAACAGTTAAACTTGATCGACGAGAAAAGACTGAAGGTTCTCTGCCATGGCCAAACATATTAACAGAGGTTAGCCAGATCCTTCAATCGGAAGGTACGACCGAGACATTTTGAGGTAAATGATCTTGTTCTAAGGAAGTTGTTACCAATTTTTCCGGATCCTGGGGGCAAGTTTGCTCCAAATTACAGCGGCCCATATGTGGTGAAGAAGGTACTTCCTGGAGGCGCCTTGATCTTGGCTGAAATGGATGGTCGTGAGTTTTCCACTCCAGTTAATTCAGATGCTGTCAAGAAGTATTACCCATAATAGAATTTACAATGTCATGTTTTGAATTGCAAACATTTTATGATGACTAAATTGCCTCATTGAGTTACAAATTCAATTGTCCACATTAGTTGCAAATATTGCATGTTTTCCTTGATGAATCGTGTGAGATAAATTGAATGTGTGAAATGGGATACTTTGGAATGATGAAAGGCAAACCCTATTCCATACACTGACCCCCAGTGAGTTGTGTGGAAAAATTCCATGCCTATGAGGAAAAGGGTGATCTCGCAAAGGATACGTCAACCGAAGTGATGAGAGGCAGTTTCTTCTGCTACCCAAAACACTGCAAGTATATCCATTGTTCAGCCCTTTGAGCCCACACACATGAAGAGCTTTTTAAATTATCCCTGTCAAGAATCGTCTCATACTGGGACAAGATTTGAAATGAATGATAGGAATTTTCTTATTTGTACTTGCATCAATCTTCGAGTATTGCTTTTACAGTGTGACTTGTACGATAATTTAAAGTGCCTTAGGACGACGAAGAGCAGTTCTTTCTCTATCCTATACACTTTATCCATTGCATAGCCCTATTGAGCCTATGAATTCATTTCACATTAAACCCAGTTAGTGATCATCCCCACACTGGGGCAAGGAAAGAAAAATCAAACCACTCGAGTAGCATGATTTACAATGCTGATAAAAATGGAAACTTTGTCAAAAAAAGAGTGCAAAAAATGGGGCATGAAAAAAGCAGTATGCCTGGTAAAAGCAAGGCCAATGCCCAAAGAAAAAAATCAAACACTTGATGAAGTGAGTCATATCTCCAACAAGATGGTACCAAAAAAAAAACAAAACTCAAATGTTGTGATGTTACAATTAGTGGAGTTATGATGTGAAGAAAATCTTCGACGATGGAGAGGAAAATTGTTGGAAATGTCAAAATGATCACCAACTTTGACCCCATAAACAATTTTTGAGACAAATGATCCTTTCATCTCTCAACTCATGAACCCAACCTACGTTACGTCCCTTACAGAGTCTCTTCAAATTAGGGCATTTGAATTAACGTAGAAGTTCATATGTTTGAAAGCATCGCTTGAAGAAGTGCGAGTAAAATAATTTCTGCTTCATTTCTCATGTTTCTTGGCTTGTAAACCCCAAGATAATTGCGGAATATCACTTATTTTTTCAAAAGCCTCGACTCAAAGAGTCTCATTTGTTAAACCGTTGGCCAAGCTTATATTACGGTCCCTGTTAAAGACCTCTCAGATTGGTAAGGTCATACCACTTGCGAGATTGCTCGAACCCTTGTTTGGCATGATGATGGAAAGATAGAGTGATTGTCAAAAATCCTACATCAAAGGTCAGGATAAAACAACCCATTTTAATGAGGATGAGTGAAAAGTCCTTTCAGACCAAGAAGTCTCCCATTTGACACATTCATGACACTCATGTGTTCATAATGAAAATTAGGTGATGCAAGATTAATGGAAATCATCACGAACCTCCACTAAATGGATGCATGTTTATGATTACCAATGCATGTTGCCTCTCCTACGACCATGTTTTGCAGGAGACGTATCCCCGAAAATCTGAGATGTTACCAGGTAAGTATATCTCTATCCATACCTTGAATATTTGTCATTGCACAGATATTCTCTTTTAAGCAAACCGACACTCAATTGAGTTGTCCCCCAAAGATTTCTCCTCAGATTTAATCTGATTAAGGCGATCGAAGAATGGTTCGGGTCCTGGTCGGATGATTTCTGTCACAAGGCTGGGCGACCGAAGAATGGTTCGGGTCCTAGCCAAGCAAAACCTCAGTCTAGGCGACCGTAGAATGGTACGGGTCCTAAAAAAATCAATTTTCCGTTAAGGCAACCGTAGAATGGTACGGGTCCTCGACGACACCTATTCCTTATTTAGGCGACCGTAGAATGGTACGGGTCCTAGACACAACCAAACACTGTCATACTGGGCGACCGTAGAATGGTACGAGTCCCGGGAAAGCAGTCTCTTTACAAAGCCATGTTACTATTCTAAGCAACCGTAAAATGGTACGAGTCTTGGACATGTAACACCAACTATCTTGAATCACTCTACCCTCGTTGAAGGTAAGTTATTCCAGGTAAATTCCTTTATCATTTGCATTAGCATTACCATGCATCATATAAGTTGCATCAAAAAATGGAATTCATTTTCCAACAAAAATCATCCATTGCATATGTATAACCAAAATTTAGGTCTCAATTTATCTTTGAAGGCAACCTCTACGAGCTCACCTTTAAAGAGGGGCAGCTGTTGACACCTAAAATTTGGCGACCCGTTTAGTCATTTATCAAAAAATTAGGGATTAATTTTTAAAAAAACATTATAATTCAATTGCATAGCATATAATTTGTAGGTGCATTTATTTTTAATAATTGGCATTTTATTGGACTAGTACGAATGGGTTCAAATTAGTTGGACTAAGCCCACGAAGCGAGCTGGTTGGCTCAAGCCCATTTTTTTTAATTATCTCGTGAAAAATAAAAATTTTGAACTTTTTTCTGGGATATGAATCTTTTGGATATGGCACATGTGTGAAAATATATTGCGATTTTGCGATTTATCTTTGCGAGATTTGGATTTCGAGAAAATATTTATCGTAATCTTGAATTCTTATCAATAGTGATCGGTTAATGAAAATGTATCACGGATGTAGATTTGAAGGGGAAATCGAAAGCTTATCTCCTACCCCCTATAAAAGCAACCGTGTACGAGGACCTAAGGAGAGCTTCTTTGGGGGACAAAAAAAAATTCAGAAAAAGTGAACAGAAGTTTTGCTTCTGCGCAGAGAGAGAGAGAGTGCAGGGAAAACTCAAAAAAGGGGGAGAAAAGAGAAGGTACAGAGAGAAAGTGACGTAAGAGGAGACAGAGAGAGAAGACGTGAGAGAGAAGTGTGTGCAACAGAAGAAAAAAAGAAAAAAGAGAGCACTGTTCATCGTCTCCTTCGTGCAGCCCTCGCCGGTCGCCCCTCTGCAACTTCCATCCGCGAGGCTTCCGCCACCGTGCGTCCGCCACAGCCGCTTCGTCGGTTTCCCCACGAAGCTCGCCGCGACGACCTGACGCTACGCCTCGCTCACCGACGCTCCTTGCAACCCGCCGATCCAGCTACTGCCGCTCTGCAACCTGACGATCCAACGCCCTCTCTGCCCAACGCTACCGCGTCTCAGCCACCGCGACTCTGCCTCTGCAGCAATCGACGTCGCCGCACCTCCGCACCCATGAACTCGCCCCGACGTCCCTGTTCGCCGTGCTGACGCTGTTCGGAGCCGAAGACCAGCGACCCGACGCTGCAATCCAAGCGGCTCCGCTCATGAGCCACAACTTGAACCCGCTGTAACGCCGGTTTTTCCCTTTGCCGGAGCCCGACGCCCGAGTTCTGCCATTGAACCCGACGCCACCGTCGCTCCTGCAACCCATGACCCTCGACTTGCAGCTCGCCTGCACCTCTGTCCGTGAGCTCACCCCGACTTGTTGCCGACCCGCGACGCCAACATCAGGTCTGAGCTCCCACAAGGCCGAGTGACAACCAACCGCGCTCGCATCTCCGCCCGAGGGCTTGCTCCTCGGCCTAGCTCCGGCTGTGACGCCTCTACCCGCCAGTCTGCTCGCCGCCGATTCCCCTCGCCAGCCCGGAGCTCCGATTGCGACGCCCTCTAACGATCAGAACCCACTGCCAGGAGATCAGCCGCATGAGTAAGCCGTGGGTGAAGAAAGCAGGGAAAGAAAAACAAAAAAAGAAAAGAAAGCGAAATTAGGTAGTTTTATTTTCTTTTTCTATTTACTTTATTTTTTTTTATTTCTTTTAAGTTTAGGAGTGATCTCTATTTCATGGATTTTGTAGGCATTATCAATAGGTCTTCCCTAAAATTATTGTAATTACTAATTTGATCCGTAAGATGTCGGATCATTTTTTTAATTATATTAATTTTTGGGGTTTGTTGATAGTGTTTTAAGTGCTGAATCAATGTAATTATTAATTTGATCCGTAAGAATTCGGATCAGATTTTTAGTTATTTCGAACTCTTTGTCGTGATAATTAGGGTTAGGATAATCATTAATTTGACTTGTGAGACAACAAGTTATTTTTTCGATGATTTTGATCCTTTATTTGATTGGATGCCTTGATTAGTTTAGATTTAATTTTTAGTTGGTAATCGCATTGTTTTGAAAAGCCACTAAAAAATCCAAAAAATATTTGAATTAGGATTCAGTTTGTTTTAGAATTTTTTTTTTATTATCTTGCATATTTAGGATTGCAATCTTATTACGAATTTCTAAATAAAAAAATCCAAAAAAAAGAAGGTGCATTCATTTAGGTTGTTAGTTTTTTTTATTTTAATTGCATGTTTAATTATGTTAAGTTTTAATTTCGAATTTCTTAAAGAAAAACACAAAAAAAATCATTGTGCATTTTAGATTAGAATTGCAGGTTTCATTTTAAATTTAGATCATCTTTTTAGATAAATTGCATCTTAGATTTAGATAATGTCTTAGTTTAAATTAGGATTTAATATGACTTAATCCCTAGTTTAAATCAGATAGAATCTTAATCTAGCTAGATCATTTTTGCATTTTTAAATTTCGAATTTCATAAAATTTGTCTTAGGATAAATTAGTTGCAATTTCTAGGATAGATTGCATTTTTTAGAATAAAAAAATCATGTGCGCGTTATATAGAATTAAGTCCATGAAATGCATGTCATTTTAGTGATTATTGTTAGGTTCATTTCTACTTAGAAATTGCCCGTCATTAGACTAAGTCATTTAATAAATGTCACATAACATATAACTCGCATACTAAATTATATGCTGCATGTCATTTTAGTTTAAATAATTTTGTATGTCATTGCATCGCAGTGCATGTCATTAAATTAGGTCATTTAGATTGCATTTAATTATTGCATTTCTTCATGTCATATAGTTTAGGTCGTGCTGCCATGTCATATTAGATTATTAACGTGCATCGCATGATTTTCATTAAGAAAAGCGAAAACAAAAATTAAAATTGCATGTTAATTAGAAATCATATCTAGGGTTGCTGATGTGAATTATGATTTAAGAATGCAGATGCTTTCGTTGCCTCTAGGTATGTTTTGCATTATTTAATTTGCTTTCTTGAGTGTTAAATTGGTGGTATGCGCACATGTATGATCACCTCACATGTTAGGAAGTTAAATTAAAATCAATTCAATTGCGAAACATTTTTTTGAAAATGAAATAAAAAGGTACCGAAAGGGCACTAGGATAGTCTAGTGTAACCAAGTCCCCGAACTCATAAATCTCTGGTTCGTAAGAGTAAAGTAAATCTCCCGTTACTTTATTTGGGTTTCTAATCGACCCACCAAAAATAGATTAGTGGCGACTCCTGATTGAAAATCATTTGCATGTTAAGAATTCAAACTTAAGTTGCGAATTGGTATGGGCTTGGGAGAGCCCGAGCTAAGCTTAAAGACTTAGTAATCAATTAACCTAGTTTTAGGTGGTGAACCAAAAAATTGGGTCGCGACAAGTTTCATTGTCAATTGATGCTTACCGCCATCATAGTACTTGAATCCGCAAACCTGACCTGTGAAGATGCTTCGGAAATCAAAGAGGCAAAAGAAAGTTTTATTGGAGGTGACTCTACTGCAATCCTGACCCATGAGGATGTTACGGAAGTCAGATGCGCAAGAGTAGAAGGTGGGAAAGTTGAGAAAAAAATCCATTGGCTATGGTGTCATGGATTAGCTCGTAGTTGTAGAGGCTACTATTTATCTGCTCATTATTCGCAGAATAATTTGATGCCCAGGTCCAGCTGCGAATGGTGCAAAAGTCCCTAACATCTGATGCTTTTGGATTGGCCAAAGCATACAACTTCCAACTTGATGATGTGTTGGAAGAATACGACCCCACAATGCATGATGGATTAATAACATGTAGAATGAAGAACTAACCGGCTTTAAGCAATTCATAATGACTACACTACCGAATGGACTCAAATACTGTGTGTTGAAGCTATGATAGCCATGTGTTACCTGATGACGGGGGAGAGATGAGCAATTGCCCTTTTGAATCCCATCATCTACCAATCTGATTAGACTAATGGAATAATTGATAGCCAGTACATAGTATCTACCACCATTCTAGTATAAAACAGTACGATTACTTTCACAAGCCAACTCGTAATTCGAGTCACCACATCCTTTCGAATCACTCTTCAGTCGAAATGGATAGCTTATACTGTGAATGTCACCACAGGATGAAGCGATACATAGCTGATTACTAGGCTTTGTAGTGCTAGTCAGCGGTTGCAATAGAACAAGAATGAGTAGCAACGCTAGATAGGTATCCATGGAAAGAGCATCAATCATGTCTCTGTTTGTCTTTGGGTGATGAAAAATCGGTGAAGAATTGCTTTTTGTGCACGGAGGAGGCACAATTTAAAAAGATCGGGAGTAGTGGGGATGATCCTTGACTTTGGAGTCGCCTTGCCCGTGCAAAAAGCCTAAGTCAACCTAACAAATGCATGCAATTTAACAAATTAAAGAAGTCCAGCGCCCTCTAAGGGGGCGAGTACCCAGCCGGCCAACGCAAAAATGCGGTGCATCTGGGAAATTACACCCATAAAAAAATTAGAGATGATTTTTTCTATGACTTGCGCATTCATAAGGGGGCGCGTACACAGCCGGCCAACGCAAAGATGCAGCGCATCTTAGATCATTTACACCCATAAAAAAATTAGAGATGATTTTTTTCCATTTCACTTTTCGTCAACTCTCTCGACATTATTTTTGGGTCGATCTCAATCCTATCCACAAACAAGTTCATCTCTCTCTCTCTCTCTCCCTATCAATCACTTTCTATTGACACATAATCATTCGTTTTTTAGATGCATTTATTTCATTATAAATAAATATTTTAAAAATTATTTTCTTAAAAATAATAATCTATATCACTTGAAATAATTAGCTAATAATAATATTTGCATTTTCAATTTCGTTAGCAATGAAAATATTTTTCTTTTATTCATATTTATAAGCAATATGATAGATTGTTTTGAGGAAAATGCTTTTTGAATCATTTATTTTTCGGGAAACAAATGGAGCCCCAAAACTGTTCATAGCACTAAATCATATATTGTTCATCACAACTGTTCAAACAACTTTTTTGTAACTCTCTCTTCTCTTCTTTCCATACGCAACTTTAATAATACATTCAAGGTGAAATTCCAATGGAGAAATTGAGTAATTGTTGAACTCATTTATTTGCAACTTTGATGTATCCTAGAGGTGTATTTGTTCTAAACCCACGACAACAATAGTATAGGTAAATAATACCTTAAGGATAGTGATCGTTATCACACATCAAAGCATCAAAGCACAATCAACTATTGCTCTATCTTCATCAGTAATCAATTTTCTCAATAATCTTAAGGTATTATTATTTTCATGAAGATGGAGATGGTGGTTGCATCGAGTGCTCAGAATCTTGATAGATAAGTATTATCGAGACTTTTGTTTCTATATATATGGTTAAGTCATCTTCCTTGCGGCATAATAGATTATCTCATGTTGCTTAACTACTTTGAAATTTGTGAAAAACAAAAAAAGTGGTATGACATTGTGTCATAATCTGGATAGAAAGGAATGCGAAATATGTTCACAAGCAAAGATGACTAAGAAATTATTGTCAAAGGTAGAAAGATCTAAAGATGGAAATTGTTATGTTATTACATTATTTTTTATTACTCTAGATATACTCATGTTTATCTTATGAAATCAAAGGCTTTAGATGTGTTCAAGATATATGAGACTGTAGTTGAAAATCAAAGTTTTGAAAAACGATTGGGGAGAAGAATACTTCTCATTAGTGTTTTTTTTTTTTTTTTTGGCATTTTGTGAGGAAAATTGGCATTGTGCATCAAGCAAGTGCACATTATACAGAAAAACAAAATAGATTGGCAGAAAAATAAAAAGAATTGAATTTTGGTACATATAGTTAATTCCATGATTTTACAAGTAAAATTGCCAATAAATTTGTGGGGAGAAGCACTTCTTACGGCATGTCACATTCGCAACAAAATTCCATCAAGGAAATTTAAGATATCTCCATGTGAATTATAGTAAAGAAATGTATCGGCATCTAATAATTTAAAGGGATAAATATACTAGAAGTCCTAAAACTTGTCATGAAAGTGCAATTAAGTCCTAAAACTTTCAAAAAGTGTAATTAAGTCTTAAAATTTATTACAAAAGTGTAATTGAATCCTAAAACTTTTAAAAAATGTAATCAAGTCCTAAAACTTATCAAGTTTGTGCAATCAAGTCTTTTCATTAACTCCATTTAACTTGACAAATGGAAAATGTTAATAAATTTTAGAATTTGATTGCACTACCTTCACAATTTTTAGGACTTGATTGCAATTTTTAAGAGTTTTAGGACTCAGTTATACTTTCATGACAAGTTTTAGGACTTTTAATGCACTTATCCTTACTTTAAAATATGGAGATGCTTTGTGTATTCTAAGCGAATCAAATTATTACCAAGGACATTAAGAAGTGTGTTTATTGGATATACTAAAAAGGGATAAGTGCATTGGAAGTCCTAAAATTTTTCATGAAAATGCAAAAAGTCCTAAAACTTTTAAAAATTACAATTAAGTCCTAAAACTTGTCACAAAGTACAATTAAGTTCTAAAACTTTCAAAAAGTGCAATTAAGTCCTAAAACTTGTCAAAGTGGTTCAATATAAGTCATTCCATTGATTGTACCTTTTGAAAATTTTAGGACTCAGTTGTACTTTCGAGACAAGTTTTAGGACTTTATTGCACCTTTTGAAAGTTTTAGGACTTGATTGAACTTTCTTGAGAAGTTTTAGGACTTAATTGCATTTTTTTGAAAGTTTTATGACTCAATTGCATTTTCATAATAAGTTTTAGGACTTCTAATACACTTATCCCTACTAAAAATTCTAAAGTTTATTGCTTATTAGATGTCAAATCTAATATTATTGTGAAATCAAGATATGTTGAATTTCTTTAACACAAGTTTCTTAAAGATTCAAGTGATATCTTAGTTTATTCACAAACAACAGTTGACCCACATAATTCTTTATCAAGAAAAAAGAAAACCATTTGATTCTCCAAGTGAGCCAAAGAGAAGTCAAAAAGTGAAGAAAACGAAAGATTTTGATTCTAACTTTGTAACTCTCTTGGTATAAGGAGATAATGAAAATGTTATGAATAAGCTGTCCATGTTAATTCATTTGGACGGAGATCCAAGAACATTCAATGAGGCAATGGCTTCCAAAGATGCACAATTTTGAAAGAATCAATTGATGATGAAAGGAGGTGTCTAGGAAGAATTCTTAATACTTTGTAAGATTGTCTAAATGAAATTTTTGATCTTACACAAATCCCAACAACAATTGCCTTGCCTTGGAGACTAAATACAATACTGACAAACAAAGTACGGATAGAATTACTAAATATTTTCGATTGATCATGATTAATGAAAAATCTGTCTCTAAGCAAATGGAGGAACTTCATATATATGTTGTTAAACTCAAAGACTTTATGGTTGAAGTTTCTAAACCTCTTCAAATTACTGCAATTATTTTAAAATTGCATCCAACTTAAAATGATTATTGAAAGAAACTTTCCCACACGATTGAGAACCTAATTGTTAATATTTTGATAAAAACACATTCTAATTGAGGAAGGGTCTTAGGATCATGAGGTTAATTATGTAAATGAAGTTACAAGTAATGTGCAATTTGTTGATAATGGCAACGTGAGCATAGACAAAAACAAACATTGGAACAATGGCATGAGAAAATAGATTCAATGGTAGTATTATATGGATTTAAGCATAACAGTGCTAATAAGTGCATTTATTCAAGGTGTACCTAAGAGTATGAATTTATAATCTACTTGTACGTAGATGATATGTTGATTGTTGGTACAAATATGCATGGCATATATAAAGTTAAAAACTATATATATATATATATATATATATATGGATACACTTTAGGTATCAAAGTGATTAAACATAGTAGGGGTTGTGCTTTAAATCAAGGCTACCATGTGAAGAAAAATATTCAGAAATATGAACATTTGAGAATTAAAGAGTCAAATGTATGATATGATGAATCAATTCGATTGATGAAAAATATTAGGCAACCTTTAGTACAATTAGATTATACTAGTGCAACTGGAAGTCCGATGTACAATATGCATTGCACTACACCAAATATAGCCTTTATTGTGTGTAAATTGTCCGGATTATAATCCTAGTATATTGCATTCAGGTAAAAATGGTCAAACAAAGTTAGTGGATCCGTCGTGACACTTTTTTTTTTGGGTCCACTTACTAAGAACGCTTAAAATTGCAACTATACTTTTTGTATAAAATCATATGATAAATTGAACGTAAAAGTGGACTTATTAAAGAAAACAAAAAATTGAGTCGATAAAGCATACTTTTCATTGATACGATCTATAGCACAAATAGAGATATCACCACCTATAATTATGGTGGAAGTTAAAAATAAAAGATAATAATTTGATCTCATGAATATTGATCAAAAATGAATCATAAGAAAATGAAGAGCGCCAAGGTCTTTCAAAGAAAACACTTGACCAAGTGCATGCACAAGATGGTTCAGTAATTTTGGGGAATCACGAGTGCGGACTATATCATCCACATATAGTAATAGAATTGTAATATGACCATGATGACGATAAATAAATAGGGATGGATTAGTAGTGTTGCAAAAGAATCCATATTTGAAAAGAAAGTCGTCGAACTTGTCAAACCATACCTTGGGAGATTGTTTAAGGCAATATAGCGCATGTTGGATTAAGTAGACAAGGTCATGACGAGATGAATCACGGAAACCTGGTAATTGTTCCATATAGATAGGAACATTGAGATCGCAATGTAAGAAGGCGTTCTTGACATCTACTTGACAAATTTACCAATTCTGAATAGTAGAAATGGATAGGACAATGCAAATTGTGGCTTGTTTGATTACCAGACCTAAAGTTTCTAGGAAGTGAATGCCCTCCTTTTGATGCTAGCCTTTTGCAACAAGTCAGGCTTTCAATTGGTCAAGTGAATCATCTGCATGTAACTTTATTTTGTACACCCAATTACATCCAACAACATTCATCAAGGGCTGATGGGGAACAAATTCCCGTGTTTTGTGGAGTTCCTCAAGCATGGTGCCTGTCCAATCAATGTGTTTTAAGGTTAAATGGGGGATAAGTACACTATCAGTGCCATAAGTTGTGTACGGCACTCACTTTGATGCCAAAAGTTTCTGTTAGATCACTTAAGGGCCAAAAAGTTTGAAAAACGCTCACTTTGGTGCCAACTCCGATCCGGTTGGCCGGAAATCTGACGTGGCACTTTTTTATTAATTTTTGAAGTTGATGTGGCTCGCCGGAGAGTACAGTCAGCATCCTAACACCAAAATGACGCCGTTTGGTGTCTCTCCCAATTCAAAACCCTAACACAAAAACGATGCCGTTCGCCGTCCTCAATTGCCCCTACGCTCGGCAGACACGGCTCTGACCCCGACCCCAACCCCGACGATGGCTACTCGGCAGCCGCAGCTCCGACCTCGACCCCAACCCCAACCTCGACCCCGACCGCAACGATGGCCACTCGGTGGCCGCGGCTCCCACCCCGACCTCGACCCCGACGATGGCTACTTGGTGGCCGCGGCTCCGACCTCGACCCCGACGATGGCCACTCGGTGGCCGTGGCTCCGACCCTGACCCCGACCTCGACCCCAACGATGGCCACTTGGTGGCCGCGGCTCCGACCTCGACCCCGACCCCGACCCCAACCTCGACGATGGCCACTTGGCAACCAAGTCGAAGGCTGTGATCTAGCCGGTGCTCGGGGAGGCCGCCGATGAGTGCGCTGCCATTGATGTCTTCCTCTCCATCTCCGATCTCCTCGACGAGTGCCTGGCCTGCGTCTTCCAATACTTAGGTTCCGGCGACTGAGGCTAGTGCTCCCTTGTGTGCCACCTAGGGCGTCTGAACAGTGCCGAGCAATGGCGGGCTGAGCGAGCAATAGCGGCCCAGTGACGGCGAAGGCCAAGTGACGAAACCCTAATTTCAATCCCCAAATAAAAAAAAAATCTCCAAATGAGTTAAACGGCGTCGTTTTTGTGAGACCATCCATGTAGGATGGCAAAACTATGTTGTTTTCTTAAGGAGGACTGAAAACGATGTCTTTTAAGGCCTTGTTGTTTTTTTTAAAAGCCACGTAATCATTTTGGCTGGAATCTTTCTTCGGTGACACCAAAGTGATCGTTTTTCCTCCAATTTGGCACTTAAGTGATCAGACAGAAACTTTTGGCACCAAAGTGAGCGCCATACACAACTTATGACACTGATAGTGTACTTTTCCCAGCTAAATGGATAGCGTGTGGCTTGGGGGGTATAGATGAAATTGCAATATTAACATATGAAGGTTTGGCTTCAAGATCCCAGCCTTTCAACGTGTAACAATGGTATGTGAAAACTTTGGATTGAGACTAAACTAAAGAGCCACTCTCCGCTGGCTGTGGCACGAGATTAGAGAGAGTAGAAGATGAATCTCATCCTATCTCAGCAAAGAGATGTGCACATTCGCTTGCAGAGTTAATATCTATCAGTGAACACCATTTTGACTAACTTCTAGACTAGTTTGGGGCATAGTTGAATGATTACTAGACATTTGTAATTATCCTTCAAATCCTCAAATCCCTTGACAAGGGAAGCATCTTTCTCTTGGGTGAGCGTGAGGTACTCGAGTTGTTGGCCAAGCAAAGTTTGCGTGGACTTGGAGGTCTTGTGTAAGAGTGAAACACGAGATAAAAGGGGCACGAAATATGGGCGAGAGCATGAGTGACACAGCTAAAAGCCTAATCGCATAAAATATCGCATTGACACACGAAATGAGTGTCGTGTTTGTGAGATATGGGAGCACTCATTGATAAGACCCCAACATACTATACCTACTTGCAAGATTTATTATTTTTTTTTAAAATTTCCTTTTAATTTTCTAGACCATGGAATGATACACATTAAACCTGAAATTGTGAAGATTGTATTTTACCACATCAAAATTTTATTATGTTCCCATCGTCAACTCCCGTTAAGTTTTACCTATACATGTCATGCACATCACATTTAAGGGTATAAAACGCAATTTCCCCTTCAGATTTGTGTTAAATACCTTATTGCCCTCAATTTGAATAAGTTATCAAAAGATATCGTAAAGGAAAGATTACCTCTATTAACCCTGAAATTTATTTGTTTCTTATGATTAATTAGAAATCATTATCAAGATTCAAAAAAGTAGATGAATAAAGAGTGTTAGAGAAAACTCATTTATTGTTTTGAAGATGACAAAACATTTCCAAAAGTCTAGTATGAAGACTTGCATACTCAAGTGTTATAGTCTGAAGAACTCCAGACTCTACTGTCAAAGTTTGAAGACCGCCAGACTTTAATCTCAAAGTCTGCACTCGCTAACAAGTTCCAGACCAAATAATGAAGATTTATCCAAATGCGAAATTATTTTCAAGGATTCGGTTCGTATGATTTTTGGAAGACCTTACGGTTGGATATACATCTACTTGATTGATTATTCTTATTGGAATCAAGTCCAATATGAAGATCTTTTGAAAGACGAAGTATACTTGGAAGGTTCTACTTATGGAAACCAAAGATCCTGATTATATGAACGAACATGATTGATAAGCTTTCATCACAAACCATCTAACAACTCAAGATCACCTTAATTGATTCTGTCAAACGGGTAGATTGGAAAAATTCCTTTGAAAAGTGCCAACGGTTGTGAAGGCATGAAGGAGTATTTAAAGCAGACTCTCTAGTTGTTCGAAGAAGTGTGTAAAAGAAAATTTTCAAAGTTTGAAGCTTTCTAGTTCTTTGCTTTCTCATTCATTGAGCTCAAAATTGTATACAAAAGAGAGAAAACTCTTAGCCAGACTTTATGAGAGATCAGGAGAAACTCTTCACTGAGAAAGTCAAGATCACAAGCTATAAAATCTCTTTTGATTTATAGTGAAATCCAGCCAGTGAGCTGTCAATGCGGGAGAGTGGACGTAGGTTTGATCTAAGCCGAACCATTATAAACCTTGTGTTTCTATTCTCTTTCCTTGAACTCCTTACTTTAATTCGTGGCTTTATATAATTGTTTAAAGCTGCTTACGTCCTTAGTCTATTATCTTCTAAAGGCAATTTACTTTTACTAATTCTTGCGAAATTTTTTATTTACACATATTTACCCCCTCGAGGTGTTTGTACTAGTCCTTTCAATTGGTATCAGAGCATGTGTGCTTATTTATTGAAGTGTTTTTACTTCTTAAGCTAAAGATCTATGGCTAGTATTTTGGCTCCAGGTTTGGTTGAATGCCAAAGTAACACCAAACCTCTTTGCTTTGATGGGAATGAGTACAATGTATCAAAAAAACAAGATGAATGCATTCCTGAGATCGAAAGATCCCTTGGAATGGGATGTGGTAGAAAAAAGGGATCATTCCCAAAACTACATCAACCTCAAAAAGAGGAAAGGAAGTTGCAAATGCTGGCGAAATGACACAAGCAGAAATAACCAAGAGACAAGCTCTTGATGCTAAAGCCATATATTCCTTATACTGTGTGTTATCTTCCACTAAGTATAACAGAATTTCATCTTGTGAAACAGCCAAAGAAGTCTGGGACAAGTTGCACGTTACCTATGAAGGAACTAATCGAGTTAAAGAAACAAAAATCAATATCCTACTTGAACAGTATGAAGCCTTCAAGATGAATCTAGGAGAATCCATCACTGACATGTTTAGTCGTTTCACAGAGATTGTAAACGGTCCAGCATATCAAGGACAACCAATCTCAGGACCAATGAAGGTCACTAAATTGTTGCGTGGATTCTTCAAAGACTGGAATCACATGAAGACTTCAATAAGAGAAACCCAAATTATCATGCCTCTTTCAGTAGATGAATTAGTTGGCACACTTCAATCATATGAAGTGGAGCAAATTAATGAGGAAGCAGATCCCAAAGGTAAGAAGTCAATTGCCTTAAAATCTAACGATGATTCTGATGATATAGATTCAGAAGATGACATGGACGATAAAGAGCTAGCACTCTGATAAGGAAGTTCAAGAAGTTGAATAGGAAAGGAAGAAAATTTAACTAGAAGAAGCAAAGCACTCAAAAATTTGAAAAGAAAGCAACTGAGGACAATGAGATCAACAAAAATGTGATTTTCTTCGAATGCAAGAAAAAGGGGCACATCAGACCCAACTACCCTCTATTGAAGAAAAAGAAAGGAAAAACAGAAAAATTCAAAAAGGCTCTCAAAGCAAAGACATGGAGCGATACTGAATGCGAAGAAAGTGATGAAAAATATGCCAACATATGTCTAATGACGAATTCAAAATTAGACTCAGATTTTGAAACAGATTCAAACTTAGACTCAAACAAAGAAGTCGAGGTTAGCAATTTAAAAATTCATGCCAAAGTCTCAAAGTATATAGATAAACTTTGTCTTAGTCTCAAAACATCTCTTAAAAGGATTTCCGAGCTAAAGAGGGAGAATTCTAAACTGAAGCAACATGAAACTTCTTAGAAAGAAAAGTTTGAAAATCTAGACAAAAGTTTTGTTAATTTGAAAGAAAATGCAGATTCTCTTTCAAAGGAAAATACTTTTTCGAAAGGGGACATTTCAAATATCACAAAAAGGTTTTCAAAATGATTTGAGAAATTGGAAAATATTTTTTCAATACAAAGACCTTATTTCAACAAATCTGGTTTGGGTAGGACATCAACCATTCCTTTAATTGATTTTCCAAAAGTGAGGGAAAGAAATCAAACAAAGACCTACAAAAACATTTTACAGAAATCATTTTCAAAGAATTTTTGTAAAACCTGTTGGCCAAAGTGCTCTGAAATGTTCAAAGTGTAACAGCTTAGAACATTTTGAGAAGGAATGTCCTAAGGTTTGGAGACCTATAAAGAGGGATTAGGCAAAGACTGTATTTAGTACTAACTCCCATGGACCCAAGAAAATGTTAGTACCAAAGAAAGCTTGAGTTCTTTTTATAATTCCAGGTCATTATAAAAAAAAAAAAAGATTAAGTGGTATTTGGATAGTGGTTGTTCGAGACATATGACAGGAGATTCGAGTTGTTTTATAAAGCTTGTTCATATAAATGGTGGAAATTTTTTTTTTTTTTTTTGTGGAAACAGTAAATGAAGAATTGTTGGATGTGGAACTGTGAATATTGGAAGTCTCACAATTAACAATGTTTCATTGGTGGAAGGTTTGAATTACAATCTACTTAGCATTAGTCAATTGTGTGACATTGGATTCAAAATTAATTTCCAAGAAGGCATTTGTTCGGGAACTAGTAAAGATTTCTCTCAATCTTTCACTGGATGAAGACATGGGAATATTTATCTTCTGGATATAAAACCAAAAATTTCTCAGTGTCTAATATCCATTCAAGATGAAGCAAACCTTTGGCATCGAAAGCTTGGTCATGTTAACATGAGGTAGATTGCCAAGATTTCCTCCAGGAAGCTTGTTTGTGGACTGCCCAACCTGCCTTATCAAAAAAACTGAATTATGCACACTATGTGTTTTGGGAAAACAGGTTAGAAGTTCTTTTAAACCTATAAATCAAGTTTCTACTAATCGAGTTTTGCAGCTTCTGCATATGGATCTCTTTGGACCAACTAGAACTCAAAGCATTGGTGGAAAGAGATACTGCCTAGTAATCGTGGATGATTACTCTCGTTTTACTTGGGTTTACTTCCTAGCAAGTAAGTCTGAAACCTTTTATCAAGTCTGAAACCTTTATCACTTTTCAAAGTTCGCCAAGAAAGTTCAGAATGAAAAAAAAAAAAAAAAGATATGATATTTCAAGCATACGAACAGACCATGGATGTGAGTTTGAAAATCAAGACTTTGCAAAATTCTGTGATGAATCTGGTTTCCAGCATATTTTCTCTTCTCCATACACTCTAGAACAAAATGGGGTTGTGGAAAGAAAGAATAGATTCTTGCAGGAGATGGCAAGAACCCTCTTAATTAAAAGCAATATTTCCTCTCAATTTTGGGCTGAAGTAGTTTCTACAGCTTGCTATATCATTAATAGAGTACTTTTAAGGCATATTCTAGATAAAACTCCTTATGAAGTGTTTAAAGGGAAAAAGCCAAATGTTTCTTATTTTCATATATTTTGTTGTAAGTGTTTTGTTTTGAAAAATGCAAATGATCGAACAAGTAAGTTTGAAGAAAAATCATACGAAGGAATTTTTTTTGGCAACTCAACCTCAAGCAAAACCTACAGAGTATTTAACAGGAAGACTTAGTCTGTGGAAGAATCTATAAACGTCAAGTTTCAAGACTCTATGCAGAATCAACTAGATCAAAATCAACTTAAAGAATCTGAACCTGCTCTAGATTTTATTAAGTTGAATTCATCTGAAGTGGTTCAGACTTTTGAAGATAGATGAACCAAAAGATTTAACTAAAACAGAGGATCAGCAGAAACCAACTAGCAACTGGAAGCATAAGTCAAGTCATCCTAATGAACTCATCATTGGCAACATTGATGAAGGAATTCGCACCAGATCCAAAAGGCGAGAAAAGTTTAGTGCTTTAGCACTCGTTTCTAAGATTGAACCGAAAAGTATAGAAGAAGCCTTGGCTGATGAAAGCTGGATTGAAACTATGTAAGAAGAGCTCAGACAGTTCAGCATCAACGATGCTTAGGAGCTAATTCCTAAACCTAAAGGTAAGTCTATTATTAAAACTAAATAGGTTTTCAGGAACAAAGTGGACAAGAAAGGAAAAGTGGTCAGGAACAAAGCAATACTCGTGGCCAAAAGATATACGCAAGAAGAAGGGATAGACTATGATAAGATCTATGCACCAGTAGCAAGATTAGAAGCAATTAGATTATTACTTGCTTTTGCTTGCTATAATAATTTTAGGTTATTCCAAATGGATGTAAAAAATGCATTCATAAATGGATTCATCCAAGAAGAAGTCTATGTGGAACAACCACCTTGAAGATCCAAGAAAGCCAGACTCGATCTTCAGACTGAAAAAATGCCCTATATAGATTGAAGCAAGCACCTCGAGCCTGGTATGAAAGGTTAAGTACATTCCTAACTCAAAATGGTTTTGTTAAAGGAAATGTGGATACTACTTTGTTCATTAAAAGAGAAGGTAAAAATTTTCTACTTATTCAAATTTATGTTGATGATATTATCTTTGGATCACCTAATGAAAATCTATGCAAAAAGTTTTATAGATGCATGCAGGATGAATTCAATATGAGTATGATGGGTGAGTTAACTTTCTTTCTGGGATTACAAGTTAAAACATCAAAGGAAGATATTTTCATTCACCAAGAGAAGTATGCAAAAAATCTCATCAAGAAGTTTGGATTGGAAAACTGAAAAAGATAGAAACACCTATGTTAAGTTCTTCAAAGCTGGACAAAGATGAAGAAGGAAAGAATGTAGACCAGAAGCTATACATAAGCATTATTAGTTCGCTTCTTTACCTTATTGCATCCAGATTTGACATTTTGTTTAGTGGTTGTATCTGTGCTAGATTCCAATCAAATCTCAAAGAATCTTATTTAAGTGCTGCAAAACGCATCATCAAATACGTTGCAACAACTCCTAAACTCGGTTTGTGGTATCCCAAAAAAGGAGACTTTACTCTCTTTGGATATTCAGATGTAGATTTAGCAGGATGTAAAGTCGATAGAAATAGTAAATTTTGGTACTTGTCAACTGCTGGGCAACAAGTTAGTGTCTTGGTTCTAAAAAAAACAGAGAACCGTTACTCTTCCAACAGCTAAAGCAGAATATATGGCTATTGGGAGTTGTTGTTCTCAAATCTTGTGGATAGGGCAATAGCTAAGAGATTTTGGTATTGAAGAATCGTGCACTAAGATCAAATGTGACAACACTAATGCCATCAATCTCACAAAGAATCCAATTTCATTCAAGGACAAAGCATATAGAGATCCGACACCACTTCATTAGAGACCATGTTTAGAATGGAGAAGTTATGATTCAATTCATTGACTCAAAGAATCAGTTGGCAGACATATTTACAAAGCCACTGGAGAAAAACTTATTTGAGTCTATTTGCGCTAGACTGAACATCATATCTTCAACCGGGTAAAGTGTGAAGGCATTAAGACCCAGACTGTCCAAAAAGTTACGCCTGTAAGTTAATGCTTACTAAATGCATGTGATTTTATCTTAGGATGAAATTTTGAAATAGTATGTTGATTTTTTTAATCGCTACTTGCCTATTTTATTTTTAGAATTTATCTTTTCGAGTTTTGAATTTATGGCAGTTTTTCATTTTCAAAAAAGGGAGTTTTTATTTTTCCTTTGTGACGATTCGTAAACCCCGTTTCACCTGCTTTATATACCGTCGAAATTCTTCTTCTTTGTTTACGCTCACTCAAACCCTAGAATACAGAGATACTACTTTCTCTCATTTTCTCTCAAGTTGATCCAAAAAGTTTTCACCTTTTTTAACGAACGAGTTCAAGAAATCCTTCAAGATAGTAACAATGTCTTTCCAGAGGAAGTCTTCTAGAATTGCGAACAGGGGACCGCAGCACATGCCAGAGGGTCCTACCCATTTTGATCTAACCGAGGAAGAGGATTCTCCTCAGCAACAACAACCACAACAACATTCTCAACAGCTTCACTCTTCACAGCAAGAGACACAAGTTCCTTCGTGCCAACAAGTAGAAGAAGAGATCATTGAAGATGTTGAACCCGTAAGAACGCTGAAACCCCAATTTTTCTTTAAACTCTACTCTAAGTTAAAGGAGGGTGGTACTGCAATGACATTCATTGATGAGTTTTTACAAGAGAGAGGTTACAAGAATGAAACTTTGTTCTTGCAATTTATGGAAAGGATAGGCATTGCGCCTGTAGGTTTGACAGCACGGACTTTTGCCAACTTTCCAAGTGATCCACGGTTCGGTACTTTTAATTAGCTAGAAGGGAAGGATGATGATGAGAGGATGTATACCAATATCCAACCTAAGATGGGCATTGCTGCAAATATTCGTGGTGAGGGGACGAACTTATTTCGTTCTAAGGACCACAGGAATACTTATTCGAAACTGCTGAAGAGAGAAGTTATGAACCCTAGAAGTCTGGATTTTGATTTTCTTGATTCCTTGATGGTGAACCTAAGGGAGAAGTTTTCACTCCTTCAACTTGAACGCTTTTGCTTAGAGACCTCTATCGCCTACCCAGAACTAACTGCTTATTTCTATTCAAATCTATCATTTCTATATGTGAATAGATTTTGTTTTATGGTTAGGGACAAAGAATTTGTGGTTGATATAGACACATTGGCAAATGTGATTGGTGTGGAAAGAGGGAGTTTCCAACTAATCAATGTGTCTGTTGGTCACACAACTTTGGCTCTTGTTTGAACAGGCTTGCTGAAGGCAGGATTTCTTACTTTAGAATGACTGCCTCCAATATTTTGCTTCACAAGATTATGATCAACTGCATCAGATACAAATCCATTTCAAAACTGATGTCTCTCGCTTTGAAGCAAAGCTAATGTATGCAATCAACATCAGGTTTAAGTTCTCACTGCCTCACGCTATCCTAATGCACATGTATAGGATAGTTGTGAAGGACGAAGGGCAACTCCCTTACTCTGCGCTTTTACTCAATTGTTCAAACATTTCAACATTAAGTTTCCTACTACTCTGTGTGATCGAACCATTGCTCCAATGGTGGTTAGACTGAAGATGGTTTCAAAAATGAGACTGAATGAGCTAAATAAGGCATTGGAGCGCCTGAATGAGAAGTCCCCTGTCAAAACAAAACGAGACTCTGAAGCAAGGAAGAGAAAAGGCAAGGAGCCCATAAGCGCACCAGTTAAGAAAAGGAGAAACCTTATCTTGCAGGATGATGAAGAAGATGAGGATGACATTACTCTATTTGCCTTTGCCTTAGGAAATTTACGGAGCTTTGTTAGCTTTAAGGAACCAAAAGACAGAGAGAACAAAGAAAGAGAAGAGACTGAGAAGAAAGATGAAGAAATGGAAGAAAGAAGAACAAAGGAAGAAGAAAGAGAAAGAGAAGAAGAGGAAGAAGAGGGTCAAGATGATTCTCTTGAGCCAACATTTGTTGTATCCTTGTCAGATAACTCAAAAAAGACAAGGAGTGGAAATGCAGGAGAAGAAATAGAAAAACATCACTTTGGTGTTGAAGAATAGAAAGAACAGGAAGAGAAATTCTTTTTCTCCACCTGAAGGCATAGAAACAGGGGGAGCAACTGACAAAAGAGGTACTTCTTCACCTGTTTTCACTCGTGATGTTAGTAGATCTCCAGTAGATCCAGAGGATGTCTATGCCTCTCAATACCTTGAAGCAGATATTGAGGCATCAACTCCAAGTCCTGGTAATCGAACTACTGATGTTCCCTCACATCTCAAGACTCCTGGAATTGATTCGGCTAGACCCAATGCTACATCAAAACCAACAAAAGACTTTCAAAGGTTGCTGGATCTCCGTTTGGAATTGAAAAGTCAGCAATATAGTTTCAAGTTTGAGATGAAGAACCTCAAGACGGCTTTAAAGTCAACTTTAGACTCTCTACAAGAACAGTTACAAGCTCTGAAGCTTCAAGTGCAAGAAACTGCAAAGGGTGAGGATATTCATCAGCTGAAGGGGACTCTGAAGAAGCTAGAGGAGACTATCAAGTCTATGGGGGATTTCCAGATCGTTCGCATCTCCAAACAGCCATGATTTTACCCAACTCTTTTTAAAGTTTTTTTTTTTCCACTTTTTGCCGTTGACAAAAAAAGGGGAGAGTTGGTGCAAATTTGACTAGGTAGTTTTACTTTTTGCTTGGTTTGATTTTGATGACTTTGCTTGGTATTTTGGTTTGGTTTTGAACTGACTTTGGACTAGTATACTTTGGACTTTTGACTCCTATTTGACTTTGAATCTTTTTTACGCTTGCAGTAACTAAGTTTGTGATGTTGATTGTGGCTGGATAGTTATTTATCTTGCAAGATTAACATATTTTCTATGGTTGCAGAATCGATGCTATCCAGGTCCTAATCAACTTATTTTTATAAGATATCATGTTTTGCTTAAGTGTTGTTTTGCAGGTAAAAAATTTTCAAATCTGCAGGAAAGTTTTGTCACCATAAAAAATGGGGAGATTGTTAGAGAAAACTCCTTTATTGTTTTGAAGCTGACAAAACCTTTTCAAAAGTCTAGTCTAAAGACTTGCAAACACAAGTGTTATAGTTTGAAGAACTCCAGACTCTACTGTCAAAATCTGAAGAACACTAGACTTTAATCTCAAAGTCTACCCTCACTGACAAGTTCCAGACCAAAGAATGAAGACTTCTCCAGATGCAGGATTATTTTCAAGGATTCGGTTCGTATGATTTTTGGAAGACCTTATGGTTGGATATAGCATCTACTTGATTGATTATTCTTATTGGAATCAAGTTCGATATGAAGATCTTTTGAAAGGCAAAGTATACTTGGAAGGTTCTACTTATGGAAACCAAAGATCCTGATTGTATGGGCAAACATGATTGACGGGCTTTCATCACAAATTATCTAATGACTCGAGATCACCTTAATTGATTATATCCAACGAGTAGATTGAAGAATTCATTTGGAAAGTGCCAACGGTTATGAAGGCATGAAGGAGTATTTAAGGCGGACTCCCTAGTTGTTCGAAGTAGTGTGTAAAAGAAAATTTTCAAAATCCGAAACTTTTTAGTTCTTAGCTTTCTCATTCACTGAACTCAAAATTGTATACAAAAGAGAGAAAACTCTTAGTGAGACTTTGTGAGAGATTAGGAGAAACTCTTCACTAAGAAAGTCGAGATCACAATCTATAAAATCTCTTTTGATTCATAGTGAAATCTAGCTAGTGGGCTGTTAATGCGAGAGAGTAGACGTAAGCTTGATCTAAGCCGAATCACTATAAACTTTGTGTTTCTATTCTCCTTCTCTGAACTCCTTACTTTAATTCGTAACTTTATATAATTGTTTAGAGCCGATTACGTCCTTAGTCTATTATCTTCTAAAGGCAATTTATTTTTACTAAATCTTGTAAAAAAAAATTTATTTACACCTATTCATCCCCACTAGGTGTTTGTACTAGTCCTTTCAAAGAGTACTGCATTAAAATGAGAACTTTTCTTTTTCTGGGTGGAAAATTAATCTGAGAACTTCGAAAAGAATCATTTTGAAGTGAAAATTAAGAGGAAAAAAATGAGAATTTTAAAAGATTGCAAAATCAATAATAGAAGGAAAGATTGACAGTCTTTTAAGGACATGATAAGCTGATAAAAACAAAATTCAACATATGCCAGCCCAAGATTTGGCTGCTGACACTGCTCTCTCTCTCTCTCTCTCCCCACCATGGGATGGACTTGGGTCACCGGAATCTGTCCTCTGTCACGAACCTGAGTCTTTTGTTATTGTCTTAGAAGCTGGAAGGATCAGGGGTTGTTTGAGCAGCGATGAGTTCCTTCTTCCCGTCCGGTCCCATGTAGCATCTGACACAAACATGTAAATGAGGTCCTTGAAAGATGGTCTAGCCTACCAGGCGAGAGCAGTTAAGTCCGGCTTCATCCCCAGCACTTTCCTGTTCAACCAGCTTATCCGCCTCTACTCCCAGAATGGCCTCTTGCGAGAAGCCCACAAGCTGTTCAACGAAATGCCCCAGCGGAACGTGTACTCCTGGAACGCCCTGATTTCGGCTTACGTAAAAGCTCGGGACTTGACCCGAGCCAGGGCGTTGTTTGACTCCGCCACTGAGAGGGACTTGGTAATTTATAATTCGATACTGACCGGTTACATGACCGTTGAAGGACACGAGAGCAATGCACTTGAAAGGTTTGACAAGATGCAGTTGATTCGTGATCATCTTAAGTTTGACGAGTTTACTTTGTCAGCGATGCTAAACTTGGTGGCGAAGTTACGTGTGGAGTGTTATGGGACACGGTTGCATGCTTATATGGTGAGGACGGGGAATGATACAGATGGGTATGTCATGAGCTCCTTGATTGACATGTACTCGAAATGTGGGAGTTTCGGAGAAGTGTACAGAGTGTTCTGTGAATCAAAAGTGGAAATCAATTTGGTTTCCAAGAATACGATGATGGCAGCTTGTTGTAGGGAAGGTAAGATGGGAATGGCTTTAGACCTGTTCCGGAGATTGCCTTAGTTAAACGATACAGTGTCTTGGAATACTTTGATTTCTGGCTATGCACAGAACAGTTTTGAGGAAGAGTCCTTGAATTTCTCTATGAAAATGAGGGACACTGGATTTCTGTGGAATGAGAAGCCGCTCACTAGTGTTCTGAATGCTTGCTCCAGCATGCGGAATTCAAAGCTTGGAAAGGAGATTCATGCTCGGGTTTTGAGATATGGATTGATATCAAATCTGTTTTTTAGGAGTGCCTTAGTGGATGTTTACTGCAAGTGTGGAAATATGAAACATGCAGACTTAGTTTATGTGACGATTGAGTGCGAGAACTCCTTTTCGACAACTTTTATGATCATGGGTCATTCATCTCAAGGTAACATGTCAGAAGCATGGAGACCTTTTGATTCTCTGAATGAAAAGAATTCTGTCTTGTAGACAGCTTTGTTTACTGGTTATGTCAAAGCACAGCAATGTGAAGCTGTATTTGAACTGGTGAATGAATATGGAGGGAATGCAAACATTTCTTTTGATGCACCCATAATCATCTGCTTGCTAGGTGCCTGTGCATTGCAGGGGCCCTGGATCCTGGAACACAAATTCATGCTTACTCACTGAGAAAAGGGATGGAAATGGAGGGGAAGCTGATTAGTGCCATGATTGACATGTACTTTAAGTCTGGCAGTACTGAATATGCAGGAAAGATATTTCAAAAACTCATGGAAAGAGACTTGATTCTCTACAATATCATGATTTCTGGTTATGCAAATCACGGGCACGAAGATCAAGCTATGAAGCTGTATAAAGAAATGTTGGAGAGAGGATTGAAACCTGATGAGGTCACCTTTATTGCGCTTCTATCTGCTTGCCGTCATAGTGGGTTAGTCGAAATGGGGGAAAAGTATTTCAAGTCCATGGTAGAAGATTACAAAATTGTGCCTGAAACGGATCACTATGCCTGTATGATTGATCTGTGTGGAAGGGCAAATCAACTAGAAAAGGCAATGGATATCATGAAGAAAATTCCCAGGAATTCGGATCCTGTGATTTTGGGGGCTTTTTTGAATGCCTGTAAGATATATAGGAACCTCAGTCTTGCAAGAGAAGCAGCAGAGAAGCTATTGGTTATTGAGGAAGATAATGGATCTCGGTACGTGCAGCTGGCAAATGAATTTGCAGCTGAGGAAAATTGCGCGGAGATGCGCAAGATAAGAGAGAAAATGAGAGGGAAGGAAACCAAGAAGCTTGCTGGCTGCAGTTGGGTGTATCTTGAAAATGGAATTCGTGCATTTACCTCTGGCGATACATCGCATTCAAAAGCAGAGGTTATCTATTTAATCTTGGAGTTCCTATCTGCAGATTTACGTGCACTACCCAATTCAAGTGTTGGAAAGGTTACAACTTTAACATCAACATAAGGGGACAGATGAATTCAAATGCTTCGTACAGGAAGATCTATGGCTGCTTTCAAGAGCATATATATTTAAAAGAGGATGAGGTACGGAAACACGGACTAGATTTAATTTGAATTAGATGTTGTCCCTCTCTGCATCATGATGCGATTGATATTTCTCTTTACTAGATAATAGCTGTTCATTATTCAGATTAATACACAGCAATGAATTCAACTGTAGAATGGTGGGGGCTGTTGCCCTCATCTAAATACTATTAAAACTAGCTGGTAGCCCATGCATTGTATGGGTTTCTATGGCTGCGCTATGCATTAAATTTTGTTAGGATGAGCATGTAATAAGAAAGCAGCATATATACATTCAATAGATTATTTCTGAAGAGGAGATGAGCGAATGGACATAACTTTTTAATCCTCACACGTTATAAGAAAGCAAAACAAATAATATCATTGGAAAAGTTTTTCATGATATTATAAGAGCAAGTACATTCAAAAGAAAATAGATGGTGAAATTTTTACTTTGCCGCATTGAAATGAATATCTGTTGGGAAAGAAATGCATGAACTGCTTTTCAATTTACAATCGTATATCGTATATGAAAGAAAATAGTAGAAACATATTAGAAGAGGACAATGATAGGCCTGCAGCTTTGCTTATCAGCTGCAAACGTTCTTGCAGACAATACTGACTCTCAAC
This sequence comes from Eucalyptus paniculata subsp. matutina, assembly GCA_017140255.1. NCBI lineage: Eukaryota > Viridiplantae > Streptophyta > Magnoliopsida > Myrtales > Myrtaceae > Eucalyptus > Eucalyptus paniculata. The sequence continues at coordinate 21,386,012 of CM029441.1, read as the reverse complement.
ACTAATTCAATCATGTTTGAAGGGTCGATGGTAAAAGATATATATTTTGAAGAATGAATTGCACTCGTTAGTGTACCACACACTGGATGGTAGAGATAAAAAAACGACTGTGATGGATAAGAAGTGTGCCAGATGAAGCAGTGGCAAAGCTTGTTCATGTCAAAGCCCTCAGGCTAACAGAGGTTTTGCTCAATTAGTGGAATTTTATTTCAAATAGGATGAGTTGAAGATCACTACTAGAGGATGAAGACATGCATATAGTTCCAGGATTTGGTTTGGATGAAAGCCATTTTAATCTTATTCATATGTTTTCTGAGCATTGATATTCTCTTCATCAATTACGCTTGTCATGTCTGATGCATGAACGCCCAACTTTTGCAAACACACTGTCTTTCCTTATTTTGTAACATTCTAACTCTCCATATTAGTTATTGATCCGCCATATGCCATGCCTCTCTATCTCTCCATAAATAGTATTAGTCTCTCTAAAAATCTGATGTGGCATCAAAGGAGAGTTTCTGGAAAAGCTGATGTCAAACTGCAACAAGATTAGCTTGCTCAAGAGCTGCATATGTATAGTTCAATTTTTTGAAATATTTTTATCATTTCCACCTTTAAATCTCCCGAACCTACTTAATCAAGTGGGTTCATTATCTTCTATTTTCCTGATAAATCAACCTAGTATAATGAAAACGTAGTTGCTGCAGGTTACAACGCAATAAACTAATCCTACTAAATTATTAGTTTTTATTGATTTTTTGTCTTCAAGCACAAACCAGTATGCTGTTTATTGAAATAAATAAATTTAGACAATTTATGATCATTGATTGGATTTGCCACTCTGAAAAAAAAAAGGCGTTTACCTTCACTCTGTGTATTGATGTAGGAAAACTTCTCAGATGCCATGAAAGAGGAGAGAAAAAATATGTGTTTGCAGAAATGTGATAGGAAACTTGTTTGTTGCTACTTATAAGGTTACACTTTATTATTGGTTATTTTCTAACTGCTAGGTTGGAGCACCTTCTTCAGAACCATCTGACAGGTTAACTTGTTGAAATCTACTCTTGTCATGTTGCCGGTGAACACTGATATCATAAAGCAAGTCAGGAATCTAAATGCTTAATTTTCTGAATATGGAAGAACCAGGAAAGAAGATCCATTTTGTCGAAGAAGACTGATAGCCTGCAGCTGGGACTTTGCTGGACTGTCCACGGTTTGCCAAGCAAGCCACCATAATCTCCAAGGACTTCCTGCGTACATGATGGCAAAGATATTCAAGAAGTCACTGTCTAGGACGAGCTTGTAGCTGAATAAAGGTATAAAGATGCGACGTCTCAAGGGGGTAATGATGTGTACAATGGTCTTGTTAGTGGCTATTTGGATATGCTTATGTAGAATGCAGGTATGGATTGCCAGACCATGTCCGGTCATATGAAGCTGTCTCATTCTGGACGTCTTCTTTCATCACGGTTTCAGCATGTGAGGCTCCATGTCATCAGTAGAATAAGGCAGTTTTTTCTGGACGTCCATGGTGAATTCCTCCTAAGGTCCCCGCCTAAGCAAGTCCATATTTTTTGAATTCGTTGGAGTCATTACGCTTTGGAGCTTCTGGTGATCAGGGATGAGAACAAATATTTACCGTGGTCGATGTGGCAACACTCTCCAAACTCCGTGCTGATGGCTTATGTCTGATATATTTTCTTGAGTATCAGAGAAGAGTAACCTGTACTTTTCATGGTATGTGAATATTCTGAGCTCATTTCTTCAAACCAAATTGAAGCGTACATTCAGAGAAATAAACATCCTGAAGTACTCATCTTCTTCGGGTGTTATTTTCTCGCACACGCCTCTCGCAAAGATGATATCATTCTTTTGGATGCGATATCCCTGTCACTCATGAATTTTTTTATTACCCAGAACCCTTTATGTATAATATGTAAATTCCCGATGCAGATAAATTTTTCAGTGCGAGGAAGTTCGAGAGATTGACATTAATATATCTTCACAAAGGTAAAACAGATCCGTTGGAATCATGAGAACACATAAGAGAGTATGCCCAACATGATTAAATCCTTCAGTAGATTTGATTCCAGGTAATTCCCTGGAGAAGAGCTGGCTTTTGGATTTGAATATGTCGGTCTCAGAGTTCAAAGTTTATTAAAAGGAATTATTGGACAGACATATCCTCACATGAACATGACAAAGCTAATCAGAATGCACTGAACTTTTGAGATCTCTCTCTCTTTGTTCAAGGTAAAATACAATTTCGAGTGGCTGAACGATTGAGTCGAGTTCAAGCTTGAAAATATTGACTTGAGTCGCAATAGCATTATCAATTAGTTGTTAATTCATAAGGTAAATGCATTGGAAGTTTTAAAACTTATCACAAAAGTGCAATTAAGTTCTAAAACTTTTAAAAAGTGCAAAACTTATTACAAAAGTGCAATTGAATCCTAAAACTTTCAAAAAGTATAATGAATCCTAAAACTTGTCAAATTGGTTCAATCAAATCCTTCCATTGATTGCACTTTTTGAAATTTTTTAGGACTTAATTGCACATTCATGACAAGTTTTAAGACTTGACACTTTTTGAAAGTTTAGGGCGTGATTGTATTTTTGTCACACATTTTAGAATTTTATTACACTTTTTTAAAATTTTTATGATTTAATTGTATTTCATGATAAGTGTCAGGATTTCCAATATATTTATGACCCATAAAAAGAAAAATATGTCATCAACAAGTACTAGACAATAATGAGTCTACCTTATTGCTCTCCAGCGAAATTGTCCTATAAAAGGTCAAACAAACCAGCCAACTCATGACAAAGCATTGTTTAGCCTTGTCAAGTGATTTATACACTCCTATACCAAAACTAAGAAAGTTGTGATTATGTATCATTCAATATTATTGTAGAAGTATGATGATTGAGATTTGAGTTAATTTTGTCTTTTAATTGATAGAGGTGGGTTTAACTTACCAATTCACTCCTAACAAGTTTTTCGTTTATGCCAACAAATTAAGTGCACAATCCAACGAGAACACCCATCAAAACATGATAGCACCTTTTTTCTATTTTTTTTGGAGTAGGTAGGACTTGACAAAACACCATCTTAAAATCACTCGTTAGTGAAAAGATCACTATCTGAACGGCTAACCATTTATTGGTCCCTAAAAATGATATGAATGTCACTTACCAAGCCATCTCATCCAATTATCATATGAAGACCTTCACCCATTAAGCATTACCCAAAAGTTTACTAAAATGATAACTTATAAATAGTAATTCAAGTACACTAGTGTGAGAGTGGCCATTTTTATCTCCTTAATTCCTACTCAAGTCTCTTTTTCTCTCACTCTCGCACGCATGTCTTGATTCCTACATAGCTAGAAATTCTAGGATTAGGGACTTAATTATGCTAATGCCTATTAGCACCCTTTCGGTACCTATAACTTGGAAAATCATTATTTAAGTGGTCACACAATCTTGATTGTCAATTATAGTCTTTAAGGCACCAAAGTTGCTTAATTATTATGCAAATGTTTTTGTAGGATTCATTTTCATCGAAGTCTAAACTGATCCTAACCTATACTAGGAAAGTGAAAAACAAACAATTGATTGAAGGGTAGTACGGTAAGTAAACACCAAATGTTAAAATGATGTTAAAGTAAATGTAGAAAAGAACACCCGATACAAGTTGGGCAAAGAATATACATAGCCATGTTATAAGCCCCAACTAAATTCAAATCAAGTTTAATTCCCTTAAAAAAAACAAAAAACAAAAACTGGACTAGGACTGAGCTATATGTATACTAATCAAATGAAACTAAGACATATCTAATGCTAAAAACTTAAAAATTTAATGAAGACCTATTTCCAAGCATTTTCTTATTTTTAATATTTTTTAATGAAAAAGGGACTTGAGCTGGGCCGTGGGGCCCTGTCTAAAAATGACCTAAACTTGGACTCTTAGGCTTGGGCCGAGGACATAAAAAAGGTGAGAAGCCAAGTGTCACGCCCTGATCCTCTGAGCATGTGCCCATCTCTCTTTGCTCGATTAAATAGCGATGTCCCAAGACGCATCGCCGACCCATTTATTTTAATATACACATGCGGAAGCATATATAAAATCCCAGACAATAAAATAATGGGATAAGAAAGCAAGACCAATTTTTCACAAAGGACCTTTTATAAACGCACAAGTTTATACATAGAAGCCTACAAGAAAAAGGAATAAGCTTTCAACAAAAGAGAAATGTCCTAGGGCTTACTAGTCGGACATGCTTGCTGATTCTCTAGGCTTTACCTTCTAAACTTCAAGCCTCAAGTCCTTCACCACGGTCAACTAGGGACCTGAAAATGGTTATACAATAACCAGTAAGACAACGTCTCAGCAAGTTCTACCCCTTAAGACTCGATTAGTAAACTAATACAATATAGGCTACCTAAGCACACACAGGTCAAAGGACTTATCTTGACCTCAACTTCCACCTGCAAGTCAACATAATTCAAATAGGCACCCAAACAATTAACACGGATTGAACCGTCGATCAATCGAACTAGTCGATTACATGTCAATCGGACCGTTCCGGGTCATACAATAAGTACCACACATTCCCCAAGATGGAATATCTAGTCGTCGAGCCCACGTGCATTCTCCAAGATGACATACCAAGTCTCTGAGTCCACGTGCCTTCTCCAAGACGACATTCTTACTTAATGGGCCCAGGTGCATTCTCTCAGGCGACCTCTTCACCAAGGTGATGCATCAACTCATCGAGCCCACATGCCTTTTTTACGATGCCTGGGTCCACGTGCATTCTCTTACGCACAGATTCGCCAAAGTGATACATCGAATCACTGAGTCCACGTGCCCTTTTTACGATGCCATACTCTGTCACCGAGCCACATGCGTTTTCCAGGAGGACATACGGAGTCTCCGAGCCACGTGCATTTTCTAAGGCGATCTCTTCGCCAAGATGACATATTCAATCACTGAGCCCACGTGTCTTCTCTAGGTGATATTCCAATTCACTGAGCCACGTGCATTCTCCCAGGTGATTTACCAACTTACTTTCGATATTGACAACCAATACCCGATCATTTCTCAATCATATAGTCAAAATTAAATCATTTAGGAACAAGTCCTAAAAGTCCACAATTAAATCAATTCGGCACGATTTAAAGCTCAAATAAATAAATGGACTGTATCACGACAATTAGCATAAAATTTCGGTCGTCGGCTATCCTAGCTTTATTTCCAAAAAATAAATAAATAATTAAATTAATTTCAAAAATTAATAATTAAATGCTAAAAATCCAATTTAGGCCCGTAATGCCTAATTGAAGCCCGAGACGGGTCAGGAAAAATCTTGAGATGCATTCAATAATTAATATCAACTATCCTCTAGCTAATTACACTAATCAAATGCCTAACATGCATCGCAATTAATTAATAATCACTAATCTACTCTAATCTAACCACATAATCCTACTTAATTAACACTAATCAACCCTTAAGCATAATTAGCAAACTAAGCAAGGATTAGTGAGCTAAACTCACCTGATTAAAGATCCACTCGGATCAAACTAACAAAGGCACGACAGGGAACGATAAATCTCAAAGCGGGACCACCAACGGGGGTCGAACCGGGGCCGAAATCGGCTCACAAAGCTTCGCGGCTTTGCTGGAATCCTGCTTTGCTCAGTTCTGATTTTGCTTGAGGAAGATGAGTTGGTCCTGGCGGCTGTTGGTGGACGATGCGGGGCTGGTGATCGGCGAAGGGGCTGGTCGAGACATGTTCGCTGGAGCAGATGGGCCCTTAAAGAAGCTGCTGGGCTCAAGGGACTGCTTCGGACGTGAGGCAGCTGGTAACAACAGTGAGAGAGAGAAAGAAAGGAGCAGCATGGTCGATCGTTGTTGCTGGGTGAGCTGCGGAAGTCAACGCCAGATGGAGGGGAGGACGAAGGAAGGAGCAGCTCGGTGGAGCCTTCGACCGAACGGAGGGGAAAGAACAACCATGAAAGAAGAAAAATGAAATTAAAGACAGAAGCGGCTTCGACGAAACAGAAGCCCGCGCGGAGGAGGAAGAGGAAGGAGAGAGGGAACGTCGGCTGAGGTGGGGCCTTCACGCATGAGCTGCAAGGCACGAGAGAGAGAGAGAGAGAGAGAGAGAGAGAGAGAGAGAGAGAGAGAGAGAGGGTGATATGCACGTAAATGGATACGAAGGAAGGAGGTCCCGCGGTCAACAATCAAAGCCAAAATAGAAGACCAAGCCAAAATTAAGGAGAAGACGTGCATGGGATCGTCGGCAAGGGGGTGTGCGCGAAAATAAAGAAAGAAATGGGAGGGGGAAAAGTAAAAGTAAAACAACATTATAATTTGGCTCAACTTCAACACAAGAATAATTGGTCATCCAAGGCCAATTTCAACTTCGATTTGCACAATTGAGGTCCAAAATAAGACGGTCCTTTAATCCCACAAATTTTCTTCGAAACCGACTTTTATTTCTTTTTTCTCGGCATCCTATTTTCTGAGCAAACAAATTCAGTTGAGGTCTAATTCGAATGCAAAAAAAGCTCAAACAACTTTCATTCACCGAATCACTCACACCAGATGCCAAAAATCTCTTCAAATTGACCAATCCAAATTTCCATTCGTTTTCCAAATCGTCCGTCTCGACTTTCCGTAAAAATCTCGAACTCGCCAAAGATTCCTCAAAAGATAAGCCAACGTTCCTAGAATGACTCATGACATGACAGGACTTTTCATTTCTGAAATCGAATTCAAATCCACGATTAATTTCAATCAGATGTGCTTTTAGTGTGACCTTGCCTACCGGGTAGCTTATTGGAATTCTTGATGCAAATGACCCATGGTCGATTTTTTTCGAAACACACGTACCTCTTCGACACATTGGCGACTCTCGGTGGTCGTGAAAATCCCGAGATTTCAAATACGGACATAGGGTACCCAAAACGACAGAAAATCGGTTTAGTACCGATCGACGAGAATTTTGCAATCGGATGGAATCACTCACACTTTGATCGCCATCTCAGTCAAATCCACCTATCTCTAGTCTCTGATCGATTTTTAATTGTGCTGTAATAACCCTTGCAGACTAACACGGTCGAGCAGTCGGTTTGTGATCAAATTCTCAAGTCTATTGCATTTAAAATCCCTTAATGGCTTCACCAGAAAAGTCAGTTATCTCATGAGTGGCCATCCCAGAGAAAAACACTATAGTCACGTTGATGAAAGGCCTGACTTATCCCATCGAAGTCAGAACTGAAAATCAGAATGTCACACAAAGAAAGAAGTGGGCTTTCTTACTGTAGCCCAATCCGACTTTAACTAGAGTAAGCCTATATCTTAAAATTCTCAAGCTAAGCCACGTCTATCAAGCTAACTTTAAGCCCACATCTATCAAAACAAAACACTTTCACACTCACTTCACATAACTAGCCCGCGCCTCGAGCCATATATTATTTTCTTCCCTCATGCCCTCTCCATTATCATCGACCAAAGGGGTAGCAAGTTGAAATGCTAGAACACGGATGCCATATTTGATTGTGACTCTACCTTTGTTTATCAATTGCCGCTTACCATGTATTTGTTGGATATATTGTTAATATAATCCAAATAATATGTTCACATACAAGCCTAATATGTGAAAGCAAGGTTATTTGGGTTCATATAGACCGGAGCGCAATAACTTACATACATATAAACTCTACGGTTCCCCTACACTAGAGTTAACACTATTGAGTATTCCAAACTTGACGTCTCTTGGTGTAATATTTCAAGCAATTGAAAAGATTTTCTTCTCTCTCAAACCTATAACCTCCAAAAATCTTGAAGTATGATGTTCGTGTGTCGGATTTGAGCGAGTAAGGTGTCTTCTTGAAGATTTCGTCAAAACAAACTCGCAAGTGTAATTTACTTTCCATTTCGACGGTGGTATTGGCCGGAATTTGAGTTTGAAGATTCAAGTGACCGAAATCTTTGATTCAAAAACCCAAAAATTATAGCCAATATTAGAGGGTGAAACCACTTGGGCTTTGTTCTACTCATTGATACGAACATTTTGAGTGGTCACTCGTATCGATCGGAGGTTGAACGGAGAAGTTACAGCACTCAGAAGTTTCCATCGAAATTTTCAACGAATTTCGGCAACGGAAATTTCTAGCGAGTTCCGGTGACAACGGCAGTCCATCTTAGGGTTTTTGGGCGCTCCAAATCTATTTTTAGGGTTTGTTGTGGCAAATTCCATCTCTACAGAGCGGTTTGATCAAGGTTAAGGGAGTTATTCGACTTTGTGGCTCTGAGGACTCCAAGGTGCACTCTTTCTAATACTTTACTCTAATAAAAACGGTAAAGTGTAGTTCCTATGATATTATAAAGTTTCAATCATTTGATGTTACTAAATTTTAAGACTAAAAATTGTATGTTCAATTTGGTATGAAAGAACATGACATATTCTATCCTGTATTATGTGATTTTACATCTACTACTGAAGATGTAGATGAATATCAATGAAACAAAGATGAAGATTTTTGTAAAGATTACTTGTTGAACTCTCTAAATCCTAGTCTGGCTATGACTTATAGTGAGTATAAAAAGGCGAAAGAGATATGGGATCACTTGAACGCTCAATTCAAAAAAAAAAAAAAGGCTTTCTAAAACTCTCTTAGCGGAGAAATTCTTTGACTTTAAATTGACTATGAATTCAAGCATTACCTCTTAGTTAGTTGAATTTGAGAACATGAAGAACAAGCTGAAAGATGATAACTCTGATATGTCCGATAATCTCTTTGTCGGTCTTGTGTTGAGCAAGCTACCAACTAAATGGAGATTTTCATGATTGAAATGCACAGACTGAAGGTACAGATGGGACTTGATGAATTAAAGAGATATATTCACATCGATGATCAAAATATTACTAGAAAGAGTTTGGAACAATTAGGACAACAAAAGTCAGTTACCAACTTAGTTTCACACTCCAATAAACCTCAGAAAAAGTCCAAGTCATCAAAAGGTGAATTCTCTTTATGATTAGAGGTCAAAAAGACTATTTCCAAAAAGAAGAAGAAGTGCAAGTATCATAACTATGGAAAGTGGGATTACTAGGCAGCAGAGTGTAAGTTACCAAAGAAGCCAAAGAATGACACACCACAAAATGAGACCAATATACTAATTAGTGAATCTGAGCCTTAAGCCTTTGTTGAAATGATGAAGAATGGAAAGGCCAGCGTCTCTTCTGAGTGGTGGTTGGACAGTAGCGCTACTTGTCATGCTACAAATAACAAGAACTTACTCACTAAGGTTACAGAAGTGAAATATACTATGGAAAATTGCAATGGTCGTGAGGTAGAGGTGACTTATGCTGGAATTGCAAATTTGGTGCTTTCTTCAGGTAAATTACTAACTCTAAAATGTGTTAGAGTAGTGCATTTACTTAAAAAGAATTTGATATCTATGAGTTTACTTGATAAAGTTAGTATGTCTTTTTCAACTATAAATGGTAGAGTAACTTTATCTGTTAATTAATATTATTTCGGTTATGCATTCATGGTTAATAATATGTATAGGTTGAGTTTAAATACTGATAGCATAAACCATGTGAATTTTACTTTGATTGATCCAAAGTTGTTACACAATGATTTGGACATGTGAATTACAGGAAAATGCAACATCTGGTTAAAACTCACAACATTCCATTAGATACTTCTATTCGATTTGACAAATGTGAAGTGTGTGCACAGGCTAAGATTCCAACAAAAAAAAAAAAAAACCCTTTAAGTTAGTTTCTAAAAGCACACAACTTCTTGAGTTAATAGGTTTTGACATTTGTGACTTTAGAAATTACATTACTAGAGGTGGTTTGAAGTATCTAATAACATTCATAGACAATTTTTCTAGATATTGTCATGTATATTTGTTGAAATTAAAATATGAGACTTTTGAAAAATTTAAGATTTTGAAGTCTAGAGTAGAAAATCAACTCAACTTGAAAATTAAGAGGTTTATAAGTAATAGAGGAGGAGAATATACAATGATAAGGTTCAAGGAATTTTTTGCTTCAGAAGGTATAATACTTGAAACTACTGCTCTTTATTCATCTCAATCAAATGGTGTTGCCGAGCGTAAGAATAGAACGTTTACTGAAATGTTAAATTCTATGTTACTTATAGCTCGCATGCCTTCCTCCTACTGGAGAGAAGCAATTTTAACTGCTAATCACATCTTGAAAAGGTTGCCGTACTATAAGTTGTCTATGACACCTTATGAGATATGGCATAAGTGTCCTTATAGATATGATAATCTTAAGACTTGGGGTTATATTGCTTATGTAAGCATACAAGATCCTAAGAGACCTAAGATGGGACCTAGAACCATTACTTGTGTATATCTAGATAGTGTCGAAGATAGTGCTACAAATAGGTTTTTAGATCCATCTACTAACACAGTGATAGAATCTAGAGATGCAATGTTCTTCGAAAAAAAAGTTTCTCAGAGATCAAGGCTTGAATGTTTATGGATTTACAGATTTGATTTCAAAATCTCCTGTAGAATTTGAAGCAAGCCCTTCTAACGCTAATTTCACACAACTGGCTATTGAACCATTTCCAGTTAGAATATCTACAAGAGAGAGAGTTCCTAAAAGTTTTGGTGAAGACCTTGTTACTTATTGTCACGCCTCGATCCTCAGAGTGTGTACCCATCCCTCTGCAGTCGATTAAATAGCGACATATCAGGACGCATTGCCGACCCATTGATTTTAATACGCATGCGGAAGCGAATAATAAATCCCCAAACAACAACAAGATGTGATAGAAAAGTAAGGCCACAATTTTCGAACTGAAAAAACAACCACGCATATATATATATAGACACACACACACACACACACACACATATAGCAAACCATGTCATATATAATACAATCTGGTAAATAGATGCAAGGTCTACAAAACTTGGGGGGGGCTCGAAGAACTACAGATCTTCCTCCTCATCCTCATCCTCATCTACATTGAAGCCTCCAGCCGAATACACCGGAGTTCCTGTATTTGACAGGTCTAGGTCTACGTCTACCATTAAACCTTCCGGATGATCTGCAGTGCATTTCCCAAAAGCAACCTCCAGGACATAAAAAAGAACCTCGGACTCCGGAATGGGCCCTTCTCTCTAACCATTCCACTCGAGGCGATACCATGATCTGTATTGATGGGGCACCTTTTTGGGTAGACCCGCATCGACCAAGACCACGAACTTCGCCAACTCATATACCCATCCCCTTGGGTCACCATGAAGCGGAACGAAACACTTTTGCTCAGTAACCTTCTTCAGATGTGCAAAATGCTCGGGAGGAGCTACCATTTAGGGACCTGAAATGTTATTTCACAACGAGATGAGACAACGTCTCAGCGAGTTCACCCCTTAAGACCCGACAAGGAAGAAAATACGCCTTAAGGGCTACCTAACCACAAACACGAGTCAGAGGACTTACCTTGGCCTTAGTCCCTTCCTGCAAGTCAGTACAATTCAATCATTTTAGTCACTTATTTCAACAAATCAATTTGTCCGATTAGATCAAACCATCGATCAATCAACCTAGTTGATTCCATGTCATCAAGAGTGTCTCTCGGTCAACCATTTCAATACTATCTATCACCCAATACTATCTATCCAGTCGTTTCATTGAAATGATCACTGCTCACCTAAGCTAATATACGACCAATGCTCACCTAAACTAATATGGATAGATAATATAGCTCGCCGAAGTTGATATAGATAGATAGTATAGCTCATCGAAGCTAATATATGTAGTATAGCTTGCCTAAGCTGATTTGTGCTCACCGAAGCTGATTTATGGATAGTATACTCATCCACTATCCATTTCACTGATTTCATAGTACTTGGTAAAATAATCATGTGTGGATACACGGTAGGTCTCAGCTAAAAATATAATATCTTTATTTAGTAAATTCCCACTAATTATACAATCGATAAAAACATTTTTAACGTTGTAAACCGATGCCCGGTAATTTTCTAATTAAATATTGAAATTAATAAATTTTGGGATAAATACCCAAAATTGCAAATCACATTTAATTTGCACCATCCAGCACTCAATTAAATAAACAGATCACACCACTACAATCAACATAAAATTCTGGTCATTGGCTATCCCGATCTAATTTCAGGAAAATAATAATTAATTAAATAATTTCGAGAATTAATTATTAAATACCCAAAATTGCAACTTAGGTCGAAAAAGCCTAATTAAAAGCCAAGATAGGCCTAGAAATTTTTCGAACCACTCTAAATAAATATTAAAGCTTGTCTAGGCTCTAATTACACTACTCTAATCACCTAACATGTAATAATGGTTAATTAAATTGTTAATCTATTCTAACTATCCACCTAATCGATACTTAACTTAAACTAATCAACCCTTAAATGTCATTAACTTACTAAGTAAGGATTAGTGAGTAAAACTCACTTAATTAACGATATGCTCAGATCAAAACGACGGGGACGCGGAGAGGATCAACAAACTCCAAAGCGGGTGTGCCTTTTGAGGTCCGGAAGGCCACAAAAATGGGCCAAACAGTGTTGGAAATACCCACACTGCTCGGTTCTAGTTGAGGTTGAGAAGAGGTTGAACGGCGCTGTCTTGGGCTGGAGACGACCAAGGAAGACTGGTGAAGGCTGCAGCGAGCATGGCGGAGCTCGGCGGGCTTCCAAGCGGCTCCAGTGACGGCGCATGGTGACTGGTGAAGCTGGATGAGACCTCTGGACGCGCGAATAGGCAGGGATGATGGCCAGGGACAACGATGACGCATGGGCTTGTGGCTGAGTGCACAACGGGCAGCGATGGCGACGTTGGTGGTCCAACGGGCGTGCGGCGGCATCAATGGCTTGGGTCTGGCTGCTGGTTCAGTTCTCTGGAATTTTTTAGGGCTTCAGCAGCTTGGATGGGGGTGGTCCACGGTAGAGGAATGAGAAGGGGGACCAAAGGCATGTGGAGGGCCCCTTGGTCTTCAATCCCATCTTCTTGTCCCCTAGAGATGGTCCCACCTCCATGGCTGGCTTCCACTGTAGTTTCAAGCCACAAATCTTCCCTAGGAAGCTTTGGTAGAGGTCCAAAGGTTGGGTCCATGGGGGAGCTACGAATTTTGGAGGCAATTCCCTCAAATTGGATTTAGTTTCTTCTTGAATTGGTGAATTTCGACCTCTATAAAATCGACCATCGCATCCTCGATGAAATTGGCATTTTTCCTCACCAATAGAACCTACTTGCATCCCAATTTTGCAATAAAAAAGACCCTATCTCGACTTTTCGCTAAAAATCTCGGTTTACAGAAAAAACTTTGGAGACTGGGTAGATGTTCCTAAAATGACTCGTGACATGACAGAATTTTCAATTTTTGAAATCGAATTCAAATTCGCGGTTGATTTCAATCTGGCGCCAATTTAGCGTGACCTAAGCTACCGGATAGCTTTCAGAAATTTTTAGTGCAAATGACCCGTGGTCGATTTTCTTCGAGCCACAATGAAACCATTTGACACATTGGCTACTTTTGGTTGTTGTGAAAATTTAGAGGTTTCAAATATGGACACAGAGTACCAAAACGACAGAAAAAATCTGTCTAGTGTCGGTCGACGAGAACTTTGTAATTTATGGAATCATCCACGTTTAGTCACATATCTTTGTCGAACTGACCTATCTCTAATCTCTAATCGACTTTTAATTGTGCCGTAATGATCTCTGCAGATGAGCATGATCAAGTAGCCGATTCTTGGTCGAATTCCCAAGTCTATTGCATTAAAATCCCTTAGTGACTTCCCCAGATTGTCTAGTTATCTCAGGAATGATTAGCTTTGAGAACAACACTATAGGCGCGTCAATGAAAGGTCTGATTAATTTAATTGGAAGCATAACTGAAAATTAAAGGATGTCACAACTCTTCCCCTCTTATAAAAATTTCGTCTTCGAAATTTAAACCATGACAATTCTTTAAGCAAAAATGTGGGGGTACAATTGTCTCATCGACTCTTTGCTTTCCCAGGTTACTCCTTCAGTGCCGTGGTGTTGCCAGACCACTTTGACCAATGAGATGGTCTTGCTACACAATACCTGCTCTTTTCAATCCACAATCTAAACCGAGCTTTCAACGCATGACACTCTGTCATTCACGTCCAATTCCTCGAAATTAAGCACGTGGGTCGGGTCAGGCTCATACTTCCTCAACATTGACACGTGAAAGATGACGTGCACTTGCGTCAGTATCGACAGTAACGCAAGACGATACGCTAGAGTCCCGATTCTCTCTAGAATTTCAAATTGACATACGTGCCTTGGACTCAGTTTCCCTTTCTTACCAAAGCGCGAAGTACCCCTCATTGGTGACACCTTAAGAAAAACGTGATCACCAACTTGGAATTCCAATGGTCTCTGGCGCTTATCGGCGTAGCTCTTCTGGCGGCTCTGAGCGGTCTTTAACCTGTCTCTGATGACTGTAACTGCCTCCACTGACTGCTGAACTAAGTCTGGGCCTGTGATCTTTCTTTTCCCAACTTCATTCCAACACACAGGTGTTCTGCACGCTGTGCCATACAACGCTTTGAAAGAAGCCATCTAAATGCTCTGCCGATAACTATTGTTGTGGGGAAACTCAACCAAATGAAGCTGTTCCTCCCAATTTCCCTTGAAGTCCAACACGCAAGCTTGCAGCCTGTTTTTGAGGGTTTGAATCATCCTCTTAGACTAGCCATCCCTTTGGGGATGATATGTCGTACTATATTGCAGCTTCGTTCCTAAAGCAGCCTGCAAACCCTTCCAAAATGCAGCTGTGAATCTCGAGTCTCAATCTGAAGCGATCGTCACTGGCACTCCATGCAGTCGAACAATTTGTCACACGTACAACTCAGCGTGCCTATCCAAGTCAAGATCTTTTTGCACTACGATGAAGTGAGCCGACTTTGTCAATCGATTGACCACTACCTAAATGGAATCATTTCCT
This sequence comes from Eucalyptus paniculata subsp. matutina, assembly GCA_017140255.1. Lineage (NCBI taxonomy): Eukaryota > Viridiplantae > Streptophyta > Magnoliopsida > Myrtales > Myrtaceae > Eucalyptus > Eucalyptus paniculata. Next base: position 21,370,982 of record CM029441.1, on the reverse strand, counting down.
CTCTCACTCCTCAGCAAACTTATCACGAAATTCATCGTGATGTGCTCCCATTTCCACTCTGGGATCTCGAGAGGTTGCAAAAGTCTTCCCACTTACAATGTTGTGCTTTGACTTGCTGACATGTCAAACACTTGGCGACATGCTTGGTGATGTCCGCCTTCATACCAGACCATCAATAGTGTTGACACAGATTCTAATACATCTTCGTACTGCCAGGATGAATGCTGTAATTGCTACAATGAGCTTATGATAAAATCTCCTCTCTAAGCTCTGCATCGTCAGGTATAACCAATCGTCCTCGGAACCTCAGTGTTCCGTCCTCGAAAATCTGAAAGCCAGCATTTCTCTTATCAATGTCGTCTTGCAAATTCTTCTGAACATATGGATCTTTCGGTTGAAGTAATTTGATTTTGATCTGAACATCCAGCTCAATTATGAGGGTGGCCATAAGATTTGAAAGATGGCCTACCTCAAACTTGAACACTGAATCTCGAGCTCTCTCGATTAAATTCCACTCCTTAACCAACATATGAGCGACTGAAGACTTCCGACTCAAAGTGTCGGCAACCTTATTCGCCTTTCTAGGGTGATATAAGATATCACAATCATAGTCATTCAGAAGTTCTATGCAGCGGCGCTGTCTCATATTTAACTCCTTCTGAGAGAATAGGTACTTGAAACTTTGATGGTCAGTGAAGATCTTGAATCTTTCTCCGCACATGTAATGTCTCCAAATCTTTAGAGCGAATATAATTGCTGCAAGTTCCAAGTCATGCGTCGGGTAGTTCTACTCATGGGGTCTCAACTGGCGAGATGCGTATGCAACGACCCTACCATGTTGCATCAGTACACAACCCAGTCCTCTGAACGACGCATCACTGTAGATTTTGTATCCTCCAAGACTATATGGAATGGTCAGCACAGGTGCAGTAATTAGCTTTTGCTTAAGCTCTTGGAAACTATGCTTGCACTTTTCTGTCCACATAAACTTCTCTTCTTTCTTCAAGAGTCGAGTCAACGGCGACGCCAAAGTCGAAAATCCTTCTACGAACCTTCTCTAATAAGCTGTCAAACCCAAAAAACTTCTGATCTTTGTCATTGTAGTCAGTCTCGGCCAGTTGATCATTATTTCAATCTTAGCTGGGTCCACGGAGATTCCTTCGCTTGAAATCACGTGACCTAGAAAAGCAACACGAGTTAACCAAAACTCGCATTTGCTAAACTTAGCATACAACTGATGAATCCTCAAAGTCTGCAGTACCATTCTCAGATGATTATCGTGCTCCTCATCACTCCTTGAATATACCTGAATATCATCGATGAACATGATCACAAACTAATCCAAATATTCCTTGAACACTCAGGTTCATCAAGTCCATAAAAGCAGCTGGAGCATTCGTCAAACCGAATGGCATTACAGTAAACTCATAATGATCATATCGAGTACAAAATGCTGACTTTGGAATGTCCTCCTTTCTAATTCTTAGCTAATGATATCCTATCCTCAAGTCAATTTTTGAAAATATCGACGCTCCTTGTAACTGATCAAACAAGTCATCGATCCTCAGAAGTGGATTCTTATTCTTGATCATCACCTGATTAAGTTGACTGTAGTCGATGCACAGACGCAACGAACCATCTTTCTTCTTCACGAATAAAACTGATGCTCCCCAAGGTGATACACTGGGACGTATGAATCCCTTATCTAACAATTCATGCATCTGTACCTTTAGTTCCTTCAACTCAGACAACGCCATCCGATAGGGAGCCTTAGAGATTGGCTCTGTCCCGGGTGCTAATTCAATCACAAACTCGATCTCTCTCTCTAGCAGTAAACCTGGCAATTCCTTTGGAAATACATTTGGAAATTCTTGCACCACTAAGATATCTTTGATCTTCAACTCCTCAACTGTCGTATCCATGACAGTCGCCAGGGAACTTTGACAACCCTCATCTAATAAACGGGTTGCCTCAAGCAACGAGATCAAGGCAATCGAGGGTCCTCCTCGACTCCTAACAAACTCGAAACTTTCACCCTCTGATGGGTCAAACTGAATCGCTTTATGATAACAGTCCATCTTAGCTCGTTGCTTGGTGAGCCAGTCTATGCCAATTATCAAATCAAAGTCATACATGGCTAGGACTAATAAGTGTATTTTCCCCTCTTGCTCACCAATCGCTAACTTGCAACTAGAACAACCCAATGCAAACAACACCTTATCCTTCAACGGTGTAGATATGCTAACCACTGACTCCAGCAACTGAGAACTTAATCCTACCAACTTAACATATTGCTCAACAATAAAAGAATGAGTTGCTCCAAGGTCGAATAAAGCATAAGCAGTATGGTCGTTTAATGAAACCATACCTCTAATCACATCAGGTGCATCCTCAGCTTGACCTCTGGTGATGGCATATATTGTCCCTTGAGCTGGGGGTCTCATCTGTCCACCCTACGGTGCGTTCTATGGTGCATATTCTCTTATTTGTCCCAACGATGGCGGCGGCAGCAACTATTGTTGTCCTCTTGGTCGTCTAGGACAATCTCTGGCCATGTGACCCTGTTGGCCACATTCAAAACAAGTGCCCGTCCTTCGAGGGCACAAGGCTGTACCATGTCGCCTCCCACAGAAGCGACACAATCCATTCTAACTTAGCCCTAACTTTCCAATTCCACCCTTCCTATTGGGCGGAACATGGAACTTTCCTCTAGTCATGGGCCTCTTCCCATGTCGAATTCCTTCTCTGTTTGAATTAAACCTTGATCTACACGAGGCGGCCTGCTCGTTCAGACTTCTCTCAAACAACTGAACTCGGTTGTAGACTTCACTGTCACGACCAAAATTTTCAAGGTGTGAACCACCTAGGGTTTGGCTAATGGATTGTTAAGCCTAGACTTAACTCGGGCTCTCCCAAGCCCATACCAATTCGCGACTTAGATTCAAGTTTTTTAACATGCAAATGGATTTTATCTAGGAGTCGCCACTAATCTATTTTTGGTGGGTCAATTAAAACCCAAGTAAAATAATGGGAGAATTATTTTACTCCCACGAACCAGAGACTTTAGGTACGGGGACTTGGTTACATTAGGCTTCTCTAATACCCTTTCGATACCATTTCTTTTTATTTTCAAAAAATATTTTGCAAGCAGTTTGGATTGATTTTAGATCTATTTCCCTAACATGTGAGGTGATCATACGAGTGCGCAATCCACCAATTTAACATCCAAGAAAACAATGAATAGATTGCAAAACTTACCTTAAAGCAACGAAAGCATCCATAATGTTAAATTAAAATCCACATCAACAACCCTAGATATGATTTCTAACTAACACGCAATTTCTTTTTCTTTTTTTTATTATTTTCACTTAATTAATGAAAATCATGCAATATGCAATGCAATATTAACTAAATGACCTAATTCTAATGACATGTAATTTCTAATTAAATGAGCCTAGCAAAAATACCAAATGACATGCATTTCAATGAATCTAACCCTAATGACGTTCATATGACATTTTTTCTTCTTCCTAAAAGAATGCATTTTATCCTAAATACTAAAACTAATTTAGCCTATGACATTTTTTTGTATTTTTCATGAAATTCGAAATTTGGTAAAATATGAAAATTAACTAATTAGATTAAGATCCTATTTAATTTATATTAGGAATTAGGTTGAGCCAAATCCCAGTTTAAACTAAAATATTATCTTAACCTAAATAATCTTAAAATGCAATCTATTTAATAAAATACCTAAACCTATAATAAATTAAGAAAAATATTATTTAAAATTAAACTAAATGCAATTTTACCCTAATATGCAATGATGTGCAAAAGATGCCCTAATTTTACATGACATATGCATAATGACTTTTTTTTGTTTCCTTTTTCCTTTTTTAATTTCAAAATTAATAATTGCCAAATAATTAAACATGCAATTTAAACTAGTGAAACAGAAATCTAACATCCTAAATGGTATTTTGATTTAAGAAATTCGAAATAAATAAATTTCTTATTCTAGACATGCAAAATAACCTAAAACAAGTAATATCCTAACATGCATCTAATCTAACTCAAATATTTTTTCCTTTACGAAAGCGAACAAATAAGGCATCAAGAACAACATGGCACCAAATCAAGCAAGACGTCATCCACGTCCATTTAATTTTTGGGAAATAAATTGACGAATCGTATCTCGCACTTGACATCGGATTGGCCAATTTTTAAATAAAATCACGAATCATATCTCAAGCGTGAGATCGGATTGGTGATTTTTCCGTACGATTGCGGGTCGTATTTCGAGCGTGAAATCGGACCGTCAATCATATGTACGTTGCGAAATTAGGAAGGTTTCCCAATTCATGAGGGATCAAGAGATCTTTCGGATAGGGCAATATCGATCAAGCATTCAAAGAAAGATTGCGATATTACGAATTAGGCAGGGAGATATATGAAAATCAAATTGATCGAGAGTCTTACCTAATTCACGATGTCATGCGGGTGACGTCTCCAAATTCGGATGGATGATGGGTCACGGAAATCACAGTGAGGAAGGCCAGCGATCAGTAGCATGCACGGTTGCTCGGTAATCGTCGGACGTGTCCCACAAGACCGAGTACTTTGGAATTCTATCCGAGAACTTCAGCTTATCTACTGGCGACGGAATGCTCTTGGACTTCTTTATTTTAATCTTCAATCCACCACTTGACTTTTGTCTTCTTCTCTTCTACCAACTCTCGACCATTTGATGGTGCCACTGTGTGGGATGGATGCTTTGATGTTCACCAGAGAAGACAAAGAGCTTGCTGGCCGTAAGAGAGATCTTCAACAAACCTGCAAAACTGAATCAAATCCCAATGGGAAGGACTGAAAGGTGATCATGGGATCGCTAGAAATTGAAGAATAGCTCTCGGAGAGGTGTCGGCTTCTTGCTGGGATCGTCTAGAACAGACACGTTGGAGATGCAAGAGTGCACTGGGACTCCTTTAAGGTTTGCTGGATTCGCTGGTCATCTTGGCTGAGCAGCTCTCGGTGGCAGGTCCAGCAGCAACTGGTCGTCACTGAAAGCTTGGCAATCGTGCAAGAAGGTAGCAGCGAATCACCAAGGGCTTGCGGTGCAGCGGTGACGTTTCTTTCAATGTGTTCTCCCTAAAATTGCCGTCGATGGTCGGGCAAGAACAAACGTGGGGCACAGCAGCTCAGTGTTGGCCTGCAATGAAAAAAGCAAAGGAACTCTCTCTTCCCCTCTCACGTGTGTCTCTCAATGCGTTCTCAATGTGGCCGTGTATGGAATTGTGTGGCCTCCTTTTATTCTTCTTCTGCGAAGGTCCTTTATAGGGAGAGGGTTTGAACTATCATGGAAAAAAAGCATATTTTGTTTCCTTCTGTGCATGCTTTGAAATATATTCTATTTCCTTTTCTTTTCCTCATTGACCGAATGCCTTCTCTACAGGGATATATCTTTTTTGCAAATCCGTGTGCCCGCAGTGTGGAACGTGCCCGACATTCCCTTCTCATGCTGATCTTTCGAATTTCCTTTGTGCATATTGTATGAATCGGACCAGAGAATCATGCGTAAATTCTTTCCTCTTAAAATAATGCTGGTCAATTTCTTGCTCCCCACGTTGACTGAATTATGGCTAAGCGCATAATTTTCCTTCATGTGGATGGGCTTCTCCATGTACGAATCGGTGGCCGCTTACACGCCGTCCTTCCTTTGCATTCGTTCCCTTAAATGCACAAATATGTCGATGCCAATATGCTGGAAATTTCTTAATTGACTTTTAACAATTTAGGACACCCATGTAATATCAATCACCATGGAGGAATTATCGACTTATCCAAAGTTTAATGCTCTTGTGGGCTTCAATATTCAAAGCCATTTACCAAAATCCATTCACTGCTGGCCCAGCAAATATGCAATTAAATGAAATATGCTCATAATGACCATATGTTATGCAATTAAATTATATTTTTTTAGGGGTTAAAATTAATCCCTAATTTTTTAATGCAATAAATGAATAAATGGGTCGCCAAAATTTAGGTGTCAACATTCACGATAGTCCTTCAAGTCAAACGGCAACAACGGTTGTTTCAGCTCTAGTCGAAGGCCATTCCTGAACCTTTGAGCTTTTTCTTCCGAATCTTCTATCAACCTCAGAGCATATTGAGAAAGCTCCGTGAATTTGACCTTGTACTGGTCAACCGTCATCATTCCCTGGCGAAGGCATTGAAATTCCTCCATCTTCTACTCTCGGGCGCTACTTAAGAAGTACTTATCATTGAACACTCTAAGGAAAGCGTCCCACACTAGGACTACTCCTCCTTGGAACACTGTACCTTTGGTGGCTCTCCACTAGGTATTTGTGTTACCTTGCAGTTGATACACTGTCAGGACCACTTTTTCCACTTCATTGCACCTTAGAAGTGCAAAAGCCTTATCCAGATCCTGAATCCATAGCGAGACAGTCTCAGGGTCTCCAGTACCCATGAACCTCGGCAGTTTCAGCTTCAAGAATTGCTCTACCAACTTGTGGATCGGTCTCTCCCTTTCCACAACTAAGTTCCCAGCTGGGAATTTAGCAGGTGCGGCGACAGGTGCGGCGACGGCTGCAGCAGCAACCTCTGCGGCGGCATTAGTGCAGCTGTGGTAGCAGCGGCTGAAGCGGTGACACTAGCAGCTTGAATATGCGCTTGCCGATCCATTCTGTTTCCCAGCATCTCGAGGGCTTGCATAATTCCAGCGAATCTTGGATCCTCGAGGGCTACTAACCCAGCGCCAACAAAAGGTGGTGCTACTCCACTGGCGCTAGCCTGAGCTGGCGCCTTACCACAGCCTACTCAGGTACCGACTCTCGTCGACGTCCTACCCCAAGTAATAGGCCCTATGGTACGCTTCCTAGGAGTCCTCTACTCCCGATTGCTCATGGCTCAGTTTTCTACTGAAACCTACTTCCCCATTCCACACCGAATTTGAAGCCGAGCGATCCACACAACAAGCAATTCTACCAATTAGCTATCATAAACATGCACCAGTATGAAATAAAGGCCAATCCTACAACTATCCCAAAAACTTCTACTCAATGACCTTCTTCGACTATCCAAAATGCTCGGGAGGAGCTGCCATCTAGGAACCTGAAATGTTATCTCACAACGGGGTGAGACGACATCTCAGTGAGTTCACCCCTTAAGACCCGACAAGGAAGAAAATACGCCCTAAGGGCTTCCTAAGCACAAACACAAGTCAGAGAACTTACCTTGGCCTCAGTCCCTTCCTGCAAGTCAGTACAATTCAATCATTTCGGTCACTCATTTCAACAAATCAATTCATCCAATCAAATCAAACCATCGATCAATCGACTTAGTCGATTCCAGGTCATCAAGATTGTCTCTCGGTCAACCATTTCAATACTATCTATCACCCAATACTATCTATCCAGTCGTTTCATTGAAATGATCACTGCTCACCTAAGCTGATATACAACCAATGCTCGCCTAAGCTAATATGGATAGATAATATAGCTTGCCAAAGCTAATATAGATAAATAATATAGCTCGCCGAAGCTGATATAAATAGTATAGCTCACCTAAACTGATTTGTGCTCACCGAAGCTGATTTATTGATATTATACTCATCCACTATCCATTTCACTGATTTCATAATATCCGGTAAAATAATCGTGTGTGGGTACACGATAGGCCTCAGCCAAAATTATAATATTTTTATGTAGTAAATTCCCACTAATTTACAGTTGATAAAAACATTTGTGACACTATAAATCGACGCCTAGTACCGAAATTAATAAATTTTGGGATAAATACCCAAAATTACAAATCACATTCAATTTGCACCATCTAGCACTCAATTAAATAAATAGATCACACCACTACAATCAACATGAAATTCTGGTCACCGGCTATCTCGATCTAATTTCTGGAAAATAATAATTATTTAAATATTTTCGAAAATTAATTATTAAATACACTTAGGCCAAAAAAGCCTAATCAAAAGCTGAGACGGGCCTGAAAATTTTTTGAACCACTCTAGATAAATACTAGAGCTTGTCTAGGCTCTAATTACACTACTTTAATCACCTAACATGCAATAACAGTTAATTAAATTGCTAATCTATTCTAACTATCCACCTAATCCACACTTAAATTAAACTAATCAACCCTTAAACATCATTAAATTACTAAGCATGGATGATTAGTTTAAGTTATGTATGGATTAGGTAGATAGTTAGAATAGATTAGGAATTTAATTAACCGTTACTGCATATTAGGTGGTTAGAGTAGTGTAATTAGAGCCTAGACAAGCTCTAGTATTTATCTAGAGTGGTTTGGAAATTTTTCGGGCCCGTCTCAGCTTTTAATTAGGCTTTTCCGGGATAAGTTGCAATTTTGGGTATTTAATAATTATTTTTCGTAATTATTTAATCATTTATTTATTTTCCAGAAATTAGACCGGGATAGCTGATGATGGGAATTTTATGCTGATTGTAGTGGTGTGATCTATTTATTTAATTGACTGTTATTTTGTACAAATTGAGTGTGATTTGTAATTTTGGGTAGTTATCCCAAAATTTATTTAATTTTAGTATTTATGTAGAAAATCACCTGGGCATCAGATTATAGTGGCAAAAATGTTTTTATCGACTATATAAGTGATGGGAGTTTTGAAAGTAAAGATATTATATTTTTTGCTGAGGCCGACAGTGTACCCACACACGATTATTTTTACCGGGTATCTTTAACCCGAGAAAGATAGACCAAGATATTATTTTAATTGAGGAATTTAAGTGTGAAGCACATTGTCCTTGGCCGAGGGTAAATAGTTGTGTGATGGTTATTACTCGTAATAAGATGACTAACGAAAGCTGAGATAGCGCATGTTGTGTGTGATGTTATAAGTTAGATCAAGAAAACCGCCGAAGTATGGCTATGCCTTTGGGCCATAATCAATCGTCGAAGCAGGCTATGCCTATTGAGCTGTAATCAACCGCCAAAGTATGGCCGTGCCCTTTGGGCCATAATTCACTGCTAAACATTTAGTAGGCCGTGCCCATTGGGCCGTAATTAATAGTTTGAGTGAGTAATTGAAATGACTTTGTGATGGTCTTGATAACATGAAATCAACTAGGTTGATTGATCCATGAGTCGATCTGGTGCAATGATTTTATCTATTGATATGATTCGATGAATTGTACTGACTTGCAGGAAGGAACCGAGACATAGGTAAGTCCTCTGGCTTGTGCTTGTGCTTAGACAGCCCTTCGGGCGTATTTTCTTCCTAGTCAGGTCTTAGGGGGTTGAACTTGCTGAGACGTCATCTCACCCCGTTGTGGGATAACATTTTCAGGTCCTTAGATGGCGGTCATGAAAGACCTGAAGCCCTAGAGTTTGGGAAGATGAAGACCGAAGAATTGGCGAACATGTCTGGCTAGTGGGTCATAGGACAGTTCCCTTTTTGTTGAGCTGATATTTTTGTAAACAGCCTAGTGTTGTATATAAACCTGTGTGTTTATAAAAGGCTTGTTTTGGTAGTGATTTGTGGCCCTGTTTTTCTATCCCATCTTGTTGTTGTCTAGGGATTATTTATTCGCTTCCACATGTGCATTTAAAATGAATGGATCAGCGATGCGTCCTATGACGTCGCTATTTAATCAACCAAGAGGGATGGGCATATGCTCGTGGATCGGGGTGTGACATCCCCGTTTAAGTTATATCAAAGCAAGGTTAGTGATTGGAGTGATAAGGTACGATGGTTCATGGGATAGTTAGTAGGAAAGGCCATTCATGCTGGTGCATATCTGTGATAGTTGATTGGTAGAATTGTTTGTTGTGTGGATCACTTGGTTTCTAATTCTGTATGGAATTGGGAACAAGTTTTGTATAAAAGCTATATTATGAGTGATCAGGAGCAGAGGACTCCTAGGAATTGTACGGTTGGTCCTGCAACTTGGGGTAGGACATCGACAATGGTCGATACCCGAGGAGGCCGTGGTAAAGCGCCAGCATAAGTTAGCGCTAGTGGAGTAACACCACTTCCTGTTGGTGCTGGGGTAGCAGCCTTTAGTGATCTAAGAACTGTCGAGATGATGCAAGCACTGGATACGATGAGAGATATGATGGGGCAGTAAGCCCAGAACCAAGCTGCCGCCTTTACCACCGCCGTTGTAGCCATTGCCACTACTGCTGCCAATGCTGCTGTTGCTGCCACTGCCGCTGCCACACCTATCACCGCACCTGCCGAAGTTCCAACTGGGAACATAGTTGTGGATAGAGAGAGACCGATCCATAAGTTGGTGGAACAATTCCTGAAGCTGAATCCGCCGAGGTTCACTGGTATCGGAGATCCAGAGATTGCATCTCTTTGGATTCATGATCTGGACAAAGCTTTTGCGCTTCTGAGGTGCAATGAGGAAGAGAAAGTTGTCGTGGTAGTTTATCAACTGCAGGGTAATGCCAATACCTGGTGGAGAGTCGCTAGAGATACAGTATTTTCGGGAGAAGTAGTTCCGCTGTGGGACGCTTTCCTCGGAGCTTTCAATGACAAATACTTTTCAGGAAGCACCCGAGAACAGAAAATGGAGGAATTCCAACGCCTTCACCAAGGAACGATGACGGTTGACCAGTACGAGGTCAAATTCGCGGAGCTTTCATAGTATGCTCCAAGACTGATAGAGGATCCAAAGGAAAAAGCTTGAAGGTTCAGGAATGGCCTTCAGTTAGAGCTGAAACAACCGCTGGTGCCGTTGGACCTAAAGAACTATCATGAGGTGTATCATTGAGCCCAATTGCTGGAGAGGAGTTTGAACAAACAAGCCGCCTCGTCTGGATCGAGGTTTAATTCGAACATAGAAGGGATTCGACATAGGAAGAGGCTTGTGACTGGAGGAAAGATTTCAAGTACCGCCCAACAAGAAGGGTGGAATTGGGAAGTCAGGGCCTAGCCAGAATGGCGTGTGTCGCTTGTGTGGAAGGTGACATGGATTAGCCCCATGCCAATCTAGGCCGAGTACTTGTTTTGGGTGTGGCCAGCCGGGTCACATAACCAGGAATTGTCCCAGAAGACAGAGTAGACCACAACAATTGCCGCCGCCGCCGCCGCTGCCATTAGGTCAGATCAGAGGATAAGTGCCACAGAACGCACCACAGGGTGGACAGATCAGATCCTAGGCTCAAGGAATAGTTTATGCCATTACTAGAGGTCAGGTAGAGGATGCACCTGATGTGATCACGGGTATGGTTTCGTTGAATGACCATACTGCTTACGCTTTATTCGACCCAGGAGTAACTCATTCTTTTATTGCCGAGCAATATGTTAAGTTGATAGGGTTAAGTCCTGTATTATTGGAGTCAGTGGTTAGCATATCTACACCGTTGAAGGATGAGGTGTTAGCTGCTTTGGGTTGTTGTGGTTGCAAGTTAGCGATTCATGAGCGAGAGGAGAAAATAGACTTATTAGTCCTAGCCATGTATGGCTTCGATTTGTTAATTGGCATAGACTGGCTCACCAAACAATGAGCTAAAATGGACTACTATCGTAAGGCGATTCAGTTTAACCCGTTAGAGGGTGAGAGTTTCGAGTTTGTTGGAAGTCAATGAGGACCCTCGATTGCCTTAGTCTCGTCACAAGAGGCAACCTGTTTGTTAGACGGGGGTTGTTAAGGTTACCTAGTGACTGTCGTGGATACAACAGTTGAGGAGCTGAAGATCAAAGATATTTCAGTAGTGCAAGAATTTCCAGATGTATTTCCAAACAAATTGCCAAGTCTATCACCAGATAGGGAAATTGAGTTTGTGATCGAACTAGCCCCCAGAACAGAGCCAATTTCTAAGGCTCCTTACCGGATGGCATTGTCGAAGTTGAAAGAACTCAAGGTGCAGATGCAGGAATTGTTGGATAAAGGATTCATACGTCTCGGTGCATCACCTTGGGGCGCACCAGTTATGTTCATGAAGAAGAAAGATGGTTCGTTGCATTTATGCATCGACTATCATCAACTCACTCAAGTAACGATCAAGAATAAGTATCCACTCCCGAGAATTGACGACTTGTTTGATCAGTTGCAAGGAGCGTCGATATTTTCAAAGATCAACTTAAGGACAGGATATCATCAGCTAAGGATCAAGAAGGACATTCCAAAGTCAGCGTTTCGTACTTGATACGGCCATTATGAGTTCACTGTAATGCCGTTCGGGTTGACAAACGCTCCAGCTGCTTTTATGGATTTGATGAACCGAGTGTTCAAAAAATATTTGGATCAGTTTGTGATCGTGTTCATTGATGATATACTGGTGTATTTGAGGAGTACTGAAAAGCATGAGGATCATCTTAGAATGGTATTACAAACTTTGAGGATTCATTAGTTGTGCACCTAGTTCAATAAGTGTGAGTTTTGGCTAACTCATAGTGCGTTCCTAAGTCACGTGATCTCAAGCGAAGGAATCTTCGTGGACCCATTTAAGATTGAAGTAATGATCAGTTGGCCAAGACAGACTACAGTGACAGAGATCAGAAGTTTTCTGGGATTGGCAAGTTACTACAAAAGGTTTGTGGAAGGATTTTCGGCTTTGGCATCGCCGTTGACTCAACTCTTAAAGAAAGAAGAGAAATTTGTATGGACAAACAAGTGTGAGCGTAGTTTTCAAGAGCCAAAGCAAAAGCTAACTACCTCACATGTGCTGACCATTCCATCTGGTCCTGGAGGATACGAGATCTATAATGATGCGTCGTTCAGAGGACTGGGTTGTATGCTAATGCAACATGGAAGGGTTGTTGCATACGCCTCCCGCTAGTTCAGACCTCATGAGCAAAATTACCTGACACATGACTTAGAACTCATAGCAATTATTTTTACTCTAAAGATTTGGAGACATTATCTGTGCAGAGAAAGATTCCAAATCTTCACTGACCATCAAAGTCTTAAGTACTTATTCTTTCAGAAGGAGTTGAATATGAGACAACGCCGTTGGATGGAACTTCTGAAGGACTACGATTGTGATATTCTATATCACCCTAGAAAAGCGAATAGGGTCGCCGACGCTTTGAGTCGAAAGTCTTCAATCGCTCATATGTTGGTTAAGGAGTGAAATTTAATCGAGAGAGTTTGAGATTCGGTGTTCAAGTTTGAGGTAAGCCACCTTTCGAATCTTATGGCCACTCTCAAAATTGAGTTGGATGCTCAGATTAGGACCAAACTACTTTAGCCGACAAACCCTGGTGTTCAGAAAATTCTGCAAGAGGACACCGATAGAGAAAAGCTAACTTTCATATTGCTAATGATGGAACACTGAGGTTCCAAGGACGATTGTGTGTACCTGACGATGCAGAGCTTAGAGAGGATATTTTATCATAAGTTCATCGTAGCAGTTACAGCATTCATCCTGGCAGTATGAAGATGTATTAGAATATGTATCAACAATATTGGTGGTCTGGTATGAAGGCGGACATCGCCAAGCATGTCACCAAATGTCTTACGTGTCAGCAAGTCAAAGCATAGCATTGTAAGTGGGGAGGACTTCTACAACCTCTCGAGATCCCAAAGTGGAAATGGGAGCACATCACGATAGATTTCGTGACAGGTTTGCCGAGGAGTCAGAGAGAAAATGATTCCATTGGGGTAGTGGTCAATCTATTGACAAAGTCAGCTCACTTCATCGCAGTGAGAAAAGATCTTGACTTGGATAGGCACGCTGAGTTGTACGTACAAGAAATTGTTCGACTGCATGGAGTGCCAGTGACGATCACTTCAGACCGAGACCCGAGCTTCACAGTTGCATTTTGGAAGGGTTTGCAAGCTGCTTTAGGAATGAAGCTGTAGTATAGTACGGCATATCATCTCCAGACAAATGGCCAGTCTAAGAGGATGATTCAAACTCTTGAAGACATGTTGCGAGCTTGCGTGTTGGACTTCAAGGGAAATTGAGAGGAATAGCTTCATTTGGTTGAGTTTGCCTACAACAACAGTTATCAGCAGAGCATTCAGATAGCTTCTTTCAAAGCGTTGTATAGCAAAGCGTGCAAAACACCCGTGTGTTGGGAAGAAGTTGGGGAAAGAAAGATCACAGGCCCAGATCAAAATCAAATTACTTCAACCGACAGATCCATATGTTCTGAAGATTTTGCAAGAGGACATTGATAAGAGAAAGGCTGACTTTCAAATTATTGAGGACAGAACACTGAGGTTACGAGGATGATTGGTTGTACCTAATGATGCAGAGCTTAGAGAGGAGATTTTATCATAAGCTCATCGTAGCAATTACAGCATTCATCCTGGCAATACAAAGATGTATCAGAATCTACGTCAACACTATTGGTGATCTGGTATAAAAGCGGACATCGCCAAGCATGTCGCTAAGTGTCTAACGTGTCAGCAAGTAAAAGCTCAACATTATAAGCCAGGAGGACTTCTGCAATCTCTTGAGATCCTAGAGTAGAAATGGGAACACATCATGATGGATTTGGTGATTGGATTACCGAGAAGTCAGAGAGATAATGATTCGATTTGGGTAATGGTTGACAGATTAACAAAGTCGGTTCACTTCATTGCAGTACGAAATGACCTTAGTTTGGATAGACACGCAAAGTTGTACGTGCGTCAGATAGTTCGACTACATGGAGTGCTAATTATGATTACTTCAGATTGAGACCCAAGGTTCACAGCTGCATTTTGGAAGAGTTTGCAGGCTGCTTTAGGTACGAAGCTGCAGTTCAATACCGTATATCATCCTCAGACGGATGGCCAGTCTGAGAGGACGATTCAAACCCTTGAAGACATGCTGCAAACTTGTGTACTAGACTTCAAGGGAAGTTGGAAAGAACAACTTCATATGATCGAATTTGCCTACAACAATAGTTATCAGCAGAGCATTCAGATGGCTCTTTTCGAAGTGTTGTATGGTAGAGCGTGCAAAACACCAATGTGTTGGAATGAAGTTAGGGAAAGAAAGATCACAGGCCCAGAGTTGATTCAACAATCAGTGGATGGAGTTGTAGTTATCAGAAGCAAATTAAAGACTGCTCAGAGCTGACAGAAAATTTACGCAGATAAGCGCTGGAGACCATTGGAATTACAAGTTTGTGATTACGTTTTTCTGAAAGTGTCGCCAATTAGGGATACTTCGCACTTTGGCAAAAAAGGAAAACCGAGTCCGAGGTACGTAGGTCCATTTGAGATTCTTGAGAGAATCAGGACCCTAGCGTATCGTCTTGCGTTGCCGCCGAGACTGGCGCAAGTACATGACGTCTTTCACGTGTCGATGTTGAGGAAATATGAGCCTGACCCGACCCATGTGCTTAATTTTGAGGAATTGGATGTGGATGACAGAGTGTCATACGTTGAAAGCCCGGTTTAGATTGTGGATCGGAAATAACAAGTTCTGCGTACAAAGACCATCCCGTTGGTCAAAGTGGTCTAGCAACACCACAGTACTGAAAGAGCAACCTAGCAGAGTGAAGAGTCAATGAGACAATTGTACCCCCACCTTTTTGTTTAAAGTATTGTAATCGGGCCTTTCATCGACGCGCCAATAATGCTGTTCTCAGAGCTGATCACTCTCGAGATAACTAGACTATCTTAGGAAAGCCATTAAGAGATTTTAATGCAATAAACTTGAGAATTCAACCAAGAATTGACTGCTTGATCGTGCTCATTTACAGAGGTCATTATGGCACAGTTAAAAATCGATCAGGGATCAGAGATATGTTAGTTTAACTAAAATGTGTGTCTAAACGTGGGTGATTCCACTAAATTGCAAAATTCTCGTCCACCAACACTAGACTGATTTTTCTGTCTTTTTGGTACCCTGTGTCCATAATTGAAACCTCGGAATTGGACGTGGATGACAGAGTGTCATATGTTGAAAGCCCGGTTTAGATTGTGGATCGGAAAGAACAAGTTATGCGTACAAAGATCATCCTATTGGTCAAAGTGGTCTGGCAACACCACAATACTGAAGGAGCAACCTGGAAGAGTGAAGAGTCGATGAGACAATTGTATCCCCACCTTTTTTGTTTAAAGTATTGTAATGGTTTAAATTTCGATGACAAAATTTTTATAAGAGGGGAAGAGTTGTAACATCCTAAATTTTTCAATTCTGCTTTCAATTAAATTAATCAGGCCTTTCATCAACGCGTCAATAGAGCTGATCACTTTCGAGATAACTAGACTATCTGGAAAAGCCATTAAGAGATTTTAATGCAATAGACTTGAGAATTCAACTAGGAATTGACTGCTTGATCATGCTCATCTGTAGAGGCCATTACGGAATAGTTAAAAATCGATCAGGGATCAGAGATAAGTTAGTTCGACTGAAATGGGTGTCTAAACGTGGGTGATTCCACTAAATTCTCGTCGACTGGCACTAGACTGATTTTTCTGTCTTTTTGGTACCTGTAGGAGCTGAGAAGGATGAAGAAGAAGAAAGAGATGTTGACTCCAATGTAGTAGGAGAAATTTGTTCAGCTGGAAACATAATCTGTTTTTCTGGGATGGTAGGATCAGGCTTAGGCTGTTAGATAACAGGATCAGATTCCTGAGTACCCAAATCCTTTAGAAAGGATTCTAATGGATTTGATAACATCATCTGTTCTGGCCTGTCTCTTATAACAATAGAACTTGATTCTGTAGGTGAGCTTTTTTCTTTTCCTTTTTCCTTCTGCAGGGCTTTGAGACGATTTCGTATTTCTGCCATATCTGGTTCTCTTCTGTAGGGATCTTCTGGAATATTGGCAAAAACAGATGTTTTTGGCTATGGGGGTAGATACCCAGTTCTAACAGGAGGTGCCAATGGATCGAAATGTCTGAACCTTCCTTCTTCAAGAAGTTGGATCTGCTTCTTGAGCTTTTCTATTTCTGGCTTTGGGCTTTCAAGATAATGATACCCAAGATGTTGTTCTGATTCCAGGGTATGAAGCCTTTTCTGGAACTCAGAAAGTATTTTTTTGGTGCCTTCATCATATCTGCGGAGATCTTGTTGCACACTTCCAATCTTGGAATCAATAGTCTTGAAGGCATTGTTTTGTGCCAACAGGGTTTCTGATTGCCAGTTTAGAATAGCTTCAGCAGCAGAGGTTTTCTTCTATCTCCCATGTTCGTCCACATCAGTGGGGGTAGGAATTTTGGGAACATGGCGGTACCTGCCATGTGGATCAATAAACTCTTCTGTAGCAGGGAACGAGAGTTTAGATATTTCCTTGACAAGAGGAGGAAAGTCGGTATCTTGGAACATGGCAATAGAAGAAGTGGGTGGTGCTTCTGCTGGAACTTCGAGGGGGTAAGAGTGTTTCTTAGCCCATTTGAGGATTGGCTTATAGAATGGAGAGAGAGCTTGCTTTTTCTGGGGAGGAGAAGGTGGGGGTGATTTTGGTGGATCTGGTGAAGTTTGGGATGTAGTTCTTGACTCTGGTGGTGGAGGTGGTGCATAAGAAACCATGAACTGGTATTTGTCACACTCACCAAGAGTATCAATGGAGGTATCTCCGTTTAAGTACCTTTGGTATACCTTATCCTTCGACTTTTTCCGTCGTGGTGGAGGTCTTGCAAGAGGATCTACCTCGTCAGGAGAATTTGTACAGTAGGAACATTGGCAAAAAGGATCCCAAAAACAATGACCATACTTGTCTTTATAGTAATGAATAGGATGTCCATCACTGTCGAAGTGTCGAACATGCTTCCTTGGATCTGGTTCAGAAATAGATTCAGGAACACATGGTTCGATCATGAGGATGGTCTGGAAGATAGAGGGACTTTCTTCATTTTCCTTGCCAAATTTGATAGAAACAGTTCCATCTTTTTTCCATACGAATTCTGAGTCTGTGGACTGGAAAGGCTTGTTATGCTGGTGTAGCTTTTCATAGTTGGTGATCCAAGTCTCTGGAAGGAGCTTGGCCAACGTATCCTTTGGGATCTGTCTAGGAACATGGATGCAGGACGCCTGGTCATTCTGCATAGAAATGAACAACGCATCTTCATTACCATTGTTGAAGTTGAGGTCGAGAGCATGGTTCTGCACTCGATAAACCATCTGGTAATGTAGGGTTGCAGCTTCAGAGTCAGCAGTTTAGGGTGCTCCAGTAAGCTGAACTTGGACTTTCAAGAAAGAAAGTAGTTGGGGATCTGAAAGGGTGATGTTGAAGTTTGGATACAAAGTCACAAATACTGTTCCGGCATTCAGAGTAGTTTGAATAGTACCGATGCAAGCATGCTGGTATTGTAAAAATCTGGTATCTAGCAATTCTTGCCACAACTGGCAGACCTTTTCGACCATGAAAAGTGAGACATGGGAATATCCCTGTTGAACCCATTGTCTGGGAAATTCTGGAGGGATCTGAAGAGTAACAAAGTACTCCTTTTCAGTAGCAGGAATGGGATGTTGGTCGAACTTGGAGGACTGACGTACTCCTTTACTTGCTTTGGGGTTTGGTGGATAAGTTGACGAATGGAGCGGATAGGTGAGAATGATGAGGTGGGTTTAGCAAAAGCTTAATAAGGGTTCATTAGAGGAAGCTGAGTTTCTGAGATCTTGGTTTCATCGTTAAGAGAGACTTCATAGAGATAATCTATCTTAGAAGCATTGGAAACATGAAATTCTGAAGGAGTTGAAGATGATGAAGAAGGAACAAGAGAAACAGGTGCTTCGAGGATTTCTGGATCTGTCATGATGTAGAAAGATCTTCTCAGCACTGGATTCTCCTATCAAGCGCATGGAATGGATACCATCAAAAACGAAACCATGGCTCTGATACCATGAATGGACCTAGACTTAGAACCAGGGAATGAGAGTAAATTTCCTGCAGGTATGCATCCCACATTGGGCGAACAACTCCCGTTCAAGCCCTTCAGGGACAGCCTTTTAGCAAAAAACCACTCAGCCCTTTAGTTCAGAGCCTAGAGACACCCAAAAATTTCAGGATGGAAACGTTTATAACCTATCCAAGCTGCATTTCTTGGAGGATCCTACCAGGCCAGAGAAGAAGAGGAATTTAGAAAGCCATAGAGAGGTTTTTCACAAAGCACACTCCTTACTTCAAGGGACTCTGCCAAAACGAAACACCAACGATGCCTTATATAGGCAAACAAAGGTTACAAGGACACACACAGGGACCAACTCACAGGTCCAGATACAAACAAAGGCACCGGAAACTTCCGGGAGGGAATTATTTGCACACTATGAACAGTAACTGTACTGTGAACAGTACTTTCCCTAGCCTAGTGCTACAGTAAAAGTGAACATTACTTTTGCTACAGTGAAATTGTACGGACTCAACGATCTCGTCGTCACGAGCATTGTAGCTACATACTGAGTCGTCATCTGAGCTGTCTTCTAGGAGATGTGCCTCATATTTCTGCTGGAGGGCTTCAAGGTCTTGAGGTGAGAGGATTTGGTTCAGCCTTCGAGATGAGGATGCTTCATGAGCCCAATGGGATGCTTCTTCTTCTGCCCAGTTTGTATTTTCACTTGTAGTGTTAGCAGGAATGCTTGGCTGAGGCCAATTGGATGGCTGTGCATAAAAGGATGTGTCCATGTTTTGGAATGAGGACAAAGATCCCTGTTCGTAGGGATTCTGGGACAAAGGACCTCCAAAGCGTGCATAGGGGTCTTGAGTGGACTGGACAATGTCATCTTCGCTTGTCATTTCATGCTCTTGGGACGATGCAGCTTGTCTGTATTGCCTAAGTGCTTCCTTAACTTCTGGTGCTAGGTCATAATGATCACACATAGTCGGTACATTATTCCAAATATCTTCAGGGATGGTTTTGTTTTCTTGGCATAGAATTCTCTGGAGTTCTCGATACTTGTTTTCACAAAATCGGACAGATCTTGGATAAGATTTGTGAATCCGGGCTTCTCGGCTGTTCACATGAGGTTTATAAGATGTGGTTCCTATTTCGAGTGGTGCATCAAGAATACAACCATTATTTCTACAAAAATTCCATGGACGTCTGAAAAACAGGATGGTGTGGACTTTAGGATTTGGTGTCATAGTTCTCAGTTCTTTTTCTAGGTCTTGTTTCCAGCATGTAGGATGATAGAACCAATTAAGAAAGTCTAAGAGATTCTTATCACTTTCTTTTTCGATGTTTCTCCCGAGCATGAATATCCTGGTGAGATTGGCAATGAATCTTCTGGTGGGAATTTCAATGTCTATTAAGTACTTATTGGTTAAGTACCATAACAGCGTTTTGAGCTGATCAGGGAAATCATCTTCCTTCCAGATAAAAGGATGAATAAAAGGATAATTCAAATTTAACCCGAAAGGATAAAGAATCGAACCTCCATTGAATTTGAAAAGGTCTGTGTGGCATTGCCACATGAGGTTCTCCATGTTCTCAGTAAGACCGTCGTTCTGGATTTGCTGAATAATTTCCTGGGGATATTTCTGGCTTGGCGAATCTTTGATTTTCTCAATCTTGTATTTGACGCCATGATTGAGCATATGAAAAGCAGGCCTCTTGATGTACATGTTGATTTCAGCTGGTGCTTTGGGTCTTGACAGAAAGTCAGCAAGGACATTCTTTTTTCCAGGAATATGTTTGATTTCAAAAGAATATTTTGAGAACCATTCAGCCCATCGAAGCAGTTGAGAGTTTGGAATCTGCTTTTGTTTAAACTTGGTCATCTGAGGGAAAGATGCCATGTCTAATTCTACCAAAAAGTGATGGCCGATGAAATGAAACTCAAATTTTTTGATTCCATTTTTTACTGCTAGGATTTCCTTGAAAGTGGAATGGTAATGCATTTCAGCTTGAGAAAACTTTCCACTTTTGTGAGCACAAAGGTGTTTCTTACCATCAATTTCTTCGAACAAGACGGCTGCCCAGTATTCATCACTGGCGTCAGTTTGAAGAATTCTTTTGCCTGTTGATGGTATTTGTAATGGTGGGAGATTCTGCATAATCTCCTTAAGCTCAGCAACTGCTTTAGTCTGGATCTTTCCCCAAGGCGGGGAATTCTTTTTCAGCATGGATTGCAAAGGAATCAGAAGCTTTGCAATGTTTGGGACAAAAACCCTGAGATAATTGATTATCCCAAGAAATTGCTGAACTTGTTTTGTCGTGAAGTTATCTTCAGGAAACTTCAGTAGTTCTTGAGCGATATGCGGCCCTGGATAGTATGTATCTTTGTTAAGGTGCATACCGAGAAATTCAATTTCTGTTTGGGCAATATTCATTTTCCTTTGAGAAAGCATAATGCCATGCTTTTTCACGATTTCTGCAAATTTCTCAAGAAGTTGACAGTGGCTTTGTTCATCAGGACTGTAGAGCAGAATATCGTCGATATACACTGCTGCACTTGCCAAGATTGGCTGGAAAATACGACACATTGCCTTTTGGAAAAGGGATGGTGCTACCTTTAGGCCAAAAGGAAGAACTTTCCACTGGAAGTGCTGGTTTGGGATACAGAATCCTGTTTTGGATCTGTCTTCAGGATGGATGCCCAATTGCCAAAATCCGGCTTTGAGGTCGAATTTGGAATAGATATGGGCCTTGGTTAAACCACTAAAGAGAGAATCTCTGGATGGTAAAGGGAACTTATCATCTTGGAGAAAAAGATTGAGAGGTTGGTAGTTGATTACCAGTCTCATTTTTCCTCTGTTCTGCTCAACGCGCTTATTGACATAAAAGGCTTCGCAAGCCCATTGAGAGTCAGAAACTTCAATAAGGCCTTGTTGCAATAATTATGAGCATTCCCTTTGAGCTAAAGCCAAGTGTTCTGGCTTCATTCCCACATGACTCGCCTTTGTTGGGTTGATGTCTTCATTTTTTTTTGAAGGGGAGGCGAACAAAGAATTCTGGATTTTCCCATAAATGATGAGAACATTTTTGAGCGAATTCTGAGTGGGATTCCGAACAAGATTCTAGCAACTTTTGCATGATTGGATCTAATAAACTCATCTGGATGGAAAAGAGTCTCTGAATATTAACGAACTCAGAGAAATGATCTTTATATCTGAGACCTTTTCCAGGAATGATGCGAAGTTGAGAGATTTGAGTCATGATGTCCCACCCAATTATCAAATCTTTATTGGGGAGGTTTGATCCAAAGATTTTTGCCTTTATGGAACACTGGGGGAAGAACTGAACAGTAACTGGAGTGGTTCTGACATTTGTGGAGAAAGTATCTCCAGAGGCGGAGTTGAAATATCGGATATGAGGAGTCCAATATTCTTCAGGCAGAACCTTAGTGTCTAGAATGGAGCAACTTGCTCCGGTATCAATGAGAGCAATGACATTGATAGGTTTGGCGAATTTTGAGGTAAAGATTTTTACAGGGAAATGGTGACAGTGAGTTTGACTTGAGAATATGTCAGGATTTGGTTCTGAAGATGTGGGGGATATTTGAAAAATGTCTTCAGATTCTGACTCGTCAGACTCAATTTCACTGGAAGTTTGATAGAAGGGAATAACACAAAGAGTTTGTTCCGTTGGTTCTTCGTCAGCAGAAAATAAGGATTCAATATCATCATTTTCAAGAGAAAATCCTGTTTCATTCTCAATCAGATGATTCTGACCTTTTTTCGCTTGAGGACAATTTTTGGCAAAGTGTCCTTTCTTGTTGCAAATGTAGCAACGGCTTGATTTCTTATGGCCTGTGTGGTCCTTCCTCTTGCGTAGGTATCGCCATTTCTTCTTCTTCCAGAAATACTTGGATCCATGTTTGGACCTTTTCACTGAATACTTCTTGTAGTGCTTTTTCTTCCGGGAATACTGGCCACAAGTACCATCACAGTCTTGCTTGGAGCATTTGATCTTTAACTTCTGGCGAGAACAAGCCGATTCAAGTCGCTTGTCATCTGTGATGTAGGTACGGACCATCCGGCGCTTTAAGCATAACTCTTCAAGGCATAGATGGATTTCTTGTTGGATTTCTCCCAAGGGAATATCTTGTACTCTCCTTTGTTTTCCAAAGAAAGATCTTTCAACCATCTGGGATAGCTCTTTTGGGATAGATGTAAGGAAGACATGCTTCAGATTTGGATCTGCGCCAATTTGATAAAAGAGCTGAAGCATTAATCGATAATGCTTATCAAGATGCTTTTCCTGAAGGGAGCAGCATCTTCTCTCGAAAAATTCTCTTCTTTTTATCTCAATGAGATCTCCAATTGTTCCCACAAAAACATAGTATAAGTAAGTGAGGGCATGGCTGAAATTTGGTGACATCAGAAACAAGATCTGGTCCTGTTCTGTAAGTGATTGCCACCAAAATTTAAGGCTCCCTGTGAACCTTGTAACAAAATTGTAAAGGACATCATTCATATCATGGTTGGTGATGGACTCAAAGAAATTCATTGTGGCTTGAAGAAAATCGACCACGGGTCATTTGCATTAAAAATTTCTAAAAGCACCCGGTAGCCTAGGTCACGCTAAAATCGCGCCAGATTGAAATTAACCACGAATTTGAATCCGATTTCAAAAATTGAAAGTTCTGTCATATCACAAGTCATTTTAGGAACGTCGACTCAGTCTCCGAAGATTTTTCTGTAAACCGAGATTTTTGGCAAAAAGTCGATATAGGGCCGTTTTCAACCGGGAAAATCAATTGACCATTTTTTATCACGAAATTAGGATGCAAGTGGGTTTAATTGGTGAGGAAAAATGCCAATTTGATCGATGATATGATGGTTGAATTTATAGAGGCCGATTTAAGTTGAATCAAGTGAGAATTTAATTCAAATTGAGCCTAATGTTGTGCAAATTCGTATGTCCCCCTTGCCCACAACAATTGAACCACTTCAAGGCTTCTAGAAGAGGAATTGGTGGCTGGAAATCAACTGAGGAGGCTAGCTTGGTGGTGGGACACACCAAGGGGACCAAAGAGATAGAGAGAGACCATTGATGGCCCCCCCTTGCTGCCGCCGATCCCCTTCTTCTCCCTCAGCTCGTCACACACTCGTCGCGCCCCGCAAGCCAGCCACGCCAAGCCCGCGCGTCCCTGGCCGCCGTTCCGCTTCCATCGTGACCTCAGGACACCCCTAGGGCTACTTGAGCTCGTCCCACTGTCACCGGAGTTGCTTGGCCACCCGTCTGCTGGCGTGAAGCCTCACGGGACCGCTGTAGCCTTCGCTTGCCCGTTTCAGCACCAAGCCAGCACCATTCAGCCCTTCTCGGCCCAAGACCAACACCGAACAGCAGTGGGTCTCTCAATCATTGTTTGGCCCGTTTTTATGGCTTTCCTGACCCTGCTTGGCGGTCCCGCTTTTAAGTTTGTGGACCTTATCAACATTCCCGTCGTTTTGATCCAAGCGGATCGTTAATCAAATGATTTTAACTCACTAATCATTGCTTAGTAAGTTAATGACATTTAAGGGTTGATTAGTTTAGACTAAGTATGGATTAGGTGGATAGTTAGAATAGATTAGTGATTTAATTAATCGTTATTGCATATTAAGTGGTTAGAGTAGTGTAATTAGAGCCTAAACAAGCTCTAGCATTTATCTAGAGTGGTTTGGAAATTTTCCGAGCCCGTCTCGGCTTTTAATTAGG
Organism: Eucalyptus paniculata subsp. matutina; assembly: GCA_017140255.1. NCBI lineage: Eukaryota > Viridiplantae > Streptophyta > Magnoliopsida > Myrtales > Myrtaceae > Eucalyptus > Eucalyptus paniculata. Next base: position 21,346,488 of record CM029441.1, on the reverse strand, counting down.
CTTTTCCGACCTAAGTTGCTATTTTTGGTATTTAATAATTATTTTCCATAATTATTTAACTAATTAATTATTTTTCGGAAATTAGATCGGGATAGCCGGTGACTGGAATGTTATGCTGATTGCAATGGTGTGATCTATTTATTTAATTAACTGTTATTTTGTGCAAATTGAGTGTGATTTGTGATTTTGGGTATTTATCCCAATATTTATCCCAAAATTTATTTAATTTCAGTATTTAATTAGAAAATCATCGGGCGTCGGTTTACAACACCAAAAATGTTTTTATCGACTATATAAGTGGTGGGAGTTTTGAAAGTAAAGATATTATATTTTTGGCTACGGTCGACCGTATACCTACACACGATTATTTTTACCGAGTATTTTTAATCCAAGAAAGATAGGCCAAGATATTATTTTAATTAAGGAATTTAAGTGTGAAGCACACTATCCTTGGCTGAGGGTAAATAATCGTGTGATGGTTATGACAAGATGACTATCGAAAGCTGAGATGGCGCATGTTGTGCGTGATGTTATGAGTTAGATCAAGAAAACCGCCGAAGTATGACTGTGCCTTTGGGCCATAATCAACCACCGAAGTAGGCTATGCCTGTTGGGCCATAATCAACCGCCAAAGTATGGCTGTGCCCTTTGGGCCGTAATTTACCGCCAAACTTGGAACAAGCTATGCCCGTTGGGCCGTAATTCACCACTGAACATTTAGTAGGCCATGCTTGTTGGGCCGTAATTAATAGTTGGAGTGAGTAATTGAAATGACCGTGTGATAGTCTTGATGACATGAAATCGACTAGGTCAATTGATCGATGAGTCGATCCGGTGCGATGATTTTATCTATTGATGTGATTCGATGAATTGTACTAACTTGCAGGAAGGAACCGAGGCAAAGGTAAGTCCTCTGACTTGTGCTTGTGCTTAGATAGCCCTTGGGGCGTATTTTCTTCCTAGTCAGGTCTTAGGGGGTTGAATTTGCTGAGATGTCGCCTCACCCTGTTGTGGGATAACATTTTCAGATCCCTAGATGGCGGTCGTGAAAGACCTGAAACCCTAGAATCTGGGAAGGTGGAGACCAAAGAATCGGCGAACATGTCTGGCTAGTGGGTCATAGGACATTTCCCTTTTTGTTGAGTCGATATTTTTGTAAATAGTCTGGTGTTATATATAAACATGTGTGTTTATAAAAGGCTTGTTTTGGTAGTGATTTGTGGCATTGCTTTTCTATCCCATCTTGTTATTGTCTAGGCATTACTTATTCGCTTCTACATGTGCATTTAAAATGAATTGGTCAGCGATGCGTCTTGAGATGTCACTATTTAATTGACCAAGAGGGATGGGCATGCGCTCGTGGATTGAGGCGTGACACACTCATTAACATGGTGAATTCTTCCAATAGCAGCCACTTCATTGATAAAATCTTGGATTGCTTCAAAATCTTGATGGCCACTTCATTTCTACTTGGGAGCATTCCTTTGTACACAGAACCATACCCACCCTCTCTAGTTTGTGCTTAAAATTTGCAGTGATCTTTTCAATATTTGAGTATGAGTACCTTATGGGCAAAAAGGTTGTTGTGAGATTGCAAATATTATTCAATGTTCTTGTGCATTGCTAAGTGCCTTCTTCTATAGGTGTAGATTAAAAATATCATGACAAATGACATCCCAATTATGAATTTCGCTGCATAGGTATACACTAAAGAAAATTCTAATAGGTTAGAATATTTTTTAAATTATTTTAAGAATAAATCTTTGTGGCTTACCTAGTAGAGATATAAAATCCACAATTGTCCAAATGGTCATATCATCTAGGAGACTTGTGGAAGGAACAAATTATTTGAAAAGGAATTGATGGAAAAGAAGTTCAAAAAACAAAACTCACAAGGAAACAAAGTAGTAGCTAGCCACTTTGTGCAAGTTTAACTTTGTTTAAATGAGTAGGGATATGTTCAAGAGAAGTCCCAAAACTTGTCATAAAAATACAATTGAATCCTAAAACTTTTAGAAAATGCATTGAAGTCCTAAAACTTGTTAAAATGGTTCAATCAAATCCTTCCATTAACTATGTCCAATTTGACTAACGGAAAATGTTGGAGTCGTTGTTTTTATTACTTTCTCTCTCATACGTGGTGTCAACGTGGCTAAAACAAGTGAGATAACTTCAAAGTGACGTTGCTTTGGTCCAAATTTAATTTTTACAATAAATATTAATTTAATTAAATTTAACATTAAAGTAAATTTTTTATTAAAAAAAAAAAGCAAAGATAGAAAACCAATGAGGGCCGTCCACCACCGCCGCCTTACCATCACCAGAAAAGGCCAATGATGGCGGGGCGATGGTCAGCCACAGTCCCTGAGCCCCGAGAAGTGGCGATGACCCTAGCTGACCCCAAGTGAGGGCTTACGGGCCATTGCCTAGATCGAGCCAAGGGCTGCCGTTGTGATGGGGCCAGTGGCTAATGACCCCACCTCAACTAGCAACAACCCTCGACCCGATTTGGGGGAGGGCTGCAACCCTTGCATGTAGTTAGCCAGTGTTGTTGGCCATTGGTTGAGGCCCGATGACCTTGGCCAACCCTCACTCCACCTTGTGGCAATGGCGGAGTAGCAACGGCGAGGAAAGCTCTCTCATTAGTTTGTTGTTTTTTATTTCTAGTTTAGTTTATTTTTTAGTTTAATTTAATTTGATTAACATTTATATTAAAATCAAATTTAGTCCAAAACGACGTCATTTTGGGCTTATTTTTCTTGTTTAAGCTACATTAGTGCCATGTAGGAAAGAGGGAGTAATAAAAAAAAGCCATGTTAGCATTTTTCGTTAGCCAAATTGAACAAAGTTAACGAAATGACTCGATTATACCAATTTAACATGTTTTAAGAGATAATTGCACTTTTTGAAAATTGGAGGACTCAATTGTACTTTTGTGACAAGTTTTATAACTTCTAGTGAACATATGTCAAAAGGGTATGAGAAGTGGGATTTACGAAATTGCAAATATATAAAAATAATAAGCTTTGTTTCACATAGACGACACAAGAAACTCCTTTTCTTTCTCAGTAATCTACAAATATAGAGAAATGGCAATTTTCATTTTTAATTGATTATTTTGTTAGCCTATCAATACATGGGGATAACTTTTTAGGGAATCTGCTAGCACAAGTATCTCTTGAATTATTAATTAAGTGACTTATTAAGAAACTATTAATAGAATAAGAAAGGGTGGCGTTATTTTCACCCCCATGTTAACTAAGACACTCCTTTTTTTTTTCCGACTAACTACCAAAATACCCTCATCTCTCTCTTCAATTTATTATTTCGTTTTTTATCAGGCTTATCCACAAAATTACCTTTATTTCTATCACCTTTCTCATTAGTTTGACAATATAAATGCTCCATTACACCCAAAAAAATATCATTTTACCATACATCTTTTTATCATTTTGCCTAGAGAATGTTTGTCGATTTTAACTTATGGTCTCATATTTTCAACCATAAGATATTTTACTCCTACTAGGAAGAAAGTAATTAATATTGATTGTAGATTAATCTCATATCAAGTGGATCAAAACTTTAAAATATGCTTAAAACTTTCATATGAAAAAAATTTATGTGAGTTTGAAGGAGTAAATAAATTTTTTACCCCATAATTAAAATATGCACAAAACAGCAACGTTTAACTTTAAAAACCTATAAAAATATTCCAGAAAAACACCTAGAATGTCTAAATCCATTATATAATTAGATCAAATTTTAATTTTAAACTTTAAAATCATGTTCTTCTCAAACTATTTGACAAAAAATAAAAGGCAATTAGTTATAAATTCATAAGTCATTATATCTAGAAATATCTAACCTTCTGTGTAACTTTTGTAATTAAAAATATTATATCATAAAATAAACTTAACAACCTTATCTAGGAAATGTGATAATAGGATGCATGATATTGTTAGGTTTCTTTTTTTTTTTTTTTTTTGTCAGCATGATATTGTTAGGTTTAATTTGACATTTATATTGTGAAACTAATAATACAAGAGAGATGATAGAAATAAAGGTAGTTTTGTGGGTTAACTTGATTAAAAGGGAAACAATAAATTGAAGAGAGAAGAGGTATTTCGGTAAGTTAACTGGAAAAAAAGGAATGTCTTAGCCAAAATGGGGCTGGATATCCATTGACCATGATGTTATGGATAAAGTTGTAGGAGGTACTATTTATTTGCTCTTCACCCTTAGGATAGTTTGATATCTCTGTCCAACTGTGGATGGTGCAAAAATCCCTAACATTTGATGCTTTTGGATTGATAAGAGCATACAAGTTCCAACTTGATGATGTGTTGGAAGAATACAACCCCATAGTGCATGATGGACTGGTAGCGATGTAGAATGAAGAACTAATCGGCTTTGAGTGATTCACAATGACCACACTTGGTGTGTTTGGGCTATTTGGTTCGTCATAACGATCATTTAAAAACCAATAGTAACCGTTATCCAAGTTAGACCATAACGGCAAGTGACGAGAGAGAGATGAGCATTCACCCTTGTGAATCCTGTCATCAACCAATTTGATTCGACCAGTGGAATAATTGATAGACTGCACATAGTATTTGCCATCATCCAAGTATAGAACAGTGTGATTATCTTCACAAGTCAGTTTGAATCTTGAATCACCACATCTCTTCGAATCGCTCTTTAATTGAAATGGATAACTTATATCGTGGGTGTCACCATAGGATGAAGCAATGCACGACTGCTTACTCAGCTTTGCAGTGCTAGTCAAGGCTCGCAATAGAACAAGAATGAGTGGTGACGCTTGATATGTATCCATGGAGCTGAGAGAATCAATTATGTCTCTATTTGTCTTCTTTTTTTTTTTGGTCGAAAGATAACATATATTAGATTATAAGGTAATACAAGCAGATGCAACAGCGTCCGAAGATAGAATATCCTTGAAAATACATGGAGGGAAAAGAAGCCAGTTTCTAAGTGGGCCTTGATCCCTGTGGGCTTTAGCAGCCCAGTCGGCTGCTAGGTTTGCTTGACGTCGAACGTGTTGAAGAGAGAGGTTAGGGCATTGAGCAAATAAGTCGCTGAGAATCGCGAAGAGATGGTGTTCCGTCCATGGCGGCCGCTGTTGCTGTTGAACGATCTCCACCAACAGTAAGCAGTCAGATTCGATCACTAAGTGTTGAAGATGAAGCCCCTGCTGGATCAGCCGTTGAAGAGCTGATATGAGAGCATAGATCTCGGCTTGGAAGGCCGATTGGGCGGGCACAGATCTGGTAATCACATCGATAAGAACACCTTTGCTATCTCTGTAAATACATGCGATTGATCCTTTCTCCGACCCTAGTCGAAAAGCCCCATCAATATTACATTTTAGGAATCCCTTGTCAGGCGGTTTCCATCTCTGATCTAAACTGACGAGGTTGTTGTTAATCCACTGTTCAGAGGGGTGTAAAAGCTTGAAGATTATGCTTTGGGCAAGGGCGGTGTCCACGGCTTGGAGCGGATCCAGTTGGTGCTGCCGAAAGACTGCATTATTTCGTTGACGCCAGATCTCCCACAGCACACTAGCGATCACTTCGAAATCTAGAGACGCTCGTGGGAGAGAAGCTCGGGTTGCAACCCAGGCATCAAAACGCCGAACTGAGGTAGGTAAAATCGTGACCCTAATTTCTTCATGATTCCATATGTCTTTAGTCCAAGGGCAGAAGAAGAAAAGATGCTCAATCGTTTCTGGAATGTTGTTGTTACATAGTGAACAGTAGGGATTAGGGGAAATATGGTGTTGATAGAGATTCTCTTTTGTAGCAATGGCGTTTTTACAAGCTAACCAAAGAAACACCCGAAGCTTTGGAGCAGTTCGCATATGCCAGATTTTCCTCCATAAGTGGGTAGGGTTGGTATAAGAGGAAGATGCTACATTCATTGGGGTTTGATGTGTCAAAGAGAGATAATGATAACAGCTTTTCACTGTGTAGGTACCTGAAGACGTAGCAGTCCAAACTAATTGATCATGCAAGAGTGAAGGGTTGAGAGGAGTAGTTAGAATTGCTTCACTGACCTGGGCATCAAAGAAGGTGGTAACAAGAGACGTCTTCCATTTGGACTTTGGTAAGTCTATTAGATCAACAACTACCTTAGGTTCTCCCTTCTCTGCTAATCCTCCTATCTGACCAATTGGTAACCAGTTATCTTCTCTTATTCGAATCTGTGATCCATCCCCAACTAACCAACGAAGTTTAGGAGTAATAGCTTCTCGTCCTTTTAACAAACTCTGCCACCCCTAAGAAGGTCGATAGCCTGATTGAGCGGTTTGAAAAGATGAATACCTGAAATATAATCCCTTAAAAAGCTGACTCCAGATAGCATTAGGTTGCTGAAAAAGACGCCAAGCTTGCTTACCAAGCATAGCTTTGTTGAAGTTAATTAAATCTCTGAATCCCATCCCCCCCTGATGCTTTTGAGTGCTTTAATTCTGTCCAATTTTTCCAATGAATTCTAGATTGACTGTTGTGTTTACTCCACCAGAATGCTGATAACTTTCTTTCTATCAATCTGCAGAGCGACAAGGGAAGCTTAAAAATAGACATGGCATACTGAGGTAAGGCCTGAATTACTGATTTCAGTAAGATTTCCTTGCCACTTTTCGATAAGAATTTTTCCTGCCAACCAGCTAATTTAGCATTGACTCTTGCCAGGATCCAGGAGAACATCTCCCGTTTGGAACGACCCCAATCCGAGGGAATGCCCAGGTACTTACCATATTTACTGATAATAGGTATTCTGAGTTCTTGCGCTAAATTGTGTTGTAAGGTAAGAGGGCAGTGTTTGCTGAAGAACAAACTGGATTTGTTCCGATTAATGAGTTGGCCTGTAACGAGACAATATTGGTTTAGGAGATTGGCAAGGTTTTGGCATTCATAAACTGTGGCTTTTAGGAAAAATACTGAATCATCAGCAAAAAACAAGTGAGATAACTTAGGACAGGCTCTATTGAATTGAATCCCCTGTATATGTCCCATATCCACAGCTTGACTGATAGTAGTTGACAGAGCATTGGCAAGTAGAATGAAGATATATGGAGATAGGGGGTCACCTTGGCGAAGCCCTCTAGTAGGCTGAAAGTAAGGGAGTTGTTCCCCATTAAAACGAATACTAAAAGAGACCGTAGTAATGCAAGCCATAACCATAGTAACCCAGCTATCATTAAAGCCCAAATGCTTCAAATAGGCTTCCAAGAAATCCCATTCAACCCTATCGTAAGCCTTCTGCATATCTGTTTTGAGAATAAGGTTGAATCTTTTCTTGCATGTTCGCACTTTAAACTGATGAAGCACTTCTTGCACCACCATGATATTGTCTTGTATCTGCCTGTCACTGATAAATGCTGCCTGTTCTTTTGATATCAAACTAGATAGCCAAGGCTTGAGTCTGTTGGCCAGTATTTTCGAAATGATCTTATAAGCGAAATTGCAAAGACTGATGGGTCGGTACTGTTCAATGTTTTCTGGGTGTTGAACTTTAGGAACTAGGGCAATTATTGTTCTGTTTAGTCTAGGAGGCATACAACCTGTTACGAAGAAATCTTGAACTGTATTAATGATGGTTGTTTTGATGATATTCCAGTGTTGCTGATAGAAGAGGCCATTAAGGCCGTCAGGTCCAGGAGCCTTCGAAGCCCCCAGCTGGAAAGTAGCCTGGTAAATCTCCTCCTCTGTTACCCTACTCATTAAGTGTTGATTCATTTCAGGTGTTACCACTGCTGGACATTGCTCTAAGAATGGACAAAAATCCCGGTAACCCACAGATTGATATAATTGAGAAAAGAAGCCCAGTGTTATAGCTTTGAGCTGTTTTGGTTCTCTGGTCCAAGTATGGTTAGTATCCTTAAGCATAGTAAGTCTATTGCGTTGTCTTCTTTGCATAGTGTAGGCATGAAAGAATTTTGAATTGTGATCTCCCCATTTCAACCACTGAATACGGGAACGCATAGCCCAGAACTGTTCCTTTTGATTCCAGAGTTTTTGAATTTCACTTCTAATAGCAGTGGCTTGCTCCTTATCTCCAGTCTGATAATATGTTCTGTTGATAATTATCTGTAGTTGATATTGCAATTGAGAGATTCGCTGATGGCAATTGCTAAACCGTGCTTTACTCCAGCTAGTTAACCAAGTAGCAACTGCCTGTAATTTAGAGACCAACGAGGTATTACTTTTCTCCCATGCTTGTTTGACTACCTCTTGACATTCCTGATCTTGATTCCAGAAAGCTTCGTAATGAAAGGTCTTTGCTCGCTTGACAGATGGTGGACAAGTGTGCAGCAATATAGGACGATGATCCGAACCGACAGGTGGTAGGGCAAACACTTCTGCAGAAGGGTAAGATATCAGCCATTCCGTGGAACAAAAAACACGATCGAGCTTCTCTTTTACCAGAGCATCCCCTGCTCGATTATTTGACCAGGTAAATTCACATCATTTACTATGCAGTTCTAATAAAGCACAGTCATTTATTACATTCCGAAAGGATGTCATTCGCGAAGTGATGGCTGGTCTCTTGCCCATTTTCTCCCAGGGGGAAAGGAAGTCATTGAAATCACCTACACACAGCCAAGGTAAATGATTTGCAGCATATATGACCCGAATTGTATCCCAAAATTCCTGGCGTATATGATAAGTTGAAGGGGCGTGCAGGCACGTGATATGCATCGAGGCAGCTGTCAAAGGGTCAAGGGCTATGAAATCAACAAAATGATCATCCGATTGTACAATAGTAACTTGAAAGAAATCATTTCAGAACACAGCAAGTCCACCCGAGAAGCCAACTGGGTCCTTCAAAAAAGAGTGAGGGAATTTAAATCTTCGCTGTAAACTATTCACGACTGATTGTGCATTCTTAGTTTCCATTAAAAACACGATATCGGGCTTTTCAGAGGCTAACATCGCCTTTAGTGCTTGAATTGTTAAGGGATTGCCCAACCCCTGACAATTCCAACTCAGGAGTTTCATTTGGAACACGGTGGCTGTTGAGGGCCAGCCGCCAAAGCCCAAGGAGCAGGATTGTCTGCCTCCAACACCGGAGTATCCAGTAGTAGAGTTTCATCAAAATCTGTAGAGGAAGGAAGTCTAATGTCATAGGGTGAGTATCGTTTCGATTTCTTACTTGAGCCCCCAATTGGCATTGGTCGAGGGATTTTGGGTTTCTTCTGTTGAGGAATGTCCAATGGAGGGGGTTGAATGCTCTTCATCTTTGCCTTTGCAGGTACTAAATCAGTAGTGATTGCAGGTGGATTGACAGAATGCAGAGGCTTGGAAGTCCCTTTAGGTAGAACAGGGGTCGAAGCAGGGGCCTCTGATGCAGGAATGGGAGGGAGAGCTGGGATAGCGGGCTGCATTGGAGGTGGAGTTTCAGGTACTGTCTCTTCCATCTGCTCTATAGGTACTGTAGGATGATAAAAAGCATCCCAATAAGGGCTAAACTGTTTAACCTCTGCTCTTAGCCAGGGTCCATAGACCATCGTCTCACGGTCTATTTGTCTTTGGGCAAAGAGAAATTGGTGAAGAATTCTATTTTGTGCGCAGAGAATGCACAACACAAGAAGATTGGAAATAGATGGGATTATCCTCCACTTTGGACACGGCTTGTCCTGTAGAAAAAAGCCCAAGTCAGGCAACCTAACAAATGCACGGAATTCGACAAATTGAAGGAGTCTAGCGCGCTCAAAGGGGCTTGTACCCAGCCGGCCAACGCAAAAATGCAGTCCATCTAGAAAATTAACACCCATTAAAAAATATATATATATTCAAGAGATCATTTTTCCCATTTGATCGTCCTTTCTTCACTATCTCCACTTTCCTTCCACTCTCTCGACATGATTTTTGGGTTGACCCCATCAACAAACAAGTCCGTCCCCCCCCCCCTCCTTCCACCCCAAGAAAAACCAAATCACTGCCTTTTTCATACACAATCTCTCGCATAAGGACCCGTTTGTTCCATAAAAAATGCCTAGTTTAAAAGACATTTTCTTTAAAATAATAAATGGTACCACTTGAAATAATTAACCAATAAAAAATATTTTTATTATTAACAACAAATTCTATCTAAACATCTTCATAAACAATAAAATAAATTTTCGTCTATTAATTTTTATAAGCAATACGAGGGATCATTTTTATAAAAATATTTTTTATATCATTCATTTCTGTGAAACGAACGAAATCTTTTTTTTTTTCTTTTTTTTCCTCCTCCCTTCGCCATCTTCTTTCTTCATTGTAAGAGGCAAGATTGTGATGTCTCAAGTTTGAGCCAATAGCTGAAACCCGACGCCAGCTAAAGTGTTGGAAAATCTTGTATTTAGAAAGTCCAAATTGTTTTGTGGCCGCTCTCTTCAAGTCTGAATTTTTTGGCACTTTGAGTCCTAATTGGCGTTCGACTTTGGACCGTGAGAAATGGGCTTAAAATAGGAAAGCTATTGCTGATTTTGATGCAAAAGATTTTGGAATTCAGATATCGAGCAAAGCAAGATACGTGAGTTTCCTTCCACGAGTTGGAGTCGCTTTTCAGTGTTTCCATGTAGAAGTGAGGTTGATATTTGGTTCCACGCCCCAAATATATATTGTATGAGGGCGCGAACCAGAAGGTATTAGTGATGGCACATCTATTAGTTTGGATTGAATTCTTGGGGAAAATGACACCATAGGTGTCACAACTTTTGTACAACGATCACTTGAGTACCATGACCTATGTACGGTGTTCACTAGAAGATCACAATTTTTTTCCTAATAGTATTATATAACTTTACAATTGATCACTTGAGTGCCATAACTTTTTAATAACATTTATCACAATATCATGTCAAGTTGGATTTTGTGGTGACCTTTCTTTAAGACTAAATTCTTTTGCACTTTTCAGTCCTAAGTGCAATTGGAGTTCGAGCATGAGAAGAGGACTTAAATTAGGAAAGCTCTCTGCTGTTCTTTATACAAAAGATTCTGGACTGCAGATATCAAGCAAAGCAAGACGCTAAGTTTCCTTCTATGAGTTGGAGTCAGTTTTCAAAGTTCCCATGTAGGAGTCAGAGTGATATTTGGGGAGAAGGACACTAGAAATGCTAAAAATTGTGTACGGCACTCACTTTATTGTAAAAAATTTTGCTAGCTCATTTAAGGGTCAAATCGGAGAAGACACAATTACTTAAGTGCCTTTGGTGAGAAATTCCAGTCAGAGAAATTCCAGTCAGAGAAATTACATAGCTTTTATAATAAAAAATTTTAGTTGAGCCAATTTTTTTTTTTTTTTGTTGGCATTAAAGTGATCACTTTTTCCTTGAGATTGGCATTGACGTGATTACTTTTTAACAATAATTGGCACTGAAGTGATCATTTTTTTAACAACGACTAGCACTGAAGTGATTACTTTTTAACCCACTATATGACGTCGTTTAGGGGTCATATACTACAACGAGTCACATAAGATTGAGAAATTAATAAAATATGGTCACATCAAATTTCCAATGACCTAGATCGGAGTTGGCACTTAATTAATCATTAAAAAAAAAAAAGGTGACCCATAAGTGATTCGAAAAAACTTTTGGCACTAAAGTAGTATCGTACACAACTTTTGGCATTTTTAGTATCCATCTCCTGTGATATTTTCCATGTCCCAGATATATAAATATTTATTTTGTCTTGTATGAGGACATGAAGAAGAAAGTATTGGTGGTGGCACATCCATTATTTTGGATTGAATTCCTTGAGAAAAAGGACATCACCAAGTAACACAACTTTTGTATGGCAATCACTTAAATGCCATAACTTTCTTTTTTCAATCACTTGAGTACTACAACTTATACACGGCATTCACTTGAATGCCATAATTTTTTTCCGATCACTTAAGTGTAATATAAATTTATAATCAATCACTTGAGTACTTAACTTTTTAAGAACATTTACCATAAGTGTCATATCAAGTCGGATTTTCGGCATTTGAGTGAACATTTTTAAAAAGTTATGGCACAATGGCTCTTGAATGAATTTTTTTTAGAAGTTATGGTATCCAAGTGGTTAAAAACAAATTATGACATTCAAGTGAGTGACATACAAAAGTTATGGCACTTGCAGTGTTCTTATCCCAAGTTTTTTGAGATTTCCACCTTGGTGACACATAGTCTTCTCATCAATTCTATCTTGGAAAGTGGTTTGAAGCCAATTAAATCTTGCAGTAAGATTTGTGTAATTAATCGTGAGATTGAGAGATCATTTCATGAAAAATGGTGAAGTTAAATATTGTATAAGTTATGGGTGTAATTGAGGACTTGGAAACACTAAACTACGTTTGGTAGTCAGGATAAAATTCATCATTAATAAAATTTATCATATCATACATTTGGTCTTGCTTAAGACGAGATAAAGTTGAATATAAGAGGAATATTGCCTGAATAAAATTATCCCATGGGAGGATAAAAGTAGATAGTTTTTCTAATATTCATAATAGGAAATTTATTTTTCTCAAATAACAAACTTTTTAAATTAATAAAATTAAAATATATTTCAATATGATAATATTTGAATTATAATATAAGAAATTCAAAATGAAAAATAAAAATTTATGTTTTTAATTAAATAGAATTTTTATTTGTATATTCGAATTTAATTCTGTTTTATAATATAAATTCAGTATATAAGTATTTTTATTATATACTTTGGGTATTTTAGTATTTTAGGTATATTAGTATAGTTTCATATCTAATAAAATTTTATTAGAGAATGATCAAAGAGGAAAAAAAAATCAAAAATAACTTAATTAAAAAAAGAGAGGGAAAAAAGCAAATAAAAAATAAAGTAGGCAAGAATATCGGGAGAGATTTTTACTATTTTCGTTTGTGAACTTTTACATTCATTTACATTGATATGCAATTTATACCAAATAATGTATATGATATGGTGTAAATATATCCGACGTTAGTAATGCAATTCACCAAACAGTAAATGAGATATAACAAAATTCATGAATTCCATATCCTATTCTATCCAGTCATATTCTAGTTAGAAAGCCATGCAATTCACCAAACAGTAAATGTACCCTAAGAGCGTTTCAATGACTCGAGTGTGGTTGTAATCTTTATTGTATTACTTGATCTAATGAAATTAATACAACCTTAAAAAATACTATTCAACTAAGGCTCCGTTTGTTTTGCAGAAAATGAAAGTTTTAGAAAAAATTAGATCACTTGTATCACTTGAAATAATTAGTCAATGAAAAATATTTTTATTTTCTACAATAATTTTATGTCTACATATTTTCATGGATGTGAAAACATTTTTCATTTACTCATTTTTGGAGGTGATATAAGAAATCTTTAAAAAAAAAAAAAAAAAAAACATATTTTCCAAATTATTCATTTTCCGAGAAACAAGCCAAGAACACAAAAGATCACTAAATATTCTTTTTTATGCATTATTTGAGATTAAAAATCAGTCAACAATGGCCAACTTAAGAATAGAAGTTTTTCATTTTATAGTATAGAGTAACCTTAGATAGGAAGAACTTACTAAGTTAGGTTAAACAACGAATTGCATTTGTTAGAGAAACGAATTTTTTTTCCTTTGTAACACTTATCAGTTTCATTCGGTTTTATTGATTTCCAAAGTTATAAACCAAAACCAAACCAATAAATTAATAATAAAGAAACCAAAACAAAACCAATTAAACCGACAAACCATACCTGTCGGTTTGATTCGGCTGGATTTATCAATTTTCGCTTTATTTTTTCTTTTAAATGAACAGCCCTACCCGCGCGTAACTCTATTATAAAAAGGGGAAAAAAAGGGGAAAAAAAAAGGAGAAATAAGAAGAAGTGAGAGACGGATAAGTGCTAGCAGATAGAAGGATCCATGTGTTGGTGATGGAGAGATCTATCGATAAGATCCAGTTGTTGGGTGACATTTAGTGGCTCCACTTCTGACCACTAACAAATATTAACTAGATTTTTAGGTACCCTTTTGAATACATATTATATATTTTATATTTTGATGGCTTGAAATCTTAATAATACGTATATCCTTTATTTTTGAATTTTCCTCTTCCATAATTCCTTCCTCCTATTAAACTGCATTTATTACACTACGTTTTCCTAGTTTTTAGATTCGAACATGGCCAACCCGTGTTGCTGTGACAATCAATTTCACCCAAATTATGGGTTTTCGCCTGCAGATCAACGACTCCCAAGATCATGAATCAGATCCAGGAAAAATGGGTCTGCGCATTCCAAGGTTTCATCCCCACGGAGCTACGAGTGCTTGCTATGTTGCCGTGGACTCCAAATTTGTTGAGTTGCAACTACGAGTGCTTTCTAGAATATATTAATCGTTCTAATTCTCTAGTGTAGGACTTTTCTAAGAATCTCCCATTTACGAGTGAACTCAGTGTTATGTATGCTCTCCCTTAATTCAAATGTCTTTCTGTATCAGCATGTCTCAACTTGAATCTCTAATTTGTTTTTTTTTTTTTTTTTTTGTAAAGGTAATGATGTATATAGCTTTGAACCAACATTTACATAAGAGCCGGCGCCACAAAACTTTCGCTCAAAAAGACAAAGGTCTTCAAGAGTGGAAGGGTGCCGGCAACAAAAGAACTCTGCAAAAGCGGCCAAAGCGAGAAATGCCTAACAAACGGCTAAAAGCTAACAAGGAAAGCACAGGCCACGCAGGGCGAAGGAGACCAACCTCACAAAACAACCAGCAATAAAACAAGAAAAACTAAAAGAAAGACACCAAGGAGGCAGTGCCGCCAAAACTAAACCACCGTATCCCATCCAAGGTGTACCACTAACCGTGCCGAAGGTGGAAACCACACGTTTACTGCAAGGAGGCTATGGAACCGCTGGGGAGGAAGAGAAAATGGATGGATCCAACCCCCAATTCCGCTGGAGTCTTCTATTTCTTAGGTTATCTTCTACATTCCTGAAGGTTAAGGCTTTATCCTTCACCACTTTAATAAGATATTTCTTGACCGCCGCTACAGCAACAGGATGACCTCTGACGAGAATGTTGTTCCTGTACTTCCAGATAAGGTGGCATATAGCTCCAAAAGAAAAACGTCCAATGGAGTGATAAAAGTCCTTACCAGAGAGAAATTTCTTCACCCATTGAAGGTTTTCCGACCACATCTTGTTCCGCCATGGGAGATTGCATTTAGCCGCCCAAAAGAAAGCCATGCTTGAAGTGATGCAGCATCCAAAGAAAAGGTGGTCTATGGAATCTGGTGTCAACTTACAAAAGGCACATACCTCCCTTCCAATTCTACCATAAGACATGAGAAGGACTTGGGTAGGGAGCTGATGATAAGCCAGAGATTAAATTGATATCTCGGTGTGATTTCCTTGTCCCAAATAAATGATGCCCAATTAACGCTATCCTTCCTCCTTCTGATGATATGCCAAGCTAAGGATACCGAGAAGAGGCCAGAAGGATTGTCAGTCCAGAGAAAGCGATCCGGAACTCCAAAGAGAATCGGAAGGGGGTGGTTCCAAGATTCAATCACCGTCTTGAACACCATACCCGTCGATGAAAAAAGGTCAGCCACCGTGGCACACCTAGATAGACCAGAATCCGAAATAATCGAGTCAGAGCATATAAGGTTTAAAGGGCCTCTTTGATGCCAATTATCAAACCAAAGGGAAATAGACCGACCATCTCCAATCCTCCATCGGAAAGACAGTCGAAACTCGGATCTAAGGTAGAGAATTCTCTTCCAAGCCCAAGAGCAACATGCGGGCACCCCAACAACCCAAAAACTCTCCCTTTTGAGGAAGGTTGAGTGGATCCACTTGCACCATAAGGATTCCTTATCCGTAAACAAGATCCAAATGTGCTTAAGCATCGCAGCCTTGTTGCAATCTTGAAGTCTTCAAATCCCAAGGCCTCCTTCCTTCTTGGGCAGGCACACATCATCCCAGGATACTTTGGCACCCCATTTTCCAAGGCTAGGGCCTTTCCAAAGGAACTGTCTGAGTATCTGTTCAATGCACTCTAAGACTGCAACAGGAATAATAAAGACACTTGCCCAATAAGCTTGGATTGCATGGAGGACTGACCTTATAAGCTGAACTCTGCCAGTAAAGGAGAGGAAACACTGCGTCCAAGATTGGACTCTGGCTGTGATGCGATCAACTAGAGATACGCAGTTCACCTTGCCGAGCCTCAAGGATATGATAGGAACTCGCAGATAGCGCACCGGCAATTTCCCTTCGACAAAACCAAGGGCATTCTGAATCTGATTCCGCAACTCCTCCGAGCCACCTACCAGGAGTATCTCGCTTTTGTTGTTGTTTGGCTTCAATACACTCCATGTGGAGAATGTATCCAAACCGTCTTTTTAGAATAGAGACTGACGCCAAATCTGCTCAGCAGAAGAGAAATACATCATCTATAAAGAAAATATGAGATACTCTTGTGGTCTTGCACCTCCAACAGATTGAAATCCAGGTTGTGCCACACACGCACTGAGGATCCCTGAGAAAACTTCCATAACCAAGGTAAAGAGATAAGGGGACACGGGATCTCCTTGGCGAAGGCCCCGTCCACTTGGGAAAAATCCATGTAGTTCTCCATTCAATGAGATAGAGAACCTAGGAGTGCGCACACATACCATGATAAGTCGGATGAGATGGTCTGGGAAGCGAAAGGCAGTCATCACCAATTCCAGAAAGTCCCAGTCTACCGTATCATAGGCCTTTTGAAAATCAACTTTGATGGCACATTTAGGAGTGTACGGCTCTAGATGGAAGCCAGCGAATAGCTCTTGAGCTAGAAGAATATTATCTCTGATGCAGTGACCTTTGACAAAGGCATTCTGAGAAGGGCTAATAGTGTCATGAAGCACTGCAGCGACCTGATTGGCTAAGACCTTAGTAATGCATTTATAAATAGTGTTGCAACAAGCAATAGGCCTATAGTCATTAATCGACGTCGCGTTAGGCACCTTAGGAATTAGCACAAGAATGGTTGTATTGATTTCCCTTAAAAGCCTCTTTGTGATGAAGAAATCTTTCACTGTCTCAATAACCGAAGGCCTTACCAACTCCCAGTTGCTCTTGAAAAATTCTACACCGAACCCATCCGGCCCAGGAGCCTTCCCCCGAGCTAGGGAGAACAAGGTATCTTGGATTTCTCTATCTGAGACGGGCCGTGAAAGAAGATCAATCTAATCCTCAGTGAGAGGACGTCGAATAGCTTGCTGCAAGTCAATCAAAGTCGGTATGGCCGAGAGAGTGCGCGGAGCAAAAAACTCCTGGAAGTGAGATACGAATGTATCTTGAACGTGCCTCAGATCAGTGACCAAGTTACCATTTCTGTCAAGAACTGATAAAATCTTGATCTTCAACTGTCTTGAAGTAATAGAATGGTGAAAGTACTTAGTATTCCTATCACCATTCTCTAGCCATATGATTCTGGATTTTTGTCTATAGAAGGACTCCTCTTGGCTCCTCAACTCCACAAAGCTCTTCCGATGATTCTTCTCTACATTCGCCAAAAGTTCATTGGTTGGATCCTGCTGCAGGTCAAGCTAAGCTAGCCTAAGAGCATTCCTGGATACAGCCACCCTCTGGAAAATGCCAGAGAAAGAATCTCTATTCAACTGTTTGAGCCTACTCTTCAGAGCCTTTAATTTACTGACTAGCCTGTACATAGGGACACCTTCTACCGGGGCTTCCCATACCTGAGCTACAATATCATAAAAGGACTGATGCTCCATCCAAAAGTCGAAGAACTTGAATGGTTTCTTGCGAATAACCGGTTGAGTGATCTTTACCACCATAAGGGAATGGTCTGAAATACCAGGAGGTAGGAACGACGCTTTCGAGTAGGAGAAATGCAGGCTTTATAAGGCATTCACTAACACCCGGTCAATTTTTTTGGCCTTGCGATTTACCCCGGATGATGTGGACCAAGTAAACCGAAGTCCAACATATCTCAAGTCCTCTAGTTCCGCTTGTAGCAAGCACTGATTGAATTCATCAAAGGCAGGTGGCCAGGCGGATGACCCTCCAATTCTATCAGACGGATCTCTGATGGCATTGAAATCCCCAGCCACTATCCAAGGCATATCTTGGACGCAAGAACTCATCCTTATCATCTCCGCCCATAAAGGCCTCCTAGCAGCAAATGAGTGTCCAGCATATATTACCGAAGTACAACAACAAAGTCCCGACATAAGAATCTTCACCCTACCATGAATAGCCTGATCGTTGGATGAGATAACTTCAAAATTAACCAGTAAAGGGTCCCAACCAACCCAAATCCTGCCTACCGGGGAAGAGTCATAGTTGGCAATCCATTTCCATCTCGATAACAAGCCAAAAGACAAGGAAGGAAAAAGATACTCTGGAACTTTAGTCTCCAACAAACCGATCATACATAGGCCATTAGAATGAGCTAGGTTCCGAACCTCAGCTCTCCTCAAAGGATTCATAATACCTTTAATATTCCAGAATCCGAATAACATAAATAACTAATATATACATACTACTCAAGAAGAGGAAGGGAGGCAAGGCCTACCTCTGCTTTTGCGGTTTTCGGCGTGGCGTGGCCCTAGGGTTCGCCGGAGGGCCTAGATCCGAAGTTAACGCAAACAACCTATCCTAGATGGTCTCCACCTTCGTCGTAGCTCGAGGAATCGGGAAGGACGAACCATGAGAAGAAATGTCATCTTCATCCGAAGAACTATAAGTGGCCGCAACCTCCGACTCCACCCCATGATCTATGCTCGAGGATGGGCCATGGTTCGGTTGAGATTCAGCAGTGAGCGATAGAACTACTTTGGGGGGGGGCACTTGATCCTCTTTGCACTTTTCGAGAATGTCTGGGTATCCCCGCTTCAACAAGAGGTGCTTTGAGCGGACAGGAGAGCACCTCAGCTACCTCAGATGGACGAGATGATTCTCCCATCTTGGCTAATCGGTTCTTCTTCTTCCTATCTCTGGCCTACTTCTAAGGCTATTCCAAAGCACCCTGGGAATCATTCATCACCAGCTCTGAACCGCCTACCACCGGTGGAACCAAGGGAGCAAAATCATTCACGGCCTGGGGCTACGGAGGAACGCTCAAGGCCTGATGCGAAGCTGGATCAATGAGATCCTTTGGCGAAACAGGAGCCAATCCCTCATCTGCCGAATCAAGAATGGCGGGCTGATGGTGATCCGTCGCACCAACCACTTGCGGAGCCAGAGCAGTCTGAGTATCGGGCATGGCCATAGGCTACCTTGGAGTGGGGGCGGGCACAGCCAAAGGCTGCGACAGAGTGGCCGCATGACCAGCGGGCTGCCTCGTATTGGTATTGGTCCAGCAGGGTTGTTCACTCAAGGAGGTGCTCTACAGTTATGGCCAAATGTTCCACAATCCAAGCATTCGGCCGGCAACCATTCATATTCAATGCTTATTGACCTTGAGACCCCTTTCAAAACCACCTCCGCAGTCCTACATCTTGGCTGGTTCAACTTAATCTCCACACAAATTCTCGTAAACGAAACTATCTCTACTTGGGCCGTTCGTTGATCCACATAAAGCGGCTTCCCCACGACACTCGCAATTGCACTCATCACCGGCACAGTCCAACAATCAAGCGGTAGGTTTCTCAAGCGAATCCAAACCGAGATGGAGGACTGGTTTTCCTTCTTGAGGTCCATGAGGGGCTGCCATTGGGGAAGGATGAGGGGAACTCTAGCCACCGTAGTCGGTCCATCCTCAAGAATCTTCCTCCTAAAGATTGGGTCTGGAATGTTGAGAAAGAATAAGCCCTGATCATTTGCAATGATCTCCTCTAGCTTGGAGCCCCAAGCATTCTTCAGCGATTGTTCCAAAAGGTTGAATGGGAGTTTTCTCCTCCCAACCAAGTAGACTACTAAGCATTGATGCCACTTCGGGTCAACAGCATCGAGAGCTTCATCCGGCAAATTGACCACAGCCTTCCCATCTACAAACGTTGGAGGAATGTAGGATAAATCGGATCCCTTCACTACGAGCCTAGCCACATTTGCCCAGGAATGTGCTGGAGCATTCTGATGGCCAGTTGGACGATGTATGGGACGTTTAGAAGCAAACCACATTCTACTCTGGCCCCTGGACTGGTGTGGGCGAGCTTCTGGTTCGTGCAGGGCTTGCTACTTGTTTTTCATTTTTGGAGGGCCGGAAGAGGATGCCCCAGCGATGGTATGCAGTTTCGACAGTGAGCCAATGCCAGAGGAGGGGTTGGGATGTCCTCTTGAGGTAGCAACCATAGGCCGTCCTTCACCAGCATCGTTTCCATCCCCCACAGCAATTGCAGACATTTTCACAAACACCTTGTCTGCACCTTACTCACAGCAAACGAAAACACCATTGAGGGGAGAGGACTTACCTGGAATAACTTCAGCAACACCCCTAGGCCTAGTAAAAGACCAATTTTGCACAGTAGAACCAGCAAAAAACCAGAAGAAATCGATTCCAGAAGCTTGCAGCAGCAGTTCGTAGAAACAGTTCGCAGAAGCAGGTGGAAACGATGAAATCTGAAGATGTAGGCCATGGAAGGAGACGCCGTTTGGAGGGCCAGATAAGGAGGCCTATACGACTTCCCTATCCAAAAATGGGGCCAATCCACCGACTAGAACTACCGTAACCCACAACAGCCTTAGCGAACAGACTAGGCGTGCGACTTCTGGAAAAGAGCAGATCTCGAAATGTAGGGCATCCCAACACAAATCCTTAAATGGGGAGTTAGATGATAGTGAGAGGAGTCTATCCTCCAAAAATCATGCCATTTCGACGGCAAGAACTCATTGGGAAAGAAGAAAACCAGTCGGACTCCAGTGCAGAAACTAGAAAACGAACCAGAGCTAGGGTTCCGAATATCTTTTGATAGAGAGCAGCTCTTCCAGATCCCTTCGGTGGAGATGTGGAGGGTGAGAGGGATCTTCCCTCCAAAAATCAGCCGAATCCGATGGCTAGATCTTTGGGAATCAACATCTCTACCAGCTGGTGAACAGTAACTCGGAAACTAGTAGAGAGAAAACTCGTTGGTTCACACATTGTTTGATCCTTGCCTTATCATCATTCTTCATGAAAGTGTTGCTATAAAGAAGAAAACCAATCGGACTCCAATGCAGAAACCAACTACCTCGCCTACCTTCATTTTGGTCAACAACAATAACGCCTACCTTCATTCCAAGTCTCTTTCTCTAGGACAAACCATGAAGGCTTACTAGAAATCATGTTGGTCAAAAGAATTATTCCTTAAAATATTTACTAGATGCTAATACACAATGGGAGTAGATCATCAATAAATTATTGGTTTGATACTATTTGTTAGGAGCGCACTGTAAGACAAATTGAGCGATTCTAATTATGCATTGGAGAACAAAATTCAAGCATCAATTAGAAACACATATAGAAAACAGGACATAAAATAAATCTAACCCCTAGCCATTGTTCAAATTTGCGTATGAAAATATGTGGAGATTTGACTACAATACAATGGCAATTATAGGGCAATCCACTAGTCTAATCCCCTCGCATACTGATGGTGTATTTTTCAAAGAGAAGGTTTGGTTTAGATCTTGTCATGTCCTTATGAAAATGATCGATCATCTTTTATAAACTACCTCGAGGCAGTTTCCAAGGGCAGTTGTCATCGAAAAGGTATGAACGTGGGAAACCATATGGTGGAATAACAATCACTCAAAAGAGAAAATGTGGGTCAATATCAAGGGTAAGTTTTTATTTTAAAATCCATATCCTTAAAAAATGTCTAGTCACAATATAGATAACACGTGCAACGTAAATCAAATATCTTCATCCAAGGAGATAACTAAGAGGGAGCCTAAAGTTAGAGCCCATCAACAGATTTAATTAAATTCACATTTACTCAAATGTAAGTACTTTTTTGAAAAGCCTAGGCAACGTGAGGACCAGAGAAGGTAGATATTTGTTCCTCATATGACGACACAAGGACACTAGGAGTGTCAAAACTTGGCACAAATGGATACTTAAGTGTCAAAACTTACGAAAGTGACATTTAAGTGTCAAAATCAGAGCAAAATGAATTAATTAAGTGCTAACGGCGAAAAAATCCGACCAAAACACTGACGTGACAATTTTCTAACGAATTTAGTGCAAAACATCATTTTACACGCTGATATGGCTAAATAGTGCCAAAATGACATCATTTTGATACTAACGTGATAAATAAATAACATAATAATTCATTAAATTTAAAACAAATAAATAATAATTTAAATAAATATTAAGAAGAGAGAGAGAGAGAGAGAGAGAGAGAGAGAAGGAGGAGGAGGAGGGACGCAACCAGTGGCTAAGGGCTCAGCCTTCACCACCGCCACCTCCTCTCCACCATCGGAAAGGTGGGGGAGGGTCGACCGGGGCCACCGAGCCTTGGCCGGGGGCCGGCAACCCCAGCCAACCAGTGGCAAGGGCCTACGTGCCCTTGCCCAGATCTGGGGCGAGGGTCACGGGCCTCCCCCAGATCCGATGAGGGTCGCCGACCCTCGTGACCCTTCCCCACCTTTCCAGTGATGGCGGCAAGGGTTGAGCCCTCAGCCGCTGGTTGCCTCCCTCCTCCTCATCCTCCTCCTCCTTTTTCTCTCTTTTTTTTTAATATTTATTTTTTAAAATTTAAATTAAATTTTTTTATTAAAATTCAAATTATATCAAAACAACGTTGTTTTTGTATGTTTTACTGAGTCAGCCTTCCGGTGAGCCACGTAAATGAGAAAATTAATAAAAAAAATTGCCACGAGAATTTCCGACGGGGTTTGCCGGATGTGGCACTCAAGTGTCCCATTTTTCATAGAAGTGGCACTTAAGTGCCACTTTTGTGAGTTTTGGCATTTGGAGTGTTATGTTCTCCTCATATGACACATGCATTTCCCGTTTCAATGAAATTCTCACTAGAATTTGAGTTCTCCTTTTTTCCCTTGGTAACATATGCATTCAACATCGTGCACCAAAAAATCTCATTGTTGCTATATGATCGGAATGTTTTGTTAATTTTTTGTTTGTGGAACCTTCAAATCGAATTTATGAATAAACAAGACGAATGGCTTTGTTCCCATTAAAAGAATGACTACTGTGCGTTCTTGATTTGCCTAAGATACAATCAATTTTTTTTTTTTCAAGAAATCCAAGTAAATCCTAAAAATTATTAAATTGGTGTAATTGATGACTGTCGTTAGCTCCATCACATTCAGCTTATGGATTATGCTCTCATGACATTTTGTTATGTTTAGGAACACATGGGTACAACACAAAAAAAATGTTGCTATCATGAAAAATTCCAAATTGGTATATCTTTGATAAATTTACCCTTTGTTAGTTTCTATTACATTTTACCGTTAGATTGCTGAGTTGAATGACACATAGCAGTTAATGGACTAGGTAGCTCCAACACTAATATGCGATTCGCGACATGACACGATACGACACAACATGCCAACGCTTGTTTCTCAAAAAATAAAGAATCCCGACATATTGGGATACATTGTATATTAAATATATTTGTATATATATGATAAATTATCATTTTAATGATTATTTTCATCAAATTAATTTGATTCAAATTCACAAATAAATAAATTTACACTAAAAACATCAATTCACCATTTGTTAATATCATTCATTATTTCATTTTGACAAATTCAACTCTATTTCAATAATTCATAAAACTTGGCGGGAAAAAAAATAAGTAATCCACATTCCGGACTCACGTGTCAGAGCGTGTCGGAAGAAAAGAGAAAAAAAAAAACTTAGGGGTGAATTGTGTGTCACAGGAAATAAAAATTAGAAGATAAGAGAAAACTAGATTTTTCTTCTTTCCCCATATATTATATTATTTTATTTTTTTACATATTTACACTTTGACCTTTCATTTATTGAAATTTTTTAAAATTCACCCCATATGTGTCGAAATTACGAGTCGAAATTTCGAACTCGCATGCTTTATTATTATTATTATTATTTAAATGAACAGCCCCACCCGCGCGTAACTCTATTATAAAAAGGGAAAAAAAGGAAAGAAAAAAGAAAAGGAGAAAAATGAAGAAGCGGGAGACGGATAAGTGCTAGCAGATAGAAGGATCCATGTGTTTGTGATGGAGAGATCTGTCGATAAGATCCAGTTGTTGGGTGAAATCTTAACAAAAATTAACTAGACTTTTAGGTACCCTTTTGAATACATATTATATATTTTATATTTTGATGGCTTGAAATCTTAATAATACGTATATCCTTTATTTTTGAATTTTCCTCTTCCATAATTCCTTCCTCCTATTAAACTGCATTTATTACACTACGTTTTCCTAGTTTTTAGATTAGAACATGGCCAACCTGTGTTGCTGTGACAATCAATTTCACCCAAATTATGGTTTTGTGCCTGCAGATTAACGACTCCCAAGATCATGAGTCAGATCCAGGAAAAATGGGTTTGCGCATTCCAAGGTTTCATTCCCACGGAGCTACGAGTGCTTGCTATGTTGCCGGGGACTCCAGATTTGTTGAGGTACAACTACGAGTGCTTTCTAGAATATATTAATCATTCTAATTCTATAGTGTAGGACTTTTCTAAGAATCTCCCATTTACGGGTGAACTCAGTGTTACATATGCTCTCCCTGAATTCAGATGTCTTTCTGTATCAGCATGTCTCAACTTGAATCTCTAGTTTGTTGTCGTGTGAATACCACCACAACAACAACAATAACGCCTACGTTCATTCCAAGTCTCTTTCTCTAGGACGAACCATGAAGGCTTACGGGAAATCATGTTGGTCAAAAGAATTCTTCCTTAAAATATTTACTAGATGCTAATACACAATGGGAGTAGATTATCAATAAATTATTGGTTTTGATACTATTTGTTAGGAGCGCACTGTAAGACAAATTGAGCAATTCTAATTATGCCTTGGAGAACAAAATTCAAGCATCAATTAGTAACACATATAGAAAACAGGACATAAAATAAATCTAACCCTTAGCCATTGTTCGAATTTGTGTATGAAAATCTGTGGAGATTCAGCTACAATACAACGGCAATTATAGGGCAATCTACTAGTCTAATCCCCTTGCATATTAAAGAGATGGTTTGGTTTAGATCTTGTCATGCCCTTATGAAAATGATCGATCATTTTTTATAAACTGCCTCAAGGCAGTTTCCAAGGGTAGTTGTCATCGAAAAGGTATGAACGTGGGAAACCATATGGTGGAATAACGGTCACTCAAACGAGAAAATGTGGGTCAATATCAAGGGTAAGTTTTTATTTTAAAATCCATATCCTTAAAAAATGTCCGGTCACACTATAGATAACACGTGCAACATAAATCAAATATTTTCATCCGAGGAGAAAACTAAGAGGGAGCCTAAAGTTAGAGCCCATCAACAAATCCAATTAAATTCACATTTACTCAAAAGTTTAAGACAACAAAAGATGAAACAATTAAGATATGTTAATCCTTCCATATCATATCAATTCTTTAATGAAGGACTTTTCAAATACAAACTTCACATGCATCGTAATATTCAAATGCTTATTATAAATGTAAGTACTTCTTTTTCGAAAAGCCTAGGCAACGTGAGGACCGGAGAAGGTAGATATTTGTATCTCATATGACACATGCATTTCCCGTTTCAGTGAAATTCTCACTAGAATTTGAGTTCTCCTTTTTCCCTTGGTAACATATGCATTCAACATCGTGCACCAAAAAAATCTCACTGTTGCTCTATGATCGGAATGTTTTGTTAATTTTTTGTTTGTGGAACCTTTAAATCGAATTTATGAATAAACAAGACGAATGGCTTTGTTCCCATTAAAAGAATGACTACTGTGCGTTCTTGATTTGCTTAAGATACAATCAATTTTTATTTTTTATTTTTCAAGAAATCCAAGTAAATCCTAAAAATTATTAAATTGGTGTAATTGATGACTTTCGTTAGCTCTATCACATTCAGCTAATGGATTATGCTCTCATGACATTTTGTTATGTTTAGGAACACATGTGTACAACATAAAAAATAATAATAATAATAATAATAATAATAATAATGTTGCTACCACGAAAAACTCCAAATTGGTATATCTGTGATAAATTTATCATCTATTAGTTTTTATTACATTTTACTGTTAGATTGCTGAGTTGGATGACACGTAACAATTGACGGACTAGGTATCTAACATCAATACGCAATACGCGACACGACATGATGCAACATGCTAACACATTATTTCTCAAAAAATAGAGAATCCCGACACATTGGGATATGTTGTATATTAAATATATTTTATATATGTGATAAATTATCATTTTAATGATTATTTTAATCAAATTAATTTGATTCAAATTCACAAATAAATAAAAAATAATAAAAGAGTCTAGAATAAATTTACACTAAAAACATCAATTCACCATTTGTTAATATCATTCATTATTTCATTTTCACAAATTCAACTCTATTTCAATAATCCATAAAACTTGGCAGGAAAAAAAAGAGTAATCCACATTCTAGACTCACATGTCAGGGAAGAGAAGAGAAAAAAAAACTTAGGGATGAATTATGTGTCACAGGAAATAAAAATTAGAAGATAAGAAAAAAAATAAGTTTTTCTTCTTTCCCCATTTATTATTTTATTTTATTTTTTACATATTTACACTTTGACATTTCATTTATTGAATTTTTTTTAAATTCACCCCATAAGTGTCGGAATTACGAGTCGGAATTTCGAACTCGCATGTTGGAATTCTAGACTTGAGTATTAGGAGAATTAACCAGTTGTCAGATTTTTCAACACTCGTTAACCAAAAATCAGAGAGTGCTAGAGAGTATCAGACATGTATCAGAGTATCCAACATGATACGAAAGCTCTCGAAGAGTGTCGGTACTTCTTAGTTAACAAGTTTATCAATTTGGAGATTTACCGTCTGTTTATTATACCAATAATTAATCCAAATTAATGGAAACTAACAGAGGAAAATTTGTGACAAATAGACTAGTTTGAGGTTCTTTGTGGTCAAAAAATTAGTTTGAGGGTAAATTTGTCATATATGTACTAGTTTTGGATTTTTTGGGGTCAAAAAATTAATTTGAGAGTTTTTCATGGTAGTAACTAAAAAAGCCAAAAATTATCAGAAAAAAAAAAAGAAGAAATACAGAAAATGGCAACAAAAGGCCAAAAAAAGGAAAAGAAAAAAGCAGGGAAAAAAAAAAGAGAGAGGGAACCTGAGAGATATGATCCGTTAGCGTTGAAGGGGTGCAACCGAGGCCCCAACGAAGACTCACCCTACAACAGGCCAGGGCTGTTAGTCATCACCGTGAGCTGGCGATGGCCTCCCTCACCCAGAGCGAGGGTTCGCTCTCGGGCATGTTGCTTCCACACCATTTTTCAAGCCGATTACATCGGTCGTATACCATTGACGGGTTCACAAGCCGGTTATGTTAGCGTCTCTTATAGCCACCCTCCCAGGCTCGCTTTCCAATTCCAAGTATCATGGGAACCCCCCTCGCTGATGGAATTGAAGAACTTTCGAATCTAAAGGCTAATTACGGGCGTCCGTGAAGAGATGGTTCCTCCCAATGCAATTCTCTTTCCTTTGTCGTCCATCTACTCGTTGGAAGATGTATACTGGGGCCGAGGCTACTTGTCCTGTTGAGTGTTTGGGGAGGAAGAGTTTCTACAGAAATGTCCGGAGACCCAAAAAATAGTCATGGCGGTGGATAATTGACAGATAGCTTTCACGTTAACTAGGAAGGAAACTTCTCTAAAATTCAACCTCCCTCTAAATTTGACGTTTGTGGATATAGAATTTCCTCGTATCAGTTTTACGATCATAGAAATGAATCAACTTGGATGTTGAGTCAAAACCATTTTGGGTGAGCCACCCATTGCAATTTATTCGAAGACCAATAGTGTCATCGATGTCATGCTGTTTAATATGAAGAACGATTCTCTAATCAATCTCAATGTCATCTTCACATTGGGATGCAGAAGAAATTAGCAGAACGGTTGATAGAGTTTTCAGTTCAATCTCGGATTCACCATCCTAGCAAGGTGGCACATGATCTCTAGAGTATAGAAGCGGCTTGGGAAGCATTCTTACCTTACCAATTTGTCCTTCAAGCATTTCCAACACTTTATTCGTTGAAGTCCACCCTTTTCGTGATTCAATTGGTCATAAACCCATAAAGAGAAATAAATTTGACCTTACTGACTTTGCGTTTACATATAGATTCTTCCTTTAACCTACTATTTACATTAGCAGCATACAAAAGGCATTAGTTGTGGCACATCAATTATTTTACATTGAATTCTTTGAGATTTTCCCGGGGGCACACAGGCTAATAGCCTCTCAAGTCCACCAATTCATAACTTATAATGCAAACTTTTAACCTGCAAGCATTTACATTTAAGAGTTGCTACTAATCAGTTCGTAATGAGTTAATTAAAAATCCAAGTAAAGTATTAGAAGAAATATTAGTAGAATCGGAACTTAATTTCACTAATTAATTAATTAATGCTTTTTCAAGTATCTAATTTTGTTTAAATCTTGAGTTTTGATCTTTTTTAAAGGGTTTTCATGCATTTTCAAGAGAATATACTCAAAAAACCATTTTTAGGCCTTTTGCTAATTTTTAGAAACAAAATATATATTTTTTTTGTGATTTTTTTGTTTTTTCAAATTTAACATTAAAATAATTATATTATATTATATTTTAAAAACGGATCCGGGTCGGGTCTCTATATCCGATCCGTACCGAAGCCAACGCAGATCCGCCGGCCACGGTCTCAATGCGTGGGCCCTCAATCAGACTGGGCTCGGTACATTGAGCCCAATCCGGCCTGACAACGACAAAAAATCAAAAGAAAGACGAAGCGGCCCAACCCGAGAAACAAGCCTAAGTTCCTCTTAACACAAATCAAGCCCAAGCCTACTAAAAAATGACCTCAAGTCTGCCACAAAAATGAACCGAAAATGTTTGCTGATTCGTGCCCTACGTGAAACCCAAGTTTGGTTTTAAAAAAAAAAAAAAAAAACCCTAGCATCAGTACCAGCCGAGTCTAGCCATCACATGGCTACCGTGCGTGGCTGCGGCCACCACCACCTTTCCTCCTTGCCGGCCTAGGATCGGTCTCTTGCGGTAACACAATGCAAACAAAAAAAAAAAAAAAAAAAAAATGACCAAACTAGAACATAGAAAGCGAGGGACTGCAACGGGGATCTATCAAAACGCATTTGACAAACCACGAACGCCGAAAGTGGACGAAGGACTAAGAACGAGCGCACACATTTCAGTCAGACATTTTGTCGAACGTACGGAGAGCGCCAGCTAAGAGGCGGTCATAAGCCCGCTCGAGACTCAGGCTCTTGCCGAAATCAACGTACAATGAATGAGAGAGGCCCGACTTCAGTCAGCAAGTCTCGGTCGTAAACGAAGGACACGAACGTGCATCTGGCTTAAGCATTCCAGCGAGCCCATGGCGTGCATCGGCGGAGGAACGAACAGAAGCTCAACCGGGACATTGGGCGATGACCGAGGCCGACGGCAAAGGATAAACAGGGAACCTAACAGCAACAAAGCATAACATAGTGAGGCCGGAACTCGCACAAATCGGACAACGGTAGCCCGATCAGGCGAGCCCGAAACAGGGCACAAAAACAGAGCGCTTTCGCGCGTTCGGGCCAAGGGGTGTCCTACCCGGATCGGCGACGGCGACCAAAGGACAAGCCCGAGACGAGTCGGGATATGGCGGGCCGTCCTCGTGTCGTCGTGCCAGGATCCTCGGGAAAGGCGGACTTACGCCAAGGTAAAAATCGGGGTCCCACCAGAGGCTTGGCGCCGGAAGAAACGGGAGCCGCGAAATTGGGGACACCCGCCCGGGAGCCGTCGCTCCCATACTCTTCCCATACTCTTTCTATCGTCTCGGTCTCACTCTCTCAGATCTCGCTCTCGTCGATCTCCCTCGCCCAAACTCTCGGTCTCCCCACCTTTTTTTCCTCTTACCCGATCGCCCTATTTATAAGTCGAAAGGCCGGTCGGCGGAGGCGCTTCGGCCGCCGGTCCTCGGCCCCGCTCCTCTTGGCCGAATCGGGGTCACATCGCCCGTCACATCCATCGCCGTCCGCCTGCTCCGCGCTGCTCATCTGCTCTGTGGTGTCCTTGTTGGCGTCAGCAAGGGTAGGAAGATTAAAGAGGAGACGGTCGGGCCGGGCCGGGCCAGGCCGGGCCGGGGGATAAATGAAATATGGGCCCCGGCTCGGCGAAGGGAAGAGGAAAGAGGCCCCCGGGCCTTTTCGCTTTTCTTTTTCTTTGTTTTTAAAAAAATATTAAAATAATAATAAATTTTTAAAAAATTATATTTTTCCAAAATTCAGTAAAATAAGGGAAATGAAATAAATAAAATAAAACTTAGTCGATACAAAAAAATTAATATCTACTTGATATGGTATTTAATGAAAATTCTTTTGCAAGTCACTAAAGTTTACGTTTAGAATTTATGTTTTAACAGGGTGCCACCATCTCTAGCACGTGGGTGAAAGCCAATTAAATCTTGTGAGAGATTTGTATAATTCATTGTGAGATTGAGAGATTATTTTGTGAGAAATTATGGAGCTAAACACTAAATGAGTTATTAGGTACAATTAGTGGTTGGAAAACACCAAGAGTATTCAAGACTTAAGTATGATTGTGATCTCTATTGTATCGCTTAATCTATAATAAAATTCTTTATTGCTCTTCTTGTGGACGTAGGTTACCTGACCGAACCACGTAAATCTATTATTAAATTAATTTTCTTATTCAACCTATTTTATTGTTTAATTGATTGCTTGGCGAAACAACTATCATAGGAAAGCTTATCTCTATTTTTGAGAAAAAAAGGTCAATAATGAAAACTATTTTGCTGCAAAACTTCTTCTCTATCTTCTTTGAATGTGTTTATTCAATTACAACACTTAATCACTTGATGTGTACTTTGTAGTTGCTAAACTAGGTCACAAACTTCAGAAGTAACTCAACTTTTTACATGATCAAAACATTTCATGAAATAAATAATCACTATAAGAGAAACATTTTAAGAGGCAATAATATATTGACAAGGTCACGACTTAGTTGCTTAACTGTAGATTGTTAAAATAGTTTGTTATCATGAAAAAAGATGATCATTGGGTGTGAAAATAAATGATTGTTGACATAAAGGGAAGTGATGGTTGATCATGAAAAATGATTATATTTGATCACAGAAAGTGGTGATGGTGAGGATAAGATACCTATTCCCAAAGGGTTGTTGTTGATTGGTTGTTTGTAAATAGCACTAAACCATATTATTCATCACAATGTTCAAAAAAATTTTTTGTAACTCTCTTCTTCTCTTTTCACATGCTACTTTGATAACACATTTTGGTTATGTTAGGTCATCTGGATTTCTAATCACGATAGAACTAAATAAGATATGATATGAAATTCAGGGTTTTTGCTATTCATATACATTGTTTGGTGATTGCAGTAATAAAATTGAATATATTCATAACACATCATGTATATTGTTTGATATAAACGGAATATGAGTATAAATGAAGTAAAAATTCACAAACGAAAATGATAAAAATCTTTTGCAATAAAATTCCAAGAGAGAAATTGAGTATTTGTTGTTGAACTCCTGTCTCTAGAGCTTTAGTATACATCATGAAGGTATATTTGTTTAAAACACAACTATAATAATAGTGAGGGTAAATAATACCTTAAGGATAGTAATCATCATTACACATCAAAGCATTAGAGCATTATAAACTACTGCTCTATCTTTGCCAGCAATCAAATTTCTCCAACAATCTTAAGGTAATATTATTTTCATGAAGATGGAGATAGTGGTCGCACCAAGTGCTTGGAATCTTGACACATAAGTGTCACAACCTTCCCGGAGATGATCCACTAGGGGAAGGCTAATGAATTACTAAGTGTAGCACTTAGCACGGACTCTCCTAAACCCTAGCAATTGCAATTTGGTACTCAATTCAACTATGATATTTGTCTTACCTTTTGGAGTCACTACTAATCGGTTATAGACACCCAAATAAATTGTCGGAGTACATGTTACTTTGCAAACTAGAGATTGGTAAATTTAGAGACTTGGTAACATTAGATTAGTCTAACACATTTTCAGTACCTTTTCTCTTTATTCCAAAAATGATTTGCAGGTAGTCTTTATCCATTTTATCTTAAGCCATTGACATATCAAGAGTGATCATATAGGTGCGCAATTAGGAAAATAACACCCAATAATCAAAATGGTAAATATATTGTAGAAAATTTAAGAAACCTGGATTCACTAAGCCAAAACGAAGCATGTCAATATCCATCACCACTTATGAAGCACAGACACGTTGCCAAGGCTTCCGTGTCGTGTCCAACACGTGTCGACGTGTCCGACACGCTCGGACACGTTTGGACACGCGGTCAACGTGTGTTGGATTTCCCAACACGTGGTCAACTTTTCTCGACATGCTTCAACACACGTGTCCGTCCGAGGGAGAGATTGTTGAAGAAGACGATGGTGGGTAGAGGTGAGGCCGAGGAAGTGGAGGTTCGGCCGCGACGGCGAGAGGGAGAGCATAAACTGAGGCGACACTGTGTTGGAGGGCCAGCGGCGAGGCTGCAGCTACTGCGAAGGAGGAAGGGCCGGAGGTGACAGCAATCAGGTGACCAAAAGAGTTGAGAAGATTGTGTGACGAGGAGGAAGAAACTAAGGGGGCGGGGGAGCTGGTTGTGGCGTGGGGGAAGGGGAGGGAGAGAGATAGTAGGGAAGAAACTGAGGGGGTGATTGATGGGGGTGGGGAGTAGGTGGTGGCGTGGGGGAGGGAGGGGGGGGGAGAGAGAGCAGGCGAAGAATAGGGATGGAGGGGATTGATGGGGGCCGTAGCCTTGCAGGGGAGCAAATGGTGGCGTGGGGGGAAAGGGAGGGGGAGGGGGAGAGAAGAGAGGAGAGAAGGGGAAGAAACCGAGGGGGATGGGGGCGATTGATGGGGGCGTAGGTGATGGGGGCCATAGGGAGCAGGTGGTGGCATACGGGGAAAGGGAGGGGGAGAGAGAGAGAGAGAGAGGAGAGAAGGGGAAGAAACTGAGGGGGCTGGGGGTGATTGATGGGGGCGCAAGGAGCAAGTGGGGGCGTAGGGGGAAGGGGAGGGGGAGAGAGAGTGGAGGTAGAGCGGCAGAAATCGAAGGGGGGGGTTTTGGGGGTGGTGGCTTGGGGGGAAGAGGGGAAGAGAGAAATGAGGAGAGAGAAATGAGGAGGGAGGGTTTGAGGGGAATATTTTTTTGTTAAAATAAAAAATATATTTTCAAATATGTGTCATATATTTTTTAAATTTTCTATGTTATTATTGGTGAAAATTTATTGTAATTAGTTCTTTATTTATTTGTGAATTTGAATCAAATTAATTAAAAAATAAAAATATTTATTTAATATATAACGTGTTGGAACGTGTTGGAATTTTCTATTTTTAAGAAATGACATGTCGACGTGTCGTGTCGTATCATGTCGCGTGTTCGTGTCATGTGTTGGTACTACTTAGATCACCACTAGCTTTTCTACAAACTACTAGTTGAGCAAATATGTAAATGGAATACATGAATGTTATGCATGATTGTGCATGATAAATTTTAAATGATATGTTATGGAATTAATTCTAAATGTTACCTATTAATTCTAAATGATCTACTAAATGCCATGCCATGTAGATATTTACGAAAAATAGTTAACCTAATTAAGGCAATTTACATGAGATTTTCTAATGTATTTTTGTTCTTTTCTTTCTTCACTAAGAAAAGACAAATGACCCTAAAAGTCTACAAATTAAATTAAATGATTCTAAATCTTGCATCTACATGATTAGTGAAATGCAACCTAAATCCTAGGTACGAAATGACATGGTATTATTTCTAAGATAATGCACGCATGTAATTCTAAATTAACTAACATGTATGGATGAAATAAGAAAAACAATGTATTTATTCTATAGTGTAAGCAATATATTTTTATTTTAGTTTTTTTTTATAAAAATAGTAAATTTAAAACCTAAGACTCTAATGTGGCCTAGTGAATTATCTACCTATTGAACCATATGCAATGTGAATGACGCAAGTGATGTAATTAATAATTAACATTATCTATATGACTTAAGTGCTCGAAACCAACCTAGAATGCATGATTTTCCAAATGGCGAGCATTGCATGAGATGCGACTAACGAATCCTAAGTCCACATGCAATCTATCTGAAGCCTTAATGACATTTTTTATTTGGTTTTTTATTTATTTAATAAAACTATGGATTACCCTAGATCTACATGCATTCTAAAATTAACAAGCATCGCTCTAACAATGAAAATCCTAAAATGTGAATCATGAATGCACCCTAACCTCTAAATGTGCATGTGACAGTGCCATGCAATGACAATTGATAATATTACGATGGATCGACATACACATTATGATTAGAATTTATCACATCATTAACAACATGCTAAATTGTGGCTATCATTAATCAAATCAACCATAGTGAACCGCTCAAGACAATAATAGAATCCCACCTTAATGTCTAAAGGTTCGAAAGCCTAATATGCCTTGGTTGATGCAAGGAAACAAGCGAGGGAGTTAGAACAACCTAAGGTTCTATCAACTAATAACATGCAATTAAGAACATACACTAAAACTAAATTATCACAGAAAGTTGAACACAACTCCACTTACCTGCACAAAACCAAACAAGACCGATGAAGAGGGACCCCAAGCAACGTGAGGAACACTATACTAGCGGTTCAATGCAGGCCAGTGATCAAACTTCCTTGAGGAGACCGGAACTAGCGAACTTGGAATAATACGGGGCGATGGTTGAAGAGCATTTGGGCTGAGACCACGACAGATTGGTGGGCTCGTCGGCCTGCTAACGTGATGAAGGTTTCGTCCAAGAGACAGAAATTGCTAGAGCGTACACGAGCAGGTCGCACTTTTTTCGCGAACGTGGAACCCCGCGGCGGGGCTTGACATCGAGGTGCGATAGGAATACTGGGTGCTCGTCAGGTACAGTGTCGGGGCCTGTGATCGTCAGGTTCGCTGAAGACCACTGGGACTGCTGGCAACGCTGTGGGAATTCGTCTATAAAATTGGAATTTCTGGAATCGCTGCAGGAACCACTGGACGCTAGGGAAGACCACCCGGACCCATCGGAGCTGCTGGCGAACAACTCCCCAGGCGGCTGTGGAAACTTGCTATTTGCTTTTGCGCTATTTTCTATGTGCTGAGTAAACTTTTTTAAGTCTGCAGTCGATAAACAATCGGAAGCTCAATAATACATTTTATGGAATTCCTGAGATCATGTCTTTCAATCTCGAATTTCTGACTCGATCGTAATGGAGTTGTTGATAAGCATCATCCTTAGCACCAGACTCATAGAGAGCAGTGAATAACTCAGGCCATTGGTCATGTACGCTGGAAAATGAATAAAGCAGTCCTTTTCAACATATTTCATAGAATCACTTACCATCTGCACGGGTATGGAGGAAAATGGTGAAAGTTGTGGCTTGGGTTGGAGAGTTCTGCATGTAGCATATCAAAACAAAATTCAGTGGCTTTGCATAGACATTCGTTAATAATGTATGTCAAATTCATAGCCTCATGAAAGTTTGACCAAAATCTGACCAACGATTACTTCCTCATTTAATATCTGTTCCACCCGATTTTTGTTGTGTTGGGATGTTGCGATCCCTACTGTAAAAAATGTGCAATCAAAGTTAGGAAAATCACAAATTTTCTAACATTGTGAAAAACAGGCAACCGTTCCTGAAAAGTAAAAACCTAATTGCTGAATTTGGATGGCAATATGGATTCAAAAGATTCATTTTGGTGGTAGAACTCGTTTTCAAAATCTATAAGGCTACATTTGTTTCGTGGAAAATAATTTTCGAGAAAACGTTTTCTGGAATTTTTGGCGTTCGTTTCACGGAAAATAAATTCTTTGAGGAAAATGTTTTCCATGAAAGGAAAAAATGTCTTCTAAATTAGGGAAAAATGTTTTTCACTTTTGAAAATGGGAAAACATTTTCCTCACTTGATCTCTCTTATCTCACATCTCTACGAATCTTCACTTCCTCCTTCCCTTTCTTCTTCTTCTTTTCTTTTTTTATTATAATTATTTTTTTATTTTCTTTTTCTTTTTTAATTCGAATTATTTTTAATTTCCTTTTTCTTTTATATTTCTTTTATATTTTATTTTTCCTTATTTTTCTTTTTCTTTTCTTTGTTTCCCATCTTCTTCTTTCTTGACTAGTCGTCGGCCGTTGCTAGGCAAATCCCGAGCTCGTCGATCTCAAGCTCGCGCTCTACACTCTTGCTTATTTTTTTCTTTATTTACTCTACTCTACAGTTATACATTACTCAAGCAAATGGCTTTACATGCTTTGCTTCTTTTTTCTTTTGTTTATTAGAACACAAAAGATGCACGGGGAGAACAAGCTACTCAACTGGAAGATTCTCATGAGAACTGTACATGCTTTGCTTCTTTTCTCTTTTGTTTCTTTTTAAAATCCATATAAACATTTTTTAGAGTAGATGAGCGTTTAGTGACAATGATGGAACAAAGATCTGAAACAAGTTTGCCTAACTTTAAAGGCAAGTTCATATTTAATGGATTTATAAGTCAGTAAGTAATGCATGCCTAAGTGATGAAGTCTTAGAAAATGTTTTCCTTACTGAATACCGGAAAATATTTTTCGAAACATTTTCAGGTTTTAACCAAACACTAGAAAATATTGTCATTTTCATAGAAAATAACTTCTAGGAAAATACTTTTTCAAAATTGCCCATTTTCCATTAAACGAATGGACCCAGATAAGTTTCCAGCCTCGTATCTTGCTGGTCAATGTTTAGTCCACTATTGGTCAATTTTAGGTCAAACTTAACGAATTTCAGAAAACCTGGGCAAAAGTTGAGGTTACATCAAGGACTAAATTTAATCGTATAATGCTTTAATTTGTGAAAAATGTATTGTAACAAGATAAATAAAAAATTGCTAGATAGCCATAATGCGGTTGCAAGATCGTATTATATTGGGCACAACACACATCAGGAAGAATAATAATGTGGTTGGACGGTTAGTTAGGCCAGTATACAAACAGTGACAAATGACAAATGAACCTACTAGAATACACACTAAAATAGGCTGTGGTCTTGTCTCCCTTCCTCATTCTTAAGCTTTTTAGGTTTATCTGTCGAGGTCCTCTAAGAGAGGATAAGGAGAGGAAGACCGAGTCCTGGATTCGTGTGGATTCCTCTATATTGATTGGTTCAAAGATTGCGATTAGCTAAACCAGATGTGATTTTGATTCAAATTTTAAAACTCTAGATTTTATATAATAATTATAGATAGTTGATTATCTTACAATATGCTCTTTAAGGCTACTGCAAAAGGGTTCCTACCATCAAATCGAAGTTGCATTTGTCAAAGGCTACCTCCTCACGATTCGTCTCTTGCGGCCAACCCGGTACACCTCCTCCTCTGCCACTCTCGTCGGTTCACCGAACCGTACTCACTGAACTTAAGAGTTCTAACTCAATCTCCCTCCTCCACTGCCACGTCTCTCCTCTAACCTCAGGCCCCTTCCCGACTTGAGCCATCGGCTCTGCAGACTACCAACGACGGTGAGGCAACGAGAGTCAACGAGGGCTCCAAGTGCACTCGCTTTTACAGTGGTCACCGCCAAACTCGATGATGGCATCGGCGACCAATGCTGGCCACACCTCTTCCCCTTCAATGCCCTTTTTATTCCTCTTATGCTTGAACACAATATATTTTCTTTTGAATTTGCAACCCTTAATAATAATTTTTCAAATTCAATAATAAAAAGTGCCACATCAACACACCACATAAGTACCGTTTGCCACGTGGGCTATCGCATAGGATAAGAAAAAATTGATGGTGACCATTTCAGTCCATCGAGTAAGAGTACCCACATTTTTCTTATGACAATTGAAAGTGAGCTCATTTTTGTTCACCCGTGTAATTACTTGATTTTTCCTTTTCAGATTAGGCCAATATGTAAATTATATTAAAGCCAAATTTCAAATTTGACGTCCATTTTCAAATGACCATTATTTCATTTCAATATAGAACAAGTAAAACGTTGTACAATATTAATGACTAAATTTCAAAATCTCCACACTGTTACCTAACAAATCTTCTGTTTTGATAAGCACATATCCTAGTCTTTGAAATTCATATCCATAGTCTCTATTAAAAATAGTCCAAATCTATGTCTCGAATCGGGCGTGTGCGCACAAATAAGTAAATAGTTAAGCAAAGGCTACATTGGACTTATCCTCTGAAATTTCGTAAGTTGGGGTTAGAAGTTAAAAATTTCCCACGGAAGAAGACATTTGTATTTGCAACAAATAAAAAGTTAGCTTTGGAGAAAGGATTAATACTACCAAAATACCCAAATTAATAGACATGTGATAAATTTACTTTAAATTAATTTTTTTAATCATGAAAAGTCCCAAACCGATATGCCTCTGACAAATTTAACCTAAACTAATATTTTGACCACAAACAACTCCAAATTAATATATTTGTGACAAATTATAATCCATTAGCTTACATTGAATTAGATTAATATCACGAAAAATCATAAACTAGTACACTTGTGACAAATCCATGATAAAACTCCAAACGATACACCAGTTAACTGCTACATATCATCCAATTCAATAATTTGATAGTAAAATTTAATGAAAACTAACGGGGGGTAAATTTGTCATAGGTACACCATATTGGGGTTCTTGACGTTAAAAAAATTAATTTTGAGGAACTTTATTATAAATATATCATGAGATTTTTTGTGGTATTAACTTTCGGAGAAATTGATTGAATTTCTAGAAGAGCAACTCACGGTATCAGTGTCACCAGGCGGATTAGAGACAAGTGAAGTGACTTCAATCTCCAAAAGTAGGAAGGGGAAAATTGGCACGTTTTTGGTTTGACACTTGATGTAGGTATGCGCCTCTCAGAGATCGTTTCCTGGACCTTTTACTATTCCAAGGAACAAGGGGGCCCTTGTGTTGGAATGCTATGGGTCCATTGGAGGGATAATCACTTGGGAAGTCGATTTCTCGGGACAAACCAACGACCTGGAACTTGAAACTTTTGCTAGTGTTTTCTGATTTGCTGTACAATTCAAAAGCATTCTCTCAATTCTGCTGATTCTTTGTGTTTGAACAGTTGTAAACATGGAAATTTTTCTGTGAAATTTCTTGCAGTTTGTTAGTATAGAAAGTTCATGAAGCCAGAGAATTGTTTCCGAGGAGAGTTGGAATGTGAAAACAACGACTGCTTATGTGTTCATTTTTTGTTTGCTTGGAAAGCAACTTGGAACGTATTCCCACCTTAATAAATTTGCATTAGAGGCAAGTGTGGGCCGATAGGCACTTCCTTCTGAGTCCGGAGGCAGAGATGGCGAATCATATTCTCCTTCGTTGTTCCTGGGCTGACTGTTTTGGGTGGCCTCTTATGCTTTCATCCGGCTAACTTGGGTTACATGATCGGAGGATCCATTGAGCATGAATTATGGAATTGCAGGGCTCCCATTTGCCTGGGCATTAAGAAAGAAGGAACTCTTCCATCCCTCACTCTGGTTCTTGGTTGATTTGGAAAGAACATAAGAAGAGAGCCAAGGCATGAAGACGCCTGTTTTGGTGATTATTGAGGATTGCTGAAAGACGTCACATTTTTGGTTATAGTGGAAACTTGTGCAAGCAAATGTTTGGATTGACGTTGTTAATGCTTTATCCTGTAACCCAGCTCTTTTTTGGTTATCTGAGTTTACTTTTAATATAGGTTTGCACCCCCCCTGGTGCCCCCGTAGTAGTTTTTCTTTTATCCAGCAAAAGAAGAGTAACTTCGAGATGTTTTCTGAATTCTGGTCCATGTATGAAGGAGGGCCCAACTCTTCTGGTTTTTTATGTTATTAACCAAAATGACTCTGCCCAAAACAACTCGATAGGCTATGAGACAATTAGATTGGCCGTCAAATCAGTCCATAATTTCGTCTGTGGCCAATACCCTCTGCATCATTCCACCGAGCCTGGTAAGTGAGCTGATCAATATACCCCTTAACAGTATCACCTTTTAGTCGAGTCATGTAAACAACATATTCGTGTATTCATGAATTGTTTTGATTGTACTTGAAGAGTTAATTAAAGGATTTGTTCCCTTATTTTGGCCAGTGACAAAGATCTTGTATCTGAGAAGATTAAAAATGCGGTGACATTAAAAATCCCATTGACTCTGTTCCGAATTCAGTACTACTAAAAACGTTACTTGTTATCAGGCACTCCTGATATGAAATGATATTTAGCTCATTAGGACCGTCTGTGCATTGTGAGCACCTCACAACAATATTGACAAGATGCCTTGTTGTTCATTTGGTTAATGGATCTTTACATTCTGCCTACTGATATATGAACATTGTTCTGTTTTTTCTGTATCCCTATATGCCTGGTAGATTGAGCTTAAAATGTAAACTGCAGTGAGCAGAAGTGTGTTTGAAGTGAAAATATGCCGCTGAAAATGGCCTATCAACCCCAAAAAATGTTCTGCTTCCAAAGACAGAGGTTTTATGCATGCTTGCAGGAGTTGCGGGCATCTATGGGTTCAGGTTGTCTTAATTTTGCATCTGTTTTGACTGAGGGAGTGGGGTTTATCAATCTAATGGAGGCATACAATATGGACCTCGAAGGTTCCACATAAATTGATCCCACAGTGCAATTCTAGTCGGTATCATTTGTTACCAGGATTCCTCCGAGTCAAACTTTCTAATGCTGAAGAAAATCATCAGTTTTTTCATGTGGAACTTGAGAAGCTGTATCTGAATAGGCAGTTGGTTCAAGATTTGACATGACAAATGAGGCGGTAAGTCCTGTTATTTCTCAAAATATGAATTGTCCTATGGAATATAAGGAAGATGAAATTACAGTTTTCTCCTTTAGGGAATAATATAGGGGATAAAATTGTCTTGAATTCTTCTATTACTGGAGGAGAACAGCCATAAATTGTAATCCTTATATATTGGGCTGAATTGGAACAAAAACAGTATGGCAAATCTCGTTTCGGAGAAAGAAAGACAAATATCAATGACTAGTGGAAATCCTGTCTGTTGTCCCTTCCAGCTTGAGTGAGCTTCTTTCCTCTATTGCAATTTATAATGTGACCATTGGCTACAAGTAGCATTGTCCATCTTTCATGGGCAAAGCATTTGGAGCGGACCCCGCAGAAGTTCATGTGCAAGTGTGACATGTCTGCCTCGATGACATCCCCACATCAGAAAATGATGTCACCTCTTCGCTGATGGACACCTTCTGCTTCAAGAATCAGTTGCTCTCTGACTTCCATTCTAAGGGCCATTTTCCTAATCCAGGTGCAGAAAAGGATGGTGAATTGCCTTTTGCTTGCTCTTGGAGTTATCTTCTTGACTGGCATATGTACATATCTCATACTTTTCTTCCATTTGTGATACCTGGCATCTGAAACCTATTTAAATATCTACCCAAGGCCAATTGCTGGCTCTGGGAAAGCTGTCAT
Organism: Eucalyptus paniculata subsp. matutina; assembly: GCA_017140255.1. NCBI lineage: Eukaryota > Viridiplantae > Streptophyta > Magnoliopsida > Myrtales > Myrtaceae > Eucalyptus > Eucalyptus paniculata. The sequence continues at coordinate 21,304,822 of CM029441.1, read as the reverse complement.
TACTTGCAATTTTGCCAAGTATTGATCAGGAAAAATTGACATCTGCAATTTCTTCCTGCATTAATTATTGTTAACATGAAATTTGTCTCTAGATGACTGGATTTACCGATTAGTTTTATTGAGGAGTACTCTTTCACTAATGAGGCACATTGACAGAATATGTTTTCTTCATATAGATGATTTCGTTTTTCTGAGTTACTGCTGTCTGGTCTTCCTTTTGGCTTATGCAGCTTTCATCTTTTGTCAGACTCAGACATTTCTCATGAACATAATGAGCTCTAAACACAATTCAATGAAAATTTAACTATTCTGTCCTAGCTACTAACTTCTGCTTTTGAGAATAACCTGAACCATACCGTTTCCATATAACAGGTCAGTTTTATGTCAGTGATCTGAACTTGTTTAATCAGCATATGGAACTATACACGAGCAACCAAAACAAGGGATTATTACTTAATCTTTGAATATTGAGGACTTTCCATCCTATCCTGTACTTTCAATTGTCCATCAAACCTGCAAAGATCTATCTATTTAGCAGTGCAACAAGATAGAGTTTCATCATAGGTTTTGACGTGCCACATGGTTGCAGTTGTTAATGTGACTTAGTTAGGCTCATGGATTTATAATCTTAGCTCCGAGTTTAAGATCAACAAGGAAAGTATCTTGGCAACATATAATCCCTGGAAGGTTGTTATTAGAAGGGACATGTCAATGATTGTAAGAGTGACCACCCTTGACTATCATATGTCAGCCAATCCAGCTTGGATGGATCGTTTTTTAGCATTTCGTAGGAAAGTAAAATGTGAAAAGGTCGTACTTTCGTCCTTGACATCAATTAGGGATTGAAGAATAACTGTCCAAAGCTGATAAAGGCCTTTATATTTGAAAGCTGCATTTAATAATGATTATTCAGCAAATCGAATGCCAAATGTTGATGTCTTCCGCTTTATTGAAGAGAGAAAGCAAGGCAAATGGAGGTCCACCACACATCCCTCGCAGGGAGAAAAACACTTAGCAACAATTCTCTATAGCTACATTGGGGCACCATTGCAATTGGTGGGAGGCTTTATAATACTCTGAAGCACCACTAGCCTTGATCTCTGGATATTGCAGCTGCACATATCGACATCCTTTCCCAGTCCTTTGGCGTCCTTCATGAAGTCTCTCAGCTTCTTCTTAATGTCTGCTATTCCGAGCTTTACTGCCTCTGCTCCTGCCTCAATTGGAAAATCAGCTTTCTGCAAGAGGCTCTTCATCTGTACCTCCAAAGGGTCAATCGTAATTCTCATTTTGTCCAGGTCCTTGAGAGCAACAAAGATACCGGCCTGTAGAGATTTTAGTTGTGAGAAATTATTCATGTAATCATGGTGACTTCTCTTTCAGACTTTCTTGCATTTTGGACTTCTAGACATTTTTCGCATCATTGTAGCTACTTAAAAATCAAGCCAGCCTCACGATGTTCATTATGTTAGATGCGAAGACTTCAAGGGAAAAATATGGTTGTTGACTTGGTTTGACGAAATTACGGGGACGGTCACTGTAATTACAAAAAGGGAGGGAAAAGCTTTGTAGCACTCACTTGCATCGAGGTGATCACCTCCTCCCGTCTCTTCAGTGCTTCTTCACAATGCTTCCAAAGGGAGTCAATCCACTTGCCAATCACATCCATGGCGGTTGCAGCCGCTAGGGCAACAACAACTGGTGGAGAAGCCACCGTAGAAGTTGTGACACAATAGATTAGAATGGCTGCGAAAGTCACAACCGGTATCATGATTGAGATTTTCCTCCACATCTGTATGCTCTTAAGCTTCTTCTCAATCTTCTTCTTCTTGATCCACAACTTCTTGAGCATGAACTTCTGTAGCTTGTAAATTGTCTGAAAGAGCTCAAAGAACTCCCTGGTGAAAGGATCTCCGGTCTCCTTGAATTTTGTCAGTTCCTCCAAGATTTTTGAGTAACTAATTTTATCCAAGGTCTTTGCATCAGTTTCTCGTGAAACAGAAAAGCATGCATAGTCCACACCAACTTAGCCTTGTAATCTTAGGATATCAAACTCTAGGTATCAACTCAATCTCATTGGCATGTTAGGATATGAAGTTGAATGCAAATGCACGGAGAAAATAGAATAGGGGAGATTGAATGAGTTAGCCAATAAATGAAAACAGTGAGCAAGAATCAATATACTAAGATACATGTGCTCAAAATGAAGTTCCTTGAGAACTGAGATACATGTACCTGGAACAGCCGTCCCCATCTTCTTCTTCAAAGCAATGAAGGGCGGTGAAAATATGCAAATGGGCATCGCGCACATGCTTCAAGCAATTCTCAAGGGAAGCACAGAAATCAAGGGTGGGCAAGCTGTCATTGAAGTAGTCTTGTACAAGCTTGAACAGCTCTTCATTTCTCCAGATATCTTTCTTGCTATCCAAGATGACTTTGACCACTTCCTGGTTCATCTCCAATAGGCACTCGGTTATCTCTTTCAGAGAATCCAGTGAGAGAGCTCCGACATCAACCCCGGAAGAAAGAGTGCTGAGGACTTTGTCTGTCCTCGCTTGGAGGTTTGCGTTGAAGGTTTGCAGATCAGGGTCGGACTCACACGCTGCTCCATCCATGGGAGGGTTTCTTCTGGTGTTGGAGTTTGCCATTGGCCTTAAGGAGAGATCATGCAAAAAGAGAGGGTGAGTACGCTAAAAGGAAAAGAAATGAAGCTGTTGCAGAAGTTTATCTCCCTTATAGAATTTCAGAGCATGCAAAAAGGAAAGTGAAAGGAAGGAATTCCGAATTATGTTAAGATAGAAAAGCAATGATACGAGACCAATGTTAAATACGATAGGAAAGGAAATAACCAGTGCTGGCCCAATACAAGCAATTATATCAAAACTCAAAGCCAGAAAACGATACTCTAGTTCGAGAACCGAGTCCATCTAGGATGATGAATATAGCCAATTACAATGCGTGGATTTGATGAGATTCACTCCACTCTCACATGGATGAGTGACATTTTATGCAAGAAAACATAGTATGTGATTTGATACTGGGGTCACTATTGGTTTAAAAAGAAAAAAGCACATATATTCACTAAATGACTTGAGTTTTTTTTTTAATCGGTTTTACTCTATTCCTACTCTAATTCTTACTCTTAGACTTTTGTCATATCTTCTTACAGGAGCGTAAGAGTCGAAACTTATATCTAAAACTATATCATTCCTAACCAAACTCAAGGTGGGGATTCGAATCTCCCAACTCTCTCTTCCCATGTGACCACTGGGACAAACCCCAGTGGTTTCATATGCTATATTTGAGTAGCTAAAAAGACGTAGAATTCACAATTTTGTTTTTAGGGGCAATCACTTAGCGGTAATAAATAAAGGGTCCACAAAAAAATTAAAATTTTTAAAATTTTTGTCTTTATCGTCTTGAGAAAAAGATTTATATCATAACTGATTTTTGAAGTTCAATCCACAAAAGAATTTGTCGATTGAGAAAGCTAGAGAATTAAAAACAAAAGACGATTTAACAAATCTCGTTCACCTTTTATGAATATAGAAAATATATTTTTCTATCCAATTATTTGGATTGGATACCACTTAAAAAAAAAAAGTTGGAACTTTCACACAAGATATAGACTTTATAATTGAGGAAAATGTCATACAAGAATACCAAAAGTTATTATCATCAAGTAAGTAAGAAGACAAGAAAATATGCAATTTCTCACAAAATTACCATTTGGAATGTTTGTCCCAAACCAAGAAAAATTCAATTCACTTCACAAACTGACATGCGCATCCACCGACCACGATGTGCTAGTGACCAAGCCGGCTAAACATAAACTCAGATGGAAAAACGAAAGGAATGAAATCTATACGATGTTTGATCTAAATATTCATTATCGTTGGGTTCTCATAACAAAAGGCGGGCGAGCATAAGTGTCCACCTCTTGCCTATGTATCAGGTGATTTTTAAGTGCTTAGATCATGAAGACGCCCCAAAAGAAATCATTTCTAGGGTTTGTCCGAGAGTCATCCCATCGAAATGGGCTAATACATACATTTTCAACCACAACAAAGGAGTTCTTGAGTTAGGCTTTATGTGATAATCAAGCGTGGTCATGATTTTTTTTTTTAAAATTATGAGCGCCTTGTCTTATTCGTAGCCTGCATGGTAATCAACAGAAAGTTAAGATACCACAATCTGTATAAGATCTAAAATCATAACAGGAATACAATCCAACAAGCAACATAACTAACTCTTTTGCACCATTGAATATAAATTGGATTTTTCCTTACCTAAATGATCTGCTTCTTGCAATTGACTGCTACGGGGGAGAGAACTTGAGAGAGAGAGAGAGAGAACTTGTTGAATGTTATGAAGATGAAGCACCCTCTCGTATGATTTTTATAGATCTTCAGATTCAATGATAAATTTGATTGCAACCACATAGATGGTGTGTGGAAGAAGCTAAATGTTAGGCAATGTTACCTAGAATGCTCATTCCACGTCGGTATTTCCTATTCCTAAGAAAATACCAAGAAAGTAGATTTAGAGCCGATCCGTTAACACCCAATCTATTCGGTGCCATATTTGTATAGAGATTTGCAATGCAGATTATTTGGTGAGACAGACATTATGATACTTCCGTATTTATTATAGGACAATAATCTAGATATCATGCGGATTACCCCTTTAGCTATCGGATACTTGCCATCATAAAATCTTGACAGCCGATTTTCCTTTTGTGTTAACTAAATTGTGTTAGAGATAGAAAATGTTGTTGTATCATACCTCTTTTTATTTTTCCCAGAGAGATTACCTCTTACATCTTCTAGGTAAATATGCTTTGCATCTTTCATATTCTGAAATTAGAATTTAGCATGTTATATTTTATCAAAAGGAAAGGTAATGTTGGTGCACGTCAGGTGGCTCTCAATCTTCTAAGTGCCTCCATGGGCCCTTAACCTATGAAGCCAAAAAAATCCTACTTGGAGCTTCACTTGGGTGCCCATATCAAATAATAGTTTGGCTCGTAAATCGTATTAATTGATCAAACGTTGATGTTTTTACTAAGACACATCCATCGGAGCTTTTTAAAAATCTTTTTTATTGAAATTTCAATTGACCTCTTCTACGTCACCTTGAGTTTGAGAGAGATGTTTGAGGTATTAATCTTCCTTAATTGATTGCAATTGATTTTATTTGATATTGTAATATTTCATTGCTTTAGATATTTGTCTGAACAGTTTATAAATAGGCTATTGTATCATCAATATTATTCATATATAAATATATGGAAATTCTCTTTTCCGCTTTATTTTTAAGTAAAAAGAACATTACATCCACCATTTTTAACAGACGAATTTACCTAAACAAGTATCACAAAAAAGTGATACATCACTTAAGTGATTAGAGAACATGGAGGCAAAAGGAAATTCATTCTCTCTTGACTCTCATGTCAGAGCAGTTAGCACCCCAACAGAGGATAACTATTGTTGGTTGGGAAGTCGAAGAACTTTTAATTTATGAACTGGAGTCCACCAATTCAATTTCATTATTTGCGTCTAAGCTATTATGGGTCATGGCCATTTGCATAGGTCAATTATAACTTTGTTCCGCCTCTTATTTACCTTCACCGTTCTTAGGTTGTATTTGAGAAAATAAGTTCAATTTATAAATTTGAATTTATATGATTTCTACTACAATTTTTAGTTAATAATAATAAAAATGAAAAAAGCTATAAAAAATCTCAAACTTTACTCAGCGTGATAAATTTACATCAAACTTTTTTTTTATGACACAAAAAATTCCAAATTTTGCCAACTATGACACATTTACCCCAAACTCTATGATTGAAGGGCATTTTCATCTTTTACTTTTAAAATGTTTTTTTTCCTTTTACTTTCCTTTATCTGGTTTTCCTTTTTGGCAAGGGTTGTCCTCTTTGGATCTAGCGAGGGCGACCCTTGCCCGATGCTAATGAGGGTGGCCCTCGCTTGAGTTCGGCTTCTCTCCACCAGCCATGGCCGGTGAAGAAAGAAGAAGAAAAATTAAAAAAATTAAAAAGTAAAGGACGAAAAATGCTCTATAATTTGAAATAAATGTATCACATGACTATAAGTTTGGAGTTTTTTATATCATGGGAAAAAAATTGAGATAAATACATCATAGTTGGTAAAATTTGAAATTTTTTATGTCAAAAATATTTTTGAGATAAATTTGCCATAGGAAAAAGTTTAGGATTTTTTATTTCTTTTTCCTAATAAAAACTTCCCCAGTTTTTTAGTCAAAGACTCAAAGGTCAACCACACCCTCCGTCTGTCTCTGTGCCTTTCTTCCCATAGAACAAGCCAGGGACAGTGTGCCAAGCAACAGAGCGAGGGAGAGATGGCTGCCGAGAGCAGAGCCCAGAGGAGAATTCAATCTCTGTATCGTCATCTTTCACCACAAGCTTCTGATGCCCCGGCGAAGTGGGCCCAAATTTGCATTATAATTTCCAAGTTGGAATAATTAATGTGATTGATTTAGTACTTGGAAATGTGATTTAGTTTATTTTGTGATGATTCAACTCTAGGAAGTAATTAGAAAATTGTCTAGAAAACGCTAGACTTGGCCCTTATAAAGGGAGGCTACACAATTAAGATACACTACCACTATTCTGAGAAAGAGAGAATACACTAAGAGAGAATAATCGTGGGAGACGGCTGTAGGGAGAGTATAGCCACAAAGGCCGAATCAGAGAGAGAAGTGGATGGGGTGCTTTGTTTCCACAATAATCGGCCTCCAACCCGCTCTTACATTCTTGGCTCACAACGCCCCTCTACAGCTTTTCTTGCCATTGCTGTACCTTTCACCTCGGCAAAACGTCTCGGTTAGCCCTCAAGCGTGTATCCAGTAGTTGTAGTTGTGGTCCTCATGTACCTTTCACCTCGGCAAAACGTCTCCGGTGTCCTAAGACTTATGGGCGGCCATCAAGTGAATGCCACAAATGCTGGTGACCTCTCTTGCCGCAGTCATCACTTGACATTTCCAGTCTTCAACAGCAAAACCGAAGAACTGCTGCACTCTTATTCGTCCCCACGTCTCATTGACAATCGGTATGGATTCTTGCGGTTTTGCACTTGTTCTCTTTTTGCAGGCTTTTCTCAGTGAAGTTTGACACTCATAAGCACAATTTTTCATCCATCACACAAGAGGAGCCAATCGGTGGTCAAGAAGGAGTACTTACATCAAAAGAGCAAAAAGACCAAAGTGGGCGTAATTGGACTAAGTGGAAATTTTAGTGTACAGTCGATTTCTTGTAATCCAGTGTGGCTCGATCAACAAAGTGAGACTCAACATGAAGAGTAGAGAACATTCCAACATGAACCTAGTGAAGCAACAAAACAAAGAAAAGGAAAAGATGACTCGGAAAGAAGGATTGATCTAGCTGTGAGCAAAAGTTCTCACTGAGATGTACTTGCCTTGATGTTGTACCTCACCATTCCCTTTGCATCGAGTCTATCGCCCCTAGTCTCGCTTGCTTCTGTTGCCAATCATCACGAGCTCCCTTCATTGGCCACGTCGTTGCACCGTGATCCCAAGCTTGTGATCCCTGCCGAGCCGTTATGCCGCGGTGATCAACTGGGCTTAGCATCACCACCATCGAGTAGGTCGTCGCTATGAATCGTTCCGCCATCACTAGTCCAAGTTTGGGAACAATATCTTCAAGATTAGGTAATTATTTGATTTTAATTCAATATTTGATTATGTTACCTAATTTGACAATACCACGATCTAATTGTATATGTTGAGTGATAGGAATCCCCAACTAGGATTTATTTCCTATTCTGCAATATTTTATTTATAAGACTTTAGATGGAATTATTAATCGTGTGGGATCTCTTAAAATTGATATTTTGATCTTTAATGCTTAAGATCAATTTTTTGATTTTATCCACGGAAAATTCGTGTTAATTTGATATGGCTTCCTAATTTACTTTTTTTGGTCGAAAGGATAAAATTCATTCATGAAAGTTAAGAGCACAACCGGCAGCCAAAGCATCCGAATACTATATGTCTAACAAAGCAGAAGGAGGTGAAACGGGCCAGTTAAGGGGAAGTGTGCCATTTTTGTGAGCCTTTGCAGCCCAGTCGGCCACAAAATTAGCCCCCCTTCGACAAAACCTAATTTGCAGATTGGAGAAGCCTTGAAGGAGAGCCGCTGCTTCAACGAAGATGGATCTAACCGCCCATGGTGTAGATCTTAAACCTTGGATTGTTTCCACCATAATTTTTTAGTCATATTCGAGTACCATCCGATCGTGCACCTTGCTCTGCTCTAGCAGGTAGTGAAGAGTGATTGTTAATGCTTGAAATTCTGCCTACAAAGCCGATGATGTGACAAAACTCCTAGTAAGGCCATCTATCAGTTTTCCATTTCGATCGCGACAGATACACACCATAGTCCCTTCATTACCCTCTAATTGAAATGCTCTGTTGATATTCACCTTCAGGAAATTGGGATTTGGAGGTCTCCATAAATCGTCTAGCTTGAGACGGTGGCGTCTAGTGCCTCCTCCGTCGGAGTTGGAAAGCTATGCCATCCAGACATAAGCCAATGCTAGATTAACGACCCGAATTGGATTAGGTTGCTGTCACCAAAAAACGAAATTATTTCTAGTCTTCCAAATATGCCACAAGACTGTAGCTACAGCTTCGAAATCAGGTGAGTCATGATTCTGTTCAATTCTATTTGCCATCCAAGCTCTGAGATTTTGTATACCCTATGTTGATATCTGAATATTAAGCGTTGGATGTGACCAAATAGTTGTTGTCCATGGACAAAGTAGAAAGGTATGGATTGCAGTCTCTGGTGCGTTGGTAGGACATATTGGGCAGATTGGATCTGAGGTGATGTGGCGATGAAAAAGATTAGCTTTGGTTGGTAGAGCATCATGGCTTAGGGACCACAGGAATAGCCGTATTTTTGGGGAAATCTTCAACTTCCAGATTTTCTTCCATAGAACATGTGGGGCTTGAACAAAGTAGTTGCTCTGTTTTGAATACTACTGAGGGTTCCTGTTCTGATTGATTGGTAGCCACTTTTTACGGTGTATTTGCCTTCTGTAGAGTCAGTCCAAATAATTTGATCATTTATGTAATTGGGTCTTACCGGAATGGTAAGAATTTCACTAATAGTGGAGTCATCAAAGTACTTGTTTAAGAGAGGAACGTTCCATCTATGGTTGTTGGGGTCAATATAATCAGCCACCAGCAGGGGTTCATCTTGAAGAGCTGGACCACCCAAAATTCCTTTTGGTAACCAACGATCTTCCCTAGTTCTGATTTTGCTCCCATCACCCACCACCCATTGTAGTCTCGATAAAATTAAATCTCTTCCTACCAACAAGCTCTACCAACCCCACGATGGTCTAGTTCTTTTCTCAGCATGTCTAAATTCACATGAATGAAAATAAATACCTTTGAATAGCATGCTCCAAAGGGAGGAGGGTCGCTGGATTAAACGCCAAGCTTGCTTTCCGAGCATTGCCTTATTAAAATCCATAAGATCTCTAAAGCCAAGTCCTCCTTTACTCTTACTAGTTTTGAGCTCCTCCCAACTCTTCCAGTGGATACTAGGTTTTGTACTATTATTCTGCCACCAAAATTGAGCAATCTTCTTCTTAACGAATTTGCAAATAGATGCAGGAATTTTAAAGATAGACATAGCATACTAAGGGATCGCTTGGACAACAGACTTAATCAGAATTTCCTTGCCGCCTTTTGATATTAACTTTTCTTTCCATCCGTCTAACTTTGAATGAACTTTTCCCATTATCCAAGCAAACATTTCTCTTTTTGATCTACCCCAGTTTGAGGGAATCCCTAGATATTTGCCTATTTTAACCATCAGAGGCACTCTGAATTCATTGGCCAAATTTTCTTGTAGGCCAATAGGGCAATCTTTACTGACAAATATTCCAGATTTATTCCCGTTTACTTCCTCTCATGTTGCCAAACAGTATTGATTTATAATATTGGAAAGATTTTGACATTCCAGTAACTTACCATCTAAGAAAAATATGGCATCATCTGCAAAGAATAAATGAGATAGGGTAGGACAACACCTGTTGAGCTTGATGCCTCTAATGTTTCCCATATCGAGAGCCTGATGAATAAGGTTGGACAGGACATTTGCCAGCAAAATAAACAAATGAGGAGAAAGTGGATCTCCCTGTCTTAGGCCGCGTGTTGGATGGAAGTAGTTTAAAAGTTCGGATATGGCTTCCTAATTTGAATTGTGAATTTTACCTTTGGTGAGTGGGCAAATCTTGAGTGTTTGAATGTTATCTTGTCTTGATTGTTTTCCTTATTTGAAAATATAAAAAAAGATTGCATATAGATAAATTAGGTCATGTAAGGTAATATTGCCTAATTAGAGTAGATTGTATTGCATAATTAAAATAGAATGCATATTTGGATAGTTTTTTCATTATAATTTGAATTGCTTCTGAATAGGATTATTTACGTAGCATGGCATATTAGGTAGGTTCATGAAGCTAAGGATACTCATCCAATTGAATTGAATTACTTTCTAGTGTAGATTTGACAATATCTTTTTATAGGTAGTTTATTTACATTAATTTTTAATTGTGAATTTTAATAAGCCATGTCATATGGTCTATGTCATCATGTGCCATATCATCACTCATGCCATGTCATTGCTTATATGTCATTTAGTGATTGCATATTTAGATTCATTTAATTAAATTGCATGTCATGCACATAACTTTAATTAAATCACATGCCATATTAGAGTAGTTGAATGCCAATTTTCCTGTCATTATAAATTGCATATCTAGGTTCATGTACTTTGGAAATTGCGTGCTATGCTAGAATAATATATTTTTATTGTCATTATAATTAAGACATTCATATGTCGCATGTCATATTAGACTAATAACATGCACTGCTTATAGTTTAGTTTCATTTATATAAAAGAAAACCCCAAAAAAATTGTTTGCAATTGCATGTTACTTAGAAACATATATTTAGGTTGAATATGTGGTTTTTTCTATTAACATTGCAGATACTTGTATTGCTTCGAGGTAAACACATCTTCTCTATCCTTGCAATTTATTCATTGTTTTCATTATTGGTTGTTATTTTGATGTTTGCGCACCTCATGAACACCTTGCATGTTAGTAATTCTAGTTAAAATTAATCTAAGCTACCTACCAAACATTTTTTTGCAATAATAGAAAAAATGACCTGGAAGGACGTTAAAGCAATTTAGTGTAATCAAGTTCTCTAGTGCATAGGGGTAAAGTATAATGTTTGATACTTTACCTGGGTCCCTAATTGACCTCCAAAAAACTGATTAGTGGCGATTCCAAGATGAAAATTATTTATATTGTAAGAACTTGAACCCTAACACATGAACCAATATAAGCTTGAGAGAGTCTGAGTTAAGTCGAGGCTTAATGTCACAACATATGGTGGTCAATTTATAAGTATGAGAAAGTGCCTCACCATTTGAGCTAGTTTTTGGGGATAAGGGAGACTCAAGACTACCCAACGCTAGTACCAGAATTTAAGTTACCAATAAGTCCGAATTCAACAATCACACAAGAGAGATACGGGTTGTCGTGACTCTGACCTAGGGCCCAACGTGTGAGGCAGGGATTGTTGGGGTTATACTACATTTGTTTTCGAAGGGAAGGGTGGTCGGTGTGAGGAAAAGTTTTACCATTTAAGCTAACTTTTAGAGTGAGAGAGGTTCAAGACTATCTAGCACACTCGTGAGAGAAAGCATTACCTTTAAAGCTAGCTTTTGAGGTGAGAGATACCTAAGATCACCTAACACCGGTGTCAAAGTTGATGATAGATTGATGGAATCCTAATTTGTTCCGATGTTTGGTGAACATTGCAAGGAATGAATCATATTACCAATATAGTTTCGGGTAGGTGAACATTATGGTGTAGTAGCGTCAGCTTGATGGTAAACTTAATGGTTCAATTTGGAGAAAGAAACCTAGTGTGAAGTTTAGCATTTGAGATTCAAATTGAGATAAATTGATGCGTAGAGATATTTGAATTAAAGGGGAGCAAACTCAATACTAATACTTACATGTGAAGGGGAGATAGTTAAGATGCACGTGTGAATTGTGTTAGAAAAAAATCACATCAGAGAATGGATTTGGTGTGGAGCAGTCAATAAATCTTAGTTCGCTCATAACTCATTGGCTTAAGTTTTTAAATGAAGGTGAGTCTAATTGGATATGTTGATAGGCTTTGACTTGAGCTTTCTCTTGGCGATCTCCTTGAGTGAAGGTATTAAGTTTCTTCCGCATGCTCCCTACAAATGGTATCAAAGCCGTTGGTTGATTGGTGGGCCCCCAATGTATTTTGGTGTTTGGTGAATATCTTAAGGAAGGAATTTGATTACCAACATGGTTTTTGGGTTATGGGCATTGTGGCGTAAAAATGTGGATCGGATGGTAGACTTCATGGTTTGATTTGAAGAAAAAGACCAAGGATGAAGCTCTACATTAATGGACATTCAAGTTGAGATATCTTGATGCAAAATGATACTTAGATTAAGGGGAAGTAGAACTAACGCTAAGCTCACACATGATAGGAGATTGTTAAAATACACTTGTGAATTGTGTCAGAGAAGTTCTATATCGAAGAATTAATATGGTGATAGAAATTAATATATTTTAATTGGGTCATAGCTTATAGGCTTAAACTTTGAATGAAGGTCGGTCTAGTTTTTGGGTTGAGATAGGTTCAAGACCACCTCAACACTAGCATCAAAGCTGGTTAATTTGTGGGCTCCCAATTTGTTCTAGTGTTTGATGAATATCTCAAGAAAGGAATTTGATTACTAACGTGGTGTTCAGGTGGTGCATGTTGTGATTTAGCAATGTGGGCACAATGGCAAACTTTATGGTTTGATCCAGAGAAAGAGATCAAGGATGAAGTTCGGCACTGATGGAGATTTAAGTTGAGATATTTTGATGCAAAATGATACTTGGATTAAAGGAGAGCATACTTAACATTGAGCTCACATATGAGGGAAAGATTGTTGAAATATACGTGTGAGTTGTGTTAAGAAGTTCGATGTCAAAGAATTTGCATGGTGTTGAGTAGTTAATTGCAAGTAGATATGTTGACGAGCTCGGATTTGAGCTTCCTTTTGGCAATCCCTCCGGGTGAAGGTATCGAATTTCTGCTATGCGCTCCCAACAAATGGTGTAAGAGCCATTGGTTAATTGTTGGGCACCCAATATGTACCAGTGTTTGGTACATATCTCAAGGAAGGAATTTCAATTGGCTTTTAGGGTGTTTATCTCATTGTTGTGGCTACCACCTAAGACTCAATGTGTAAGGGGGAGATTATTGGAATTTATCCTATTTCAGTTGTGGAATGGGCTAATGGTTGATTTATAAGTGTGAGGGAATATTTTATCCTTTGAGCTAGCTTTTGGGATAAGAGAAACCCAAGACCACCCAACATTACCTAGAAAACTTATAAAAAGTAATCCCTCCAGGAAAAATAATAGGAGGTATAGTCCAAGCTAATATTTTTTATCTTTAACACATTTCAATGGAAGGAAAGATTGGTTGTCAAGGTATTATATCGGCAAACATCCAATAACTAAATGTGTGTTTCAGACAATATCTAGGTTTTTGTCAGCTGGTAAATATGGCAGCATCATAATATCCATCCGACGCAATAATTTACATTCCAAAAATCTATAGAAATATGACATGGAACTGATCACGCGAAACGGTCGAGTGTCAACATATCGTCTCTAAAGGTGGTTTCTCTGAATCATATCAAGAATGAGAAACACTAATATGGCATGAGCATTCTAGGTAACTATGCTGAAAATTTCAAAAGCTTTCTCTGGACACTTTCTATGTCATTGTGACAAAGTCTATTCTCCGATTGAAAAAATACAAATCTACATGAGAGGACGCTTCTTCATTACATTCAACAAGGCATCTTGCCCTTTGTTTTCTAACTTCCATCCCGCAGAGCGGTCAGTTGAAGCCACCTATTTAGGTAAAGAAAAATCCAATTTATGTTAATTTGTGCAAGAAGAGTTAGCTATCTTGGTTGTTGGATTGTAATCCTGTTATGGTTTTAGATCTTATGCAGATTGTGGTACTGAACTTTTGCTGATTATAATGCAAGAGAGATAAATAAAAAGGCCATCATGAATTTGAAAAAATCATGATCAAGCTTGATCATGAGATATACCCGTTACACATACTTGTTCTGTTTTGAGATACACTGATGCAGAGACTTTGGAAAAATTAGGTACCCAAATATATTGGACAAATTGAGGAATTTTAGGGAGGGTGGACACCCATTGACTGAGTTCTTCAAGATCTTTCAGATTATTACAAAAGTCAATGTTCGAGAAGTTGCAAATTGAGAAGGAGATCAACATGAAGCTCAAGAGCATACGCACTTGGTTGAAGGTCTCAAGTATGATCTTGGTTATGACTTTCTAAACTGTTATGATCAATTCAGTCATGACTGCAGTGGTTTTTGCTTTGGCAGTGGCCGCTGCTCTTGTAGCTACAACTGCCTTTCCCATGGATTCGGTTGGCAAGTGGATTGACTACCTTTGAAAGAATTATGAACATATGCTTACATAATAGGGGGAGGTGATCACCTCAATGCAAGTGAGTACTATAAAGCTTTCACACTCTTATTATAATGACCATCCCCATAGTTTCATCAAACCAAGTTAACATCCCTGTTAAGTTCAAAACAATAGTTTCCCCTTGAAGTCCTCACGTCTAACTTAATGAACATTGCGAGGCTAGCTTGATTTTAAGTAGCTGTGATGATGAGAACAACATCTAGGAGTCTAAAATGCAAGAAACTATGATTTCCATAAGCAATTCTCACAAGTAAAAGCTCTATAGTCCATTACCTTTGTGTCTCTCAAGGACCTAGACAATTAGAATTCTAATTTACCGTTTGGAGGTATAGATCAAGAGCCTCTTGTGGAAAGCTGATTTTGCAATTGAAGAGAAAGCAGAAGAAGTAAAGCTAGAAATAGCAGACATCAAGAAGTAGCCGAGAGATTTCATGAAGGATGCCGTAGAACTGGAAAAGCAAGCCAATATGTGCTTCAGGGGATTATGAAGCCCCCCACCAATTGAAACAGCGCCCCTATAGTGCCATACAGGACTATTATTAAGTGTTTGTTTCATTGTGAAGGATGTAATGTGAACCTCAATGTGCATTGCCTTCTTAGTTCAACAAAGTGGAAAACATCGACATTTGGCATTTGATTTGTTAGGATTATAAAAAATAGGTAGCTTTTTGACAAAAAGGCCTTTATCATCTTCCTACCTTAAAAAGTAATTCTTCGATCCCAAGTTCCACATGAAATGAGGCTGGCTTGTGTGTCAATATATAGTTGATATATATTATGGGGTCTTTGTGTGGTTATTGTGTTTTTATCTGTTCCTTGACTGGAATTAATCACTATTATATAATCCTATGAAACACATATCGGCTAGCTTTTCCCGTTATTCGACATCTTTCAAGAAATCTCTCAGCTTCTTCTTGATGCTGCTATTTCAAGCTTCTCTGCTTCTGCTCCCTCCTCAATCACAAAATCAGCTGTTAGCAAGAGGCTCTTATTCTGTACCTCCAGACGGTCAATAAGAATTCTGATTGTTTCCATGTCCATGAAAGCAACAAAGGGTATTAGCCTGTCGAGCTTTTAGTTGTACGAAGTTACTAATGTAAATCATGGCAACTTCTCTTGTAGAGTTTCTTGCATTTTGGACTCCTAGACGTTTTCCCCATCATTATAGTTACTTAAAAATCAAGGCAGTCTCACAATGCTCATTATGTTAGACGTGAGGACTTCAAGGGGACACTTTTGTTTTGAACTTGACAAGGATGTTAACTTGGTTTGTGGAAGTGTGGGGATGGTTACTATAATAAGGGAGAAAAAGGTTTGTAGTACTTACATGCACTAAGGTGAACACCTTCCCATGTTCCATAAGCGTATTTTCATAATTCTTCCAAAGGGAGTCAATCCACTAGCCCACCAAATCCATGGGAAAGGCAATTGCAGCAACCAGAGCCGTGGTGACTGGCGGAACAAACACCATAGCAGTCATGACTGGATAGAGCAGTATGGCTTCGAAAGTTGTAACTAGTATAGTGCTTGAGACCTTTGCACAAGTGTGTATGCTCTTGAGCTTTGTGTCAATCTCCTTCTCGATCTGCAACTTCTCAAACATTGACTTTGTTGATTGCAGATAATCTGCAAAATCTCAAAGGGTCTGCAGTCTTCCTGAAATTCCTCAATTTCTCCCAGGTGTTTGGGTACCTAAATTAGTTTTTCTCAAAACTGAACAAGTATATGTATTCCTCACCACCTTGGCCTTGTAATGTTAGTATATCAAACTCTAGAAATCAACTCAAGCTCATTGGCAGAGGATATGAAGTCGAATGCTATTGCATAGAGAAGACGGGAGAGAATGAAAACGTTAGCAATAGTAGTTCAAGAACCAAATGTACTGAGATACATGTGCTATCAATGAAGTTCCTTGAGAATTAAGATACACATAACTGTGACCTTCTTTCCTGTCTTCTTCTTCAAAGCAATGAAGCGCGTCAAAAATCAGCTTTGGGTATCGCATGCATACTTCAAGCAATTCTCCAGAGTGACACAGAAATCTAGGATGTGCAAGCCATTCGGGAAGTCATCCCTGACAAGCTCGAACAGCTTTGGAAGGTTTCTCCTGGTGTTGGAATCTCCCATTGACCATCAGGTGAGATCATCAGGTTAACAAAAGAGAGGAAAAGTACACTAAAAGGAAAAATAATGAAGCAGTCACAGAAGTTCACGTCCCCTAGAGAATTTTAGAGCATGTGAAATTGAAATTTGAAGGAAGAGCATGGGAAGGAACTCCGAGTTAAGTTAGAAGATCATCGTGGCATGTCCCAAAAATATAAACTATTAATAGAGCAACGATTCAAGACCATGCTAACTAGATTTGAAATGAAATAACTAGTACAGACCAAACCTAGAGCATGAAACTCCAATTGGAGAACTGAGTCTACGGAGTTTGATGAACAAAGCCAATTACAATTCATATTCTGTGTCTTATGGAGTTTAGGACAAATATTAGATAATATTGACGATTTTTACACCATTCTCACATGGATGAGAGTCACATTGATGCCAGAAAATATGCATTATAATACGAGGATGATAAATGACTTGAGTAGTTACCGATGTCCATGCCCTATATTTTAAGCACCTAATATAAATTATTTCTAGTTTTATTCCGTGAGTCATCCTATCAAGTGGGCTAGTACATTCATTTTCAACCTCAACAAGATAGTTCTATGAGTTGGGGTATATCTCATAATCAAGCGGGGTCATGATTTTTTTCAAATTCATGAGGGCCTTCTCATTTGACTAGCTTGCCTGGTAACCAGCAAGAGTTCAGACTCCACAATCTGCATAAGATCTAAAACCATAACAGGAGCACAATCTAACAAGCAAGATAGCTAACTCTTCTTGCACAGTGGAATATAAATTGGATTTTTCTTTACCTAAATGAGCTGCTTCTTGCAATTGACTGCTCTGAGGGACGGAAGCTAGAAAAGAGAGAAAGAGCAAGATGGCTTGTTGAAAGAAGAAGAAGCGCCCTCTAATCTGGATTTCTAATTTTTCAATTGAAGGATAAACTTTGTCAGGATTACATAGAAAGTATCCAGAGAAAACTTTTGAAATTTTGGGCATTGTTACTGAGAATGCTCATACCATGTTAGTGTTTCTCATTCTTGAGATGATTCCGAGAAACTACATTTAGAGGTGATATGTTGACACCTGACTTGTTTCTTATGAAGAGTTTTGAGTCACATTCATATAGATTTCTGGAATATAGATTTATAGGTGAAATGGACATTATGGTACTACCATATTTACCAGATGACGAGAACTCAGATATTGTGTGGAATACCCGTTTAGTTATTGGACGTTTGCCAATATAAAACCTTGACAACCAATCTTTCTTTCTATTGAAATGTGTTAAGATAGAAAATGTCAACTTGTAATATACCTCTTGTTATTTTTCCCTGGATACATTACTTTTTACATCTTCTAAATAGTTATGCTTTGCATCTTGTATCATCTCAAATTAGAATTTGGCATCTCATATTGGAATATTGCGTTGCTGCAAGACAAATGGCTATCAGTTATAAGCGTTCTAGGTAATCCTTATGTGCCCTTAATGACGATCAGTGGGATGCCAAATAATATGTTAGCACACAAATTGGAACACACATGCAATTTCTCTCTTGTTGTCCGGATTAAATCCTAGTTGTAGTTTTTTCTTGGTTTGAGTACCTAAAGTAGGTTTATTGGATGATAAAAAAAGACTAGTGTTCATGAACAGAGAGAGATAGTAAAATCATGGGAAAATGGAAAAAAAATATATGGACAAAATCGAATGCCATAATTGAATTTTTTTTGAAAAGTTAACCATATATTTAAGAGATTCATAGGATCATTTGGTAGTGCCATCTAGGTAGATGGCTTATATCTGGTCGCTAAGGGCCTGTTTGTTTTTACTCGAAATAGTGTCTAATTTTGTTCTTTTGTTCCCCGGAATGAAAAAAAAATAGAAATCCATTTGGTAAAATTTTTGTTCCCAGGAATAAAAATCTATTTTTTTTTCTAGGGAATAAATTTGGAACAGAATTAAGAAGTAGAAAAAAGTAATTTATTGTGCCCGGGAACAATTCATAGAATCGGTTCCTATTTTTTTCTTTTCTTTTCTTTTCTTGTCTCTTCTTCTCTTCCCCTTTCTTCTTCTTCCCTTTGGCCAGTCACCGGCCCCCGGTGATGCCGTGCCACGGTGAGGCTCGTTGGCCCGAGCCTCACCATGGTTGGACGAGGCTTGACCTTGCATAGCCACAACAAGGCTCAACCTCGCCTAGATCTGGTGAGGCCGAGGCTCGCCTAGGCTAGGCGAACCTCCGGTGAGCTCATTGGACCTCGCCCTGGCCTAATGAGGCTCCGACAAGCTCACTGGACCTCGCCCAGCCGATCACTGGCCACGGCAAGGAAGAAGAAGAGAAAAAGAAAAAAGAAAAAGTAAAAAAAGAGGAAAGCAAGAAAAATATTAAAAAAATATTAAAAAATTAAAAGAAACAAAAGAATTTAAGAATCTTACTAAACGCATTTATATCCCGGGAATAAACGTTTTGAACAGTTACCAAGCGCGTTCTTTTGCTCAGAAATTATCCTAAGAACATAATCAGAAAAAACCATTTATGATAAAAAATTGTTCTCCAAAACAAAATGATTACCAAATGCACCCTTAATTTTTTTTCCCCTCTATTCTTGCCCTTTTTGTTGATTCTCATTATACACGACTACTTGTATGACTAGAACAAAAAGTCATGCTTCGTAATTAATATATATTCCAGCGGTCTTAAATCAAGTGAGACATGAAATCTATAGCTTGGATCATATGAGAGACAAAGAAAGATGCTCCATTTGTCTCGCAAAAAATAAACATGTTGAAAAACAATGCTCCGAAAGCAATCATTCCTATCCTTAAAGTAATTTGCCAATGAAAGATATCTTCATTGTTGACAATAATTAATAATTAAATATATTCGTAAATAATGAAAATATTAAATGTTTATTAATATATATTAGTGATAAATTAATCATTTTAAGGAAAATATTTTGCTAATCGTTAATTTTCCAAAAGACAAGCACCCCTTGTCAATCTCGGAATTGCTACAGTTGGTCGGCGGGTCGGAGGATTTTCATCTAAAGAGCAGGAAAAAAAATTGTCACGACGACATAGTCGTGTCCACTCGCCCTGAGAAACCCCGAGGACCTCGAGTACCTTCACCGGGTCCTCGACTGATTCGAGAACCCGATTATGTTCAGCTTGAGTTCCATTGATCAGACTCCACTCCAAGAGCCCGATCCCCGCGGAAAAGTTACCACCTTTTCAACAAGATTCGGCATTGCAGCTTGTCGTTAGACAATGACACTTCTAAATTCTTGGTTCGTGGGTGCGCGCAAGGTGGGGGAATCGGTCCACTGAGCGCTTATGAGACCCGGGTTCGAGAGTGACCCGTATTTTTAGAGTGGGTTGATTAATATGTATGCGGGATGGGTAGTTCAGAATCGTGTCATAGGGTGTTTGGAAGGGTTTTTTTTTTTCATGATGCGGTGTGTCAGACGGCGATGCTGAGCGCTTCCGACAAGTATAGCGACGTGACGTTTGCTAAGCAGCTCTTTGACGAAGTGCCCGAGAGAGATACTGTTGCTTGGAATGCGATGACTGCAGGGAATGCCCTGTGTGAGGAATCGGGGCAGGCCTCGAATATGTTCCATGAGATGCAACTGGAAAGTGTGAAGGTCAATGACCCCTCCATGGTTCTGGTTCTATCTGCGTGCACTCAATTATGTGCACTAGATCAAGGGAAGTGACCTCATGCATATATTGAAAAGAGAAGGGTTCAGATTGATGTTAATGCTAGGAACTGCATTGATTGATGTGTATGCCAAATGTGATGACTTGGATAAGGGCATGGAGATCTTCTGGGGGATGAAAGAATGGAACGTTTACACATGAAGTAGTGCCATGAATGGAGCTGGTAGGAAATGTCTCGAGCTTTTCCCGCTCATGAAGAAAGACGGGGTTCTCCCGAATGAAGTGTTGTTGGACTAGTTGAGGAAGGCTGTAAGCATTTTGGCTCAATGACAGAGTCGTACGGAATCCAGCCTGACCTGGAGCATTATGGCTGCATGGTTAATTTGTATGGCCAAGCTGGCCGTTTTAAATGAAGCCCTAAATTTCATCAATGACATGCCACTGGAGCCTCATGCCAGCGCTTGCGGAGCTTCACTAAATGCATGTAAAATTCATAAGAATATGGAAATAGGCGAGCTTGCCTCGAGAAAGATGCTGCAGCTTGAAGCAAAGAGTCGAGTTGCTTTCGTCCTTTCGTCCAATATCTACGCTGAAGACAAAAGCTGGGAAGGTGTGAGCCATGTGCGGCAGGTAATGAAGTCCAGAGGCGTGAAGAAGCTTCCCGGTTGCAGTGTTGTAGAACTTGATGGTGAAGTTCATGAGTTCCTCGTTGGAGATAACTCCCACCAAATGTATAGTGGATTTTAAGGGATGCTTGGCGAGATCTTCAGGAGGTTGATATTATCAGGGTACATGGCTAACACGAACCCAGTTTCATTTGATGTAGAGGAAGAAGAGAAAGAGAATGCTATGTCTCTATGGGTTCGAATCTCAATGGCTATTGGCTTTTTCCATATAGATGTTTTGTTACTAGTAGGACTAGATGAACCATCTAGAGAGGTGAATAGGTGATTTTGCAGAATAAACAAAATTTTAAAAAAATTGTAACAGAACAACTTTTGATCAAAACTTGAATAATTGTCGGATCTTACCAGTGCGCAAATAATCCTTAAGACAAATAAAATAAAGAGAGTAAGGAATAAAGAATTAAACGATAAGAGTAGTTTGGCTTCAGTAGACCTACGTACAATCTCCCACACCAACAACTGATTGGCTAGATCTCACTAGATCAATCTATCAAAGGTTACTAGATCTGAGTAATGAATACTCAAATTCATGAGACAAATTCCTCACATACTCTCAACCTCTAAAAAATTACATAGTATAGCTTTCAGAGATGAATGTTTAAGATTGAAGATTACTCAAAACTTAGGAATTATAAACTTAAGAATTTCATCTCTATATACCCCTTTCAGCAGCTTGATCTTTTTATATAATCCTTTGTATCAAAGCTAACTATTGGATATTTCCTTAGAGGATCGCTCAACCAATCTTCTTGTTGGATTTGAATGTTGCTAGAAGATCTAATAACTTCAAGGTCGCCAAGTGTTGACACCTAATTTTTAGTCGATACATCATTAAAAGAGACCATTTATTTAAATAAATCTATGATCTTTTACAATAGCAAAAAATTATCATTATTTAACATTCAGTATCTTTATATTCCAAAATCACTTTTTAGCCTCACTTATTTATTTTTTTGATAAAAAATAAGAAAAAATTATTCCCTCATTTCCCAGAAGATGCCCACGTTTTCTTTTATTCATTTTTCTCATTTTCTTCTCTTCTTTATTTCTTTTCTCTCTTTCTCTCTCTTTTTTTTTTTGTACTTTATATTTTTCTTGCCCTAGATATTAAATTGCAAGTTCAAAAGTACTCTAACCAAAAGAAAAAGTTCAAAGAAGTATAAAAAAAGGTCGCCGAAAAAGAATTTCTCAAAATAGTACGAATGTGATGAATTTCTCTCGTTTCTTCCCCCCAAAAATTTATTTCCCTCGTTTATTTCCCCCAACCCCGCGTTAGGCCCCCTTCCCTGGTTTCTTCTCCCCCCACCCCCGGGAACCAACAAAAAAGAAAAATCACTTCTCTCATTTCTTTTCCCCAACCATCGTTTCACACCACCCCCCCAAAAAAAAAAATTTCTTTCCCCCCACCCCTGTTAGGCTATTATTTCCTTTCTTAAAAATCGTACGTTAGGTCCCATTAAAAAAAAAACCCATTTTTAATTTATTTTCTACTCTTCTTGCTAAATTAAAAGAGGAAGAAACTCAAAAACCTCCTCCTCCTCTTCCTCCTCGTCGCATTACCCTTGGTCGCCTCACAATCGCTTATCACCTCACCTCTAGCCCTTCCTCCATTGCGACTGCAACCTTGCCTTGTAGTTGCAGCCTTGCCGTCGCTCATGGCCCCACCTCCACTCCGGAAGGGCAGTGCAATGAAGAAAAGGAAAAGTTGGGAGGTGGCGGGGCCGCTCCCTCACCCTCGCTCTCGCCCTCGCCTCCACCCTCTATTGTCTTCTTCAATAATTTCTCTCTCCCTGCACACTTGTAGTGCCCTAGAAACTCATCATGCCTCAGACACACGTGTTGGAATAGTATTAGGAAGAGTTGACCACGTGTTAGAAAATCTGACACATGTTGACCATGTCTCCAAACATGTTGGACACGTCGACACGTGTCAAAAATGACACAGAAGCTCCTTAAATGTGTCCATGCTTTATAGAGAACTTTTTAAAATTTAAAATTAGGGTCCGTTTGATAACATTCTTATTTCTCCAAACTTATGTTCTTTTGTTTCTTAGAATAAAAAATGAACAAAAATTCATTTGGTAACATAAACTAAATTTTACATACCCGAAATATAAAAGTTAGTCAAGGAATAGATTTGGAATACAAATAATAAGAAGAAAAAAGTAACTTTTTGATTTTAGGAATAATTCCTAGAAATAAGTCTTTTTTTTTTCTTTTCTTCTTTTTCCTCGCCACTCACCGTCCGCCGCCCCCACCTTCTTATGGCTGTCACCAGTCATTGGACGTTGGCGAATGCTGCCCACCACCCCTATTGGCCACCGTCGGCTAGAGGAGGAGCAAGAAGAAGAAGAAGAGAGGGAAAATAAAGAAAAATTATTAAAAAATTAAAAGAAATTCTACATTACAAAAATATTTGTTAGTCGTACCAAACATGTTCATATTCTTTTTTTTTTTATTTCGAGAATAGAAACATTATGTAGTTAACCATTCTTTTACTCAGAAATTGTTTTAGGAAAAGAAATTAAAAAAAAAAAACTATGTCTGAAAAGAAATTGTCCCTAGAATAGAAACGTTATCAAGCAAACCATAAGTTTCAAATCTTGTATCTCACCAGTCAATGTTTACTCAACAATTGGTAATTTTAGATCAAACTTCATGAATTTTAGAAAACTTGGACAAAATCATATCATATCGGGCATAAACACACATTGGGAGCAATAATATTGTTATTGGAGAGGTAGTGTATGCCAGTATTTTAACAATGACGAATGAGAAATGGACCTATTAGAATGCATAATAAAATAGGCTATTATCTCGTCTCCCTTCCTCATTTTGAAGCTTTTTAGGATTATCGGTCACACCCATAATGCTACAAGGATGGAAGCAATGACATAACCGTCCTTTTACCCAAAGGACGCAACTTCAACAAAAATAATGATTCAACCTATTGATTAATCTCAACAACTCATTTATCAATGGTCTAATCCATTAATTAATCTCAGCAATCCACACATTGATGATCCATCCCATTGAACAATTTCATACTCAAATATCTAACTATGATCACACCTAAAGTCACCAAGATTCCGCCCTTTCCTAGACCCCCATTTATATTGCTAGTTGCTTAGCCCACAAAGATATCTTAAACTAGTATGGGCGCATATCGACAAACCTCTCAATAGGTTTACAGAGACAATGAGTATAATTCATTAACCTCAATCTCTAGTAATTCGCAACCAAAACCAGGAACCATCTCAAAACTCAAGTCTAATAACCACATCATGTGACTTTTCACGATTCTATATATATCTCAAAGCACCTCTCACAAATTACATTAAAATCATGAAATTTTCGCATTTCTTTTGTAAAAGGTGCAATGAGTTTAAATTATAATCAAAAGATAACTTCCCATTTCAAATAAGCAAAGCGGCAGTAAGTGCTCAATCCTGTTTTATATAATAAAATATTATTTCTTAACTCATGACATATCTAATCTATACATATTTCGATATATAAATTTACAAATTCAAAGAAGAGATAGTTATTCACCTAGGAAGGCCAAAAATCAATCTATAGTGGTTGTTCGAGCTGACGTACTTAAATTCTTAACAATTAATAAAAAATGATGTAAAAAATTGAGTAAACTAATATTCAAAAGAAAGACTCGGCTACACTATGCCCATTCGTTGATAAAATGACATCTACACACCAACAAAAAGCTTGCCCATAGCAAATACCCATTGCTATCCACTATGCGCAATTTGCACACTGAATTCATCTGCACCGTAACTTCCTCTATTAAACCCTATTTCAAATAAACTTATAGTCAATAGAAAGTCTATTCATCGTACTACAAGACCCCCAGCTTCGTCGATTGAAAATGCGGTTGGAGTTGGGGGAAAATCATTACAAACAACAGAAATAAAAACTGTCCAATAGCGCCCACAGAACTTTAAAAATTCACTCCAATCAAACTATAACCCTAAATTGATATCCGTCAAATCCTACTATTCAAAAACATCCCAAACTATCATTTATATATATATGCACAGCCCGGCGACTTCTCAATCAAATGCAGCAACTCAGAACTGATATAAATCCGAATTTCATATCATAATTTCGACGATTCCTTCAATTAAAAGAATAATAGGTTCAAATACTTAGCCGGTATTGCAAGACAAAATTCAATCAGCTTCATATCGCGAACGCGCAAAGATTTTTCCACTTTCCTTCTTTTTCCTCTTTTCTTCTTCACAGACTAACCCTTCTTTTTCTTCTTGTTTTTGTCGTCTTTGACTTATTTTCTCACTTGCACAACTTGTTGAAGGAGAAGGAAAATGGCTGATCTGGAGGCTTGGACTATGGGCTTGCCTAACAAAATATGGATTGAATTAATGGGCCATATATCACATTATCTATCGAGATCCTCTAAGAGAGGAAAAGTAGAGGAAGATCTAGTCCCGGAGTCATATGGGGATTCTTGCGTATTGATTGGTTCAAAGACTGCGATTAGTTAGACCGGGTATGTGATTTCGATTTAAACTTTAGAACTTTATATTTTATATAATGATTATAGGCCATTGATTACAATATGCTCTTTAAGGCTGTCGCAAAAGGATTCCTTCAATCCAATCGAAGCTGCTTTTGTCGGAGGCTACCTTCTCACGATTCATTTCTTGCGTCCAACCTGGTACACCTACTCCTCCGCCACTCTCGTCGACTCACCGTGTGAACATAGAGTTCTACCTCAACCTCCCTCCTCCACCACCACGTCTCTCCTCTAACCTCTGCAGACAACCGACGACAATGCCGGCCACTAGAGTCAACAAGCGCTCCAAGTGCGCTCGCTTTTGCTATGGTCGATGCCAAATGCGATGATGGCATCGGCGACCAATGCCAGCCACAGCACCTTCCCCTCCAATGCTCTTTTTATTCCTTTTATTCTTGAACAAAAGATATTTTATTTTGAATTTAGAACCCTTGATAATAACTTTTGAAATTCACTAATACAAAAAGCCATGTCAGCATAAGCACTCTTTGCCATGTCGGCTATCACATAGGATAAGAAAAAATTGACGGCGGCCATTTTAGTCCATCGAATAAGAGTACCTCTATTATTTAAGAAAAGTATTTAAAAAGTCATAAATCTATTATATTGATATTAATTCAGTTTTAAATATTTTTACATTGGTACTAATTCACTTCGTCTGACCGGCCGAAGCTGCCATGTTTTCTTTTCTTTTCTTTTTTTTTTCTTTTTTTCTTTTTTTTTCTTTCTCCTTTTTCTTTTCTTTTCGTTTTCCTTTTTCTCTTCTTCCTCCATGGACTTTCCTCACACTGGCCGATGAGGCTTTGGTGAGGCTCGTCTGCCACTAGGCAAGGCCAAGGCGTGGTTGGCCTCACCCAAATTTGGGTGAAGCCACCTCGCCCACGGCCCTTGGCGAGGGCTGCAACCCTCACTAGCCACCGGTAAAGGCTTCGCGGTCCTTGCTAGAGCCTCACCGACCACTACAGGGAAATTCCATGGAGGAAGAAAGAACAAAGAGAAAAGAAAAAGGAAAAAGAAAAAGAAATTAATAAAAAAAATCAAAAAACAAAGAATTATTTAAAAAATTACCACGTTAGCATTGGGAGGACGACTGGCGTCCACGTCAATGCCGATCAGCCAAAATTGGTCGGATGGACTGAATTGGTATCAATATTTAAGAAATTGCGATGTTTATGATTGGATTGGTCCAATTCAAAAATTTATGATTAAATTAATACCATTGTAATAGGTTTAGAACTTTTTTGGTACTTTTCCCCAATTGATAGTGGGCTCGTTTTTGTTCATTAGTATAATTACTTGATCTTTTCTCTTTAGATTAGACAAGTATGTACATTATATTAAAGCCAACTTTCAAATCAAATTTTCACATGACCAAAATTTCATTTCATTATAGAATAACTAAAATGTTATACAAAATTAATGACTAAATTTCAAAATCTTCGCACGGTTACCTCACAAATCTTCTATATTTATGAGCACATATCCTCTTCTTTGAAATTCATACCCATATTCTCTATTAAAAAAACTCCAAATCTATGTCTCGATTTGGGAAGGCGCAGCACGTGCGCACCCTTAAGGGTGCAACTTACGGTATTCAAAAAGTTAAACAAAGACTACATTGGACTTATCCCCTGAAATTTCGTTAGTTGGGGATAGAATTCAAAAAGTTCCCACGGAAGAAAACAATTGTACTTGTAACAAATAAAAAGTTGCTTTGGAGAAATTGGATGAATTTCTGGAAATAGAAGAGCCACTTACGGTGTCAGTGTCTCTAGGCAGATTAGAGACAAGTGAAGTGACTTTCTTCTTCATGCATGTCCAAAAGTGGGAAGGCACGTTTTTGGTTTGACATGTGTAGGTATACCCCTCTCTGAGATCGTTTCCTGAACCTTTACTGTGCCTAGGAACAAGGGGGCCCTTGTGTCGGAATGGTATCGGTCCACTGATGGGAGAATCACTTGGGAAGTTGATTTTTCAGGACAAATCCACAACCTGGAACTTGAAACTTTAGTATCTTCTGATTTGCTGTATAATTCAAAAGAATTCTCTCAATTCTGCTGATTCTTCGTGTTTGAATAGTTGTAAACATGGAAATTTTTCTGTGAAATTTCATTGCAGTTTGTTAGTATAGAAAGTTCATGAAGCCAGAGACGTGTTTCCAAGGAGAGTTGGAATGTGAAAACGACTACTTATGTGTTTATTTTTTGTTGCTTGAAAAGCAACTTGGAACGTATTCCCACCTTAATAAATTTGCATTAGAGACAAAGTGTGGGCCGATAGGCACTTCCTTCTGAGTGTAGAGGTAGAGATGGTGAATCATCTTCCCCTTCGTTGTTCCCGGACTGACTGTTTTGGGTGGCCTCTTATGCTTTCATCCGGCTAACTTGGGTTACACGATCAGAGGATCCATTGAGCATGAATTATCGAATTGCAGGGCCCCCATTTGCCTAGGCATTAAGAAAGAAGGATCTCTTCAATCCCTCACTCTGGTTCTTGGTTGATTTGGAAAGAACATAAGATGAGAGCCAAGGAATGAAGACGCCTGTTTTGGTGATTATTGAGGAGTGCTGAAGGATGTCACATTTTTTGGTATAGTGGAAACTCGTGCAAGCAAATGTTTGGATTGACGCTGTTGATGCTTTATCCTGTAACCGAGCTCTTTTTTGGTTATCTGAGTTTACTTTTAATATAGGTTTGCAGCCCCCTTGGTGCCCCCATAGTAGTTTATCTTTTATCCAGCAAAAGAAGAGTAACTTCGAGATGTTTTCTGAATTCCGGTCCATGTATGAAGGAGGGCCCAACTCTTCTGGTTTTTTATGTTATTACCCAAAATGACTGCCCAAAACAACTTGATAGGCTATGAGACAATTAGATTGGCCGTCAAATCGGTCCATAATTTCCTCTGTGGCCAATACCCTCTGCATCATTCCACCGAGCCTGGTAAGTGAGCTGATCAATATACCCCTTAACAGTATCACCTTTTAGTCGAGTCATGTAAACAACATATTCGTGTATTCATGAATTGTTTTGATTGTACTTGAAGAGATAATTAAAGGATTTGTTCCCTTATTTTGGCAAGTGACAAAGATCTCGTATCTGAGAAGATTAAAAATGCAGTGACATTAAAAATCCCAATGACTCTGTTCCAAATTCAGTACTACTAAAAACGTTACTTGTTATCAGGCACTCCTGATATGAAATGATATTTAGCTCATTAGGACCGTCTGTGCATTGTGAGCACCTCATGACAATATTGACAAGATGCCTTGTTGTTCATTTGGTTAATGGATCTTTACATTCTGCCTACTGATATATGAACATTGTTCTGTTTTTTTCTGTATCCCTATATGCCTGGTAGATTGAGCTTAAAATGTAAACTGCAGTGAGCAGAAGTGTGTTTGAAGTGAAAATATGCCGCTGAAAATGGCCTATCAACCCCAAAAAATGTTCTGCTTCCAAAGACAGAGGTTTTATGCATGCTTGCAGGAGTTGTGGGCATCTCTGGGTTCAGGTTGTCTTAATTTTGCATCTGTTTTGACTGAGGGAGTGGGGTTTATAAATCTAATGGAGGCATACAATATGGACCTCGAAGGTTCCACATATATTGATCCCACAGTGCAATTCTAGTCGGTATCATTTGTTACCAGGATTCCTCCGAGTCAAACTTTCTAATGCTGAAGAAAATCATCAGCTTTTTCACGTGGAACTTGAGAAGCTGTATCTGAATAGGCAGTTGGTTCAAGATTTGACTTGACAAATGAGGCGGTAAGTCCTGTTATTTCTCAAAATATGAATTGTCCTATGGAATATAAGGAAGATGAAATTACAGTTTTCTCCTTGAGGGAATAATATAGGGGATAAAATCATCTTGAATTCTTCTATTACTGAAGAGGAGAACATCCATAAATCGTAGTCCCTATATATTGGGCTGAATTGGAACAAAAACAGTATGGCAAATCTCGTTTCAGGGAAAGAAAGACAAAATAGTAGGTATTTACAATATCAATGACTAGTGGAAATCCTGTTTGTTGTCTCTTCCAGCTTGAGTGAGCTTCTTTCCTCTATTGCAGTTTATAATGTGACCATTGGCTACAAGTAGCATTGTCCATCTTTCATGGACAAAGCATTTGGAGCGGACCCGCGAAGTTCATGTGCAAGTGTGACATGTCTGCCTCGATGACATCCCCACATCAGAAAATGATGTCACCTCTTTGCTGATGGACACCTTCTGCTTCAAGAATCAGTTTCTCTCCGACTTCCATTCTAAGGGCCATTTTCCTAATCCAGGAGCAGAAAAGGAGCTCTCTTGATGGTGAATTGCCTTTTGCTTGCTCTTGGAGTTATCTTCTTGACTGGCATATGTACATATCTCATACTTTTCTTCCATTTGTGATACCTGGCGTCTGCAACCTATTTTAATATCCGCCCATGGCCAATTGCTGTCTCTGGGAAAGCTGTCATTACTTGCAATTTTGCCAAGTATTGATCAGGAAAAATTGACATCTGCAATTTCTTCCTCCATTAATTATTGTCAACATGTAATTTGTCTCTAGATGACTGGATTTATTGATTAGTTTTATTGAGGAGTACTCTTTTACTAATGAGGCACATTGACAGGATATGTTTTCTTCGTATAGATGATTTCGTTTTTCTGAGTTACTGCGGTCTGGTCTTCCATTTGGCTTATGCAGCTTTCATCTTTTGTCAGACTCAGACATTTCTCATGAACATAATGAGCTCTAAACACAATTCAATGAAAATTTAACTATTCTGTCCTAGCTACTAACTTCTGCTTTTGGGAAGAACCTGAACCATACCGTTTCCATATAACAGGTCAGTTTTATGTCAGTGATCTGAACTTGTTTAATCAGCATATGGAACTATACATGAGCAACCAAAACAAGAGATTATCACTTAATCTTTGAATATTGAGGACTTTCCATCCTATCCTGTACTTTCAATTGTCCATCAAACCTGCAAAGATCTATCTATTTAGCAGTGCAACAAGAGAGAGTTTCATCATAGGTTTTGACGTGCCACATGGTTGCAGTTGTTAATGTGACTTAGTTAGGCTCATGGATTTATAATCTTAGCTCCGAGTTTAAGATCAACAAGGAAAGTATCTTGGCAACATATAATCCCTGGAAGGTTGTTATTAGAAGGGACACGTCAATGATTGTAAGAGTGACCACCTTTGACTATCATATGTCAGCCAAATCCAGCTTGGATGGATCGTTTTTTAGCATTTCGTAGGAAAGTAAAATGTGAAAAGGTTGTACTTTCGTCCTTAACATCAATTAGGGATTGAAGAATTCCTGTCCAAAGCTGATAAAGGCCTTTATATTTGAAATTATGATACTTCCGTATTTATTATAGGACAATAACCTATATATCATGCGGATTACCCCTTTAGCTATCGGATACTTGCCATCATAAAATCTTGACAGCCGATTTTCCCTTTGTGTTAACTAAATTGTGTTAGAGATAGAAAATGTTGTTGTATCATCCTCTTTTTATTTTTCCCATAGAGATTACCTCTTACATCTTCTAGGTAAATATGCTTTGCATCATTCATATTCTGAAATTATAATTAAGCATGTTATATTTTATCAAAAGGAAAGGTTATGTTGGTGCACTTCAGGTGGCTCTCAATCTTCTAAGTGCCTCCATGGGCCCTTAACCTATGAAGCCAAAAACAATCCTACTTGGAGCTTCACTTGGTTGCCCATATCAAATAATAGTTTGGCTCGTAAATCGTATTAATTGATCAGACGGTTGATGTTTTTACTAAGACACATCCATCGGAGCTTTTTAAAAATCTTTTATTGAAATTTCAATTGACCTCTTCTACGTCACCTTGAGTTTGAGAGAGATGTTGGAGGTATTAATCTTCTTTAATTGATTGCAATTGATTTTATTTGATATTGTAATGTTTCATTGCTTTAGATAATTGTCTGAACAGTTTATAAATAGGCTCTTGTATCATCAATATTATTCATATATAAAAATACGAAAATTCTCTTTTCTGCTTTATTTTTAAGTAAAAAGAACATTACATCCACCATTTTAAACAGACGAATTTACCTAAACAAGTATCACAAAAAAGTGATACATCACTTATGTGATTAGAGAACATTGAGGCAAAAGGAAATTCATTTCTTGACTCTCATGTCAAAGCAGTTAACACCCTAACAGAGGATAACTATTGTTGGTTGGGAAGTTGGAGAATTTTTAATTTATGAACTGGAGTCCAACAATTCAATTTCATTAGTTCCGTCTAAGCTATTATGGGTCATGGCCATTTGCATAGGTCAATTATACGATTTATACGATTTCAACTACAATTTTTAGTTAATAATAATAAAAATGAAAGAAGCTATCAAAAATCTCAAATTTTACTCAGTGTGATAAATTTACATCAAACTTTTTTTTATGACACAAAAAATTCCAAATTTTACCAACTGTGACATATTTACCCCAAACTCTATGATTGAAGGGCATTTTCATCTTTTACTTTTAATTTTTTTTTCCTTTTACTTTCCTTTATCTGGTTTTCCTTTTTGGCAAGGGTTGTCCTCTTTGGATCTAGCGAGGGCGACCCTCGCCCGATGCTAATGAGGGTGGCCCTCGCTTGAGTTCGGCTTCTCTCCACCAACCATGGTGGCTGAAGAAAGAAGAAGAAAAAATAAAAAATAGAAAATTTTAAAAAGTAAAGGACGAAAAATGCTCTATAATTTGAAATAAGTGTATCACATGACTATAAGTTTGGAGTTTTTTATATCATGGGAAAAAAATTGAGATAAGTGCGTCATAGTTGGTAAAATTTGAAATTTTTATGTCAAAAATATTTTTGAGATAAATTTGCCATAGCAAAAAGTTTAGGATTTTTTTATTTCTTTTTCCTAATAAAAACTTCCCCAGTTTTTTAGTCAAAGACTCAAAGGTCAACCACACCCTCCGTCTGTCTCTGTGCCTTTCTTCCCATAGAACAAGCCGGGGACAAAGTGCCAAGCAACGAGCGCGAGGGAGAGATGGCTGCCGAGAGCAGAGCCCAGAGGAGGATTCAATCTCTGTATCGTCATCTTTCACCACAAGCTTCTGATGCCCCGGCGAAGTGGGCCCAAATTTGCATTATAATTTCCAAGTTGGAATAATTAATTTAATTGATTTAGTACTTGGAAATGTGATTTAGTTTATTTTGTGATGATTCAACTAGAGGAAGTAATTAGAAAGTTGCCTAGAAAACGCTAGACTTGGCCCTTATAAAGGGAGGCTACACAATTAAGATACACTACCACAATTCTGAGAAAGAGAGAATACACTAAGAGAGAATAATCGTGGGAGACGGCTGTCGGGAGAGTATAGCCACAAAGGCCGAATCAGAGAGAGAAGTGGATGGGGGTGCTTTGTTTCCACAATTATCAGCCTCCAACCCGCTCTTGTATGCTTGGCTCACAACGCCCCTCTACAGCATTTCTTGCCATCGCCGTACCTTCACCTTCACCTCGGCAAAACATCTCGGTCAGCCCTCAAGCGTGTATCCAGTAGTTCTAGTTGTGGTCCTCATGTGCTTAGCGACGCCTATTATTTTGCCAAGTCCTGAATCAGGCCCGGTGTCCCAAGACTTGTGGCCAGCCATCAAGTGAATGCCGCAAATGCTGGCGACCTCTTGCCGCAATCATCACTTGACATTTCTAGTCTTCAACAGCAAAACCGAAGAACTGCTGCACTCTTATTCGTCCCCACGTCTCATTGACAATCAATATGGATTCTTGCGGTTTTGCACTTGTTCTCTTTTTGCAGGCTTTTCTCAGTGAAGTTTGACACTCATAAGCACAATTTTTCATCCATCACACAAGAGGAGCCAATCGGTGGTCAAGAAGGAGTACTTGGTCAAAAGAGCAAAATGACCAAACTGGGCGTAATTGGACTAAGTGGAAAATCTAGTGTGCAATCGATTTCTTGTAATCCAGTGTGGCTTGATCAACAGAGTGAGATTCAACATGAAGAGTAGAGAACATTCCAACATGAACCCAATGAAGCAACAAAACAAAGAAGAGGAAAAGATGACTTGGAAAGTAGGATTGATCCAGCTGTAAGCAAAAGTTCTCACTGAGATTTACTTGCCTTGATGTTGTACCTCACCATCCCTTCATTGGCCACGTCATTGCACCGTGATCCCAAGCTTGTGATCCCTGCCGAGTCGTTATGCCGCCGTGATCCAGTGGGCTTAGCATCACCACCATCGAGTAGGTCGTCGCTATGAATCGTTGCGCCATCACTGGTCCAAGTTTAGGAACAATATATTCAAGATTAGGTAATTATTTGATGTTAATTCCATATTTGATTATGTTACCTAATTTGATAATACCACGATCTAATTGTATATGTTGAGTGATAAGTATCCCCAACAAGGATTTATTTCCTATTCTGCAATATTTTATTTATAAGACTTTAGATGGAATTATTAATCGTGTGGAATCTCTTAAAATTGATATTTTGATCTTTAATGCTTAAGATCAATTTATTGATTTTATCCGCAAAATTCGTTTTAATTTGATACGACTTCCTAATTTTTTATTTTTTTTTTTGGTCGAAAGGATAAAATTCATTCATGAAAGTTAAGAGCACAATCAGCAGCCAAAACATCCGAATACAATATGTCTAACAAAGCAGAAGGAGGTGAAATGAACCAGTTAAGGGGAAGTGTGCCATTTTTGTGGACCTTTACAGCCTAGTCGGCCACAAAATTAGCCCCCCTTCGACAAAACCTAATTTACAGATTGGAGAAGCCTTGAAGGAGAGCTGCTGCTTCAGCAAAGATGGATCATGGTGTAGATCTTAAACCTTGGATTGTTCCACTAGAATTTTTTAGTCAAATTCGAGCACCATCCGATCATGCGCCTTGCTCTGCTCCAGCAAGTAGTGAAGAGTGATTGCTAATGCTTGAAATTTCGCCTGCAAAGCCGACGATGTGACAGAACTCCTGGTAAGGCCATCTATCGGTTTTCCATTTCGATTGCGCAGATGCACACCATAGTCCCTTCATTACCCTCTAATTGAAATGCTCTGTTGATATTCACCTTCAGGAAACCGGGATCAAGAGGTCTCCATAAATCATCTGGCTTGAGACGATGGCGTCTAGTGCCTCCTCCATCAGAGTTGGAAAGTTGTGCCGTCTGGACAGAAGCCAATGCTAGATTAACGACCCGAATTGGATCAGGTTGTTGTCACCGAAAAACGAAATTATTTCTAGTCTTCAAAATATGCTACAAGATTGTAGCTACAGCTTCGAAATTAGGTGAGTCATGATTCTATTCAATTCTGTTTGCCATCCAAGCTCCGAGATTTTGTATACCCTGTGTTGATATCTGAATATTAAGCGTTGGATGTGACCAAATAGTTGCTGTCCATTGACAAAGTAGAAAGGTATGTATTGCAGTCTCTGGTGTGTTGGTAGGACATATTGGGCAGATTAGATCTGAGGTGATGTGGCGATGAAAAAGATTAGCTTTGGTTGGTAAAGCATCATGGCTTAGGGACCACAGGAATAGCCGTATTTTTGGGGAAATCTTTAGCTTCCAGATTTTCTTCCACAGAACATCAGGGCCTTGAATAGAAGTAGTTGCTCTATTTTGAATACTACTGAGGGCTGCTGTTATGACGATTGGTAGCCACTTTTTACGGTGTATTTGCCGTCTGTAGAGTCAGTCCAAATAAGTCGATCATTTATGTAATTAGGTCTTACCGGAATGGTAGGAATTTCACTAATAGTGGAGTCATCAAATTACCTGTTTAAGAGAGGAACGTTTCATGTATTGTTGTTGGGGTCAATATAATCAGCCACCAGCAAGGGTTCATCTCGAAGAGCTGGACCGCGTAAAATTCCATTTGGTAACCAACGATCTTCCCTAGTTCTGATTTTGCTCCCATCACCCACCGCCCATTGTAGTCTCGGTAAAATTAAATCTCTTCCTACCAACAGGCTCTGCCAACCCTACGACGGTCTAGTTCTTTTCTCAGCATGTCTAAATTCACATGAATGAAAATAAATACCTTTGAATAGCATGCTCCAAAGGGAGGAGGGTCCCTAAATTAAACGCTAGGCTTGCTTCCCGAGCATTGCCCTACTAAAATCCATAAGATCTCTAAAGCCAAGTCCTCCTTTGCTCTTACTAGTTTTGAGCTCCTCCCAACTCTTCCAGTGGATACCGGGTTTTGTACTATTATTCTGCCACCGGAATCGAGCAATCTTCTTCTCAACGGATTTGCAAATAGATGTGGGAATTTTAAGGATAGACATAGCATACTAAGGGATCGCTTGGACAACAGACTTAATCAGAATTTCCTTGCCACCCTTTGATATTAACTTTTCTTTCCATCCGTCTAACTTTGAATGAACTTTTCCCATTATCCAGGCAAACATTTCTCTTTTTGATCTACCCCAGTCTGACGGAATCCCTAGATATTTGCTTGCTTTAACCATCAGAGGTACTCTGAATTTATTGGCCAAATTTTCTTGTAGGCCAATAGGGTAATCTTTACTGACAAATATTCCAAATTTATTCCTGTTTACTTCTTGTCCTGTTGCCAAACAGTATTGATTTATAATATTGGAAAGATTTTGACATTCCAGCAACTTACCATCTAAGAAAAATATGGCATCTTCTACAAAGAATAAATGAGATAGGGTAGGACAGCACATGTTGAGCTTGATGCCTCTAATGTTTCCCATATCGAGAGCTTGATGAATAAGGTTGGACAGGACATTTGCTAGCAAAATAAACAAATAAGGAGAAAGTGGGTCTCCCTTTCATAGGCCGCGTGTTGGATGGAAGTAATTTAAAAGTTCGGATATGGCTTCCTAATTTGAATTGTGAATTTTACCTTTGGTGAGTGGGCAAATCTTGAGTGTTTGAATGCTATCTTGTCTTGATTGTTTTCCATATTTGAAAATATAAAATAGATTGCATATAGATAAATTAGGTCATGTGAGGTAATATTGCCTAATTAGAGTAGATTGTATTGCATAATTAAAATAGAATGCATATTTGGATAGTTTTTTCATAATAATTTGAATTGCTTCTGAATAGGATTATTTACATAGGTAGGTTCATGAAGCTAAGGATACTCATCCAATTGAATTGAATTACTTTCTAGTGTAGATTTGATAATATCTTTTTATAGATAGTTTATTTACATTAATTTTTAATTGTGAATTTTAATAAATAAAAAAATCATATGCACATCATATAGATTGATTGCACATCGTGTCATACGCCATGTCATATGGTCTATGTCATCATGTGCCATATCATCACTCATGCCATGTCATTGCTTATATGTCATTTAGTGATTGCATATTTAGATTCATTTAATTAAATTGCATGTCATGCACATAACTTTAATTAAATCACATGCCATATTAGAGTAGTCGAATGCCAATTTTCCTGTCATTATAAATTGCATCTCTAGGTTCATGTACTTTGGAAATTGCGTGCTATGCTAGAATAATAGATTTTATTGTCATTATAATTAAGACATTCATATATCGCATGTCATATTAGACTAGTAGCATGCACTGCTTATAGCTTAGTTTCATTTATATAAAAGAAAACCCCAAAAAAAAAAATGTTTGCAATTGCGTGTTAATTAGAAACATATATTTAGGTTGAATATGTGGCTTTTTCTATTAACATTGCATATACTTGTATTGCTTCAAGGTAAACACATCTTCTCTATCCTTGCAATTTATTTATTGTTTTCATTATTGGTTGTTATTTTGATGTCTGTGCACCTCATGAACACCTTGCATGTTAGTAATTCTAGTTAAAATGAATCTAAGCTACCTATCAAACATTTTTTTGCAATAATAGAAAAAATGTACCGAAAGGACTTTAGAGCAATTTTGTGTAATCAAGTTCTCTAGTGCATAGGGGTAAAGTATAATTTTTGATACTTTATCCGAGTCCCTAATTGACCTCCAAAAACCTAATTAGTGGCGATTCCAAGATGAAAATTATGTATGTTGTAAGAACTTGAACCCTAACACATGAACTGGTATAAGCTTGAGAGAGTTTGAGTTAAGTCGAGGCTTAATGTCAAAACATATGGTGGTCATTTTATAAGTATGAGGGAGTGCCTCACCATTTGAGCTATTTTTGGGGATAAGGGAGACTCAAGACTACCCAACGCTTGTATCAAAATTTAAGTTACCAATAAGTCTAAACTCAACAGTCACACAAGAGAGATACAGGTTGTCGTGACTCTGACCTAGGGCCCAACGTGTGAGGGAGGGATTGTTGAGGTTATACCACATTTGTTTTGGAAGGGAAGGGTGGTTGGTGTGAGGAAAAATTTTACCATTTAAGCTAACTTTTAGGGTGAGAGAGGTTCAAGACTATCTAGCACACTCATGAGAGAAAGTATTACCTTTAAAGCTAGCTTTTGAGGTGAGAGATACCTAACACCGGTGTCAAAGCTAATGATAGATTGATGGAATCCTAATTTGTTCCGATGTTTGGTGAACATTGCAAGGACGGAATCATATTACCAATATAGTTTCAGGCATGTGAACATTATGGTGTAGTAGCGTCGGCTTGATGGTCAACTTAATGGTTCGATTTGGAGAAAGAAACCTAGTGTGAAGTTTAGCATTTGAGATTCAAATTGAGATAAATTGATGCATAGAGATATTTGAATTAAAGGGGAGCAAACTCAATAATAATACTTACATGTGAAGGGAGATAGTAAAGATGCATGTGTGAGTTGTGTTTGAAAAAAATCACATTAGAGAATGGATTTGGTGTGAAGCAATCAATAAATCTTAGTTTGCTCATAACTCATTGGCTTAAGTTTTTAAATGAAGGTGAGTCTAATTGGATATGTTGATAGGCTTGGACTTGAGCTTTCTCTTGTCGATCTCCCTGAGTGAAGGTATTAAGTTTCTCCTGCGTGCTCCCTACAAATGGTATCAAAGCCGTTTGTTGATTAGTGGGCCCCCAATCTATTTGGGTGTTTGGTGAATATCTTAAGGAAGGAATTTGATAACCAACATGGTTTTTGGGTTGTGGGCAATGTGGTGTAAAAATGTGGATTGGATGGCAGACTTCATGATTTGATTTGAAGAAAAAGACCAAGGATGAAGCTCTGCATTAATGGACATTCAAGTTGAGATATCTTGATGCAATATGATACTTAGATTAAGGGGAAGTAGAACTAACGCTCAGCTCACACGTGATAGGAGATTGTTAAAATACACGTGTGAGTTGTGTCAGAGAAGTTCTATATCGAAGAATTAATATGGTAATAGAAATTAATATATTTTAATTGGCCATAACTTATAGGCTTAAACTTTGAATGAAGGTCGGTCTAGTTTTTTGGGTTGAGATAGGTTCAAGACCACCTCAACACTAGCATCAAAGCTGGTTAATTTGTGGGCTCCCAATTTTTTCCAGTGTTTGATGAATATCTCAAGAAAGGAATTTGATTACTAATGTGGTGTTCAGGCGGTGCGTGTTGTGATTTAGCAATGTGGGCACAATGGCAAACTTTATGGTTTGATCCAGAGAAAGAGATCAAGGATGAAGTTCGATACTGATGGAGATTTAAGTTGAGATATCTTGATGCAAAATGATACTTGGATTAAAGGAGAGCATACTTAACATTGAGCTCACATATGAGGGAAAGATTGTTGAAATATACATGTGAGTTTTGTTAAGAAGTCCGATATCGAAGAATTTGTATGGTGTTGAGTAGTTAATTGCAAGTAGATATGTTGACGAGCTCGGATTTGAGCTTCCTTTTGGCAATCCCTCCGGGTTAAGGTATCGAATTTCTGCTGTGCGCTCCCAACAAATGGTGTAAGAGCCGTTGGTTAATTGTTGGGCACCCAATCTGTACTAGTGTTTGGTACATATCTCACGGAAGGAATTTCAATTGGCTTTCAATTGGCTTTTAGGATGTTTATCTCATTGTTGTGGCTACCACCTAAGACTTGATGTGTGAGGGGGAGATTATTGGAATTTATCCTATTTCAGTTGTGGAATGGGCTAATGGTTGATTTATAAGTGCGAGGGAATATTTTATACTTTGAGCTAGCTTTTGGGATAAGAGAAACCCAAGACCACCCAACATTACCTAGAAAACTTATAAAAAGTAATCCCTCTAAGAAAAATAATAGGAGGTATAGTCCAAGCTAATATTTTCTATCTTTAACACATTTCAATGGAAGGAAAGATTGGTTGTCAAAGGAAAAAAATCGGCAAACATCCAATAACTAAATGTGTATTTCGGACAATATCTAGGTTTTTGTCATCTGGTAAATATGGTAGTATCATAATATCCATCCAACGCAATAATTTACATTCCAAAAATCTATAGAAATATGACATGGAACTGATCACACGAAACGGTCGAGTGTCAACATATCGTCTCTAAACGAGGTTTCTCAAAATCATATCAAGAATGAGAAACACTAATATGGCATGAGCATTCTCGGTAACAATGCTGAAAATTTCAAAAGCTTTCTCTGGACACTTTCTATGTCATTGTGACAAAGTCTATCCTCCGATTGAAAAAATACAAATCTACATTAGAGGACGCCTCTTCATTACATTCAACAAGCTATCTTGCCCTTTGTTTTTTAACTTCCGTCCCGCAAAGCAGTCAATTGAAGCCTTTTATTTAGGTAAAGAAAAATCCAATTTATGTTCATTTGTGCAAGAAGAGTTAGCTATCTTGGTTGTTGGATTGTAATCCTATTATGGTTTTAGATCTTATGCAGATTGTGGTATCTGAACTTTTGCTGATTATAATGCAGGAGAGATAAATAAAAAGACCATCATGAATTTGAAAAAATCATGATCAAGCTTGATCATGAGATATACACGTTACACATACTTGTTCTGTTTTGAGACACACTGATGCAGAGACTTTGTAAAAATTTAGGTACCCAAATATATTGGACAAATTGAGGAATTTCAGGGAGGGTGGACACCCATTGACTGAGTTCTTCGAG
The DNA here is from genome assembly GCA_017140255.1 of Eucalyptus paniculata subsp. matutina. NCBI lineage: Eukaryota > Viridiplantae > Streptophyta > Magnoliopsida > Myrtales > Myrtaceae > Eucalyptus > Eucalyptus paniculata. The sequence goes on along the minus strand of CM029441.1, from coordinate 21,264,129 downwards.
ATCTTTAATATTATTACAAAAGTCAATGTTCGAGAAGTTACCGATTGAGAAGGAGATCAACATGAAGCTCAAGACCATACGCACTTGGTTGAAGGTCTCAAGTATGATCCTGGTTATGACATTCTAAATTGTTCTGACCTATTCAGTCCTGACTGCAGCGGTTCTTGCTCTAGCAGTGGCCGCTGCTCTTGCAGCTACAACTGCCTTTCCCATGGATTCGGTTGGCCAGTGGATTGAATCCCTTTGAAAGATTATGAACATATGCTTACATAATAGGGGGAGGTGATCACCTCAATGCAAGTGAGTACTACAAAGCTTTCACACTCTTATTATAATGATCATCCCCACAATTTCATCAAACCAAGTTAACGTCCCTATTAAGTTCAAAACAATAGTTTCCCCTTGAAGTCCTCACGTCTAACTTAATGAACATTGTGAGGCTGACTTGATTTTAAGTAGCTATGATGATGAGAACAATGTCTAGGAGTCCAAAATGCAAGAAAATATGATTTCCATGAGCAATTCTCACAAGTAAAAGCTCTACAATCCATTACCTTTGTGTCTCTCAAAGACCTAGACAATTAGAATTCTAATTTACCGTTTGGAGGTATAGATCAAGAGCCTCTTGCGGAAAGCTGATTTTGCAATTGAAGAGAAAGCATAAGAAGTAAAGCTAGAAATAGTAGACATCAAGAAGTAGCCGAGAGATTTCATGAAGGATGCTGTAGAACTGAAAAAGCAAGCCAATATGTGCTTCAGGGGATTATGAAGCCCCCCACCAATTGAAACGGTGCCCCTATAGTGCCATACAGAACTGTTGTTAAGTGTTTGTTTCATTGTGAAGGATGTAATGTGAACCTCAATGTGCATTGCCTTCTTAGTTCAACAAAGCAGAAGACATTGACATTTGGCATTTGATTTGTTAGGATTATAAAAAAATAGATAGCTTTTTGACAAAAAGGCCTTTATCATCTTCCTACCTTAAAAAGTAATTCTTCGATCCTAAGTTCCACATAAAATGAGGCTGGCTTGTGTGTCAATATATAGTTGATATATATTATGGGGTCTTTGTGTGGTTATTGTGTTTTTATCTGTTCCTTGACCGGAATTAATCACTATTATATAATCCTATGAAACACATATTGGCTAGCTTTTCCAATTATTTGACATCTTTCAAGAAATCTCTTAGCTTCTTCTTGATGTCTGCTATTCCAAGCTTCTCTGCTTCTGCTCCCTCCTCAATCACAAAATCAGCCGTTAGCAAGAGGGTCTTATTCTGTACCTCCAGACAATCAATAAGAATTCTAGTTGTTTCCATGTCCATGAAAGAAACAAAGGTATTGGCCTGTCGAGCTTTTAGTTGTACGAATGTACTAATGTAAATCATGGCAACTTCTCTTGCAGAGTTTCTTGCATTTTGGACTCCTAGACGTTTTCCCCATCATTATAGTTAGTTAAAAATCAAGGCAGTCTCACAATGCTCATTATGTTAGACGTGAGGACTTCAAGGGGACACTATTGTTTTGAACTTGACAAGGATGTTAACTTGGTTTGTGGAAGTGTGGGGATGGTTACTGTAATAAGGGAGAAAAAGGTTTGTAGTACTTACATGCACTAAGGTGAGCACTAGCCCACCAAAACCATGGGAAAGGCAACTGCAGCAACCAGAGCCGTGGTGACTGGCGGAACAAACACCATAGCAGTCATTACTAGATAGAGCAGTATAGCTTCAAAAGTCATAACTAGTATAGTGCTTGAGACCTTTGCACAAGTGTGTATGCTCTTGAGCTTTGTGTCAATCTCCTTCTTGATCTGCAACTTCTCAGACATTGACTTTGTTGATTGCAGATAATCTGCAAGATCTCAAAGGGGCTGCAGTCTTCTTGAAATTCCTCAATTTCTCCCAGGTGTTTGGGTACCTAAATTGGTTTTTCTCGAAACTGAACAAGTATATGTATTCCTCACCACCTTGGCCTTGTAATGTTAGTATATCAAACTCTAGAAATCAACTCAACCTCATTGGCAGAGGATATGAAGTCGAATGCTATCGCGTAGAGAAGACCGGAGAGAATGAAAACGTTAGCAATAGTAGCTGAAGAACCAAATGTACTTAGATACATGTGCTATCAATGAAGTTCCTTAAGAATTAAGATACACATACATGTGACCTTCTTTCCTGTCTTCTTCTTCTTCGAAGCAATGAAGCGCGTCAAAAATCAGCTATTGGGTATCGCATGCATACTTCAAGCAATTCTCAAGGGTGGCACAGAAATCTAGGATGTGCAAGCCATTCGAGAAGTCATCCCTGACAAGCTCGAACAGCTTTGGAAGGTTTCTCTTGGTGTAGGAATCTCCCATTGACCACCAGGTGAGATCATCAGGTTAAGAAAAGAGAGGGAAAGTACACTAAAAGGAAAAATAATGAAGCAATCACATAAGTTCACATCCCCTAGAGAATTTTAGAGCATGTGAAATTGAAATTTGAAGGAAGAGCATGGGAAGGAACTCCGAGTTAAGTTCATCGTGGCATGTCCCAAAAATATAAACTATTAATAGAGCAATGATTCGAGACCATGCTAACTAGATTTGGAATGAAATAACTAGTACAGACCAATCCTAGAACATGAAACTCCAATTGGAGAATTGAGTCTACGGAGTTTGATGAACAAAGCCAATTGCAATTCATATTCTGTCTAATGGAGTTTAGGACAAATATTAGATAATATTGACGATTTTTACACCATTCTCACATGGATGAGAGTCACATTGATGCAAGAAAATATGCATTATAGTAGGAGGATGATAAATGACTTGAGTAGTTATCAATGTCCATGCCCTATATTTTAAGCACCTAATATAAATTATTTCTAGTTTTATTCCGTGAGTCATCCTATATAGTGGGCTAGTACATTCATTTTCCACCTCAACAAGATAGTTCTATGAGTTGGGGTATATCTCATAATCAAGCGGGGTCATGATTTTTTCAAATTCATGAGGGCCTTCTCATTTGACTAGCAAGAGTTCAAATTCCACAATCTGCATAAGATCTAAAACCATAACAGGAGCACAATTTAACAAGCAAGATAGCTAACTCTTCTTGCACAATGGAATATAAATTGGATTTTTCTTTACCTAAATGAGCTGCTTCTTGCAATTGACTGCTCTGAGGGATGGAAGCTAGAAAAGAGAGAAAGAGCAAGATGGCTTGTTGAAAGAAGAAGAGGCGCCCTCTACTCTGGATTTCTAAATTTTCAATTGAAGGATAAACTTTGTCAGGATTACATAGAAAGTACCAGAGAAAACTTTTGAAATTTTGGGCATTGTTACTGAGAATGCTCATACCATGTTAGTGTTTCTCATTCTTGAGATGATTCCGAGAAACTACATTTAGAGGTGATATGTTGACACCTGACTTGTTTCTTATGAACAGTTTTGAGTCACATTCATATAGATTTCTAGAATATAGATTTATAGGTGAAATGGACATTATGGTACTGCCATATTTACCAGATGACAAGAATTAGATATTGTGTGGAATACCTGTTTAGTTATTGGACGTTTGCCAATATAAAACCTTGACAACCAATCTTTCTTTCTATTGAAATGTGTTAAGATAGAAAATGTCAACTTGTAATATACCTCTTGTTATTTTTCCTTGGAGACATTACTTTTTACATCTTCTAAATAGTTATGCTTTGCATCTTGTATCATCTCAAATTAGAATTTGGCATCTTATATTGGAATATTGCGTTGCTGCAAGACAAATGGCTATCAGTTATAAGCGTTCTAGGTAATCCTTATGTGCCCTTAACGATGATCTGTGGGACGCCAAATAATATGTTAGCACACAAATTGGAACACACATGCAATTTCTCTCATTGTCCGGATTAAATCCTAGTTGTAGTTTTTTCTTGGTTTGAGTACCTATAGTAGGTTTATTGGATGATAAAAAAAGACTAGTGTTCATGAAGAGAGAGAGAAAGAGATAGTAAAATCATGGGAAAATGGAAAAAAATATATGGACAAAATCGAATGGCATGATTGAATTGTTTTTGAAAGGTTAACTATATATTTAAGAGATTCATATGATCATTGGGTAGTGCCATCTAGGTAGATGACTTATATCAGGTCGCTAAGGGCCTATTTGTTTTTACTCAAAATAGTGTCTAATTTTGTTCTTTTGTTCCCCGGAAAGAAAAAAGAATAGAAATCCGTTTGATAAAAATTTTGCTCTCAGGAATAAAAATCTTTTTTTTTTTTTTGTTCTAGTGAATAAATTTGGAACAGAATTAAGAAGTAGAAAAAAGTAATCTCTTGTTCTTGGGAACAATTCATAAAATCAGTTCCTATTTTTTTATTTTCTTTTATTTTCTTGTCTCTTCTTCTCTTCCCCTTTCTTCTTCTTCTTCCCTTTGGCCAGTCACCGGCCCCCGGTGATGCCGAGCCACGGTGAGGCTTGTTGGCCCGAGCCTCACCATGGTTGGACGAGGCTCGACCTTGCATAGCCACAACAAGGCTCAACCTCGCCCAGATCTGGCGAGGCTGAGGCTCACCTTGGCTAGGCGAGCCTCCAGTGAGCTCAGTGGACCCCGGCTTGGCCTAATGAGGCTCCGGCAAGCTCACTAGACCTCGCACAGCCGATCACTGGCCACAGGAAGGAAGAAGAAGAGGAAAAAAAAAGAAGAAGGAAAGCAAGAAAAATATAATAAAAATATTAAAAAATTAAAAGAAACAAAAAAAATTAAGAATCTTACTAAACGCATTTATATCCTAGGAATAAAAATTTTGGACGATTCTACCAAACGCGTTCTTTTGCTCATAAATTGTCTCGGGAACATAATCAGAAAAAACCATTTCTGATAATAAAAAATTGTTCTCCAAAACAAAATGATTACCAAACACGCCATTAAATTTTTTTCCCCCTCTATTCTCACCCTTTTTGTTGATTCTCATTATACACTACTACTTGTATGACTAGAACAAAAAGTCATGCTTTGTAATTAATATATATTCCAGCAGTTTTAAATCAAGTGAGACATGAAATCTATAGCTTGGATCATATGAGAGACAAAGAAAGATGCTCCATTTGTTTCACAAGAAATGAACATGTTGAAAAACAATGCTCTAAAAATAATCATTCCCATCCTTAAAGTAATTCGCCAATGAAAGATATCTTCATTATTGACAATAATTAATAATTAAATATCTTCGTAAATAATGAAAATATTGATTGTTTATTAATATATATATATATATATATATATATATATATATATATAATCATTTTAAGGAAAATATTTTCCCAATCGTTAAAAAGATAAGCACCCCTTGTCAATCTCGGAATTGCTACAGTTGGTTGGCGTGTCGGAGGATTTTCATCTAAAGAGCAGGAAAAAAATTGTCACGACGACATAGTCATGTCCATCGCCCTGAGAAACCCCGAGAACCTCGAGTACCTTCACCAGGTCCTCGACTGATTCGAGAACCCGACTATGTTCAGTTTGAAATCCATTGATCAGAGTCCACTCCAAGAGCCTGATCCCCGCGGAAAAGCTACCACCTTTTCAACAAGATTCGGCATTGCAGCTTGTCGCTGGACAATTACACTTCTAAATTCTTGGTTCGTGGGTGCGCGCAAGGTGGGGGAATCGATCCACGGAGCGCTTATGAGACCCGGGTTCGAGAGTGACCCGTATTTTTAGAGCGGGTTGATCAATATGTATGCGGGATGGGTAGTTCAGAATCGTGTCATAGGGTGTTGGAAGGGTTTTTTTTTTTTTATCATGATGCGGTGTGTCAGACGGCGATGCAGAGCGCTTCCGACCAGTATGGCGACGTCGCGTTTGCTAAGCAGCTCTTTGACGAAATGCCCGAGAGAGATACTGTTGCTTGGAATGCGATGACTGCAGGGAATGCCCTGTATGGGGAATCGGGGCAGGCCTCGAATATGTTCTATGAGATCAAACTGGAAAGTGTGAAGGTCAATGACCCTTCCATGGTTCTGGTTCTATCTGCGTGCACTCGATTATGTGCACTAGATCAAGGGAGGTGACCTTATGCATATGTTGAAAAGAGCAGGCTTCAGATTGATGTTGATGCTAGGAACTGCATTGATTAATGTGTATGCCAAATGTGATGACTTGGATAAGGGCATGGAGGTCTTCTGGGGGTGAAAGAATGGAACGTTTACACATGGAGTGGTGCCATGAATGGAGCTGGTAGGAAATGTCTCAAGCTTTTCCCGCTCATGAAGAAAGACGGGGTTCTCCCGAATGAAGTGTTGTTGGACTAGTTGAGGAAGGCTGTAAGCATTTTGGCTTAGTGACAGAGTCGTACGGAATCCAGCCTGGCCTGGAGCATTATGGCTGCATGGTTAATTTATATGGCCAAGCTGGCCGTTTAAATGAAGCCCTAAATTTCATCAATGACATGCCACTGGAGCCTCATGCCAGCGCTTGCAGAGCTTCACTAAATGCATGTAAAATTCATAAGAATATGGAAATAGGCGAGATTGCCTCGAGAAAGATGCTGGAGCTTGAAGCAAAGAGTCGAGTTGCTTTCGTGCTTTCGTCCAATGTCTACGCTGAAGACAAAAGCTGGGAAGGTGTGCGCCATGTGCGGCAGGTAATGAAGTCCAGAGGGGTGAAGAAGCTTCCCGGTTGCAGTGTTGTAGAACTTGATGGTGAAGTTCATGAGTTCCTCGTTGGAGATAACTCCCACCAAATGCATAGTGGATTTTAAGGGATGCTTGGCGAGATCTTCAGGAGGTTGAGATTATCAGGGCACATGGCTAACACGAACCCAGTTTCATTTGATATAGAAGAAGAAGAGAGAGAGAATGCTATGACTCTATGGGTTCGAATCTCAATGGCTATTGACTTTTTCCATTTAGATGTTCTGTTACTATTAGGACTAGATGAACCATCTAGAGGGGTGAATAGGTGATTTTGCGGAATAAACAAAATTTTAAAAAATTTGTAACAGAACAACTTTTGATCAAAACTCAAATAACTGTCAGATCTTATGAATGTGCAAATAACCCTTAAGATCTTACTGTCAGATTGACACCTGATTTTAGTAGATACATCATTAAAAGAGACAATTTATTTAAATAAATCTATGATCTTTTACAATAGCAAAAATTTATCATTATTTAACATTCAGTATTTTTATATTCCAAAATCACTTTTTAGCCTCACTTATTTATTTTTTGATAAAAAAAAAAAAGAAAAAACCATTCCCTCATTTCCCAGAAGATGCCCACGTTTTCTTTTATTCATTTTTCTCATTTTCTTCTTTTCTTTATTTCTTTCTCTCTCTTTCTCTTTTTTTTTTTTTTTTTTTTTTTGATACTTTATATTTTTCTTGCCCTAGATATTAAATTGCAAGTCCAAAAGTACTCTAACCAAAAGAAAAAGTTCAAAGAAGTATAAAAAAAGGTCGCCGAAATGGAATTTCTCAAAATAGTATGAATGTGATGAATTTCTCTCGTTTCTTCCCCTCAAAAATTTATTTCCCTCGTTTATTTCCCCAACCCCACGTTAGGCCCCCTTCCCTGGTTTCTTCTTCCCACGCACCCCCCCCTCAAAAAAAAAATTTCTTTCCCTCATTTCTTTCCCCCCCCCCACCCCTAGTAGGCTATCATTTCCTTTCTTAAAAATCGTACGTTAGGTCCCATAAAAAAAAAAACCTCATTTTTAAAAGAGGTTTTTAAAGGGTTAATACCCTAAAAAATCCCAAACTGGTACACATGTGACAAATTTACCCCAAACTATTTTTTTGACCATTAAAAACCCAAAACTGGTACACTTGTGACAAATTTACCCCGACTGACCATAAAAAACCCTAAACTGGTATATTTACGACAAATTTACCCTAAACTAATTTATTCGACCGCAAAAAACCTCTAACTGATAAATTTGTAACAAATATACCCTCCGCTAAATTATATTAATACTACAAAAAAAAATCAAAAAAAATTGTAAACTGTGACAAATGATGCATAAAATCCTAAATCGATATACTAGTCAATTGTTACGTGTAATTTAACTTAATAATTGTTACGTGTAATTTAACTTAATAATTTGACAATAAAATTTAACGAAAACTAACATAAAGTAAATTTGTCATAACTATACTAGTTTAGGGTAAATTTGTCAAAGGTATACCAGTTTGGGATTTTTGGTAGTAAAAAAAAATAGTTTGGGGTAAATTTGTCACAAGTGTACCAGTTTAGGGTTTTTCAGGGTATTAACCCTTTTTAAAAAGAGGAAGAAACTCAATAACCTCCTCCTCCTCTTCCTCCTCGTCGCATGACCCTTGGTTGCCTTACAATCACTTGTCACCTCACCTCCAGCCCTTCCTCCTTCGCGACTGCAACCTTGCCTTGTAGTTGTAGTCTTGTAGTCGCTTGTGGCCCCACCTCCACTTCGGAAGGGCAGCGCAACGAAGAAAAGGAAAAGTTGGGAGGTGGCGGGGGTCGCTCCCTCGCCCTCGCCTTCACCCTCCATTGTCTTCTTCAATGATTCTCTCTCCCTGCGCACTTGCAGCCCGCCCTAGAAACTCATCATGCCTCGGACACACGTGTCAGAAAAGTATTAGGAAGAGTTGACCACGTGTCAGAAAATCTGACACGTGTTGACCATGTGTCCAAACGTGTTGGACACGTCGACACGTGTCGGAAACTATATGGAAGCTCTTGAAATGTGTCCATGCTTCATAGAGGAAAACTTTTTAAAATTTAAAATTAGGGTATGTTTGATAACATTCTTATTTCTCCAAATTTATGTTCTTTTGTTTCTTAGAATAAAAAATGGACAAAAATTTATTTGGTAACATAAACTAAATTTTACATAACCGAAATATAAAAGTTAGTCAAGGAATAGATTTGGAATAAAAACAATAAGAAGAAAAAAGTAACTTTTTTCTTTTAGGAACAATTCCTAGAAATAAGTCATTGTTTTTCTTTTTTTTCTTTTTCCTCGCCACTCACCATCCGCCACCCCCACCTTTGGTTGGCTGTCGCCAGCCACTGGACGCTGGCAAATGCCACCCACCACCCCTGTTGGTAGATGTGGCAAATGGGTGGGTCGAGTCAAAAATGGGTCGATCCATATTTGATCCATTTAACCCGTTTTAATCCATATTCTTGTAGTGTAAATCAAGTAACTCATACCCGACCCGACCCGTACTTGACCCGTACCCATACCCGACCCGACCCGACCCGTATTGCTAAAACCTATTAATATTCTAGGAAAACTCACTTCTACTATATGCTAATTGGATTAAAACTTTAAATTAAATTAAAAATAGTAAATAAAATTAAAAAAAAAAAAGGTTAAAAAACCTATAAATTGAAATATTTATAAAAAAAAAATTAAAATATGCCCATGTTTCTCTTATTTGAAGTGAACAAACCATTGAATAACTAAAAATTGTAATATGAAAATTTTTTAACTAAACCTAAAAAAACTCATTTTTATGATTTTTTTATTAAAAAAAGTATTGTTAAAAAAAATTATGTAATACAAATTTTTTAACAATTTTTATGCAATACAAATTTAATGCAAATTTTTTATAATATTTTTTGAAAAATCGAATTTTTAATTTTTAAAACATAATTTTTATTATTTTTATTTTTAAAATATAATTTTTAAATTTTTAATAATTATTTTTTATTTTTCTCTTTTGTTTTCTTCTTCTTTGATCGGTTGTTGGCCACGATGATGGCCAGGGATTGGCCATAGGCAAGATCGAGCCCGCCAGCAACAGGCGGGGCCTCGCTAGAGCTCGTCGATGTTGGCCGAGGCCGAGGCGGCGAGCTTGAGTCTCGCCAAATTTGGCGAGGCTTGGGCAAGGCTCGATTTCGTCGACAGGGCCTCGAGTCTCGCCAAATCCGACGAGGCTCGACCTCGCCTGACGCTGGCAAGCTCGAGTCTTGCCAGATCTGGCGAGGCCAAGGCCCCGCCCAACACTAGCGAGGCTCAAGCCTCACCTGGCTTGACGTCGACTGGTGACTAGCTATCGCCTTGCCGGTTGCCGGCTAAGGAAGGAAGAAAAAAAAGAAAAAAGAAAATTGAAATATGAAAAATAATTATAATTTCGATTTTTTATAAGAAAAAACATTTTTATAATGTTAAAAAAGACCATGGGTTTAAAGTGGGTTTCTTAATAACCCATTTAGATCCATTTATTTTTGTGTTTTATTTTCTCATACCCATTTATGGTCCACATTTAACTTTCATTTGACCCATTTATGACTCACATTTAACCTTCACTTGACTCATTTATGACCCACATTTAACTTTTACTTGACTCATTTAACTAAAAATGGGTCATAATATGGGTTTATGACCCATTTTGCCAGCTCTACCTACTGGCCACCATCGGCTAGAGGAGGAGCAAGAAGAAGAAGAAGAAGAAGAGAGGGAAAATAAAGAAAAATCTAAAAAAAATTATTAAAAAATTAAAAGAAATTCCACATTACAAAAATATTTGTTAGTCGTACCAAATATGTTCCTATTCTTTTTTTATTTCGAGAATAGAAACATTATGTAGTTAACCATTCTTTTACTCAAAAATTGTTTTAGGAATAGGAAAAAAAAACTGTGTCTAAAAAGAAATTGTCCCTAGAATAGAAACGTTATCAAGCAGACCATAAGTCTCCAGTCTTGTATCTCACCAGTCAATGTTTACTCAACAATTGGTAATTTTAGATCAAACTTCATGAATTTTAGAAAACTTGGACAAAATCATATCATATTGGGCACAAACACACATTGGGAGCAATAATATTGTTATTGGAGAGGCAGTGTATGCCAGTATTTTAACAATGACCAATGAGAAATGGACCTATTAGAATGCATAATAAAATAGGCTATTATCTTGTCTCCCTTCCTCATTTTGAAGCTTTTTAGGATTATCGATCACACCCATAATGCTACAAGGATGGAAGCAATGACATAACTGTCCTTTTACCCAAAGGACGCAACTTCAACAAAAATAATGATTCAGCCTATTGATTAATCTCAACAACTCATTTATCAATTGTCTAATCCATTAATTAATCTAGCAATCCACACATTGATGGTCCATCCCATTGAACAAATTCATACTCAAATATCTAACTATGATCACACCTAAAGTCACCAAGATTCCGCCCTTTGCTAGACCCCCACTTACATTGCCAGTTGCTTAGCCCACAAAGATATCTTAAACTAGTATGCACATATCCACAAACCCCTCAATAGGTTTACAGAGATAGTGAGTATAATTCATTAACCTCGATCTCTAGTAATTCACAACCAAAACTAGTAACCATCTCAAAGCTCAATCTCAAAGCACCTCCCACAAATTACATTAAAATCATGAGATTTTCATGTTTCTTTTGTAAAAGGTGCAGTAAATTTAAATTATAATCAAAAGATAACTTCCCATTTCAAATAAGCAAAGCGGCAGTAAGTGCTTGATCTTGTTTTATATAATAAAAATATTATTTCTTAACTCATGACATATCTAATCTATACATTTTTCGAAATATAAATTTACAAATTCAAAGAAGAGATAGTTATTACCTAGGAAGGCCAAAAATCAATCTATAGTGATTGTTCGAGCTGACATACTTAAATTCTTAATAATTAATCAAAAACGATGTAAAAAATTGAGTAAACTAATATTCAAAAGAAAGACTTGACTACACTATGCCCATTCATTGATAAAATGACATCTATGCACCAACAAAAAGCTCGCCCATAGCAAATACCCATTGCTATCCACTATGCGCAACTTGCATGCTGAATTCATCTGAACCATAACTTCCTCTACTAAACCCTATTTCAAATAAACTTATAGTCAATAGAAAGTCTATTCATTGTACTACAAGACCCCCAGCTTCGTCGATTGAAAATGCGGTTGGAGTTGGGGGAAAATCATTACAAACAATAGAAATAAAAACTGTCCAATAGCGTCCACAGAACTTTAAAAATTCACTACAATCAAACTGTAACCCTAAATTGATATCTGTCAAATCCTACTATTCAAAAACATCCCAAACTATCATTTCTATATATATGCACAGCAGCCTGGCAACTTCTCAATCAAATGTAGCAACTCAGAATTGATATAAATCCGAATTTCATATCATAATTTCGACGATTCCTTCAATTAAAAGAATAATAGGTTCAAATACTTAGCCGGTATTGCAAGACAAAATTCAATCGGCTTCGTATCGTGAACGCGCAAAGATTTTTCCACTTTCCTTCTTTTTCCTCTTTTCTTCTTCACAGACTAACCTTTCTTTTTCTTCTTGTTTTTGTCGTCTTTGACTTATTTTCTCACTTGCACAACTTGTTGAAGGAGAAGGAAAATGGCTGATCTGAAGGCTTGGACTATGGGCTTGCCTAACAAGATATGGATTGAATTAATGGGCCATATATCACATTATCTATCGAGTCCTCTAAGAGAGGAAAAGTAGAGGAAGATCTAGTCCCGGAGTCATGGGGATTCTTGTGTATTGATTGGTTCAAAGATTAGTTAGACCGGGTATGTGATTTCGATTTAGACTTAGAACTTTATATTTTATATAATGATTATAGACCATTGATTACAATATGCTATTTAAGGCTGTCGCAAAAGGATTTTTTCAATCAAATCGAAGCTCCTTTTGTTGGAGGCTACCTTCTCACGATTCATTTCTTGCGTCCAACCTGGTACACCTACTCCGCCGCCTCTCTCGTCGACTCACCGTCTGAACATAGAGTTCTAACTCAACCTCCCTCCTCCACCACCACGTCTCTCCTCCAACCTCTGCAGACAACCGACGACAATGCCGGCCACTAGAGTCAACAAGCGCTCCAAGTGCGCTCGCTTTTGCTATGGTCAATGCCAAATGCGATGATGGCATCGGCGACCAATGCCAGCCACAACACTTTCCCCTTCAATGCTCTTTTTATTCCTTTTATTCTTGAACAAAAGATATTTTATTTTGAATTTAGAACCCTTGATAATAATTTTTGAAATTCACTAATACAAAATGCCATGTCAGCATAAGCACTGTTTGCCATGTTGGCTATCACATAGGATAAGAAAAAATTGATGGTGGCCATTTTAGTCCGTCGAGTAAGAGTATCTCTATTATTCAAGAAAAGTACTAAAAAAGTCATAAACCTATTATATTAATATCAATTCAGTCTTAAACCTTTTTACATTTGTACAAATTCACTTCTGCTGATCGGCCAGAGTTGCCGTGTTTTTTTTTTTTTTTGAATTTTTTTTCTTTATCTTTTCTTTTCCTTTTCTTTTTTCTCTTTTTCCTCTATGGACTTTCCTTGCATTGGCCAATGAGGCTTCAATCAGGCTCGTCTGCCACTAGGCTAGGCTAGGGTGAGGTTGGCCTCACCCAAATCTGGGTGAAGCCACCTCGCCCACGGCCCTAGGCGAGGGCCGCAACCCTCACTGGCCACTAGTAAAGGCTTCACAGCCCTCGCCAGAGCCTTGCCGACCACTATGGGCAAATTCCATGGAGGAAGAAAGAACAAAAGAAAGAAAAAGAAATTAATAACAAAATAAAAAATTATTTAAAAATTGTCACGTTAGCGTTGGGCAAACAACCGGTGTCCACGTCAATATCGATCGGCCAAAATTGGTCGGATCGACTAAATTGGTACCAATGTGAAAATATTTAGGATTGAATTAGTCCAATTCAAAGATTTACGACTGAATTAATACCATTGTAATAGGTTTAGAACTTTTTTGGTACTTTTCCCCAATTGATAATGGGCTCATTTTTGTTCATTAGTATAATTACTTGATCTTTTCTCTTTAGATTAGGCCAGTATGTACATTATATTAAAGCCAACTTTCAAATCAAATTTTCACATGACCAAAAATTCATTTCATTATAGAATAAGTAAAATGTTATACAAAATTAATGACTAAATTTCAAAATCTTCGCACGGTTACCTCACAAATCTTCTATATTTATGAGCACATATCCTCTTCTTTGAAATTCATACCCATATTCTCTATTAAAAATACTCCAAATCTATGTCTCGATTTGGGAAGGCGCAGCACGTGCGCGCCCTTAAGGGTGCAACTTACGGTATTCAAAAAGTTAAACAAAGACTACATTGGACTTATCCCCTGAAATTTCGTTAGTTGGGGATAGAATTCAAAAAGTTCCCGCGGAAGAAAACAATTGTACTTGTAACAAATAAAAAGTTGCTTTGGAGAAATTGGATGAATTTCTGGAAATAGAAGAGCCACTTATGGTGTCAGTATCTCTAGGCAGATTAGAGACAGGTGAAGTGACTTTCTTCTTCATGCATCTCCAAAAGTGGGAAGGCACGTTAATGGTTTGACATGCGTAGGTATACCCCTCTCTGAGATCGTTTCCTGAACCTTTACTGTGCCAAGGAACAAGGAGGCCCTTGTGTTGGAATGGTATCGGTCCACTGATGGGAGAATCACTTGGGAAGTTGATTTTTCGGGACAACCACAACCTGGAACTTGAAACTTTTGCTAATGTTTTCTGATTTGCTGTATAATTCAAAAGAATTCTCTCAATTCTGCTGATTCTTCGTGTTTGAATAGTAGTAAACGTGGAAATTTTTCTGTGAAATTTCATTGCAGTTTGTTAGTATAGAAAGTTCATGAAGCCAGAGACGTGTTTCCGAGGAGAGTTTGAATGTGAAAACAACGACTACTTATTTGTTTATTTTTTGTTGCTTGGAAAAGCAACTTGGAACATATTCCCTCCTTAATAAATTTGCATTAGAGGCAATGTGTGGGCCGATAGGCACTTCCTTCTGAGTCCGGAGGCAGAGATGGCGAATCATATTCTCCTTCGTTGTTCCTGGACTGACTGTTTTGGGTGGCCTCTTATGCTTTTCATCTGGCTAACTTGGGATACATGATCGGAGGATCCATTGAGCATGAACTATCGAATTGCAGGGCCCCCCTGGTTCTTGGCTGATTTGGAAAGAACCTAAGAAGAGAGCACAAGGAATGAAGATGCCTGTTTTGGTGATTATTGAGGATTGCTGAAAGATGTCACATTTTTTGGTATAGTGGAAACTTGTGCAAGCAAATGCTTGGATTGACGTCGTTGATGGTTTAACCTGTAAGCAAGCTCTTTTTTGGTTATATGAGTTTACGTTTAATATAGGTTTGCAGCCCCCTTGGTGCCCCCATAGTAGTGTATCTTTTATCCAGCAAAAGAAGAGTAACTTCGAGATGTTTTCTGAATTCTGGTCCATGTATGAAGGAGGTCCCAACTCTTCTGGTTTTGTATGTTATCACCCAAATGATTGTGCTCAAAACAACTTGATAGGCTATGAGACAATTAGATTGGCTGCCAAATCAGTCCATAATTTCCTTTGTTGCCAATACCCTCTGCATCATTCCACCGAGCCTGGCAAGTGAGCTGATCAATATACCCCTTAACAGTATAACCATTTAGTTGATTCATGTAAACAACATATTCATGTATTCATGAATTATCTTGATTGTACTTGAAGAGATAATTAAAGGATTTGTTCCCTTTTCTGGCCAGTGATAAAGATCTCGTATCTGAGAAGATTAAAAATGAGGTGTCATTAAAAATCCCAATAATTCTGTTCCAAATTCAGTACTCCTAAAACGTTACTTGTTATCAGGCACTCCTGAAATGAAATGATATATAGCTCTTTAGGACCATCTGTGCATTGTGAGTACCTCACAACAAATATTGACAAGATGCCTTGTTATTCATCTGGTTAATGGATCTTACATTCTGCCTTCTGATATATGAACATTCTGTTTTTTCTGTATCCCTATATGCCTGGTAGATTGAGCTTAAAATGTGAACTGCAGTGAAAAGAAGTGTGTTTGAAGTAAAAAACTATGCTCCTGAAAATGGCCTACCAACCCTAAAAGATGTTCCCCTTCCAAAGACAAAGGGGTTTTATAGATGCTTGGAGGAGTCACGGGCGTCCCTAGGTCCGGGTTGTCTTAATTTTGCATCTGTTTTGACTGAGGGAGTGGGCGGTTTATAAATCTAATGGAGGTATCCAATATGGACCTCGAAGGTTCCACATAAATTGATCCCAAGTACAATTTTGGTCGGTATCATTTGTTACCAGGATTCCTCCGAATCAAACTTTCTAATGCTGAAGAAAATTCATTCCATATGGAACTTGAGAAGCTATATCTTAATAGGCAGTTGGTTCAAGATTTGACATGATAAATGAGGCGGTAAGTCCTGTTATTTCTCCAAATATGAATTGTCCTATGGAATATACGGAAAATGAAAGTACAGTTTTCTCCTTTAGGGAATAATATAGGGGATAAAATCGTCTTGAATTCTTCTGATACTGAAGAGAACATCCATAAATTGTAGTCCCTATATATTGGGCTGAATTGAAACAAAAACAGTGGCAAATCTCGTTTGAGGGAAAGAAAGACAAAAAAAGTACTACTAGGTATTTACAATATCAATGACTAGTGGAAATCCTGTTTGTTGTCTCTTCCAGCTTGAGTGAGCTTCTTTCCTCTATTGCAGTTTATAATGTGACCATTGGCTACAAGTAGCATTGTCCATCTTTCATGGACAAAGCATTTGGAGCGGACCCGCGAAGTTCATGTGCAAGTGTGACATGTCTGCCTCAATGACATCCCCACATCCGAAAATGAAGTCACCTCCTTGCTGATGGACACCTTCTGCTTCAAGAATCAGTTGCTCTCCGACTTCCATTCTAAGGGCCATTTTCCTAATCCAGGCGCAGAAAAGGAGCTGTCTTGATGGTGAATTGCCTTCTGCTTGCTCTTGGAGTGATCTTCTTGACTGGCATATGTACATATCTCATACTTCTCTTCTATTTGTGGTACCTGGCATCTGCAACCTATTTTAACACCCACCCACGGCCAATTGCTGGCTCTGGGAAAGCTGTCATTACTTGCAATTTTGCCAAGATTTGATCAGGAAAAATCGACATCTGCAATTTCTTCCTCCATTAATTCTTGTCAACATGAAATTTGTCTCTAGATGACTGGATTTACCGATTAGTTTTATTGAGGAGTACTCTTTTACTAATGAGGCACATTGACAGGATATGTTTTCTTCATATAGATGATTTCGTTTTGCTGATTTACTGCTGTCTGGTCTTTCATTTGGCTTATGTAGCTTTCATCTTTTATCAGACTCAGACATTTCTCATGAACACAATGAGCTCTAAACACAATTCAATGAAAATTTAACTATTCTGTCCTAGCTACTAACTTCTGCTTTTGGGAAGAACCTGAACCATACCGTTTCCATATAACAGGTCAGTTTTATGTCAGTGATCTGAACTTGTTTAATCAGCATATGGAACTATACATGAGCAACCAAAACAAGGGATTATCACTTAATCTTTGAATATTGAGGACTTTCCATCCTATCCTGTACTTTCAATTGTCCATCAAACCTGCAAAGATCTATCTATTTAGCAGTGCAACAAGAAAGAGTTTCATCATAGGTTTTGACGCGCCACATGGTTGCAGTTGTTAATGTGACTTAGTTAGGCTCATGGATTTATATTCTTAGCTCCCAGTTTAAGATCAACAAGGAAAGTATCTTGGCAACATATAATCCCTGGAAGGTTGTTATTAGAAGGGACACGCCAATGATTGTAAGAGTGACCACCTTTGACTATCATATGTCAGCCAATCCAGCTTGGATGGATCGTTTTTTAGCATTCCGTAGGAAAGTAAAATGTGAAAAGGTTGTACTTTCGTCCTCAACATCAATTAGGGATTGAAGAATTCCTGTCCAAAGCTGATAAAGGCCTTTATATTTGAAAGCTGCATTTTAATAATGATTATTCAACAAATCGAATGCCAAATGTTGATGTCTTCCGCTTTATTGAAGAGAGAAAGCAAGGCAAATGGAGGTCCACCACACATCCCTCTTAGGAAGAAAAACACTTAGCAACAATTCTCTATAGCTACATCGGGGCACCATTGCAATTGGTGGGAGGCTTTATAATCCTCTGAAGCACCACTAGCCTTGATCTCTGGATATTGCAGCGGCCCATATCGACATCCTTTCCCAGTCCTTTGGCGTCCTTCATGAAGTCTCTCAGCTTCTTCTTAATGTCTGCTATTCCGAGCTTTACTGCCTCTGCTCCCGCCTCAATTGGAAAATCAGCTTTCTGCAAGAGGCTCTTCATCTGTACCTCCAAAGGGTCAATCGTAATTCTCATTTTATCCAGGTCCTTGAGAGCAACAAAGATACTGGCCTGTAGAGATTTTAGTTGTGAGAAATTATTCATGTAATCGTGGTGACTTCTCTTTCAGACTCTCTTGCATTTTGGACTCCTAGACATTTTTCGCATCATTGTAGCTACTTAAAAATCAAGCCAGCCTCGCGATGTTCATTATGTTAGATGCGAAGGCCTCAAGGAAAAAATATGGTTGTTGACTTGGTTTGACGAAATTACGGGGACAGTCACTGTAATTACAAAAAGGGAGGGAAAAGCTTTGTAGCACTCACTTGCATCGAGGTGATCACCTCCTCCCGTCTCTTCAGTGCTTCTTCACAATTCTTCCAAAGGGAGTCAATCCACTTGCCAATCACATCCATGGCCGTTGCAGCCGCTAGGGCAACAACAACTGGCGGAGAAGCCACCGTAGCAGTTGTGACAGAATAGATTAGAATGGCTGCGAAAGTTACAACTGGTATCATGCTTGAGATTTTCCTCCACATCTGTATGCTCTTAAGCTTCTTCTCAATCTTCTTCTTCTTGATCCACAACTTCTTGAGTATGAACTTCTGTAGCTTGTAAATTGTCTGAAAGAGCTCAAAGAACTCCCTGGTGAAAGGGTCTCCGGTCTCCTTGAATTTTGTCAGTTCCTCCAAGATTTTTGAGTAACTAAATTTATCCGAGGTCTTTGCATCAGTTTCTCGTGAAACAGAAAAGCATGCATAGTCCACACCAACTTAACCTTGTAATGTTAGGATATCAAACTCTAGGTATCAACTCAATCTCATTGGCATGTTAGGATATGAAGTTGAATGCAAATGCACGGAGAAAATAGGGGAGATTGAATGAGTTAGCCAATAAATGAAAACAGTGAGCAAGAATCATATACTAAGATACATGTGTTCGAAATGAAGTTCCTTGAGAACTGAGATACATGTACCTGCAACAGCCCTCCCCATCTTCTTCTTCAAAGCAATGAAGGGCGGTGAAAATCTGCAAATGGGCATCGCGCACATGCTTCAAGCAATCCTCAAGGGAAGCACAGAAATCAAGGGTGGGCAAGCTGTCATTGAAGTAGTCTTGTACAAGCTTGAACAGCTCTTCATTTCTCCAGATATCTTTCTTGCTATCCAAGATGACTTTGACCACTTCCTGGTTCATCTCCAATAGGCACTCGGTTATCTCTTTCAGAGAATCCAGTGAGAGAGCTCGGACATCAACCCCGGAAGAAAGAGTGCTGAGGACTTTGTCTGTCCTCGCTTGGAGGTTTGCGTTGAAGGTTTGCAGATCAGGGTCGGACTCACACGCTGCTCCATCCATGGGAGGGTTTCTTCTGGTGTTGTAGTTTGCCATTGACCTTAAGGAGAGATCATGCAAAAAGAGAGGGTGAGTACGCTAAAAGGAAAAGAAATGAAGCTGTTGCAGAAGTTTATCTCCCTTATAGAATTTCAGAGCATGCAAAAAAGACAGTGAAAGGAAGAGAATGGGAAGGAATTCCGAATTATGTCAGAAGATAGAAAAGCAATGATGCGAGACCAATATTAAATAGGATAGGAAAGGAAATAACCAGTGCTGGCCCAAAACAAGCAATTATATCAAAACTCAAAGCCAGAAAACGATACTCTACTTCGAGAACCGAGTCTGTCTAGGATGATGAATATAGCCAATTACAATGCATGGATTTGATGAGATTCACTCCACTCTCACATGGATGAGTGACATTTTATGCGAGAAAACATAGTATATGATTTGATACTGGGGTCACTATTGGTTTAATAAGCAAAAAGCACATATATTCACTAAGTGACTTGAGTTTTTTTTTTTAATCGGATTTACTCTATTCATACTATAATTCTTACTCTTAGACTTTTATCATATCTTCTTTCAGGAGTGTAAGAGTCGAAACTTATATCTAAAACTACATCATTCCTAACCAAACTCAAGGTGGGGATTCGAATCTCCCAACTCTCTCTTCCCATGTGGCCACTGGGACAAACCCCAATGGTTTCATATGCTATATTTGAGTAGCTAAAAAGACATAGAATTTACAATTTTGTTTTTAGGGGCAATCACTTAGCAGTAATAAATAAAGGGTCCACAAAAAAATTAAAATTTTAAAAGTTTTGTCTTTATCGTCTTGAGAAAAAGAGTTATATCATAACTGATTTTTTGAAGTTCAATCCACAGAAGAATTTGTCGATTGAGAAAACTAGAGAATTAAAACAAAAGACGACTTAACAAATCTCGTTCACCTTTTATGAATATAGAAAAATATATTTTTCTATCCAATTATTTGGATTGGATACCACTTTAAAAAAAAAAAAAAAAGTTGGAACTTTCACACAAGATATAGACTTCATAATTGAGGAAAATGTCATACAAGAATACCAAAAGTTATTATCATCAAGAAAGTAAGAAGACAAGAAAATATGCAATTTCTCACAAAATTACCATTTGGAATGTTTGTCCCAAACCAAGAAAAATTCAATTCACTTCACAAACTGACCTGCGCATCCACCGACCACGATGTGCTAGTGACCAAGCCGGCTAAACATAAACTCAGATGGAAAAACGAAAGGAATGAAATCTATAGGATGTTTGATTAAATATTCATTATCGTTGGGTTCACATAACAAAAGGCGGGCGAGCACAAGTGTCCACCTCTTGCCTATGTATCAGGTGATTTTTAAGTGCTTAGATCATGAAGACGCCCCAAAAGAAATCATTTCTAGGGTTTGTCCGAGAGTCATCCCATCGAAATGCTAATACATACATTTTCAACCACAACAAAGGAGTTCTTGAGTTAGGCTTTATGTGATAATCAAGCGTGGTCATGATTTTTTTTTAAAAATGATGAGCGCCTTGTCTTATTCGTAGCCTGCATGGTAATCAACAGAAAGTTAAGATACCGCAATCTGTATAAGATCTAAAATCATAACAGGAATACAATCCAACAAGCAACATAACTAACTCTTTTTGCACCATTGAATATAAATTGGATTTTTCCTTACCTAAATGATCTGCTTCTTGCAATTGACTGCTACGGGAGAGAGAGAGAGAGAGAGAGAGAGAGAGAGAGAGAGAGAGAGAGAGAGAGATTGTTGAATGTTATGAAGATGAAGCACCCTCTCGTATGATTTTTATAGATCTTCAAATTCAATGATAAATTTGATTGCAACCACATAGATGGTGTGTGGAAGAAGCTAAATGTTAGGCAATGTTACCTAGAATGCTCATGCCACGTCAGTATTCCCTATTCCTGAGAAAATACCAAGAAGGTAGGTTTAGAGCCGATCCGTTAACACCCAATCTATTCGGTGCCATATTTGTATAGAGATTTGCAATGCAGATTATTTGGTGAGACAGACATTATGATACTTCCGTATTTATATGACAATAACCTATATATCATGCGGATTACCCCTTTAGCTATTAGATACTTGCCATCATAAAATCTTGACAGTCGATTTTCCTTTTGTGTTAACTGAATTGTGTTAGAGATAGAAAATGTTGTTGTATCATACCTCTTTTTATTTTTCCTAGAGAGATTACCTCTTACATCTTCTAGGTAAATATGCTTTGTATCATCTTTCATATTCCGAAATTAGAATTTAGCATGTTATATTTTATCAAAAGGAAAGGTTATGTTGGTGCACGTCAGGTGGCTCGCAATCTTCTAAGTGACTCTATGTTCTTGGAGCTTCACTTGGGTGCCCATATCAAATAATAGTTTGGCTTGTAAATCGTATTAATTGATCAAACGGTTGATGTTTTCACTAAGACACATCCATTGGAGCTTTTTAAAAATCTTTTATTGAAATTTCAATTGACCTCTTCTACATCACCTCGAGTTTGAGAGAGATGTTGATGATATTAATCTTCTTTGATTGATTGTAATTGATTTTATTTGGTATGGTAACATCTCATTAATTTAGATATTTGTCTAAACAGTTTATAAATAGGCTCTTGTATCATCAATATTATTCATATAGAAATATACGGAAATTCTCTTTTCCGCTTTATTTCTAAGTAAAAAGAACATTACATCCACCATTTTCAATAGACAAATTTACCTAAACAAGTATCACAAAAAAGTGATACATCACTTATGTGATTAGAGAACATGGAGGCAAAAGGAAATTCATTCTCTCTTGACTCTCATGTCAGAGCAGTTAGCACCCTAACAAAGCATAACTATTGTTGGTTGGGAAGTCAGAGAATTTTCAATTTATGAACTGGAGTTCACTAATTCAATCTCATGACTTGCATGTAAGCTATTATGGGTCATGGCCATTTGCACAAGTCAATTATAACTTTGTTCTGCCTCTTATTTACCTTACATCGTTCTTAGGTTGTATTTGAGAAAATAAGTTCAATTTTACTATTCTATCTAATAATATAAATTTCTATCTAATAATATAAATTTGAATGTATATGATTTCTATTACAATTTTTAGTTAATAATAATAAAAAGGAAAAAAGCTATCAAAAAGCTCAAGCTTTACTCAATGTGACGAATTTATGTCAAATTCTTTTTTTATGACATGCAAAATTTCAAATTTTATTAAGTGTGACATATTTATCCCAAACTCTATGATTGAAGGGCATTTTTGTCTTTTATTTCTAATTTTTTTTTCCTTACTTTCCTTTATCTATTTTTCCTTTTTGGGTGAGGGTTGCCCTCCCCTCTATGGATCTAGCGAGGGCCACCCGATACCAATGAGGATGGCCCTCGCTTGAGTCCGGCTTCCCTCTGCCGGCCATGGCGGAGGGAAGAAAGAAGAAGACAAATAAAATTAGAAAAATAAAAAAAAAAAGTAAAAGATGAAAATACTCTATAATTTGGGATAAATATATTATATTATTATAAATTTGGGATTTTTTATATTACGGAAAAAAATTGAGATAAATATGTCATGGTTAGTAAAATTTAAAATTTTTTATGTCAAAAAAATTTTTTAGATAAATTTATCATAGGAGAAAGTTTATGATTCTTGATGACTTTTTCCTAATAAAAACTTCCCGATTTTCTAAGTCAAAGGTCACCCACACCCTCCGCCTGTCTCTGTGCCTGTCTTTCTTCCCATAGAACAAGCCAGGGACAGTGTGCTAAGCAACACAGCGAGGGAGAGATGGCTGCGGAGAGCAGAGCTCAGAGGAGGATTCAATCTCTGTATCGTCATCTTTCACCACAAGCTTCTGATGCGAGCTCCCTTCTTCAACCGGTCAGTATGCTCTCTCTCTCTCTCTCTCTCTCTCTCTCTCTCTCTCTCTCTCTCTCTCCCCGCGGGTGTCTGCTTTTGTTTCGTTTGCGGAAAATGTTTGATGTAGTTGGCGCTTAGTTGATGTCGTGATTGTTTTTTTTTTTTTTGGGTTTCTGGTTTTGATGATGAAGACTGTACTGAGAGCAGAGCGGTTAAGCCTTCGAGATGGTAGAGAAGCTGTGGTAATCGGTGGTATGGTGTTGGACATTCATGCCCTTCCTTTTTCTCCTCCTGCTCCCGGAACCACAACCCCTGGCAAAGTAAGTTTATTTTCCTTCGCTTATCTGTTTGTTCAGTCATTCTTATTCTGTTTTTGGTGAAGTCTTTTGACACTTTGGCGGGCACCTATCCCTCCATCGAAGCGGATGGATGTTTACCTTGCTTGTAATGCGAGTTTAAGAATGAAATTTATCGACGCTGGCTGCTTAAAAAATGCCAAATTGGGCATCGATTTTTTGTGCTCTTAGTCTGGATTTCAGTTGAAAGAGATGGGAGTACTCTAATTTGGTCCATTTTGGGAAATTTCGAAGTTGCTGGAGTAATCTAACAAGTGCTAGTCTCTGTAATATGGGTTGACGCTGGTCTCTGTCAATAACATGGAGAATAATAGGAGAGCATCATATATGGATAATGCAGGAATGGAGGATAGACCCAAGTAGTCATGTAGAATGAGAAAGGTTAAATTGCAGGAACATCAGGATTGTGAAGATATATAATAGGACGCACAGTCTTCTGTCAACTTTTGCCCATTTAGGGATACGTTTGTAGAAGGGAGAAACTGGTTTAGAAGTAGGTGGTTTTGTCTTTGGAGGAGTGGGTTTCTGCTTGGATGATGGTGGCGGAGAAGGTTTTGGAGATGCGTGATAGTAAGTGGCAGAGCAAGATACCGGATGTGAGTACTTGCGAATATATTCTCCAACGGGTCCAATGGTTGTATCTCTGTCTTTCCCTCTATTAAAAATTTCATGCTCAGATGAATTGCACTTCTTTCTCTTGGAAGGCCTGTCATCCTTGTCTTCTAGAGGGTTGGCAGTTCTCGCATTGGCAATCTAGATCCCAAAAACAATGGCCTGTATGAGGATCCTTGCAATATACAAGGAGTTGTACTTGATAGTTGATAGGCTCTATTTTAAGTCTTTCTCCTTCACCATCTTCTTCTCGTATGTAAGGCTGCATCGTCGAGATTGTAGGAAGGATGGAATAAGAGTCTTTTTCATTTTCTCTTGAGTGATCAATTTTGGTGACCACACTGCCGTGCTTTTTCTTGGTGAATTTTCACTCTAAAGGCTATATAAACATTACTCTAGAAACTGTATAGGCTGAACCTTTTTATAGAGCTTTTTGTAGCTAGTCACCTAGGTATTTGGAAGGAGTTTGACTAACTTTGAACAAGGACTCTATCTTGCAACATGATGCACAAAGTCATCTATGTTGTGTACAGAGATCAAAAGAGCATTCTTTGCTCTTGGTAAGGTTAAGTTCGTGGCGTGGTTTTGAACTCTGTGCACCATTTTGCTAGCAGAGAGTTGCCACGATTGAATATGGATTCTGTGGAGCTCCAATGCTTTGCCCTCTAGCCCAAAAATATACTATTGTCGGCCATTAGTATAGGCCAAAGTGTTTCGTTTGCTTTATCTGACATCTCTTTCCTAAAAGTGTGAATTACTGTCCTGTAAGAGCAATTTTTCGATGGCGGTGTATTAGTATTATTGTAGTAACAAAAGTTTGTATTGTCCTCAACCTTGCTTATATAAGGCTAACTTCTCTAAGAAATTGAATGAGTTTTGAAGTTTGTAAACTTATGGCCTATATACACATTGTTATGGAATTCTAAAACACTTTTCTCATTCTTAAAGGCTGGTGTCATTAAAAGTTTAGAGTTGCACAATTAGTCCGATAAGTTGAAACATGGTTTCATGAGTTTGCTCTTCACTTGCCACTCTATGGATCCTATGGTTCCAAATGTTTCTGAGTTCTAAGAGCCTTATGATATAAATGAATGGCGTCTGGAGACCAAAACAAACAAAAAAGTCCCTTTGAGAGGCCAAGGGAAGGACCATGTAGTGGGATAATATTTCTATCTCAAATAGTCATTTGTTGATATCATTAACCCCTCATGACATCATAGCCACCTTCATAAAAAAATCGGACTGAGATTATAACCTAGGCCTGATAATGCATTGTTACTAAGAGGAAGAAATATCCCATCATGACTGAGGATCCTCAGAAAGTAGTACTACTAAATGTGTAGATTCTCTATTACTCTTGATCCCTACCTCTTTAATCCAACGCCTCCAAGGTCAACTATTTTAGTGAGATATCTTACCTCGATGAGAATAAGATCTATAATACCTATACCTCTTATAAATCCATATTTTGCTTGAGTTAAACTAGCTTCTTTTTCACCAATAAATTCTTTAAGAAAGCTTATTCACCATACTCCAAAGGATGTCAAGAGAATACGTTTGGTCAACCTGCTTTGATCAACATCCCTTTCCAGCTACTCAACATGAACACTTTGTGAACCTTTAAATCTCTTCTGAGTTCCTGCGCAAGTGGCTCTAATGAGACTATAGCACCTTTGCTTTGGTGCTATATGCCTTGCTCTTTCCTTCCATGGTCATAAAGGATCGCAAGTAGTGGCCTGCATGGCACTACTTGATACTAGTTCCTCGACTATCAACATGCTTGCATTGGCATAGTTGAAACAACTCTCGATGCGAGATTTGTGTTTGTAACATTATTCCCAAACTTCAATATAGTTCTTTCAGATCTTAAATTGCTTTTTGTCTTGAGGGTTCAATTACAAATCACTTGATGTCCCCCGAGTCCAGATTTGACTGTGGCAAGTAGATGGTGTACTATGACCCCCCAAAAAAGAAAAAAAATCTAGATGGTGTACAAATCACACCATAGACTTAACTTTCCCGGGAGCACAAGATGCCCTTTCCATATCTGTGGACGATAAGTAGATGACTTTGTGCATCGTATTCCAAGACAGATTCCTTGTTCTGAGTTACTCAAACTCCTGGTTGACTAACTACAAAAACTTCATCATGTTCAGCCTATACGGTCTTCAAAGTCAAAATTCATCAAGCAAAAGGACGGCAGTGGGTCATCAAATTTGATCACTCAAGAGAAAATGAAGAAGGCTCTTCTTCAATTTTTCCTACAATCTTGATGATGCAGCTGTACATACAAGAAGATGGAGGTGAAGGAGAGACTTGGAATAGAGTCTTTCGACTCTAAAGGACAACCCTGTACTTCAAGGATCCTCATACGGCTCATTGCTGCTGGGATCTAGATTGCCAGTGCAGGAAGTGCCATACCCCTCCACAAGATGAGGATGACAGGCAGCCTTCAAGGAGAAAGAAGAAGTGTAGCTCATCTGAGCATGAATTTTTTCATAGATGGAAAGATGGAGATCCAACCATTGACCCAGTGGTGAAGATATTGTTAGGTACCGGTACCAGGTTTCTTACTCTGCCCCTAAATATTACACATCTCCAAAACCTTCTATGCCGACAACATCAGTTGAGAACCTATGTGAGAACACACTACACTGTTCAGCACTTTCTGTGCGAGTCTATATCTGACAGTGGTCTTTTAGGTTCACTATGTTTTAGGAGGTGTAGCAAGGAATATTGCCGATTGCATGTCGAAGCTGGGAGGAAAGCCCTTCTTCATCAGTGCTGTGGGCCTTGACATGGCAGGTTAGTGTAGCACATCTTTTGACCCAAAAAAAAAAAAAAAAAAAAAAAGTATAGCACATCTGAATTAGCTTACATACTTTCTGTTTCAGCAAGACTTTCCGAGGCACCATTTTGGCTCAATTAATTATTTTGGCATACGAACTCGATGCATGGCCACCTAGGACATAATGTTTTGTAGAGTTTCAGCATAAAGGTTATTTAGTATTAGTCTTGTTCAATTTCCTTCTTGTCTTAAGCCATGGGACATGGAGAAAGACACCAGATAAATCCTTTAGCTCCATCTTTATTAAAAGACGTGATAAAAGTAAAGAACCTACTATCTTTTCTCAATAAAAGTGCGTAATTTTTTTTGGGCCTTGACTATGTCTATGTCCATGCTATCTGCTTCTGTTGTAATTTGAGAGTTTTCTTTAGATTCACAAGGTATATATGGTCAAGCCTAATAATTTTTAGGATAAAAAATAGTTTTTTTAAACAATCATCTGTTTATTGTAACTGGAATTCTTGGGTATGCCAGCCTGATTCTAATCAGGATCAATAAATTTTGAAGACATCCCAAATTGAGATCTTTTTGGAGGTCTGCGAGGGATTAGAATTGGCCATTAGGATTTTGCCAAATGTCATCTTCACTTTCCAGATTGAGAATTTGCGAGTAAACTGTATATATTAAAGGTACTAAGATTTTAGAATGTTTTTCTTTTTATTTGCTCCACCTTGATGTAGTGAATGTCTGTTCATCCTTCACGCATGGTTGTAGGCCACTTGCCAAGGTGGGCAAATTCTCTGTCGTTTTTTTATTTATCAGTTTTCATGTTGAGGGTTCTGTGTCTTCCCATGATTTTGCTAACATTATCCCGTGCCCTATGTATCAGGGAGTCACTTATTGGAGCATTGGAGATCTACTGGGTGTCCTATTGAAGGTTAACGTGCTCAGTTTAACTGCTTGTCTGACATGCCTAGTAAAATCTGCTAAATAGATAATAGTGATGAAATTTTGCTATATTTACCTTTACAGAAAGGTAAGTACACTAAAATTTATTCTTCTAATCGTTCTCTTTTACTTCGCTATAACAATGAACTAGCTACTCTCCTCTTTCTTTGGCTTCAAATAAGTTATAGAGATGCATGTGCTGTTCATAAATGTGCTTCTCGTTCTTAAACTCAGCAATTCCAAGGCAGGTATCCTTCAAACCCAAGATATTACAACTGCTGTGGTCTGCTGTGTACTTGATCCAAATGGTGAGGTAGCTGCTGGTGTTGCAAGCTTTGAGTCAATTGTAAGTTATTTTTGCTTAAAACATATCAGGTTGAGCAGGCATACTTGTGTTCTCTCTAAGATCCATAATGGCACTCACGGTTGACCTTTAGGAGAAATTTCTCACTGCTGAGTGGATTCAACAATTTAGATACAAGATCTCTTCTGCTCCAGTAGTGATGGTTGATGCTAACCTCAACGATCATGCTCTTGAAGCTTCTTGTCGATGTAATTCTAAAGATTCAACGTACTTTGATTTTTCATCTGGCTTGATTATATGATCTACTCTGAGTCAGTAGAAAGCTCTTCAGAATTCATTTGGTTTTTTTTTGAATTTTGTTCACAGTGGCTGCAGGAGATAACATTCCTCTGTGGTTTGAACCGGTATCGGTTGCCAAATCCAAAAAAATTGCTTCTATTGTGAAGTATGTGAGTGCTTCGCCTTGTGGTGTGCATTTACTTTCTTTTGTGCTATTTTCTATGTGCTGTGTAAGTCTGAAGTTGATAAACAATCGGATAAGTTCAATAATACATTTTATGGAATTCACGAGATGTCAATCTCAAATTTCTGACTTGATTGCTAATGGAGTAGTTGATAACCATCATCGTTAGCACCATACCGACAGAGAGCAAAATGGGAAATACTATGATGAGAAAAGTTCAGTGCTTCAAATTGATTAATGCAGACCATTAGTTGTGTACACTGGAAAATGAAAGCAGTCATTTTCAACCTATTTCATAGAATTGCCTACCATCTGCATGGATACGGAGAAAAATGGTGAAAGTTGTGGTTTGGCTTGGAGAATTCGGCATGAAGCATATCAAGACAATATTTAGTGGCTTTGCATAGACATTCATTAATAATGCATATCCAATTCATAGTCTGCTGATTACATTTCCATAAGTCAGGATGGCTGGTGATGTTATGCTTCCACTAGGATATTAATTTGCATTCTAGATGAGTTGAAGGAAACTCTTCCTTAGTGAATACACTTAAGTGTGATGCACACATAATCTTTTCTTAAATCAACTAGGAAATTGTAAACCATACATCATACGCAATTGATTTATGTTTGTGATATTGTTGAACTTTGACAAGATTTTAGAAAAAACTGACCGTGTCGAGTTCATATCAATCAGGCATGAAATAAAATGTTACTGGTTTACATAGTTGACTTCTTGGTTTTGGCATCCCTTTCAGCTATGAAAACAATATGACATTAGGAGAAACGAAATTCAGCTCACATGGGCATAGTTTAAGAGTGGCATTAAGCGGTTCCTAGATTCTGAAAGCTTCATCTTGGAGATCCGCTACTAACACAGAATGGGCTCTTCGCAGGTAACTTACATATCTCCCAATGAAGATGAGCTCTTTGCAATGGCAGATGCTCTATCTCCTGGGAAATTATATGGTTTGAGTGAAAGGTATAGGAGCGAAAAGAATTGTCCTGCAGAATCTCACATCAATATGCTAAAACCCGCAATAGTTCTTTTGCTTGAGAAGGGCATAAAAATTGTAGTTGTAACCATAGGCGCTCATGGAGTATTTCTATGCTCTAAAGAGGGTTCTATATTGATGAGAGCTGTTGTGGAGAAACCCCAACGCCTTGGCATAAGTTCAGAACTCCACAAATTGATCTCATCTGATTGCCCTTCACAAAAGTTTCATGATGCCAAACATATTGAGGGAACCTCTCGTCTCTTTGCTTTGCATCTTCCTGGCCTTCCTGCATCTGTTAAGAAGCTTACTGGGGCTGGCGATTGCTTGGTGGGTGCTACACTTGCATCAATATGTGAAGGTTTGAACATTATACAAGCCATCTCAGTCGGTATTGCAGCAGCAAAAGCCACTGTCGAGGCGGATTCGAATGTACCTTTGACGTTTGATTTAGTTGGAGTTGCAGGTATGGATATTCTTTCAAAAAAAAGACGGCAGGAAATTTATGCATTCTTGGATATCCTATCAATTTGGTTTGATTCTACTTCTTTTGTTGTGTTAATTTCAATAATTTCAGTAGAGTAGGTAAGAAACAAATTGGTGTAATGGAAATTAGTGTGACTCATCAAGGAAAAGCTATTGTGCAACTTGTAGAGGCTGTTTCTGAGCAAGATATCTTCTCTCAATAGGTACAAGCTAATGAATGTGCTGAGAATACTGTAGAGCTGCATTTTGTGCTATATTTTGCTATCCAAGACACGAACAGAATAAATTGGAAAAACTTTAGTTAGTTTAAGCATGATGATGGATTCCTATTATCTTTAGGAAATGGATGCGAACTAATATGTAATGAGGCCAGAAATGATTGTGCCTAAACTTCCCTGGCAGATGATGCTAGGTCGGTGTACTCAGCTGCGATGGTTGTTTATAATGGACCAGTGTAAGCTGCTGCTATCTTCGAGATAATGATGATCATCGAGGGACTGGTGCGGGATTGGATTCAAGACTGCTCATTGTTGGTCAACTTGTTTTGTTTTTGGGCTTCCATTTGGTACATTGGAGGTGTAAAATATTTACTCCACAAGTAGAGATACTGACAGAAATTCAGTATTCAGTTTCTGGTACTGCATCAGTTTCATTAGTAGATGAATCCTTCCAATCCAAGATTGTGTGTTTAATGGTTTTAATAAAAATCCTCAGTTATTTCTCATTTCAATTTCTTCTTCCAGCAGAACAAATTCCTTGATTTAACGCCATTTATTCAAGAACTGGGGCCTCGGAGGAATCTGTACGTTTCATCCAGTGTGATGTTTTGGTTGCTATGGCACACTTAACCCCAACCTGCGGATTCAGATGCCTGCAAAGATCGTCTTACGTTTTTATCTGCTTCTGAACTCTGTGGCTAACCATCTAATGTTCCAATTAGAACGATGAAATGACATTTGAAGTGATGGGACTCTCAATCTCTTACATAGAGTAGACCAAACTGAACTTGAGTTAGGTACTTTGTGGTAATATACATTGATTGTGCATGCAAAGAGATCATGCTGAGTCGTTCATAATAGATTCTTACATTTGATCAGCAGCTTCATTGAAAAAAAAAAAAAATGCATGGCAATGCACTTAAAAGGCGACTTTTTAATTATCAAGTGAAAAATTATTTGAGTGATTTTTTTTTTATTTAGTATGCACTTGTCATATATATCATATCGTCAGGTGGCATAATCTAAGGACAACAAAACTAGGTATTGGAAAAAGGAAAAAGGAAAATTCGGTTCGCTCGATGTCCCGCCGCTTCTCCCTTTCAAGCCGAAGTACAGGCGCTAGCTTGCGCTCTTAATCATCTGCTGCATCAAGGACTCAACATGGCCAACATCATCATCGAATCGGATTGCTTGGCCATGCTCGAGATTCTTCATGAGAAACAGAGCCCCCCGTGGAAAGAACGAGCGCTGTTCGCAGAGATTTCTCATCTGCTCTCTCTGTGCCCTAACTTCAGTCTTCAGTATTGCAAAAGGGAAGCTAATGGAGTTGCTGATTGGGCTGCCAAGGCCCACGGTAGATCAGATATGGCCCATAACTGGAATATCTTTCCTCCTTTAATATTACAGAATTTGGTAGCTGCCGAAGCATTAGCTTCTGGTTGTACTACCCAGATCTTTTGTAAAGCTAGTAATTAGCAATGAAATATTATATTTCTGACCAAAAAAAAAAAAGCTGTGGAAAATGAGGAACCAGCCCAAAATGCAGACGCATCAGCTTCTACAGAAGCAAAGAAAACCAAAAATATAAACAGCCACTGATTCTGCAATTTTCCCTAGGGATCGAAAGTTCAAATCGAACCATCCAAAAAGGGAAATCCCTTGGAGATGTCTCGGAAGGAATCAAGACCAGATCATTCTCCAAAGAGTTCGTGAACTCCGAGGCGCTCCTATCCGAAACAGAACCAAAGGAGAAAAATTCTCAA
This sequence comes from Eucalyptus paniculata subsp. matutina, assembly GCA_017140255.1. NCBI lineage: Eukaryota > Viridiplantae > Streptophyta > Magnoliopsida > Myrtales > Myrtaceae > Eucalyptus > Eucalyptus paniculata. The sequence continues at coordinate 21,231,774 of CM029441.1, read as the reverse complement.
TGTCCATTACCTTCACCCATCATTTTTGTCCTTGCCCTCTTACCAATGTGTGTATCATTTCGAAGGAGGATGCAAGAGAATAAACTACATGAAATACAATAACACAACATTAGCCTAAGAGCTAGAAGAAGACAATCTCAAAAGTGATCTCTGTCAAGCTAAACTATCTCAAGTCCCTCCTAACATGATACTAGATTGTGGGACATATAACAAATACACACAAAACATTTCCAATCCAACTATGCATGGAACTCTAAACATCATCGGTAGCTTCCAAAGGAAGACTAGTATAAATTATCGAAGTACTTGGTGAAGTTGAGAATGTTTCCAGCTCCATCTCAGCTTCATCATTGTTAACTTGCACATCAGGTGGATAAATAAGCGGTTTTGGAGGCATTTGGAGTTCATCAATATCTCCTTCAAGCATTTCTAGGACTTTGCTCATTGAAGGCCGATGGTCAGGCTTAAATTGTATACACCAAAGTGCAACTATTATCATCTTCTTTATCACCTTCCTTTCCTCTGCTACAATTTCTATTTCAGCACTTTTTTCTTTGCTGACTTGGTCATACACCCACAATGGAAAATAAATTTGGCTTGAGTGTTCCGCATTTGCATTTATATTCTTCCTTCTACCTGCCATTTCCATGAGCAACATCCCGAAGCTATAGACGTCCGCCTTATAAGATACACCACCGATGTTTCTATAGAACAACTCTGGTGCCATATATCCTAAGGTCCCTCTTGCAGCAGTCAATGAGACTATGCTATAATTAGCAGGATAAAGTTTCGCAAGTCCAAAGTCAGAAACTTTCGGAGTGAAATTCTTGTCTAAAAGAATATTGTGAGGCTTGATATCAAAGTGTAGTATTTGCATGTCACACCCCCGATGTAAGTATTCAATCCCTCTCGCCACCCCAAGAGCAATCTCATATATTTTCTTGTAATCGAGAAACCTATCACCTTCCTCGGTGAAAATTTGCTTATCCAAGGATCCATTCGACATGAGATCATACACGAGAGCTTGTTTCGAGCCTTCAAAGCAAAAACCAATGAGTTGCACTACATTAACATGGTAAATTCTTCCAATAGTAGCCACTTCATTGATAAAATCTTGGCCTTTGGCCTTAGACTGGTTCAAAATCTTGATGGCCACTTCCTTGCCACTTCGGAGCGTTCCTTTGTACACGGAACCATATCCCCCTTCTCCCAGTTTGTGCTTAAAATTGGCAGTGATCTTCTTAATATTCGAGTAAGAGTACCTTATGGGCAAAAAGTTGTTGTTAGCCTGCAAAAATTCTTCGATGTTCTTGTCCATTGCTAAGTGCCTTCTTCTGTAGATGTAGATTAGAAATATCCCGACAAATGGCATCCCAATTACAAACTTTGCTCCACAAAAACACACTGAAAATAATTCCGATAGGTTAGAATAAGGTTTTCTTAATTATTTTAAGAACAAATCATTGTGGCTTACCTAGTAGACATATAAAACCCTTCATTATCCCAACAGTCACATAAGCTGTGTAACTTGTGAAACCTGTGAAAGGAATGAATGATTTGAAAAGGAATTGAAGGAAAACAAGTCCGGAAAACAAAACTCACGAGGAAACAAAGTAGTAGCTAACTACTTTGTGCAAGTTGAGTTTTGTCTAAAAAAAATGAGAAGTGGGATGCGTGCATTCGCAAGAAATATTAAGCTTTGTTTCACGTAAATGATCGACGATACAAGAAATTCCTTTTGCTTTTTAGCAGTCAACAAATACAAAGAAAAGGTGATTTTCATTTTTAATTGATAATTTTGTTTCTCCATGAATAGGTAAATGCAAGTTTTTAAGGAGTTTGCTAGTACAAGTGTTTCTTAGAATGTTAGTTAAGTGACTAATTAAGAAAACAAGAAAATCTGAACTCTATGCTGACAAAAAACTAGTCATGTGACTCCTCGAACAATGACCCCTCTTTTAACAACGGGAATTCTATCGTCTCGTGGAAAGGAAGTATAAGCTACTCATTTATGTGTGCAGTTGATAATGGGTTTGTTGTGGTGACTTCTAATATCACTTTTCTCTTCTTTTTTGCCAATTTTGCAACTCCTACATTTTGATTACAATATGTAACACAAAGCTCCTGAAATCTTTCAAATACACGGATGTTGCCCTATACTAACATGTATACTTCGTCATGAATTTCTTGGATTTGAAATAATTTTTACATATTTGAATTTTGAGGAGAAAGTAGCAAGTGAAAGAGCGCCCAATCATGCAAAATTGCAGCAAAGTTTCATTGTCAATCAATGCTTACCGCCATAAGTGGAATTGAAATTGAATCCGCAAACCTGACTTCCGAATTTGTTAGGGAAATTATAGAGGTAGAAGAAAACTCCGCCGGATCTGCAACCCTGACTCTTGTGGACGTAACGGAAACCAATTACATAATTGCAGACGTCCGGGGAAAAAAATTGGAGTAAAAATCCATTGGCCATGATGTTATGGATTTGCTCGTAGTTGTAGAGGCTACTATTTATCTGCTCATTTTTCACAAAATAATCTGCTACCCAGGTTGAGCGAATGGCGCAAAAGTCCTTAACATCTGATGCCTTTGGATTGGCCAAAGCATACAACTTCCAACTCGATGATGCGTTGGAAGAATACGACCCCACAATGCATGATGGGTTAATAGTGATGTAGAATGAAGAACTAACCGACTTTGAGCAGTTCACAATGACCACACTAGAGAATCCATTGTAGTATTGTCCGTTGAAGAACTCACCATCAAGTGTCAGCTGGTGACGAGGGAGAGACGAGCAATTGCCCTTGTGAATTCCGTCGTCTACCAATCTGATTTGGCTCATGGAATAATTGATAGACAGCACATAATATCTACCAACATTCAAGTATAGAACAGTGCGATTACCTTCACAAGTCAGTTCGTAGTTCGAATCACCACATCCTTTCGAATCACTCTTCAGTCAGAATGGATCTCTTATATTATGAATGTCACCGCAAGATGAAGCGACACATAATGGATTACTCGGCTTTGCAATGCTAGTCATCGCTTGCATTAGAACAAGAATGAGTAGCAAAACTTGATAGGTACTCATAGGGCTAAGAGCATCAATCATGTCTGTTTGTCTTTGGGCAAAGAGAAATCGGTGAAGAATTGCTTTTTGTGTGCGGAGGAGGCACAATTTAAAGAGATCGGGAGTGGTTGGGATGATTGTTGACTTCGGAGTCGCCTTACCCTGTAAGAAAAGCCCAAGTCAGTCGACCTAATAAATGCACGCAATTCAACAAATTAAGAAGTCCAGCGCCCTCAAGGGGGAGGGGCGAGTACCCAGCTGGCCAACGCAAAAATGCAGTCCATCTAGAAAATTCACGACGTGAAGTTTGGGTCGACGTGAAGTTTGCGTCGAAGTTTGGCTGCATCTAGGAAATTGCACCCATAAAAAGTTAGAGATGATTTTTCCCTATGACTTGCGCATTCATACGCGGCGAGTTACACAGCCGGCCAACGCAAAGATGCAGTGCATATAGATCATTTACACCCATAAAAAAATTAGAGTTGATTTTTTCCCATTTTACTTTTCGTCAACTCTGTCGACGCAATTTTTGGGTCGATCTCGATCCCATCCACCAACAAGTCCATCTCTCTCTCTATCTTGGAACCAACGGATGGAAAAGACGCGAACGACGAATCGGAAGAACACAAGCGAGTCATTACCGGAGAACGCGACTCAGCAGAGCTGAAAATGGGAGAGCGAGCTCGTGATCAGCGAGCTTCTGAGTCGCATCCGGTTGGGCAAGAAGTGGAGAGAGAAATGAAACCCTAATTAATCGGGGCACCTGACAAATTGAAGAACTCGTGGTGGGCCCCACCGGATCTTTTCCCAAAATAAGGGTGCTCATGACAAAATTTCTAAAATAGAAATTAAAGAAGTTAGAAGAAAGAAAATAAAAAAAGGAAAAATTATAATTACAAAAAAAAAGAAAATATTAAAATTTTACAAAAATTATCCACATTATTGTCAATTGTGTCACGTAAAATGACCATCATCTACGTTAGATATCATTGATTAAAATTAGTTGAAATTACCATATTGACAAATCATCAAAATATTTAAAATTAAATTAGCCAAATTAAAAGGTTTAAGATCGAATTGACATCTATACTAAGGGTGTGCAACCGGACTAGGTTTACCCAGTTCTCGGTCCGGCCCACCCGGAAAACAGGGTCAAGAACTGATTCCGATTAAAATCGGTCTGGGAACCGGTTCCCAAAACTCAGACCCTGTTTGAACCGGTCCAGGAACCGGTTCCAAGGGATTACCCATCCGGGAACCGGATCGACCGGACCGGTTTGGGAACCGGTTGGAGAACCGGTTTGTAAGCCACCCAAAAAGACCAAAACACAAAACCCTAATCTGTTTCTACTTTCTATCTTTACCTCTCAAGATCAGGCTCTCACACCCGTAGACAGCATACTTCCCCGAGCTCGCGACCTCCGCCCGTCCGCCAATTCTGGTTCCGCTCACCCACCGTCGCCTTCCTCCCGTGACACCCGCAGCCCGTGAGATCCCGACGTCGCCCCCCGAAATCGCAACGCCACCTCTGTCAACTCGGTTCCTGGCTGCTCGCCAGCCTTGCTTTGAGCTCCCCTCCCAAAATCGCGAAGCCGACGCCGCATCTGCCGCTCTCGTCACACCCCTCACGCTTGCACCACCGCCGCCGTTCCGCCGGTCATTTGAAGCTCCGCTCCATTGGTTCTGCCCGCAAAGCCGCTGACCCCCGCTGAGCTCGCACCCGAGCGCGGACGCCACCTCCGTTCGATCTCGCCATTCCACTTACTGCTGTTGCCTCGCCGACGCCCCTGACCCGTAGATCTCGCGTCCGCAAGCCCACCTTGTCACATCTTCGAGCAACCCACAGTAGCCCTCCGCCAATCCTGTTCTCACCGCGCGCTGTTTCTCGAGCTCCCCTATTGCCGATCTACCGCCGATCGAATGATGCCCCCTACTCTACTCGCGATCTGGCCTAGCCCCCTCGCTGATGCCTGCTGAAGCCGCGTCGATCCTTGTCGCCCTCACCAGCCACGATACCAGCAGCCCGTCGAAGCCGCTGCTGTGCTGATCCGCGTCGACCCGACGTCGCCGCGACCCGCCGAGCCCCTTGCTGCAGTGCCTCGCCTACACTGCCCTCCCCTGTGAAGCCGCTGCTGCCCCTGCTGCTAGGTCCTCCTTTGCTCGACGCCCGACAAATCTGCTCCAATGCCCAACGGATATACTCTGAGCCTACTCCTGAGCAACGCCCCTGCCGTCGACAGCCCAGCTCCGCCGCTGTCCCTGTCCTCACCGCGCGATGACCCTGACGCTACTTCTGGTCCGCTCGCCACCGGTCAGTGATGTTTGGTAATTAGAAATTATTAGCTTCATTGATTAGTTATACGAATGAGCGATAATAGTCGCTTTCTCATTATTAAATATTTTACTTTTCCGGTTTCATCAATGGATTCCAGTTTTAAAATAGTTGCATTGCCTTTCACGTTTCACCGATTGATTTTGTATTGATTATGAAACTGTTATGGTGTGTAAATCATTTACCTTTTGAGTTTCATCGATAGATTATACAACAATTGTTAAGCTAGTTTTGCTAACTTGTTGCTGTCACAGTATTCGTTTTATCTTACATATGAGTGTTAAACGCTTTATCTTACATATGAGTGTTGTACAGAAATTTTTATGCAAAACATGTTCCAATATAAACAGGGTTAACCCTGTTCCCGGACCGAAAAAACAGGGTGGGTTGGGAATAGGATCCAATGCAAACAGGGTCGGGTACAGGGTCAAAAAAAAAAGAACCGGTTATAATAGGGTCAGGTACAGGGTCCAGGTACAGGGTCCAGGTCTAAACCCTACTCACCTTGGACCCGATCACCCCTAATCTGTACAAAATGATTTGGACTTTTTGGGTATTTTCCTCATTTAATGAATGATCATTCACACTTGGCGGATGATTAAAACACGTAGAAATAAATTGGCCTTTTTTGAATTGGTGTTTGAGTGCCTAACCTATCTGTGTTGCTCAAATGGGCTCTCCAATGAGCCTATCTTACAACTTCGTGATTCTTTCATGCTAACAGTACTTATTAGAAAAGACTTTAAACCAATGGTTCAAAGTTTGTAATTTTAAAATTTTATAAGTGAACAATTTTTCATAATTAAAAAAGGGCATTTGACCATTGCATGGACCGATCTTTTCGGTTGCTATACTCAGAGTAATTTTTTTTTTTTTAATTATTTGCACACTCCTCTATGTGGGAACATTTTCAGCTTTGTAGGATTTCAATATTTGTTTATGTTTTCATTCTTAGGATTTGTTTGCTTTCATGTCCCTTTCAAGTAATGTAATTGACTTTATTTCCATTCCATAAAAAGTAAGTTCATTTTGAGGGCATGATGTGATACACTAAACTGGCCCTTATTGGTGGTTAACAATACAAGCTAGAGGAGGGTAAATAGGTTGTTTTAGAATTTGAAAATCTTTTGTAGAAATTAGCTAATTGCTAAGTAAAGATCATTTCAATGTCATGTTTTGAAAAGTCATGAAGCAACTGTGTGCAAATAAGAGTAAACAAATGAAAACACTAGCACTTAAAGAATCATAGTGATTCGACTTCATCCATAAGCCTATATCCACTCTTCATACTAACAGCCACAAGATGGGTTGGATTCCATTAGTAATTTGCTTGGAAAGTTACAAATGGCTTAGCACTTATTCTTTACAAGATAGATTTTACTATCAAGACTCATAGCCATCTTACATCTATATGTTGAAGGTGGACTGGAGAAATAGATAACCGTTGGAGTTATTGTTGAGCTGCTATCCAAGTATCCATGGATGGAACTGTCCATATAGCCCTTTTTCCTTGAACCTTTGCAAGCTACTTAGAAATAGCAACTGTTGCTAGGGGTGAGCGGTTCCAGGTTCCGGTTCGGTTCCGTCTGGAACCTGGAACCTACCCTCGGGTACAGGTTCCTCAAAATGAGGAACCTGGAACCTACCCGTGGGAACCGAGAACCTGGAACCTACCCTGTCACAGGTTCCAGGGTCGGTTCCAGGTTCCAACAGGTTCTTTTTTTTTTTTTTTTTTTTTTTTTTTTGTTATTTTCATATTTGAACTATAACATATGCGCACGTTACCCAAAAAAACTATAACGTACGCGCACGTTACCAAAAAAAAAAAAAAAAAAAAAAAAACTATAACATATGCGCACGTTACCAAAAAAAATATAACGTATGCGCACGTTACAAAAAAAAAAAAAACTATAACGTGCACGCACGTTACTAAAAAAAATATAACGTATGCGCACGTTACCAAAAAAAAACTATAATGTACGTGTATACAAATACTACACGGTAACTTCCCATTGACATGTTATCTTGATACATTAACTTCGCACTGCACAACAATAATAGAATATAGTTAGAAATTTCAAAACAAATAGCAAACTAGAAAGTAGAAATAAAACACCACTAAAACAAGAATGTCTAGAGGTACAAGTTTTGAAAACAATTTCGATTAAACCCTTAAATGAACTCAGAAAATTCTGAAATTTGGACATGTTGTATTTAAGACCTAGAGGTACAAGTTTCATGAAAAAATCATAGTCCAATTCGTTCTGGATTAAAAGATAAAATCGATTTACTTTTCCTATTCTCTACTTGCACAGTTTTTGAAAATTTTTTGGTTAAATAGGCAAATGAACTACAAAAATTACGAAATTTAAATATGTTGTAGGGAAGACATGAAGAGAGATATTTCATGCAGAACACATTTCCAAAAGAACCTCATACAAAATGATATAGTCCACGCATTGCAACTTACAAGATCCGAACACATCAGATTGCACAGTTTTAGAAACATTTCCGATTAAATACCCAAATGACCTTCAAAAATTATAAAATTCGACTATGTGATAGCGAAGACCATAAGGTAGATACTTCATGAAAACATCGAAGTCAAATTCGTGCTAGATAATTAAATATGGACGGTTAAAATCCCTGTTCATAGTACCGTAATTCCAGATCTAACCATCTCCAAAGGACCACGATTTCACCTACCTATTCTTGTTTGTTTTCTCTAAATTTTTGATATGTGGTACCTCATGATGTCCTTTACAACTTTTGTTAAGAAACTGAAGTGAAATTTCGACAAAAAGGTTGCCTTACAGTCCATGCATTCATCAAGGGTCGGTCCCAAAATCTCCAGATCCAGTCTTTCCAAAGAATAACGATTTCACCCACTTATACTTGTTTGTTTTGTCCCAAATTTGAGTATGTTATACTCCAAGAAGTCCTTTACAACTTTCATTTAGAGGCCAAATCCAAACTTTAACTAGAACATCACATACAAGTCACTAGAACATCCAAGGTCGAGCTTTTTTCGCCCTAAGAAGGTTTCGGTTCCGGTTCGAAATAGGTTCGGTTAAAACAGGTTCGAGGTTAGGTTAGGTTCAGAAAAAAGGAACCTGGGAACTGGAACCGGCCCCTGGGAAGGGAACCGAACCGGACCCTCCTCCGGTTCGGTTCCGGTTCCCGGGTAACCCGGGAACCGCGCTCAGCCCTAACTGTTGCTGTCTTCTTGCTACTTAGAAAGATTAACAGTCTTTTAAGGACATGATAAGCTGATAAAACAAAATTCAACATGTGCCAGCCCAAGATTTGGCTGCTGACGCTGCTCTCTCTCTCTCTCCACCGTGGGATGGACCTGGGTCACCGAAATCTGTCCTCTGTCACGAACCTAAATCTTTTGTTATTGTCTTAGAAGCTGGAAGTATCGAGGGTCGTTTGAGCAGCGATGAGTTCCTTCTTCTCGTCCAGTTCCATGTAACATCTGACACAAAAATGTAAATGAGGTCCTTGAAAGATGGTCTAGCCTACCAGGCGAGAGCAGTTAAGTCCGGCTTCGTCCCCAGCACTTTCCTGCTCAACCAGCTCATCCGCCTTTACTCCCAGAATGGCCTCTTGCGAGAAGCCCACAAGCTGTTCGACGAAATGCCCCAGCGGAACGTGTACTCCTGGAACGCCCTGATTTCGGCTTACGTAAAAGCTCGGGACTTGACCCGAGCCAGGGCGTTGTTCGACTCCGCCACCAACAGGGACTTGGTAACTTATAATTCGATGTTGACCGGTTACTTTGTCAGCGATGCTGAACTTGGTGGCGAAGTTACGTGTGGAGTGTTATGGGACACAGTTGCATGCTTATATGGTGAGGACGGGGAATGATACGGATGGGTATGTCATGAGCTCCTTGATTGACATGTACTCTAAATGTGGGAGTTTCGGAGAAGCATACAGAGTGTTCTGTGAATCAAAAGTGGAGGTCGATTTGGTTTCCAAGAATACGATGATGGCAGCTTGTTGTAGGGAAGGTAAGATGGAAATGGCTTTAGACCTGTTCCAGAGATTGCCCGAGTTAAATGATACAGTGTCTTGGAATACTTTGATTTCTGGCTATGCACAGAACGGTTTTGAGGAGTCCTTGAATGTCTTTATGAAAATGAGGGACAGTGGATTTGGGTGGAATGAGCACACATTCGTTAGTGTTCTGAATGCTTGCTCCAGCATGCGGAATTCAAAGCTTGGAAAGGAGATTCATGCTTGGGTTTTGAGAGAAGAAGTGATATCAAATCTCTTTGTTAAGAGTGCCTTGGTGGATGTTTACTGCAAGTGTGGAAATATGAAATATGCGGACTTAGTTTATGCGACGATTGAGTGCGAGAACTCCTTTTCGACAACTTCTATGATCGTGGGTCAATCATCTCAAGGTAACATGTCTGAAGCACGGAGGCTTTTTGATTCTCTGAATGAAAAGAATTCTATCGTGTGGACAGCTTTGTTTACTGGTTATGTCAAAGCACAGCAATGTGAAGCTGTATTTGAACTGGTGAATGAATATAGAGGGAATGCAAACATTTCTTTTGATGTACCCATAATCATCTGCTTGCTAGGTGCCTGTGCACTGCAGGCGGCCCTGGATCCTGGAAAACAAATTCATGCTTACTCACTAAGAAAAGGGATGGAAATGGAGGAGAAGCTGATTAGTGCCATGATCGACATGTATTTTAAGTCTGGCAGTACTGAATATGCAGGAAAGATATTTCAAAAACTCACGGAAAGAGACTTGATTCTCTACAATATCATGATTTCCGGTTATGCAAATCATGGGCACGAAGATCAAGCTATGGAGCTGTATAAAGAAATGTTGGAGAGAGGATTGAAACCTGATGAGGTCACCTTCATTGCGCTTCTATCTGCTTGCCATCATAGTGGGTTAGTGGAAATGGGGGAAAAGTATTTCAAGTCCATGGTAGAAGATTACAGAATAGTACCTGAACCGGATCACTATGCCTGTATGATTGATCTGTATGGAAGGGCAAATCGACTAGAAAAGGCGATGGATCTCATGAAGAAAATTCCCAGGAATTCGGATCCTGTGATTTTGGGGGCTTTTTTGAATGCCTGCAAGATAAATAGGAATCTCAGTCTTGCAAGAGAAGCGGCAGAGCAGCTATTGGTTATTGAGGAAGATAATGGATCTCAGTATGTGCAGCTGGCAAATGTATTTGCAGCTGAGGAAAATTGGGCAGAGATGCGCAAGATAAGAGAGAAAATGAGAGGGAAGGAAACCAAGAAGCTTGCTGGCTGCAGTTGGGTGTATCTTGAAAATGGAATTCATGCATTTACCTCTGGCGACACATCGTATTCAAAAGCAGAGGCTATCTATTCAATCTTGGAGTTCCTATCTGCGGATTTACATGTGCTACCCATTTCAAGTGTTGGAAAGATTACAACTTTAACATCGACATAAGGGGACAGATGAATTTAAATGCTTGGTACAGGAAGGTCTGTGGCTGCTTTCAAGAGCATATATATTTAAAAGAGGATGAGGTACGGAAACTTGGACTAGATTTAATTTGAATTAGACATTGTCCCTCTCTGTGTCATGATGCGATTGATATTTCTCTTTACTGGATAATAGGTGTTCATTATTCTGATTAATACACAGCAATGATTTCAACTGTAGAATGGTGGGGGCTGTTGCCCTCATCTAAATACTATTAAAACTAGCTGGTAGCCCACACATTGTACGGGTTCCTGTGGCTCCGCTATGCATTTAAGATCATTAGGATGAGCATGTAATAAGAAAGTGGCATATATACATTCAATAGATTATTTCTGAAGAAGAGATGAGCGAATGGACATTAACTTTTTAATCCTTGTATGTTATAAGAAAGCAAAACAAATATTACACATCTCCAAAACCTTCTTCGCTGACGGCATCAGTTGAGAACCTTTGTGACAACACACTACAATGTTCAGTACTTTCTGTGCACGTCTACGTATGACATTGGTCTTTTAGGTTCACTATGTTTTAGGAGATGTAGCAAGGAATATTGCCGACTGCATGTCGAAGCTGGGATGGAAGCCCTTCTTTATCAGTGCTGTGGGCCTTGACATGGAAGGTCAGTATAGCACACCTTTTGACATTAAAAAAAATAAAAAAATAAAAAAATAGCACACGTGAGTAAGCCTATGCACTTTCTGTTTCAGCAAGACTTTTCAAGGCACCATATTGGCTCAATTAATTATTTTGGCATACGAACTTGATGCATAGCGACCTAGGACATAATGTTTTGTAGAGTTTCAGCGTAAACGTTATTTAGTATTGGTCTGGTTCAATTTCCTTCTTGTCTTAAGCCATGGGACATGGAGAAAAATACTAGATAAATCCTTTAGCTCCGTCTGTATTAAAAGACATGATAAAAGTAAAGAACCTACTCTCTTTTCTCAGTAAAAGTGCGTGATATTGTTTTGAGTCTTGACTATGTCTATGTCCATCCTATCTGCTTCTGCTGTAATTTGAGAGAGTTTCCTTCAGATTCACAAGGTACATGGTCAAGCCTAATTTTCTTAGGGGAAAGAATAGTTTTTTTTTAATACAATCATCTGTTTATTGTAACTCGAATTCTTGGGTATGCCAGCCTTATTCTAATCAGAATCAATAACTTTTGAGGACATCCCAAGATGAGATCTTTTTGGAGGTCTGCAAGGGATAAGAATTGGTCATTAGGATTTTGCCAAATGTTGTCTTCACTTTTTTTTTTGGGTCAAAAATGTTGTCTTCACCTTTCAGATTGAAAATTTGTGAGTAAACTGTATATATTTGAGGTACTAAGATTTGAGAATGTTTTTCTTCTTATTTGCTCCTCCTTGATGTAGTGAATGTCTGTTCATTCTTCATGCATGGTTGTAGGCACCTTGCCAAGGCAAGCAAATTCTGTCTTTTCTATATTAATCGGTTTTCTTGTTGAGGTTTCTGTGTCTTCCCATGATTTTGCTAACATTATCCTTTGCACTATGTGTCAGGGAATCACTTGTTGGAGCATTGGAGATCTACTGGGCATCCTATTGAAGGTTAACATGCTCAGTTTAACAGCTTGTCTGACATGCCTAGTAAAATCTGTTAAATAGTTTGTAGTGATGGAAATTTGCTATATTTAGCTTTACAGACAGCTAAGTAAACTGCTCAAATTTATCCTTCTAAGTGTTCTCTTTTACTTCGTCATAATAATGAACTAGCTTCTCTCCTTTTTTTTGGCTTCAGATAAGTTATAGAGATGCATGTGCTGTTCATGAATGCGCTTCTCGTTCTTCAACTCAGCAATTCCAAGGCAGGTATCCTTCAAACCCAAGATATTACAACTGCTGTGGTCTGCTGTGTACCTGATCCAAATGGTGAGGTGGCAGCTTGTGTTGCAAGCTTTGAGTCAATTGTAAGTTAATTTTGCTAAAAACATATCAGGTTGAGCAGACATTCTTGTGTTCTCTCTAACATCCGTAAAGGTACTCACCGATGACCTTTAGGAGAAGTTTCTCACTGCTGAGTGGATTCAACAATTTAGATACGAGATCTCTTCTGCTTCAGTAGTGATGGTTGATGCTAACCTCAACGATTGTGCTCTTGAAGCTTCTTGTCAATGTAACTCTAAAGATTCGACCTCATTTGATTTTTCCATCTGGCTTGATTAAATGATCTTCTCTGAGTCAATAGAAAGCTCTTCAGAATTCACTTACTTGGTTTTTCTTTGAATTTTGTTCACAGTGGCTGCACGAGATAACATCCCTTTGTGGTGTTGAACCGGTGTCAGTTGCCAAATCCAAAAAAATTGCTCCTACTGTGAAGTATGTGAGTTCTTCACCTTGTGATGTGCATTTACTTTCTTTTGTGCTTTTTTCAATGTGCTGAGTAAACTTATTTAAGTCTGAAGTTGATAAACAATCAGATAAGTTCGATAATGCATTTTATGGAATTCATGAGATCATGTCTTTCAATCTCAAATTTCTGACTCGATTGCTAATGGAGTAGTTGATTACCATCATCCTTAGCACTAGACTGACAGGGAGCAAAATGGGAAATACTATGATGAGAAAAGTTTAGTGCTTCAAATTGATAAACTCAGACCATTGTTTATGTACACTGGAAAATGAGAGCTGTCATTTTCAACATATTTCATAGAATCGCTTACCATCTGCATGGCTATGGAGAAAAATGGTGAAAGTTGTGGTTCAGGTTGGAGGATTCTGCATGTAGCATTTCAAAACAAAATTTAGTGGCTTTGCATAGACATTCGCTAATAATGTATGTCCAATTCATAGCCTGGTGATTACATTTCCAGGAGTCTGGATGGCTTGTGATGTTATGCTTCCACTAGGATATTAATTTGCAGTCCAGATGAGTTGAAGGAAACTTTTCCATAGTGAATAAACTTAAGTGTGATACATACATAATCTTTTCTTAAATCAATTGGGAAATTGTAAACCATACATCATATACAATTAATTCATGTTTGCAATAGTGTTAAACGTTGATAAGATCTTACTATTAGAAAAGATTGACTGCGTCAAGTTTATATCATTCAGGCGTGAAATAAAATGTTACTGGTTTACATAGTTGACTTCTTGGTTTTGGCATCCCTTTCAGCTATAAAACAATATGACATTAGAATAAACGAATTCAGCTCACATGGGCATAGTTTAAGAGTGGCATTAAGCGGTTCCTAGATTCTGAAAGCTTCATCTTGAAGATCTGCTACTGACACAGAGTGGGCTCTTCGCAGGTAACTTACGTATCTCCAAATGAAGATGAGCTCTTTGCAATGGCAGATGCTCTATCTCCTTGGTAGCTATATGGTTTGAGCGAAAGGTATAAGAGCAAAAAGAGTTGTCCTCCAGAATCTCTCATCAAAATTCTGAAACCCGCAATAGTTCTTTTGCTTGAGAAGGGCATAAAAATTGTAGTCGTAACCATAGGTGCAGAAGGAGTATTTCTATGCTCTAAAGAGGGATCTACATTGACAAGAGCTTTTGTGGAGAAACCCCAATGGCTTGGCATAAATTCAGAACTCCACAAACTAATCTCATCTGATTGACATTCACATAAGTTTCATGATGCCAGACATATTGAGGGAACCTCTCATCTCTTTGCTTTTCATCTTCCTGGCCTTCCTTCATCTGTTAAGAAGCTTACCGGTGCTGGTCATTGCTTGGTGGGTGCTACACTTGCATCAATATGTGAAGGTTTGAACATTATACAAGCCATCTCAGTCAGTATTGCAGCAGGGAAAGCCACTGTTGAGGCAGATTCGAATGTACCTTTGACGTTTGATTTAATTGGAGTTGCAGGTGTGAATATTCTTTCAATAAAGATGGCAGGAAATTTATGCATTCTTGAATATTATATCAATTTGGTTTGATTCTACTTCTTTTGTTGTGTCAATTTCAATAATTTCAGTAGAGTGGGCAAGAAACAAATTGGTGTAATGGAAACGGGTGCAACTCATCAAGGAATGTGACCGTGCAAGTTGTAGAGGTTGTTTCTGAACATGATATTTTCTGTCAATAGACAAGCTAATGAACTTGCTCAGAATACTGTAGAGGTGCATTTTGCAATATAGTTTGCTATCCGAGACACGTCAAAATAAATTGAAAAAACTTTCATTAGTTTAAACATGATGCTGGATTCCTATTTTCTTGAGGAAATGGATTTGAACTAATATGTAACGAGGCCAGGAATGATTGTGCCTACACTTCCTTGGCAGACGAAGTTAGGTCAGTGTACTCGGCTATGAAGGTTGTTTATAATGGACCAGTTTAAGCTGCTGCTATCTTCGAGATCATGATGATCATCAAGGGACCGGTGCAGAATTGGACTCGAGACGGCTCATTGTTGGTCAATTTGTTTTGTTTTTGGGCTTCCATTTGTGACATTGGTGGTGTAACGTATTTACTCCAAAAGTAGAGTTGAGATACTGACAGAAGTACGGTATTCAATTTCTGCTACTGCATCAGTTTCATTAGTAGATGAATCCTTCCAATCCAAGACTCTGAAACATTTTATGGTTTTAATAAATATCCTCAGTCATTTCTCTACTCGTTTCAATTTCTTCTTCCAGCAGAACAAATTCCTTGATTCGGTACCATTTATTCAAGATTGGGGTCTTGGAGAGGTATCTGTATGTTTCATCCAGTGTGATGTTTTGGTTGCTGTAGCACACTTCCCCCAACCTGCGAATTCAGATGCCTGCAAAGATCCCCTTACGTTTTTATCCGCTTCCGAATTATGTGGCTAACCAACTAATGTTCCGATTAGAACTATGAAATGACTTTTGAAGTGACGAGGCTCTCAATCTCTTACATAGAGTAGACCAAACTGAACTTGAGTTAGGTAGTTTGTGGCAATGTACACTGATTGTGCATGCAAACAGATCATGCTGAGTCGTTCATAGTAGATTCTTACATTTGATCAGTAGCTTCATTGAAAAAAGAAATGCATGGCAATGCACTTAAAAGGCGACTTTTTATTTATCAAGTAAAAAATTATTTGAGTGATTTTTTTATTTAGTATATGCTTGTCATGTGTCATATCGTCAAGTGGCATAATCTAAGGACAACAAAACCAAGTATCTGAAAAAGGAAAGAGAAAAATTCGGTTGGCAGAACGGTAACCATGGCCAATTTGAAGATTCTCATAGGTTTGTAGAGGCTGTGGAAAATGAGGAACCAACCCAAAATGCAGACACAGCAGCTTCTACAGACGCAAAGAAAACCGCTCAAATCGAACCATCCAGAAAGAGCAAATCCTCGGAGATGTCTCGGAAGGAATCAAGACCAGATCATTCTCCAAAGAGTTCATGAACTCCACGGCGCTACTATCCGAAACAGAACCAAAGGAGAAAGATTCTCAATGTCCATCACCTTCACCCATCATTTTTGTCCTTGCCCTCTTACCAATGTGTTTACCTTTTTGAAGGAGGATGCAAGAGAATAAAACCGTGTGAAATACAACAACATAACATCAACCTAAGAGCTAGAAGAAGACAATCTCAAAACTGACCTCTGTCGAGCTAAAAGATCTCAAGTCCATCCTAACATGATACTAGATTGTGGGACACGTAACAAATACACACAAAACATTTCCAATCCAACCATGCACAGAACTCTAAACATCATAGGTATCTCCCAAAGGAAAACTGGTACAAATCATCAAAGTACTTGATGAAGTTGAGAATGTTTCCAGCTCCATCTCAGCTTGATCGTTGTTAAGTGGCACATCAGGTGGATAAATAAGCGGTTTTGGGGGCATTTGGAGTTCATCAATATCTCCTTCAAGCATTTTTAAGACTTTACTCATTGAAGGCCGATGGTCGGGGTTTAACTGTATACACCAAAGTGCAACTATTATCATCTTCTTTATCACCTTTCTTTCCTCTACTATAGTTTCTATTTCTACACTTTTTTCTTCATTGACTTGGTCGTACACCCACAATGGAAAATAAATTTGGCTTGAGTGTTCCACATTTGCATTTATATTCTTCCTTCTACCTGCCATTTCCATGAGCAACATCCCAAAGCTATAGACATCCGCTTTATAAGATACACCGCCAATGTTTCTATAGAACAACTTGGGTGCCATATATCCTAAGGTCCCTCTTGTAGCAATCAATGAGACTATGTTATGATTAGCAAGATAAAGTTTGGTGAGTCCAAAGTCAGAAACTTTCAGAGTGAAATTCTTGTCCAAAAGAATATTGTGAGGCTTGATATCAAAGTGTAGTATTTGCATGTCACACCCCCGATGTAAATATTCAATCCCTCTTGCCACCCCAAGAGCAATCTCATATATTTTCTTGTAATCAAGAAACTTATCACCTTCCTCAGTGAAAATTTGCTTATCCAAAGATCCATTCGACATGAGATCATACACGAGAGCTTGTTTCGAGCCTTCAAAGCAAAAACCAATGAGTTGCACTACATTGACATGGTAAATTCTTCCAATAGTAGCCACTTCATTGATAAAATCTTGACCGTTGGCCTTGGACTGCTTCAAAATCTTGATAGCCACTTCATTGCCACTTCGGAGTGTTCCTTTGTACACATAACCATATCCCCCTTCTCCCAATTTGTGCTTAAAATTCGCGGTGATCTTCTTAATATTTGAGTAAGAGTATCTTTTGGGCAAAAAGTTGTTGTGAGCTTGCAAAAACTCTTCAACGTTCTTGTCTATTGCTAAGTGCCTTCTTCTGTAGATATAGATTAGAAATATCCCGACAAATGGCATCCCAATTACAAACTTTGCTACACAAATATACACTGAAAGAAATTCTAATAGGTTAGAATAAGTTTTTTTAATTATTTTAAGAACAAATCATTGTGGCTTACCTAGTAGAGATATAAACTCCACAATTATCGAAATGGTCATGTCATATAGGAGACCTGTAAAAGGAATGAATGATTTAAAAAGGATTTGAAGGAAAAGAAGTTTGGAAAACAAAACTCCCGAGGAAACAAGAGTAATAGCTAACTACTTTGTGCAAGTTGAGTTTTGTCTACAAGAATATGAGAAGTGGGATGCGTGCATTCGCAAAAAATAATAAGCTTTGTTTCACATAAATGATCAACGATACAAGAAATTCCTTTTGCTTTCTTAGCAGTCAACAAATACAAAGAAAATGTGATTTTCATTTTTAATTGATAATTGTGTTTCTCCATGAATAGGTAAATGCAATTTTTTAAGGAATTTGCTAGTACAAGTGTTTCTTAGAGTACTTGTTAAGTGACTAACTAAGAAAACAGGAAAATTTGAACTCTATGCCGATAAAAAACTAGTCATGTGGCTACTCGAACAGTTTACCCCCTTTTTTTTCTACAACGGGAATTCTATCGTTTGTGGACAGGGAGTATAACCTAAACTCAGTTATGTGTGCAGCAGATGATGGGTCTGCTCATGGTGACTTCTACCACCACTTTTTTTTTTGGCCAATTTTGCAACTCCCACCATTTGATTCCGATATGTAACACAAAGCTCCTGAAATCTTTCAAATACACAGATATTGACCTATACTAACATGTACACTTCATCATGATTTTCTTGGATTTGAAATACTTTTTATATATTCAAATTTTGAGGAGAAAATAGCAAGGGAGTGTGCACAATCGCAAAATTGCGGTAAAGTTTCATTGTCAACTGATGCTTACCGCCATCATGGACCTTGAATCCGCAAACCTGACCACTGAAGATGCTACCGAAATCAAAGAGGTGAAAGAAACATTTCATTGGTGATATTGCTTCAACAGTGACCCATAAGAATGCTTCGGAAATCAAGGACACAATAGAGGATCGGGATGCCGACAAGGTCCCTTCAGCAAGTAAACGAAAGGGGAGGACAAATCCATCGGCCATGATGTTATGGATTAGCTCATAGTTGTAGAGGCTAGGGGTAAGCAGCGGTCTAGGGTCGACCCTGGACCAACCCTGGACCGGCCCAACCCTGCAGGTCCTGGTCCGGTTCCCAAGGGGACTGGGTCGGTTCTTGGTCCTGAAATTCCAGGACCAACACTGTACGGGTTGATCCTCGGTCCTAAAAGTTTTGGATCGATCCAACCCTGGACCAACCCTGTATATTATATTATATTATATTATTTATAATTATTTTATATATTCAAATATAAGTAAAATGTCGGTTATATTATATTATATTGAGATGTTTTATCAATAACACTAATAGTAATTTCAATTTAAAACTTTTGTTGAGTATTAATTATGTGTCATTTGCTTTGATTTCAGGTGTTTAGAAGTTCAAGTGAATTAACAAGATGTGAAATTATATATTCATGGTTTATATTAAGTATTTTGAACTTTTTATGATTTAATTGTGTTTTACTAATGAATTTCAATCACACTTTGCTTTTCAATTTGTGTCAAATAGTAGAAGTTTTTGAAGAGTAGAGTAATAATGTAGTTGTTACGGTGATTTACTAGCCAAGTGGTGTGAAGCTCATTTTTTGGTTGAGTGGACTCTACATGATCAAATGCTAGTCAAGTGGTGTGAAGTTCATTTTTTGGTTGAGTGGACTCTACATGATCAAATGCAGGAAAACGCTTTTGCATATGGTGTTATGAATAAAGATAGATGATTACAAGAACTTTCCATCTTGTCCCATATTTCGATGAGTGGTTAGCAAGTACGAAATTTCTATTATTGTGTCATCTTAAATTAGCTAAATATGTATTAGTATTTATAGTTTTGTTGCACAATGCCGCATTGTCGATGGATGTGTAATTTGAATTTGTAGGTTTGCTTTTTTAAGGAGTATAAAAAATAAGACGAAAAAAATTATCGATCGGTCCCGGGTTGACCCTGGAACCGGACCGCACCCATTGGGTCGGTCCGGTCCTTGGTCCCAGGTTCAATAGGGTCCGTCCACTGTACGGGTTGGTCCTAGGGTTAGAGGGTGGCCCGGACCTACCCGGACCATGCTCACCCTTAGTAGAGGCTACTATTTATCCGCTCATTATTCACAAAATAATTTGATACCATGGTCTCGCTGCGAATTGTGCAAAAGTCCCCAACATCTAATGCTTTTGGATTGGCCAAAGCATACAACTTCCAACTCGATGATGTGTTGGAAGAATATGACCCCATAGTGCATGATGGATTAATAGCGATGTAGAATGAAGAACTAACTGGGTTTGAGTAGCTCACAATGACCACACTACCGAATATCTTGGAGTATAGTCCACTGAAGGGCCAATCACCACCTATCAGCAAGTGACGAGGGAGAAATGAGCAATTGCTCTTGTGAATCCCGTCATCTACCAATCTGATTTGGCTAATGGAATAATCAATATACTGAACATAGTATCTGCCAACACCAAAGTATGCAACAGTGCGATCACCTTCACAGGCCAGCTTGTAATTTGATAAACTACATCCCTTTGGATCACTCTTCAGTCGAAATGGGTAGCTTATATTGTGAATGTCACCACAGGAAGAAGCAACGCACAGCTGATTACTTGGCTTTGCAGTGCTAGTCAACAGTTGCAATAGAACAAGAATGAGTAACAACGCTTGATAGGTATCCATGAACCTAAGAGCATCAATCATGTCTCAGTTTTTCTTTGGGCAAAGAGAAATTGGTGAGTAATTGCCTTTTGTGTGCGGAGGAGGCGCTACTTAAAAAGATTGGGAGTATGTGGGATGATCCTTGACTTTGGAGTCCCGCCCAAGTCAGTCAACCTAACAAATGCACGCAATTTAACAACTTAAAGAAGTCCAGCGCCCTCAAAGGGGGCGAGTACCCAGCTGGCCAACGCAAATATGCAGTGCATCTAGGAAATTACACCCATAGAAAACTAGAGATGATTTTTCTCTATTACTTGCGCTTTCATAGGGGGGCCTGTCCACAGCCGGCCAACGCAAAGATGCAGTGTATCCACATCATTTAGACCCATAAAAAAATTAGGGATGATTTTTCCCATTTGACTTTTCGTCAACTCTCTCGACGTAATTTTTGGGTCGACCCGACCCCGTCCACAAACAAGTCCATCTTTCTCTCTCATAATCAATCACTTCCTTTCTATGCACAATCATTGGTCTTAAGAAGCATTTGTTTCACTAAAAATAATATTTTGAAAAAAAAATTCTTAAAAATAATAACTTGTGTCGCTTAAAATAATTAGTTAATGAAAAAGATTTTCTTATCGATAATAATTTATATCTAAATAATTCCGTTGACGATTAAAATATTTTTCTCTTATTCATATTTGTACAATGAATCATTTTTAAGAAAATGTTTTCGAAATTATTCATTTTTCGAAAAACAAACAAAACCTTAAAACTGTTCATAGCACTAAATCATATATTGTTCATCACAACTATTCAAACAATAGCTTCTTTGTAACTCTCTCTTCTTTTCTTTTCACACACAACTTTGATAATACATCCAAGATGAAATTCAAAGAGAGAAATTAAGTAATCGTTAAACTCATTTCTCTATATATTTTATTTATATCCTAGAGGTCTATTTGTTCTAAACCCCACGGTAACAATAGTAAATGCAAATAATACCTTGTGGAAAGTGATCATCATCACCCATCAAAGCATTATCACATGTTGCTCTATCTTCATCAATAATCAAATTTTTTCCACAATCTTAAGGTATTATTGTTTTCATGAACATGGAGATAGTGATTGCATCGAGCGCTCGGAATCTTGATAGACAAGTATTAGTGAGACTTTTGTTTCTACCAATAAGGTCGAGTCATCTTCCTTGTGGCATAATAGATTATCTCAAGTTGCTTAACTACTTTGAAATTTGTCAAAAAAAGTGGTATGATATTATGTCATAATCTGGATAAAAAGGAATGTGAAATATGTTCACAAGCAAAGATGACTAAGAAATCATTCTCAAAGGTAGAAAGATCTAAAGATGGAAATAGTTATGTTATTACATTTTTTTTTTATTACTCTAGATATACTCATGTTTATCTTATGAAATTGAAAGCTTTTGATGTGTTCCAGTACATGAGGCTGCAGTTAAAAATCAAAGTTTTGAAAAATGATCTAGGAGAAGAATACTTCTCATTAGTTTTTTCTTTTATTTTTTTGCATTTTGTGAAGAAAATTGGCATTGTGCATCAAGCAAGTGCGCATTATACACCATGACAAAATATATTGGCAAAAGGAAAGAATCAAATTTTGGTAAATATGGTTAATTCCATGATCTTACAAGCGAAAATGCCAATAAATTTGTGGGGAGAAGCACTTCTTATTGCATGTCACATTCATAACAAAATTCCATCAACGAGATTTAAGATACCTCCATGTGAATTATAGAAAAGAAAGGTACTAGCATCTAATACTTTAAAGGGATAAATATACCAAAAATCTTAAAACTTATCATGAAAGAGCAATTGAATCCCAAAACTTTCAAAAAATACAATTAAGTCCTAAAAACTTATTACAAAAGTGCAATTGAGTCCTAAAAATTTTAAATAATACAAGGGATAAGTGTTGTGAAAGTCTTAAAACTTGTCACGAAAATGCAATTGAGTCCTAAAACTTGCAAAAAGTACAATCAAATCCTAAAACTTGTCAAAATGGTTCAATTGAGTCATAAAGTTAACACCGCTAGTCTTATTAATGGAAAATACTGAGGTGGCGCTGATGTAGTATTTTAAATGATTTTTTTATTTTCCAGCTGGCTTTCTAAAATAATTTTTTATTCAATTTTAGAAAAATTATATTTAAAAACTAAAATTCATTTTTTTTAAAACTATTAAAGAAAAAATGGGGCAGGAGCCACTGGCTGCCGCCCGACCAGGGCGAGGCCTCTCCAGCCTCAGGCGAGGGCCGGCGACCCTCGCCTGGTGCGGACAAGGGCTCGCACAAATCTGGGTGAGCCCCGCCGGCCCCAAGCGAGGGCCGCCGAGGCCTCGCCCAGGGCTAGTGACAATCACCGGCCCCCAAGCGAGGGCCGGTGAGGCCTCGCCCAGGGCGGGCAACGGTCGCCAGCCCCCCATGAAGGCCAGCGTGCCCAGATTTGGGCACCCTAGCCCGCGTCAGGCGAGGGTCGCGCGACCCTTGCCTAGTGCCGGCGAGGCCTTGCCTTGGTCAAGCAACAGTCGGCAACCGTCGTTGGCCCCTCCGACAATGGGCGGCCGCCTTCTCCTGCCCTTTTCTTTTTTTTTTTTTTTTTTTAACAGTTTTTTAAAAAATGAATTTTAGTTTTTAAAAATAATTTAAAAACTTGAATAAAAAATATTTTAAAAAGCCAGCTGGAAAATAAAAAATACTTTAAAATGCCACGTCAGCATTTTCCGTCAATAAAACTGACGGTGTTAAATTTAGAACTCAATTGAACAATTTTGACAATTTTTAGGACTTGATTACACTTTTTACAAGTTTTAGGATTTAATTGCATTTTCGTGACAAGTTTTAGGACTTCCACAGCACTTATCCCAAAATGCAATTGAGTCCTAAAACTTTTAAAAAGTGCATCAAGTCCTAAAACTCATGAAATTCATGGAATCAAGTCTTTCCACTAACTACATTCAACTTGATAAATGAAAAAATGCTAACAAGTTTTAGAATTTGATTACACCAACTCGATAAATTTTAGAGTTGATTGCACTTTTAAAGAGTTTTAGGACTCAACTTCACTTTTGTAACAAATTTTGGGACTTGATTGTGTTCTTTGAAAATTTTAGGACTAAATTGTACTTTCATGACAATTTTTAGGACCTTAAATGCACTTATCATTACTTTAAAGTATGGAGATGCTTTGTATTTTCTAAGCGAATCAAAGTATGACCAAGGACATTAAGAAGTGTGTTTATTGGATGTACTAAAATTCTAAATTTTATCGCTTATTGGATGTTGAATCTAATATTATTGTGAAATCAAGAGATGCTAATTCCTTGAACACAAATTTCTTAAACATTCAAAGGATACCTTAGCATAGTCACAAACAACAATTGACGCACGTAATTCTTCATCAAGAAAAAGAAAATTATTTAATTCCCCAAGTGAGCCAAAGAGAAGTCAAAGAGTGAAAAAAAAAACAGTAGATTTCAATTCTGACTTTGTAACTCTCTCGGTATAAGGAGATAACAAAAATGTTGTGAATAAACTGTCCGTGGTAAATCATTTGGATAGAGATCCAAGAATGTACGGTGAAGCAATGGCTTCCAAAGATGCACCATTTTGAAAGAATCAATTGATGATGAAAGGAGGTGTCAAGGAAGAATTCCTAATACTTTGTAAGATTGTCTAAACAAAATTTTTGATCTTATACAAATCCCAGTAGCATTTGTCTGTCTTAGAGACTAAATACAATACTGCTGACAAATAAAGTATGGATAGAATTACTAAATATTTTGAATTTATCATGATTAATGGAAAATCTGTCTCTAAGAAAATGGAGGAACTTCATATTTATGTTTAAAGTTTCTAAACCTCTTCAAGCTACTGCAATTATTTCAAAATTGCCTTCAACTTAAAATGATTATTGAAAGAAACTTTCCCACATGATTGAGAACCTAATTGTTGTTATTTTGATAAAAGCTCATTCTAATTGAGGAATGTTCTTAGGATCATGAGGTTAATTATGTAAAAGAAGTTACAAATAAGGTGCAATTTGTTGAGAATGGCAATGTGAGCATAGACAAAAACAAACATTGAAACAATGGCGTGAGAAAATAGATTCAATGGTATATCATATGGCTTTAAGCATAACAATGCTAATAAATGCATTTATTCAAGGCATACCTAAGAATATGAATTTATAATTTGCTTAAATATAGATGTCGATTGTTGGTACTGAAGTTAAAAACTATATATATGGATACAGTTTTATGTATTAAAGTAATCAAACATAGTGAGGGTTATGCTTTAAGTCAAGGCTACTATGTGAAGAAAAATATTCAAAATATGAACATTTGGAAATTAAAGAGTCAAATGTACAATATGATGTATCGTTCAATTGATGGAAAATATTGGGCAATCTTTAGCACAATTAGATTATATTAGTGCAATTGGAAGTCTGATGTACACTATGCATTACTTGTAATCCTAGTATTGTGCATTCAAGTAAAAATGGTTAGACAAAGTTAGTGGGTCCGCAATGACACTTTTTTTGGGGGGGTCAAATCTATGACACTTCTAAGAATGCTAAAAACGGCAACTATACTTTTTGTATAAAATGATTTATGATAAATTGAACAGAAAATTGGACTTACTAAGCAAACATGGTCATGAGAAGATAAATCACAAAAACCTGGTAATTGTTTCATACAAATAGGAACATCGAGATCGCCATGTAAGAAGGCATTCTTGACATCTACTTGGCAAATTTCCCAATTCTTAATAGTAGAAACAAATAGGACAATGCAAATTGCGGCTTGTTTGATTATCGGACTTAAAGTTTCTAGGAAGTCAACGCCCTCCTCTTGATGGTAGCCTTTGCAACAAGTTGGGCTTTCAATAGGTCAAGTGAATCATCTACATATAACTTTACTATGTAAACCCAATTATATCCAACAACATTCGTCAAGGGTTGACGAGGAACAAATTCCCATGTTTTGTGGAGTTCCTCAAAGCATGGTGGCTGTCCAATCAATGTGTTTTAAGGCTAAATGGACAGCACGTGGCTCGGGAGAGATAGATGAAATTGCGATATTAGCACATCTAGGGTTTTGCTTCAAGATCCTGACCTTTGAACATGTAACAACAAGATATGGAAACTTCATATTGGGACTAAACTAAAGAGCTGCTCTTCGCTGGTTGTGGCACATGATTACAGAGAGTAGAAGATGAATCTCATTCTATCTTAGCAAAGAGATGTGTACATTTGCTTGCAGAGTCAATATTTATCAGTGAACGACCATTTTGACTAACTTCTGGACTAGTTTGGGGCATGGTTGAATGATTACTAGACATTTGTAATTATCCTTCAAATCCTCGAATCCCTTGACAAGGGAAGCGTCTTTCTCTTGGGTGAGCGTATGAGGTACTCGAGTCATTAGCCACGCAAAGTTTGCGTGGACTTGGAGGTCTTGTGAAAGAGTGAAACATAAGAGAAAAGGGGCAGGAAATATAGGCGAGAGCATTAGTGACGCGGCTAAAAGCCTAACCGCATAAAATAACGCATTAACACACGAAATGAGTGTTGTGTTCGTGACACGTGGGAGCACTCGTTGAAAAGACCCCAACGTACTATATCTACTTGCAAGATTTATTTTTTGAAATTTCCTGTTAATTTTCCGAATCATGGAATGATGCACATCAAACCTAAATTTTTGAAGTTTGTATTTTACCACATCAAAAACTTATTTTGTTCAGTCATCGACTCCTATTAAATTTCTAGCTATACATATGACATTTAAGTCTGTAAAGCGCAATTTCCCCTTCAGATTTATGTTAAATACCCAATTGCCCTCTATTCGAATAAGTTATAAAAAGATATCATATAGGAAAGATTACCTCAATTAACCCTACAATGTACTAGTTTCTTACGTTTAATTAGAAATTATCATAAAAATTCAAAAAAGAGACGAATAAAGATAATGCATTAAAATGAGAACTTTTTTTTTTCTAGGTCGAAGATTAATGTGAGAGCTTCGAAAAGAATCATTTTGAAGTGAAAATTAAGAGGAAAAAAAAAAGAGAATTTTAAAAGATTGCAAAATCGAGAATAGAATGCGAGATTGACGGTCTTTTAAGGACATGATAAACTGGAAAAGGCAAAATTCAACATCTGCTGTTTCATTACCAACTTTTGTTATTGTCTTAGAAGCTGGAAGGACCGGGGGTTGTTTGAGCAGCGACGGGTTCCTTCTTCTCGTCCAGTCCCACGTAACATCTGACACAAACATGTAAATGAGGTCCTTGAAAGATGGTCTAGCCTACCAGGCGAGAGCAGTTAAGTCCGGCTTCGTCCCCAGCACTTTCCTGTTCAACCAGCTCATCCGCCTCTACTCCCAGAATGGCCTCTTGCGAGAAGCCCACAAGCTGTTTCGACGAAATGCCCCACCGGAACGTGTACTCCTGGAACGCCCTGATTTCGCCTTACGTAAAAGCTCGGGACTTGACCCGAGCCAGAGCGTTGTCCGACTCCGCCACTGACAAGGACTTGGTAACTTACAATTCAATGCTGACCGGTTACGTGACTGTCGAAGGACGTGAGAGCGATGCGCTCGAATGGTTTGACAAGATGCAGTCAATGCGTGATCGTATTAAGTTTGACGAGTTTACTTTGTCGGCGATGCTAAATTTGGTGGCGAAGTTACGTGTGGAGTGTTATGGGACACAGTTGCATGCTTATATGGTGAGGACGGGGAATGATACGGATGGGTATGTCATGAGCTCCTTAATTGACATGTACTCTAAATGTAGGAGTTTCAGAGAAGCATGCAGAGTGTTCTGTGAATCAAAAGTGGAGGTCGATTTGGTTTCCAAGAATACAATGATGGCAGCTTGTTGTAGGGAAGGTAAGATGGAAATGGCTTTAGATCTGTTCCAGAGATTGCCCAAGTTAAACGATACAGTGTCTTGGAATACTTTGATTTCTGGCTATGCACAGAACGGTTTGGAGGAGGAGTTCTTGAATTTCTTTATGAAAATGAGGGACAGTGGATTTGGGTGGAATGAGCACACGTTCGCTAGTGCTCTGATGCTTGCTCCAGCATGCGGAATTCAAAGCTTGGAAAGGAGATTCATGCTTGGGTTTCGAGAGAAGGGGTGATATCAAATCTCTTTGTTAAGAGTGCCTTGGTGGATGTTTACTGCAAGTGTGGAAACATGAAATATGCGGACTTAGTTTATGCGACAATTGAGTGCAGGAACTCCTTTTCGACAACTTCTATGATCGTGGGTCATTCATCTCAAGGTAACATGTCTGAAGCACGGAGGCTTTTTGATTCTCTGAATGAAAAGAATTCTATCATGTGGACAGCTTCGTTTACTGGTTACGTCAAGGCACAGCAATGTGAAGCTGTATTTGAACTGGTGAATGAATATAGAGGGAATGCAAACATTTCCTTTGATATACCCATAATCATCTGCTTGCTAGGTTCCTGTGCATTGCAGGCGGCCCTGGATCCTGGAAAACAAATTCATGCTTACTCACTAAGAAAAGGGATGGAAATGGAGGAGAAGCTGATTAGTGCCATGATCGACGTATATTTTAAGTCTGGCAGTTCTGAATCTGCAGGAAAGATATTTCAAAAACTCACGGAAAGAGACTTGGTTCTCTACAATATCATGATTTCCGGTCATGCAAATCATGGGCACGAAGATCAAGCTATGAAGCGGTATAAAGAAATGTTGGAGAGAGGATTGAAACCTGATGAGGTCACCTTTATTATGCTTCTATCTGCTTGCCGTCATAGTGGGTTAGTGGAAATGGGGGAAAAGTATTTCAAGTCCATGGTAGAAGATTACAAAATAGTGCCTGAAACGGATCACTATGCCTGTATGATTGATCTGTATGGAAGGGCAAATCGACTAGAAAAGGCAATGGATCTCATGAAGAAAATTCCCAGGAATTCGGATCCTGTGATTTTGGGGGCTTTTTTGAATGCCTGCAAGATAAATAGGAACCTCAGTCTCGCAAGAGAAGCGGCAGAGCAGCTATTGGTTATTGAGGAAGATAATGGATCTCGGTATGTGCAGCTGGCAAATGTATTTGCAGCTGAGGAAAATTGGGCAGAGATGCGCAAGATAAGAGAGAAAATGAGAGGGAAGGAAACCAAGAAGCTTGCTGGCTGTAGTTGGTTGTATCTTGAAAATGGAATTCATGCATTTACCTCTGGCGACACATCGCATTCAAAAGCAGAGGCTATCTATTCGATCTTGGAGTTCCTATCTGCAGATTTACGTGTGCTACCCAATTCAAGTGTTGGAAAGATTACAACTTTAACATTGACATAAGGGGACAGATGAATTCAAATGCTTGGTACAGGAAGGTCTGTGGCTGCTTTCAAGAGCATATATATTTAAAAGATGATGAGGTACGGAAACTTGGACTAGATTCAATTTGAATTAGACTTTGCCCCTCTCTGTGTCGTGACGCGATTGATATTTCTCTTTACTAGATAATAGGTGTTCATTATTCTGATTAATACACAGCAACGAATTCAACTGTAGAATGGTGGGAGCTGTTGCCCTCATCTAAATACTATTAAAACTAGCTGGTAGCCCACACATTGTACGGGTTTCTGTGGCTTTGTTATGCATTTAAGTTCATTAGGATGAGCATGTAATTAGAAAGTGGCATATATACATTCAATAGATTATTTCTGAAGAAGAGATGAGCAAATGGACATTAACTTTTTAATCCTCGTATGTTATAAGAAAGCGAAACAAATATTACACATCTCCAAAAAACCTTCTTCGCTGACGGCATCAGTTGAGAACCTTTGTCACAACACACTACACTGTTCAGTACTTTCTGTGCACGTCTACGTATGACATTGGTCTTTTAGGTTCACTATGTTTTAGGAGGTGTAGCAAGGAATATTGCCGACTGCATGTCGAAGCCGGGATGGAAGCCCTTCTTTATCAGTGCTGTGGGCCTTGACATGGCAGGTCAGTATAACACACCTTTTGACGTAAAAATAATAAAAAAGTATAGCACACGTGAGTAAGCCTATGCACTTTCTGTTTCAGCAAGACTTTTCAAGGCACCATATTGGCTCAATTAATTATTTTGGCATACGAACTCGATGCATGGCGACCTAGGACATAATGTTTTGTAGAGTTTCAGCGTAAACATTATTTAGTATTGGTCTTGTTCAATTTCCTTCTTGTCTTAAGCCATGGGACATGGAGAAAAATACTAGATAAATCCTCCGTCTGTATTAAAAGACGTGATAAAAGTAAAGAACCTACTATCTTTTCTCAGTAAAGGTGCGTGATATTGTTTTGAGTCTTGACTATGTCTATGTCCATCCTATCTGCTTCTGCTGTAATTTGAGAGAGTTTCCTTTAGATTCACAAGGTACATGGTCAAGCCTAATTGTTCTTAGGGGAAAGAATAGCTTTTTTTAATACAATCATCTGTTTATTGTAACTCGAATTCTTGGGTATGCCATCCTGATTCTAATCAGAATCAATAACTTTTGAGGACATCCCAAGATGAGATCTTTTTGGAGGTCTGCAAGGGATAAGAATTGGTCATTAGGATTTTGCCAAATGTTGTCTTCACTTTTTTTTTTTGGTCAAAAATGTTGTCTTCACTTTTCGGATTGAAAATTTGTGAGTAAACTGTATATATTTGAGGTACTAAGATTTGAGAATGTTTTTCTTCTTATTTGCTCCGCCTTGATGTAGTGAATGTCTGTTCGTTCTTCATGCATGGTTGTAGGCAACTTGCCAAGGCAAGCAAATTCTCTGTCGTTCTATATTAATCGGTTTTCTTGTTGAGGTTTCTGGGTCTTCCCATGATTTTGCTAACGTTATCCTTTGCACTATGTGTCAGGGAATCACTTGTTGGAGAATTGGAGATCTACTGGGCATCCTATTGAAGGTTAACATGCTCAGTTTAACAGCTTGTCTGACATGCCTAGTAAAATCTGTTAAATAGATTGTAGTGATGGAACTTTGCTATATTTAGCTTTACAGACAGCTAAGTAAACTGCTCAAATTTATCCTTTTACTTCGTCATAATTGTCACAAAGCTAATTAGAGAACCCGCAGCAAATAGTAAGAGAGAAAGAAGAAGAGAGAAGGAATAGAGAAGAGAAGAAGAAGGAGAATTTAAAGAAAGAAACAAAGAGAGGGCTATAGATTTATGTAGTAACCGAAACCGTACACCCATTGTGTTTATATTAAATATAAATTGTATATGACCATAATACCCTTATGTAAGTACAAAAGAAATAAAACTCTTAAAATAGAAGAATAACTATAACTCAATTAAAGTAACTTAACACTCCCCCTCAAGCTGGAGCATATAGGTCACCCATGCCCAGCTTGGAACAACCAGCAACAAAAGCAGGACAAGATAATGCTTTGGTAAACATATCAGCGAACTGATCTCTAGAGGCAACATAAGGAGTAGCAACCAAGTTCTGCTTCACAGCATCACGAACAAAGTGACAGTCAACTTCTATATGCTTAGTTCGCTCTTGAAAAATAGGATTCCCAGCTGTATAAATAGCTGTTTGATTATCACACATCATATCAATAGGTTGATTAATAGAAAATCCAAGTTCTTGGAGAAGAGATTTCAACCACAACAATTCAGTCACAGTATGTGCCATAGCACGATATTCAGCCTCTGCACTAGACCTGGCAATGGTAGTCTGTTTCTTGCTTCTCCATGTAACCAAATTACCACCAATAAAGGTGCAATACTCAGTTGTAGATTGTCGATCATATGTTGACCCAGCCTAATCAGCATCAAAATAACCAACCAGAGTGGAAGAACCATTAGATTTATGAATTAGTCCCTTACCAGGAGAGCTTTTAAGATATTGAAGAATGCGACATACAGCATCCCAATGAGCCTTCTTAGGTGACTCCATAAATTGACTCATCACACCAACAACAAAAGAAATATCGTGACGTGTAACAATAAGATAAATTAGTTTCTAAACTAGACGTCGATATTGATGCTTGTCTTCAATTTCATTTCCATCATCAACTCCAAACTTTTGATTTGGATCCATAGGAGTATCAACTGGCTTGGAAGCTAGTGTACCTGTCTCAGACAAAAGATCAAGAACATACTTTGGCCGAGACAAATTAATACCTTTTTTACTTCGTAAAACTTCAATACCCAGAAAATACCTAAGAGTTCCCAAGCCTTTAATTTGAAATTGTTGCTGAAGAAAGGACTTAACCTCAGAAATGCCGGTCATATCACTACCAGAGACAATTATATCATCCACATATACCACAAGAATGACCACCCCCGATTCCTTCTTTCGAACAAAAACAGAATGATCAGAATAACATTGGTGGAAACCACATCTGGAAATCACTGAACTGAATTTTTCAAACCATGCTCTTGGAGACTGTTTCAACCCATAAATGGCCTTATATAGCCAACATACTTTACTACAATTCTCCCCTTGAGCAACATACCCAGGAGGTTGCTCCATATATACTTCTTCAAACAAATCACCATAAATAAAAACATTATTGACATCCAACTAATATAATGGCCAATTGAAATTCACAGCAAGAGAAATAATAACACGAACAGAATTGAGACGTGCCACAGGGGAAAAAGTTTCAAAATAATCCACTCCATAAGTTTGAGTAAAACCTTTAGCAATAAGCCGAGCTTTAAGACGCTTGATTGAGCCATCTGGATTATACTTGATAGTGTCCACCCAACGACACTTCACCACATCTTTCCCAAGGGGAAGATCAACCAATGACCACGTTTGGCGAGACACCAGAGCTTCCATTTTCACATCCATAGCTTTCTTCCACTCAAGGCAAGACAAAGCCTCAGTGGTAGAAGTAGGAATTGTGTGAGTTTGTAATGATAGAGCAAAGTCATGTAATGGAGAAGGAAGATGTGAGATAGACACATAACGCTCAATAGGATAAGCCACAGAGAATTTTTGTGTGCAAGACCGAGTACCTTTGCGAAGGGCAATCGGAAGATTGTCCGAACTAGGAGACAAGGAGGAAGATTGATTGGAGGGCATGGAAGAGCTGGAGACCGGTGGTGCCGTAGACTGCTTTCGCCGCTGATACACCTGCAAGGGAGGAGATACTGGAGAAGGATTAACAGAATCTAGGGGGATTTGTTGTGGGATAGGAGGATCGGCTACAATGTCAATTGAAAACTCTTTACCCTCAGTAGAATAGTATGGTGTGCCCTAAAAAAAAGTAACATCAGCAATAACATATTGGGTATAAGTTGTAGGATCATAACATCGATATCCCTTCTGTTTACATGAATAGCCGAGAAAAATACATTTAGTAGCACGAGGAGATAGTTTATCAGAACCGGAACGTAGGTTATGAACAAAACACACACCCAAAGACGTGCGGGGTAAGAGAGAATAACGGCTTGTCAGGAAATACAACACTGATTGGTGACTGATGATTGAGGACAGTGGAAGGCATACGATTTATGAGGTAACATGCGGTAAGGACAGCATCACCCCAAAATGATTTTGGCACATTCATATGAAATAAGAGTGAACGAGCAACTTCTAGAAGGTGACGGCACTTTCTCTCGACCACACCATTCTGCTGAGGGGTATAAGTACAACTTGTTTGATGTATAATGCCAAGATTATAACAAAACAAAGAAATTGATTTCTGTGTATATTCTAGAGCATTATCTGTTCGCAAAATTTGACGGGATGTATTAAACTGATTAGTGACTTCTCGATGAAATAATTGGAGAACATGTAAAAATTCAGAACGGTCATGAAGCATATAGAGCCACGTTAAACGAGAATAATCATCCACAAAAGTAACAAAGTACTTAAAACCATTTCTACTAGTAATACGGGAAGGTCCCTAGATGTCCGAATGAACAAGTTCAAGTAAAGTAGATGCACGAGAATCATTATGACTAGGAAAAGAACTACGATGATGTTTCCCAAGTTCACAAGCTTCACACTCAAGAGTAAAAATTGATTTACACTTAGGAATTATCTTTGTAACTTAAATAAAGATAAATGCCCTAAACGAGAATGCCATAATATGAGGTAATAGAATTAGCAGCTAGACCATAGGCGTCAGCAGTGGAGACACCATTTAGATAGTAGAGTCCATCACGTTCATGCCCTCCACCAATCATCTTCTTTGTTTGAAGGTCTTGAAAAACACAATGAGATGGGTAAAATGTAACCGAACAACTAAGAGCTTTAGTTAACCGACTAAGAGATAACAAATTTAAAAGAAGTTGGGGAACATGTAAAACAGAGGACAAAGATAAGGAAGATATAAGTGAAACAGTCCCTAATCCAACTACTTGAGTCGAGGAACCATTAGCTAGAATAACTTCTGAAGAAGGACTAGAGTTATGGTGGGAAGAAAATAGTTCTTGCTTACCGTCATATGACTAGAAGCTCCCGAGTCAATGACCCAAGAGGTGTTAGGAGACAAAGTAGAGAAAGAGACCATGTTACCTGTACGTGTAAGAGTGGCAGTGGATGAGAAATTGGAAGTCTCTAGTTGTTGGACACGCTTAATGAGTTGTGCAACCATATCATCTTGAGCCGTAGACTCAAAAGAACTACCCCCAGGTGGGATAGATGGGTTCATGTCGCTATAAGACACATTTCAAGCACTCCCTTCAAACACAACAGTATTTGCAATAACTAATCGTTGAGCCCACTCAGGCTTGCCATACTTAGCCCAACAAGTGTCAACAATATGCCCTGATTTGCCGCAATATATACACTGTCGGCTATCTCAATTAGAACTTTGTCCACTACGTCCACCACCACGACCATGACCACCACTACTAGCCACAAATGCTGAATTGTCTTTAGATGACGCAGAAGACGGAAGGACAATGCGCTAAATTCGACAAAATGCTTCATTCATAGAAGGAACTCTCTCGCCAGCAAGAAGCTGACTCTTCACAAGCTGTAAGTCGGCATTCAAGCCAGATAAAAACTTGGCCACTTGAAATTCAGCTCGTTGTGTCTTAAGTCTCTCAAGATCAGTAGTGATGGGCTGATAAAGATTGAGTTCTTCCCACATACCTTTCAAAGCATTATAATACTCTCCAAGAGACCTGTCTCCCTGTTTAAAATTAAAGATCTTCTCATAGAGTTCATAAACTCTAGACATATTTTTGTTTTGTGAGTAACTCTCCATAAGATCATCCCATACTCCCTTAGCAGTTGTGTGGAACATGACATTAGCAACGATGGATGGTTCCATGCTATTCCATAACCACACCAGAAGTGTATCATTCTCTCTCATCCAATCACTATATTCTCTAGAATTTTCAGCAGGGGGATCTGTGGTAAGATAATAAAGTTTCCCTTTGACATTAATATAGACCTTCACAGTTTGGGCCCATAACAAGTAATTGGAGGATCCATTTAATTTATTAGTGGTAATTTGAACATTGACAGTATCTGTAGGAGCCTTAGTATCACTCATGACAATAATCTCAATATAAATATATCTACCACTGATCAAGAAGGCTGAAACTTTAGTGCAAGAAACAAACCAATAGCACTAATGTACTAGATGCAATTGGCTCCATCAATTAACCAAAGGGATGCTAAAAAGCTTAGATATAGACTACTGTGTAGAAGAAAGTACTCTGATTCTTGAATCCGCTGATCAGTAAGTGTTGTAATCCATGTTCACAAACCGAACCTGATGAATATGATATCTTCTTATCTCATATGTATCAAGACTTGAAGAGAAAACAGATAAAAATTGCAGCTTTAGGTGGCTGCACACCAGAGAAGAAGTAGGGTTACTAGGGGACTCTCAAACCAACAATAGGATCAAGTAATCAGGTAGTTAGATCTGCTTTGATACCATGTCACAAAGATGATTAGAGAACCCGCAGCAAATAGTAAGAGAGAAAGAAGAAGAGAGAATGAATAGAGAAGAGGAGAAGAAGGAGAATGTAAAAGAAATAAACAAAGAGGGGGCTGTAGATTTCTGTAGTAACCGGAACCCTACAACCATTGTGTTTATATTAAATATAAATTGTATATGATCATAATACCCTTATGTAAGTAAAAAATAAATAAAACTCTGAAAATAATAGAATAACTATAACTCAATTAAAATAACTTAACAATAATAATGAACTAGCTTCTCTCCTTTTTTTGGCTTCAAATAAGTTATAGAGATGCATGTGCTGTTCATGGATGCGCTTCTCGTTCTTCAACTCAGCAATTCCAAGGCAGGTATCCTTCAAACCCAAGTTATTACAACTGCTGTGGTCTGCTGTGTACCTGATCCAAATGGTGAGGTGGCAGCTTGTGTTGCAAGCTTTGAGTCAATTGTAAGTTAATTTTGCTAAAAACATATCAGGTTGAGCAGACATACTTGTGTTCTCTCTAACATCCGTAAAGGCACTCACTGATGACCATCAGGAGAAAATTCTCACTACTGAGTGGATTCAACAATTTAGATACGAGATCTCTTCTGCTTCAGTAGTGATGGTTGATGCTAACCTCACCGATTGTGCTCTTGAAGCTTCTTGTCAATGTAACTCTAAAGATTCGACCTCGTTTGATTTTTCCATCTGGCTTGATTAAATGATCTTCTCTGAGTCAATAGAAAGCTCTTCAGAATTCACTTACTTGGTTTTTCTTTGAATTTTGTTCACAGTGGCTGCAGGAGATAACATTCCTTTGTGGTGTTGAACCGGTGTCAGTTGCCAAATCCAAAAAAATTGCTCCTACTGCAAAGTATGTGAATTCTTCACCTTGTGATGTGCATTTACTTTCTTTTGTGCTGTTTTCAATGTGCTGTTATTTAAGTCTGAAGTTGATAAACAATCAGATAAGTTCGATAATGCATTTTATGGAATTCATGAGATCATGTCTTTCAATCTCAAATTTCTGACTCGATTGCTAATGGAGTAGTTGATTATCATCATCCTTAGCACTAGACTGACAGGGAGCAAAATGGGAAATACTATGATCAGAAAAGTTTAGTGCTTCAAATTGATTAACTCAGACCATTGTTTATGTACACTGGAAAATGAGAGCTGTCATTTTCAACATATTTCATAGAATCGCTTACCATCTGCATGGCTATGGAGAAAAATGGCGAAAGTTGTGGTTCAGGTTGGAGAATTCTGCATGTAGCGTATCAAAACAAAATTTAGTGGCTTTGCATAGACATTCGCTAATAATGTATGTACAATTCGTAGCCTGGTGATTACATTTCCAAGAGTCTGGATGGAGTGTGATGTTATGCTTCCACTAGGATATTAATTTGCAGTCCAGATGAGTTGAAGGAAACTTTTCCATAGTGAATACACTTAAGTGTGATACACACATAATCTTTTCTTAAATCAATTGGGAAATTGTAAACCATACATCATATACAATTAATTCATGTTTGCAATATTGTTAAACGTTGATAAGATCTTACTATTAGAAAAGATTGACTGCGTCAAGTTCATATCATTCAGGCATGAAATAAAATGTTACTGGTTTACATAGTTGACTTCTTGGTTTTGGCATCCCTTTCAGCTATAAAAACAATATGACATTAGAATAAACGAAATTCAGGTCACATGGGCATAGTTTAAGAGTGGCATTAAGCGGTTCCTAGATTCTGAAAGCTTCATCTTGAAGATCTGCTACTAACACAGAGTGGGCTCTTCGCAGGTAACTTACATATCTCCAAATGAAGATGAGCTCTTTGCAATGGCAGATGCTCTATCTCCTTGGTAGTTATATGGTTTGAGCGAAAGGTATAAGAGCGAAAAGAGTTGTCCTCCAGAATCTCTCATCAAAATTCTAAAACCCGCAATAGTTCTTTTGCTTGAGAAGGGCATACAAATTGTAGTCGTAACCATAGCCGCACAAGGATTATTTCTCTGCTCTAAAGAGGGATCTATATTGACAAGAGCTTTTGTGGAGAAACTGATATAGCTAGTATAAGTACCTAGAGGGGGGTGAATAGGTATATAAAAGATTTTTCTCAATAATTGCACAATACTAGACAGTTGGTAGATTTGAGACAAACAATAATCAAAGTAAGACTGAGAGAAGGGAAGAGAAAATTGAACACGCGGTTTATAGTGGTTCGGCTTATTTCAAGCCTACGTCCACTCTTCCGCACTGACAGCCTATTGGCTGGATTCCACTATGAACAAAAAGATGTTACAACGTTGATCTTCCTTGATTTCTCGGTGTAGATGATCTACCACACTCGCTCAAGGTCTCACTAAGTATAGACACTCTCTGTATATACAATTTCGCTCAAAATATATCGACTAATAATCAAGGTGCTCCAGACTCTGGAATTTCTCTATCGATCATGCACTAAAGCAACTAGAACGTCCTCCTTTTATACTCCTTTATGCCATCATACCCGTTGGCACTTACCAAAGGAATTCCTCCAATCTACCCGTTGGACGGAATCAATTAAGAAGATCATTCGAGCTATTAAAGGAACCTGACGATAGCCCATTAATCATGTTCACCCATACAATCAGGATCTTGGTTTCCAAGAATAGAACCTTCCAAGAATATTTCGCCGACCATCGGATCTTCAAACGATCTAGATTACGAATAAAAGAATCCGTTATTTTTATCCAGCCAAAAGATCTTCTCCAGAGAATAGGACTAAATCCTCAACCAAATACTTCGGCTTTAGATTGCCTTCGTCACTAGATTAGAGAAACTGTCAATGAGAATAGTCTTGAGTCTTGAGTCTTGAGTGCTGAGTCTGGTGATCAGAAAGTCTTTAGACTCTAAACAAAAGGTCTGCAAATATCCAGACTAGATTGATAGAAACGTTTTGTCAGCTTCAAAATATTCTGGAAAGATTTCTCCAACAATCTCCCCCTTTTTTATGGTGACAAAACTTTCCTGTAGATTTGAACAACTTTGACCTGCAAAATCATTACTCAAGCAATATGGCTATCTCATAAAGATTAATAAATCAACTAGACTCTACATCCACAGAAAATTGGTTAGTCTTTCATGAGTAATACCATACAACAACACTTGATATAAATGCAAACAGTCAAGCATCAAAATCTACACCCAAGTCAGTCAAATTCAAGTTCACACCCAAGTTCACCCAAGTCATACTCAAAAACAAACATTCAAACACACAAAAGAAATTTAAAGTCAAAGTTTTAAAGTTCAAATTGCAATTCTCCCCCTTTTTGTCATCATTAAAAAGGTGAGAAAAGAGTCAGGTCTGCTTGGGAATGCGCACAATCTGGAAATCTCCCATCGATTGTACGATGCCTTCCAAGCTCTTCAAGTCTTCCCTTAGATGAGCCACATCTTCTCCTTTGGCATTGGCTTGAATTTGAAGAGCGAGGTCTTTCATTTGATCCGCCAGGGTACCAGAAGATGCTTGTCCAGCATTCTTCATGACTTGAAGTTCACAGTCCAGAGCATAGATTTGACCCTGCATTTCCAGAAGAACATCAAGGATACGATGAAAATCTGCTGTATTGTCCGTCTGTGTGCTCGCATTTGCTCTCTCGGATGGAGTGAATGCAGACGATGGAGCTTCTGTGTAATCTTGCAGATTTGGTGTTGACGTATCATGTCCTTCTTCAGGCATTTGAGAAGCCTGAAAATCTTCTGGATCTGCTGGTGAGCGTCTTACACCTTCACTGTTGACAGCATGTGGTGTAGTCCTTCCTTGCTCGCCATCTCCCCCTGTCTCTAGGACCTCAAATGGGGAAGAGTGATGGTCAGGCTCTTCAGCATCTAGATTCCCCTTCTCTCCGGCTTCATCTGCAGACTTTTCTTTCTCTGCTTCTCCTTCTTCTTCAGCTTCTTTCTCTTTCTCTTGCTGCTCCTTTGCTTCTCTGTTCTTTGCTTGCTCCTCTTCTTCTCTCTGTTCTCTTTCCTTTGCTTCTTTCCCTTTCTTCTGATGTTCCGTCGATTCAGGTACAGAACGTCTGGTCCTTATCAATGCAGAGATAGTGAGATCTTCCTCTTCATCTTCATCCTCCAAGATGAGAGTTCTTTTCTTTTTGGATGGGGCACCAATGGGCTTCTTCCCTTTTCTCTTTGAAGCAGAAGGTACTGGAGTCTTTAGTCAGCATTTTAAAACCTACCACCATTTTTTCGCATGGTCGAACACAAAGAGTATGTGGAGGTTCAATATTCAAGTGTCTGAAGATCTTGGTCACCAGACCTGGGTAAGGCAATTGGCCCTTGTCCTTCGCCATTGCTCTGTACATGTGAAAGAGAATGGTGTGAGGGAGAGAGAACTTCTTCCCTGAGTTAATCGCGTACATCAAATTTGCCTCGGAATTAGACACGTCAGTCTTGGATGTAGACTTCGGCCTGATACAGTTGATCACAATTTTGTGAAGCAAGATGTTGATGGCACGCATCCTTGAATAGGTAATTCTTCCCTGTGTATCCCTATCTTTGACAAGCTCCAATAAGGCACGAGCAATTGAAACTTTGATCGGTTGATAGCGTCCTCTTTCAACTCCAATTATGTCAGCCAACATGTCCACATCTATCACATGGTCCTGGTCTCGAACACTGAATGATATTCTATTCGCATCTAAAAAGCTAAGATTCGAATAGAAGTATGCTGTCAATTGCACATAACCGTCTGTGGTATCGGAGCAAAATTGCTCAAGTTGAAGCAGATTGAACTTCTCCCTTAAGTTCACATTAATAGCATCCAAGAAATCGAAATCAACACTCCTAGGGTTTATCACCCCTCGTTTTAACAGTCTGAAGAACAGATTCTCCTGTTCTTTTGATTTAAACAATTCCATTCTTTTTCCCTTCACCTTCGCAGCAACACCCATTCTAGGTTGAAATTCACTGAACATTTTATCATCATTGTTCCCGTCAGTCGGATTTGGTCCCGATATACGAGGGTCACTTGGAATGTTCGCAAGTGCTTCCTCAGCCTTTCCTTTGGGAGCAATTCCCAAATCCTCCATTCGTCGCAAAAAGACATACTCATTCCCATAATTCTTATCTTTAAGGAAATCATCTACGTAGTTCAGCGGAGTCCCAATGCTCTTCATCTGATCTTTCTTCAAACTTACCAACTTGATCTTTTGCATTTTTCAATATAAAGCATTTGCAACCGAACACATGAAAGTATGAAACAATGGGCTTCTTACCTTTGAATAACTCATAAGGGGTTTTCTCTATAATAGGTCTTAAGAAGACTCTATTGATGATATAACACACTGTTGAAACTTGACTTCAGCCCAAAATCGTGAAGAAATTTTACTTTCAATTAAAAGAGTTCTAGCCATTTCTTGAAGAGATCTATTCTTTCTTTCCACAACCCCATTTTGCTGAGGAGTATATGGAGAGGAGAACACATGCTTAAAGCCGATTCATCACAAAATTTTGTAAAATCTTGATTTTCAAATTCACCTCCATGATATGTTCTTATACTTGAGATAACACATCCTTTTTCATTTTGAACCTTTTTAGCAAATTTTTCAAAATATGAGAAGGTTTCGGACTTACTTGCAAGGAAATATACCCAAGTAAAGCGGGAGTAATCGTCCACAATTACTAGGCAATATTTCTTACCTCCAATGCTCGGGTTCGGTTGGTCCGAAGAGATCCATATGCAGCAACTGTAGTACATGATTAGTAGAGACATAATTTATTGGTTTAAATGAATTTCTTACCTGCTTTCCCAGAATACATGGTGTGCATGGATCGGACTTTTGGAATGGTAATTTGGGTAGACCTCGAACAAGCTGCTTTGATGAGATTTTGGCTAATTGCTTCATGTTGACATGACCAAGCTTTATGTGCCATAAGCTTGCTTCGTCTTGAATTGAGATTAGGCATTGCGATTCATTTGGTTTCACATCCAGAAGATAGATATTTCCATGTCTTCGACCCATGAAAGATTGAGTAGAGTCTCTACTGGTTCCAGAACATGTTCCTTCTTGAAAGAAGATCTTAAAACCAGTGTCACACAATTGACTAATGCTGAGAAGATTGTAATTGAGTCTTTCCACTAAGGAAACATTACTTATTGTAAGATTTCCAATTTTCACAGTTCCAAATCCCACAATACTTCCTTTGCTGTTTCCTCCAAATGAAACTTTTCCACCATTTACTTGAACAAGCTTTAGAAGCAATTTGAGTCTCCTGTCATGTGTCTTGAGCATCCGCTGTCAAGATACTACTTTACCTTTTTCTTGACGGAGACCTGCATTTGAAAGAGAGTCTCAAGTTTTCTTTGGTACCCAAATTTTCTTGGGTCCTTTGGTGTTAGTAAGATAAACAGTATTAGCCCATACTTTCTTAACAGGTTTCCAAACCATAGGACACTCTTTTTCAAAGTGATCCGGACTGTTGCACTTTGAACACCCGAGGGCATTTCGACCTACAGACTTTACAAAAACTTTCTTGAAATGATTTTTGTAAGCCTCTCTCGAGGGTCTTTTCTTAATTCTTTCTTTTACTTTAGGAAAATCAATCAAGGGAATTGTTTCTACTTGTCATGCCTAGACCGGACTTATTGAAGTAAGGTCTTTGAGCTGAAAGAATTTTTTCAAGTTTTTCGGACCCTATCGAAAATTTCTTTGAAATATTTGATAAGTCAGTTTTTAAAAAAGCATTTTCTTTCAAAAGATTATCTTCATTTTCTTTAAGAGTGGAAACATTCAAGTCTAAACTTTTAACTCTTTCTTCTAAAACGTTTTCCTTTTGTTTTAGAGCTGAGTTTTCCTTTTTAAGTTCGGAAATTCTTTTGAGAGAAGTCTTAAGACTAAAACACAGTTCATCAATGTATTTAGAAACTTTAACAGGAATTTTAAAATTACTTGCCTCAAATTCACATGTTCCGAGTCGATCCAGACTGAAGTGCGAGTCCGAATGTGCCATCGACATAGGTTGGCATATTCATTATCACTTTCTTCACACTCTGTATCACTCCAGGTTTCGGCTTTGAGAGCTTTTCGAAACTTTTCAGATTTTCCTCTCTTCTTCTTCAAAAGAGGACAGTTGGGTCTGATGTGTCCCTTTTTCTTACATTCGAAGCAAACTACATCTTTGTTTGGTTCCTCATCATCAACAGACTTGGTCTGCTGTCTTTGAAAACTTTGTTTCTTTGAGTTGAACCTTCTTCCTTTTCTATTCAGTTTTCTGAATCTTCTTATCATGAGAGCAAGCTCCTCATCGTCCATATCATCTTCAGAATCTGTATCATCAGAATCATCATTTGATTTTAATGCAATGGATTTCTTACCTTTTGGATCTTCGTCTTCATTAATTCGTTCCACTTCATAAGACTAAAGAGTTCCAATCAGCTCGTCGACAGATAATGGCATAATTCTTTGCGTCTCTCTTATTGAAGTCTTTATGTGATTCCAATCCTTGGAGAATCCACGCAGTAGCTTGTTTACCTTCATGGGATCAGAAATTTTTTGTCCTTGATTCTCAAGACCATTTACAATATCTGTAAAACGGCTAAACATGTTAGTTATAGATTCTCCTGGTTTCATTTTGAAGGCTTCATATTGACCGAGGAGAATGTAACTCTGGTTTCCTTCACTCGATCTGTTCCTTCATAGGTGATATGTAATCTGTCCCAAACTTCTTTTGCTGTAACACAAGAAGATATTCTGTTATATTCAGTTGGTGACAAAGCACAATATAAAGAGTAAATTGCTTTTGCATCGAGTGCTTGTCTCTTGATTATCTCTTCCTGAGTCATTCCGCTGGTCTCAACAGTTTCTTTCCCTCTTTCGCAGGGCGATGCGGTTGTAGGAGTAATTCCTTTTTCTACAACGTCCCATTCCAGAGGATCCTTTGTAGGAAAGCTTTCATCTTGTTCTTCCGGATGTTGTAATCCTTTCCATCAAAGTAGGGTGGTCTGGTATTGCTTTGCCCTTCCATCGCCCCGGTGCTAGCATACTAGCCATGGATCTTTTACTCGAAGTAAAACACTTCAAATAAAGTGAGTACACGTGCTCGATACCAATTGATATAGCTAGTATAAGTACCTAGAGGGGGTGAATAGGTATATAAAAGATTTTTCTCGATAATTGCACAATACTAGACAGTTGATAGATTTGAAATAAACAATAATCAAAGTAAGACTGAGAGAAGGGAAGAGAAAATTGAACACGCGATTTATAGTGGTTCGGCTTATTTCAAGCCTACGTCCACTCTTCTGCACTGACAGCCTATTGACTGGATTCCACTATGAACAAAGAGATGTTACAACGTTGATCTTCCTTGATTTCTCGGTGTAGATGATCTACCACACTCGCTCAAGGTCTTACTAAGTATAGACACTCTCTGTGTATACAATTTTGCTCAAAATATATCGACTAATAATCAAGGTGCTTCAGACTCTGGAATTTCTCTATCGATCATGCACTAAAACAACTAGAACGTCTTCCTTTTATACTCCTTTATGCCATCATACCCGTTGGCACTTACCAAAGGAATTCCTCCAATCTACCCGTTGGATGGAATCAATTAAGAAGATCATTCGAGCTATTAAAGGAACCTGACGATAGCCCATCAATCCTGTGCGCCCATACAATCAGAATCTTGGTTTCCAAGAATAGAACCTTCCAAGAATATTTCGTCGACCATCGGATCTTCAAACGATCTAGATTATGAATAAAAGAATCCGTTATTTTTATCTAGCCAAAAGATCTTCTCCAGAGAATAGGACTAAATCCTCAACCAAATACTTCGGCTCTGGATTGCCTTCGTCACTGGATTAGAGAAACTGTCAATGAGAATAGTCTTGAGTCTTGAGTCTTGAGTGCTGAGTCTGGTGATCAGAAAGTCTTCAGACTCTAAACAGAAGGTCTGCAAATATCCAGACTAGACTGATAGAAACGTTTTGTCAGCTTCAAAATATTCTGGAAAGATTTCTCCAACAGAAACCCCAATGGCTTGGCATAAATTCAGAACTCCACAGATTGATCTCATCTGATTGTCATTCACATAAGTTTCGGGAAAAGTACACTATTAGTACCATAAGTTGTGTACAGTGCTCACTTTGGTACCAAAAGTTCCCGTCGGGTCACTTAAGTGCCAAATCGGAGGAAAAACGATCACTTTGGTGGCACCGGCGAAAGATTCCAAGCCAAAATGATTACTTGGCTTTTTAAAAAATAAAATAAAATCGACAAGACCTTTAAACGACATCATTTTCAGTCCTCCTTAAGAAAACGACGTCGTTTTGCCATCCTACATGGATGGCCTCACAAAAACGACACCGTTTAACTCATTTGGGGATTTTTTTTTAAATTTTATTTGGGGATTGAAATTAGGGTTTT
Organism: Eucalyptus paniculata subsp. matutina; assembly: GCA_017140255.1. Taxonomy (NCBI): domain Eukaryota; kingdom Viridiplantae; phylum Streptophyta; class Magnoliopsida; order Myrtales; family Myrtaceae; genus Eucalyptus; species Eucalyptus paniculata. Next base: position 21,186,970 of record CM029441.1, on the reverse strand, counting down.
TCCAACCTAACTTGCTCGGCCGTCATCGCTCCGCCTCCATCGTCGCTGGGCCGCCATCGCTCGCTCAGCCGCCATTGCTCGACGCTGTTCGGATGCCCTCGATGGCACACGAGAGAGCACTAGCCCCGGTCGCCAGAGCCTAGGTACTAGAAGACGCAAGCTAGGCACTTGTCGGGGAGATCGGAGATGGAGAGGGAGACATCAATGGTGGCGCACTCGTCAGCAGCCTCCCTGAGCACCGGCTAGATCACGGCCTTCGACTTGGCCGCCGAGTGGCCGTCATCAGGGTTAGGGTCGGGGTCGGGGTCGAGGTTGGAGCCGCAGCTGCCGAGTGGCCATCGTCGGGGTTGGGGTTGGGGTCGGAGCTGCGGCCGCTAAGTGGCCATCGTAGGGGTCGAGGTCGGGGTCGGAGCCGCGGCCGCTGAGTGGCCATCGTCGCGGTTGGGGCCGGGGTCGGGGCTGGGATCGAAGTCGGAGCTGCAGCCATCGAGTGGCCATCGTCAGGGTCGGGATTGGAGTCAGGGTCGGGGTCGGAGCCGCGGCTGCCGAGCGCAGGGGCCGTCGAAGACAGCGACTAGCCGGAGATATAGGGTTTTGAATTGGGGGAGACACTAAATGGTGTTGTTTTGGTGTTAGAATGCTGACTATGTTGTCCGGCGAGCCACATCAGCTTCAAAAATTAATAAAAAAAGTGCTACGTCGGATTTCCGGCCAACTGGATCGGAGTTGGCACCAAAGTGAGCATTTTTCAAACTTTTTGGCACTTACGTAATCCGACAGAAACTTTTGGCACCAAAGTGAGCACCATACACAACTTATGGCACTGATAGTGTACTTATCCCCATAAGTTTCATGATGCCAGACATATTGAGGGAACCTCTCATCTCTTTGCTTTGCATCTTCCTGGCCTTCCTTCATTTGTTAAGAAGCTTACCAGTGCTGGTGATTGCTTGGTGGGTGCTACACTTGCATCGATATGTTAAGGTTTGAACATTATACAAGCCATCTCAGTCGGTATTGCAGCAGCGAAAGCCACTGTTGAGGCAGATTCGAATGTACCTTTGACGTTTGATTTAATTGGAGTTGCAGGTGTGAATATTCTTTCAATAAAGATGGCAGGAAATTTATGCATTCTTGGATATTATATCAATTTGGTTTGATTCTACTTCTTTTGTTGTGTTAATTTCAATAATTTCAGTAGAGTGGGCAAGAAACAAATTGGTGTAAAGGAAACGGGTGCAACTCATCAAGGAATGTGACCGTGCAAGTTGTAGAGGTTGTTTCTGAACATGATATTTTCTGTCAATAGACAAGCTAATGAATTTGCTCAGAATACTGTAGAGGTGCATTTTGCAATATAGTTTGCTATCTGAGACACGTCAAAATAAATTGAAAAAACTTTCATTAGTTTAAACATGATGCTGGATTCCTATTTTCTTGAGGAAATGGATTTGAACTAATATGTAACGAGGCCAGGAATGATTGTGCCTACACTTCCTTGGAAGATGATGCTAGGTTGGTGTACTCGGCTATGAAGGTTGTTTATAATGGAGCAGTGTAAGCTGCTGCTATCTTCGAGATCATGATGATCGTCAAGGGACCGGTGCAGAATTGGACTCGAGACGGCTCATTGTTGGTCAACTTGTTTTGTTTTTGGGCTTCCATTTGGGTTGGTGGTTTCAAGTATTTACTCCAAAAGTAGAGTTGAGATACTGACAGAAGTACGGTATTCAATTTCTGCTACTGCATCAGTTTCGTTAGTAGATGAATCCTTTTAATCCAAGACTCTCTGAAACATTTTATGGTTTTAATAAATATCCTCAGTCATTTCTCTACTCGTTTCAATTTCTTCTTCCAGCAGAACAAATTCCTTGATTCGGTACCATTTATTCAAGATTGGGGTCTTGGAGAGGTATCTGTATGTTTCATCCAGTGTGATGTTTTGGTTGCTGAAGCACACTTCCCCCAACCTGCGAATTCAGATGCCTGCAAAGATCCCCTTACGTTTTTATCCGCTTCCGAATTCTGTGGCTAACCAACTAATGTTCCGATTAGAACTATGAAATGACTTTTGAAGTGACGAGGCTCTCAATCTCTTACATAGAGTAGACCAAACTGAACTTGAGTTAGGTAGTTTGTGGCAATGTACACTGATTGTGCATGCAAACAGATCATGCTGAGTCGTTCATAGTAGATTCCTACATTTGATCAGTAGCTTCATTGAAAAAAGAAATGCATGGCAATGCACTCAAAAGGCGACTTTTTATTTATCGAGTAAAAAATTATTTGAGTGATTTTTTTATTTAGTATACGCTTGTCATCTATCATATCGTCAAGTGGCATAATCTAAGGACAACAAAACCAAGTATTTGAAAAAGGAAAGAGAAACATTCGGCTGGCAGAACGGTAACCATGGCCAATTTGAAGATTCTCATAGGTTTGTAGAGGCTGTGGAAAATGAGGAACCAACCCAAAATGCAGACGCAGCAGCTTCTACAGACGCAAAGAAAACCGCTCAAATCGAACCATCCAGAAAGAGCAAATCCTCGGAGATGTCTCGGAAGGAATCAAGACCAGATCATTCTCCAAAGAGTTCATGAACTCCACGGCGCTACTATCCGAAACAGAACCGAAGGAGAAAGATTCTCAATGTCCATCACCTTCACCCATCATTTTTGTCCTTGCCCTCTTACCAATGTGTTTACCTTTTTGAAGGAGGATGCAAGAGAATAAAACCATGTGAAATGCAACAACACAACATCAACCTAAGAGCTAGAAGAAGACAATCTCAAAACTAACCTCTGTCAAGCTAAACCATCTCAAGTCCCTCCTAACATGATACTAGATTGTGGGACATGTACCAAATACACACAAAACATTTCCAATCCAACCATGCACAGAACTCTAAACATCATAGGTATCTCCCAAAGGAAAACTGGTACAAATCATCGAAGTACTTGATGAAGTTGAGAATGTTTCCAGCTCCATCTCAGCTTGATCATTGTTAACTAGCACATCAGGTGGATAAATAAGCGGTTTTGGAGGCATTTGGAGTTCATCAATATCTCCTTCAAGCATTTTTAAGACTTTGCTCATTGAAGGCCGATGGTCGGGGTTTAACTGTATACACCAAAGTGCAACTATTATCATCTTCTTTATCACCTTTCTTTCCTCTACTATAGTTTCTATTTCTACACATTTTTCTTCATTGACTTGGTCGTACACCCACAATGGAAAATAAATTTGGCTTGAGTGTTCCGCATTTGCATTTATATTCTTCCTTCTACCTGCCATTTCCATGAGCAACATCCCAAAGCTATAGACGTCCGCTTTATAAGATACACCACCGATGTTTCTATAGAACAACTCGGGTGCCATATATCCTAAGGTCCCTCGTGCAGCAGTCAATGAGACTATGTTATGATTAGCAGGATAAAGTTTGGCAAGTCCAAAGTCAGAAACTTTCGGAGTGAAATTCTTATCCAAAAGAATATTGTGAGGCTTGATATCAAAGTGTAGTATTTGCATGTCACACCCCCGATGTAAATATTCAATCCCCCTTGCCACCCCTAGAGCAATCTCATATATTTTCTTGTAATCAAGAAACTTATCACCTTCCTCAGTGAAAATTTGCTTATCCAAGGATCCATTCGACATGAGATCATACACGAGAGCTTGTTTGGAGCCTTCAAAGCAAAACCCAATGAGTTGCACTACATTGACATGGTAAATTCTTCCAATAGTAGCCACTTCATTGATAAAATCTTGACCGTTGGCCTTGGACTGCTTCAAAATCTTGATGGCCACTTCATTGCCACTTTGGAGTGTTCCTTTGTACACATAACCATATCCCCCTTCTCCCAATTTGTGCTTAAAATTTGCAGTGATCTTCTTAATATTCGAGTACGAGTATCTTATGGGCAAAAAGTTGTTGTGAGCATGCAAAAATTCTTCGACGTTCTTGTCTATTGCTAAGTGCCTTCTTCTGTAGATATAGATTAGAAATATCCCAACAAATGGCATCCCAATTACAAACTTTGCTACCCAAAAATACCCTGAAAGAAATTCTAATAGGTTAGAATAAGTTTTTTTTAATTATTTTAAGAACAAATCATTGTGGCTTACCTAGTAGAGATATAAACTCCACAATTATCAAAATGGTCATGTCATATAGGAGACCTGTAAAAGGAATGAATGATTTAAAAAGGATTTGAAGGAAAAGAAGTTTGGAAAACAAAACTCTTGAGGAAACAGAGTAATAGCTAACTACTTTGTGCAAGTTGAATTTTGTCTACAAGAATATGAGAAGTGGGATGCGTGCATTTGCAAGAAATGATGAGCTCTGTTTCACATAAATGATCAACGATACAAGAAATTCCTTTTGCTTTCTTAGCAGTCAACAAATACAGAGAAAATGCGATTTTCATTTTTAATTGATAATTGTATTTCTCCATGAATAGGTAAATGCAATTTTTTAAGGAATTTGCTAGTACAAGTGTTTCTTAGAGTACTTGTTAAGTGACTAACTAAGAAAACAGGAAAATCTGAACTCTATGCCGACAAAAAACTAGTCATGTGGCTGCTCGAACAGTTGACCCCCTTTTTTTTTCTACAACGGGAATTCTATCGTTTGTGGAAAGGGAGTATAACCTAAATTCAGTTATGTGTGCAGCAGATGATGCGTTTGTTCGTGGTGACTTCTACTACCACTTTTTTTTTTTTATTTTGGCCAATTTTGCAACTCCCACCATTTGATTCCGATATGTAACACAAAGCTCCTGAAATCTTTCAAATACACAGATATTGACCTATACTAACACGTATACTTCATCATGATTTTCTTGGATTTGAAATACTTTTTATATATTCAAATTTTGAGGAGAAAATAGCAAGGGAGTGTGCACAATCGCAAAATTGCGGTAAAGTTTCATTGTCAATTGATGCTTACCGGCATCATGGATCTTGAATCCGCAAACCTGACCACTGAAGATGCTACCGAAATCAAAGAGGCGAAAGAAACATTTCATCGGTGATGTTGCTTCAACAGTGACCCATAAGAATGCGTCGGAAATCAAGGATGCAATAGAGGATTGGGATGCCGACAAGGTCCCTTCAGCAAGTAAACGAAAGGGGAGGACAAATCCATTGGCCATGATGTTATGGATTAGCTCATAGTTGTAGAGGCTACTATTTATCCGCTCATTATTCACAAAATAATTTGATACCATGGTCTCACTGCGAATTGTGCAAAAGTCCCCAACATCTAATGCTTTTGGATTGGCCAAAGCATACAACTTCCAACTCAATGATGTGTTGGAAGAATATGACCCCGCAGTGCATGATGGATTAATAGCGATGTAGAATGAAGAACTAACCGGGTTTGAGCAGCTCACAATGACCACACTACCGAATATCTTGGAGTATACTCCATTGAAGGGCGAATCACCACCTATCAGCAAGTGACAGGGGAGAGATGAGCAATCGCCCTTGTGAATCCCGTCATCTACCAATCTGATTCGGCTAATGGAATAATCGATATACTGCACATAGTATCTGCCAATACCAAAGTATCTGCTAACACCAAAGTATACAACAGTGCGATTACCTTCACAAGCCAACTCGTATCTTGATAAACCACATCTCTTTGGATCACTCTTCAGTCGAAATGGGTAGCTTATATTGTGAATGTCACCACAAGAAGAAGCGACGCACAGGTTATTACTCGGCTTTGCAGTGCTAGTCAATAGTTGCAATAAAACAAGAATGAGTAAGAACGCTTGATAGGTATCCATGAAGCTAAGAGCATCGATCGTGTCTCTGTTTTTCTTTGGGCGAAGAGAAATTAGTGAGGAATTGCTTTTTGTGTGCGGAGGAGGCACAATTTAGAAAGATCGGGAGTAGCTGGGATGATCCTTGACTTTGGAGTCCCCTTGCCCCGTACAAACAGCACAAGTCAGTCAACCTAACAAATGCACGCAATTCAACACATTAAAGAATTCCAGCGCCCTCGAAGGGGGCGAGTACCCAGCTGGCCAATCTTTGCGTTGGCCGGCTGTGTACACCCATAGAAAATTATAGATGATTTTTCTCTATTACTTGCGCTTTCACAGGGGTGGCGTGTACACAGCCGGCCAACGCAAAGATGCAGTGCATCCAGATCATTTACACCCATAAATAATAATAATAATAATAATAATAATAATAATAATAATAATTAGAGATGATTTTTCCCATTTGGCTTTTTGTCAACTCTCTCAACATAATTTTTGGGTCGATCCCGACCCCATCCACAAACAAGTCCATCTTTCTCTATCATAATCAGTCACTTCCTATCTAGAGACAATCATTCGTCTTAAGAAACATTTGTTTCACTAAAATATTTTGAAAAATATTTTCTTAAAAATAATAGCTTATGTCACTTAAAATAATTAACTAAAAAATATTTTTATTATCGATAATAATTTATATCTAAATAATTCTGTTGGCGATTAAAATCTTTTTCTTTTAGTCATATTTGTAAGAAATATAACAGATCATTTTTAAGAAAATATTTATCAAATTGTTCATTTTTCGAAAAACAAATGAAACCTTAAAACTGTTCACAGCACTAAATCATATATTGTTCATCACAACTATTCAAACAATATTGTTCATCACAACTATTCTTTGTAACTCTCTATTCTTCTCTTTTCACACACAACTTTGATAATAAATTCAAGGTGAAATTCCAAGAGAGAAATTAAGTAATTGTTAAACTCGTTTCTCTATAAATTTTATTTATATCCTAGAGGTCTATTTGTTCTAAACCCCACGGCAAAAATAGTGAAGACAAATAATACCTCATGGATAGTGATCATCATCACCCATCAAAGCATTATCAACTATTGCTCTATCTTCATCAATAATCAAATTTTCTCTACAATCTTAAGGTATTATTGTTTTCATGAACGTGGAGATAGTGGTTGCATCGAGTGCTTGGAATCTTGACAGACAAGTATTATTGAGACATTTGTTTCTATTTATATGGTTGAGTCATCTTCCTTGTGGCATAATAGATTATCTCATGTTGCTTAACTACTTTGAAATTTGTGAAAAAAAAAAAGTGGCATGATATTATGTCATAATCTGGATAAAAAGGAATGTGAAATATGTTCACAAGCAAAGATGACTAAGAAATTATTCTCAAAGGTAGAAAGATCTAAAGATGGAAATTGTTATGTTATTACATTATCTTTTATTACTTTAGATATACTCATGTATATCTTATGAAATCAAAAGCTTTTAATGTGGTCCAGATACATGAGGCTGCAATTAAAAATCAAAGTTTTGAAAAATGATATGGGAGAAGAATACTTCTCATTATTATTTTTATTTTTATTTTGGATTTTGTGAAGAAAATTGGTGTTGTGCATCAAGCAAGTGCACATTATACACCATGACAAAATAGATTGGTGGAAAGAAAGAATAAATTTGGTAAATATAGTTAATTCCATGATCTTACAAGCGAAATTGCCAATAAAATTTGTGGGGAGAAGCACTTCTTATTGCATGTCACATTCATAACAAAATTCCATCAAGGAAATTTAAGATACCTCCATTTGAATTATAGAAAAGAAAGGTACCGGCACCTAATACTTTAAAGGGATAAATATACCGAAAATCCTAAAACTTATCATGAAAGTGTAATTGAATCTCAAAAATTTCAAAAAAATACTTTTAAGTCCTAAAAACTTATTACAAAAATGCAATTGAGTCCTAAAACTTATGAAGTTTGTGTAATCAAGTCTTTCCATTAACTTCATTCAACTTAACAAATGAAAAATATTAACAAGTTTTAGAACTTGATTGCACAAACTTAACAAATTTTAGAGTTGATTGCACTTTTAAAGAGTTTTAGGACTCAACTTCACTTTTGTGACAAATTTTAGGACTTGATTGTATTTTTTGAAAATTTTAGGACTAAATTGTACATGACAAGTTTTAGGACTTTAAATGCACTTATCCTTACTTTAAAGTATGGGGATGCTTTGTATATTTTAAGCGAATCAAATTATGACCAAGGACATTAAGAAGCGTGTTTATTGGATGTACTAAAATTCTAAAGTTTATTGCTTATTGGATGTTGAATTTAATATTATTGTGAAATCAAGAGATGTCGAATTCCTTGAACACAAATTTCTTAAACATTCAAAGGATACCTTAGCATATTCACAAACAACAATTGACGCATGTAATTCTTCATCAAGAAAAAGAAAATTGTTTAATTTTTCAAGTGAGCCAAAGAGAAGTCAAAGAGTGAAGAAAACAACAGATTTCAATTTTGACTTTGTAACTCTCCTGGTATAAGGAGATAACGAAAATGTTGTGAATAAATTGTCCATGGTAATTCATTTGGATAGAGATCCAAGAATGTTCAGTGAAGCAATGGCTTCCAAAGATGCACCATTTTGAAAGAATCAATTGATGATGAAAGGAGGTGTCGAGGAAGAATTCTTAATACTTTGGCAGATTGTCTAAATGAAATTTTTGATCTAACACAAATCCCAGTAGCATTTGCTTGCCTTGGAGACTAAACACAATACTGACAAATAAAGTACGGATAGAATTACTAAATATCTTGAATTAATCATGATTAATGGAAAATCCGTCTCTAAGCAAATGGAGGAACTTCATATATATGTTACCAAACTCAAAGACCTTATGTTTGAAGTTTCTAAACCTCTTCAAGTTACTGCAATTATTTCAAAATTATCTTCAACTTAAAATTATTATTAAACTTTCCCATATGATTGAGAACCTAAATGTTGTTATTTTGATAAAAACTCATTCTAATTGAGGAAGGTTCTTAGGATTATGAGGTTAATTATGTAAAGGAAGTTACAAATAAGGTGCAATTTGTTGAGAATGGCAACGTGAGCATAGACAAAAACAAACATTGAAACAATGGCATGAGAAAATAGATTCAATGGTATATAATATGGATTTAAGCATAATAGTGCTAATAAGTGCATTTAATCAAGGTGTACCTAAGAGTATGAATTTATAATCTGCTTATATATAGATGATATGTTGATTATTGGTACTAAAGTTAAAAACTATATATTTGGATACAATTTTAGGTATTAAAGTGATCAAACATAGTGGGGGTTATGCTTTAAGTCAAGGCTACTATGTGAAGAAAGATATTAAAAAATATGAACATTTGGAAATTAAAGAGTCAAATGTATCATATGATGTATCAATTTAATTGATGGAAAATATTGGGTGACCTTTAGTACAATTAGATTATACTTGTGCAATTGGAAGTCTCATGTACACTATGCATTGCAGTAGACCAAATATAGCATTTATTATATGTAAATTGTCTAGATTTACTTGTAATCCTAGTATTGTGCATTCCGGTAAAAATGGTCAAACAAAGATAGTGGGTCCTTAGTGACACTTTTTTTTTTTTTTGGGAGGGGGGGAATCTATGACACTTACTAAGAATGCTAAAAACAACATCTATACTTTTTGTATAAAATGATTTATGATAAATTGAACAAAAAATTGGACTTATTAAGCAGACATGGTCTTGACAAGATGAATCACAGAAACCTAGTGATTGTTTCATATAGATAGGAACATCGAGATCGTCATGTAAGAAGGCATTCTTGACATCTACTTGGCAAATTTCCCAATTCTGAATAGTAGAAACGAATAGGACAATGCAAATTGTGGCTTGGTTGATTATTGGACTTAAAGTTTCTAGGAAGTCAATGCCCTCCTCTTGATGACAGCCTTTTGAAAAAAGTCAGGCTTTCAATAAGTCAAGTGAATCATCTGCATGTAACTTTACTTTGTAAACCTAATTACATCCAACAACATTCATCAAGGGTTGACAAGGAACAAATTCCCATGTTTTGTGGAGTTCCTCAAAGCATGGTGGCTGTCCAATCAATGTCTTTTAAGGCTAAATGGACAGCACATGGCTCGGGAGAGATATGAAATTGCGATATTAGCATATCTAGGGTTTGGCTTCAAGATCTCGACCTTTGAACATGTAACAATGGGATGTGGAAACTTCAGATTGAGACTAAACTAAAGAGCCGCTTTTCACTGATTGTGGCACATGATTAGATGAATCTCGTTTTTTATCTCAGCAAAGAGATTTGCACTTTTGCTTGCAGGGTCAATATTTGTTAGTGAACAACCATTTTGACTAACTTCTGGACTAGTTTTGGGTATAGTTGAATGATTACTAAATATTTGTAACTATCCTTCAAATCCTCGAATTTCTTGACAAGGGAAGCATCTTTCTCTTGTTTGAGCGTGTGAGGTACTCAAGTCATTAGCCACGCAAGGTTTGCGTGGACTTGGAGGTCTAGTGAAAGAGTGAAACACGAGAAAAGGGGCAGGAAATATGGGCGAGAGCATGAGTGACACGGCTAAAAGCCTAATCGCATAAAATAACGCATTAACGCACAAAATGAGTGTTGTGTTTGTGACACGTGGGAGCACTCGTTGAAAAGACCCCAACATACTATATCTACTTGCAAGATTTATTTTTTGAAATTTCCTTTCAATTTTCCAAATCATGGAATGATGCACATTAAACCTAAAATTGTGAAGATTGTATTTTACCCCATCAAAAACTTATTATTTTCCGGTCCTCAACTTCCATTAAGTTTCTAGCTATTCATGTCATGCACATGACATTTAAGGCTGTAAAACGCAATTTTCCCTTCAAATTTGTGTTAAATACCCGATTGCCCTCAAATTGAATTAGTTAAAAAAGATATCATAAAGGAAAGATTACCTCTATTAACCCTGAAATTTACTTGTTTATTACGTTTAGTTAGAAATTATCATAAAGATTCAAAAAAGAAATGAATAAATAATACTGCATTAAAATGAGAACTTTTCTTTTTCTAGGTCGAAGAATAATGTGAGAGCTTCGAAAAGAATCATTTTGAAGTGAAAATTAAGTGGAAAAAAATGAGAATTTTAAACGGTTGCAAAATTAAGAATAGAAGGAGAGGTTGAAGGTCTTTTTTTTTTTTTTCTTTTGAGGTTGACAGTCTTTTAAGGACATGATAAACCGGCAAAAGCAAAATTCAACATCTGCTGTTCGATTACCAACTTCTGCCAGCCCAGGATTTGGCTGCTGACACTGACACTGATTCCTCTCTCTCGTCACCGAAATCTGTTTTCTGTCACGAACTTGAGTCTTTTGTTATTGTCTTAGAAGGTGGAAGTATCGAGGGTCGTTTTAGCAGAGATGGTTTCCTTCTCGTCCTTTCCCATGTAACATCTGACACAAACATGTAAATGAGGTCCTTGAAAGATGGTCTGGCCTACCAGGCGAGAGCAGTTAAGTCCGGCTTCGTCCCCAGCACTTTCCTGTTCAACCAGCTCATCCGCCTCTACTCCCAGAATGGCCTCTTGCGAGAAGCCCACAAGCTGTTCGACGAAATGCCCCACCGGAACGTGTACTCCTCGAACGCCCTGATTTCGGCTTACGTAAAAGCTCGGGACTTGACCCGAGCCAGTGCGTTGTTCGACTCCGCCACTGACAGGGACTTGGTAACTTATAATTCGATGCTGTCCGGTTACGTGACCATCGAAGGACATGAAAGCGATGCGCTCGAATGGTTTGACAAGATGCAGTTGATGCGTGATCGTCTTAAGTTCGACGAGTTTACTTTGACAGCGATGCTAAACTTGGTGGCAAAGTTACGTGTGCAGTGTTATGGGACACAGTTGCATGCTTATATGGTGAGGACGGGGAATGATACGGATAAGTATGTCATGAGCTCCTTAATTGACATGTACTCTAAATGTGGGAGTTTCGGAGAAGCATACAGAGTGTTCTGTGAATCAAAAGCGGAGGTCGATTTGGTTTCCAAGAATACGATGATGGCAGCTTGTTGTAGGGAAGGTAAGATGGAAGTGGCTTTAGATCTGTTCCAGAGATCACCCGAGTTGAACGATACAGTGTCTTGGAATACTTTGATTTCTGGCTATGCACAAAACGGTTTTGAGGAGGAGTCCTTGAATTTCTTTATGAAAATGAGGGACAGTGGATTTGGGTGGAATGAGCACACGTTCGCTAGTGTTCTGAATGCTTGCTCCAGCATGCGGAATTCAAAGCTTGGAAAGGAGATACATGCTTGGGTTTTGAGAGAAGGAGTGATATCAAATCTCTTTGTTAAGAGTGCCTTGGTGGATGTTTACTGCAAGTGTGGAAATATTAAATATGCGGACTTAGTTTATGCAACGATTGAATGCGAGAACTCCTTTTCGACAACTTCTATGATCGTGGGTCATTCATCTCAAGGTAACATGTCTGAAGCACGGAGGCTTTTTGATTCTCTGAATGAAAAGAATTCTATCGTGTGGACAGCTTTGTTTACTGGTTATGTCAAAGCACATCAATGTGAAGCTGTATTTGAACTGCTGAATGAATATAGAGGGAATGCAAACGTTTCGTTTGATGTACCCATAATCATCTGCTTGCTAGGTGCCTGTGCATTGCAGGCAGCCCTGGATCCTGGAAAACAAATTCATGCTTACTCACTAAGAAACGGGATGGAAATCGAGGAGAAGCTGATTAGTGCCACAATCGACATGTATTTTAAGTCTGGCAGTACTGAATATGCAGGAAAGATATTTCAAAAACTCACGGGAAGAGACTTGATTCTCTACAATATCATGATTTCTGGTTATGCAAATCATGGGCACGAAGATCAAGCTATGGAGCTGTATAAAGAAATGTTGGAGAGAGGATTGAAACCTGATGAGGTCACCTTTATTGCGCTTCTATCTGCTTGCCGTCATAGTGGGTTAGTGGAAATGGGGGAAAAGTATTTCAAGTCCATGGTAGAAGATTACAAAATAGTGCCTGAAATGGATCACTATGCCTGTATGATTGATCTGTATGGAAGGGCAAATCGACTAGAAAAGGCGATGGGTCTCATGAAGAAAATTCCCAGGAATTCGGATCCTGTGATTTTGGGGGCTTTTTTGAATGCCTGCAAGATAAATAGGAACCTCAGTCTCGCAAGAGAAGCAGCAGAGCAGCTATTGGTTATTGAGGAAGATAATGGATCTCGGTATGTGCAGCTGGCAAATGTATTTGCAGCTGAGGAAAATTGGGCAGAGATGCGCAAGATAAGAGAGAAAATGAGAGGGAAGGAAACCAAGAAGCTTGCTGGCTGCAGTTGGGTGTATCTTGAGAATGGAATTCATGCATTTACCTCTGGTGACACATCGCATTCAAAAGCAGAGGCTATCTATTCGATCTTGGAGTTCCTATCTGCAGATTTACGTGTGCTACCCAATTCAAGTGTTGGAAAGATTACAACTTTAACATTGACATAAGGGGACAGATGAATTCAAATGCTTGGTACAGGAAGGTCTGTGGCTGCTTTCAAGAGCATATATATTTAAAAGAGGATGAGGTACGGAAACTTGGACTAGATTCAATTTGAATGAGACTTTGCCCCTCTCTGTGTCATGACGCGATTGATATTTCTCTTTACTAGATAATAGGTGTTCATTAGTCTGATTAATACACAGTAACAAATTCAACTGTAGAATGGTGGGGGCTGTTGCCCTCATCTAAATACTATTAAAACTAGCTGGTAGCCCACACATTGTACGGGTTTCTGTGGCTCTGCTATGCATTTAAGTTCATTAGGATGAGCATGTAATCAGAAAGTGGCATATATACATTCAATATATTATTTCTGAAGAAGAGATGAGCAAATGGACATTAACTTTTTAATCCTTTTATGTTATAAGAAAGCAAAACAAATAATGTCTTTGGAAAAGTTTTTCATGATATTATAAGAGTAAGTACATTCAAAAGAAAATAGATGGTGAAATTTTACTTTGCTGCATTGACATGAATATCTGTTGGGAAAGAAATGCATGAACTGCTTTTCAATTTACAATCATACATCGTATATGAAAGATAATAGTACAAACATATTAGAACAGGACAACGATAGGCCTGCAGTTTTGCTTATCAGCCACAAACATTCTTGCAGACAATACTCAAACTCAACACTAAGTCAATCGTGTTTCAAGGGTCGATGGTAAAATATATATATTTTGAAGAAGGAATTGCACTCATTGGTGTACCACACACTGGACGGTGGAGATAAAAAATGACTGTGATGGATAAGAAGTACTGCCAGATGAAGCAGTGGTAAGCTTGTTCATGTCAAAGCCTTCAGGCTAACAGAGGTTTTGCTCAATTAGTGGAATTTATTTCAAATAGGATGAGCTGAAGATAACTACTAGAGGATGAAGACATGTATATAGTTCCACAATCTGGTTTGGATAAAAGCCATTTTAATCTTATTCATATGTTTTCTGACTATTCATATTCTCTTCATCAATTACGCTTGTCATGTCTGATGCATGAACACCCACATTCAACTTTTGCAAACACTCTTGTCTTTCCTTATTTTGTTACTCTCAAACTCTCCATGTTAGTCATTGATCCACCATATGTCATGCCTCTCTATCTCTCTCACAAATAGTATTAGTCTTTCTAAAAATCTGACGTGCCATGTTATTGGATGAAGACGTTGTATATAGTTCCACGATCTGGTTTGGATAAAAGCCATTTTAATCTTATTCATATGTTTTCTGACTATTCGTATTCTCTTCATCAATTACGCTTGTCATGTCTGATGCATGTACACCTGCATTCAACTTTTGCAAACCTCTATCTTTCCTTATTTTGTTACTCTCGAACTCTCCATGTGAGTCAATGATCCGCCATATGTCATGCCTCTCTATCTCTCTCACAAATAGTATTAGTCTCTCTAAAAATCTGATGTGGCATGAAAGGAGAGTTTCTGAAAAAGCTGATGTTGAACTACAACAAGATTAGTTTGCTCAAGAGCTGCATATGAATAGTTCAATTTGTTGAAAGATTTTGATCATTGCCACCATTAAATCGCCCTAGCCTACTTAATGAAGTGGGTTCATTATCTTCTATTTTCCTGACAAATCAACCTAGTATAATGAAAACATAATTGCAGCAGGTTACAACGCAATAAACTAATCCTACTAAATTATTAGTTTTTAATGTTTTTTTTTGTCTTTAGGCATACATCAGTATGCCATTTATTGAAATAGATAAATTTAGACAATTTATGATCAGTAATTGGATTTGCCACTTTTGGGGAAAAAAAAGGGTTTACCTTCACTCTGTACACTGCATCATATTATTGACATAGAAAAACTTTTCAGATGTCATAAAAGAGGAGAGAAAAAATATTTGTTTGTGGAAATGTGCTGGGAAACTTGTTTGTTGCTACTTATATGGACACTTCTTATGTTTGGTTATTCTCTGACTGCCAGGTTGGAGCACCTTCTTCAGAACTATCTGACAGGTTAACTTGTCGAAATCTACTCATCATATTGCCGGTGAACGCTGATATCATAAAGCAAGGCAGGAGTCTCAATTGAATGCTCAATCTGCTGAAAATGGAAGAACCAGGAAAGAAGATCCATTTTGTGTTAGAAGACTGATAGCCTGCATCTGGGACTTTCCTGAACTGTCCACGGTTTGCCAAGCAAGCCACCATAATCTCCAAGGACTTCCTGCATACATGATGGCAAAGATATTCAAGAAGTCACTGTCTAGGACAAGCTTGTATTTGAATAAAGGTATAAAAGTGCGACATCTCGAGGGGGTAATTACGTGTACAATGGTCTTATTAGTGGCTATCTGGATCTGCTTATGTAGAATGCAGGTATGGATTGCCAGACCATGTCCGGTCATAGCAAGCTGTCTCATTCTGGACGTCTTCTTTCATCACAGTTTCAGCATGTGAGCCTCCATGGCATCAGTAGAATAAGGCAGTTTTGTCTGGGCGTCCATGGTGAATTCCCCCCAGGGTGCCCAACTAAGCAAGTCCAATTTTTTTGCATTCGTTGGAGTCATTACTCTTTGGAGCTTCTGGTGATCAGGGCTGGGAACAATATTCACCATGGTGGACATGGCAACGCTCTCCAAACTCCGTGCCGATGGTGTATGTCTGAAATATTTTCTTGAGTATCCGAGAAGGGTTACTTGTACTTTCATGGTATGCGAATATTCTGAGCTCATTTCTTCAAACCAAATTGATGTCATACATTCAGAGGAATAAACATCCTGCAGTACTCATCTTCTTTGTATGTTGTTTTCTCGCACACCCCTCTCACAAAGATAATATCATTCTTTTGGATGCAATATCCCTGTCACTCATGAATTTTTTTAATCACCCAGAACCCTCTGTGTATAATATGTAAATTCCTGAGGCAGATTAATTTTTCAGTGCGAGGAAGTTCAAGAGATTGACATTAATATATCTTCACAAAGCTAAAACAGCTCCTCTGGAATCATAAGAACACGTAAGATAGCATGCCCAACATGATTATATCCTTCAGTAGATTTGATTCCAAGTAATTCCCAGGAGTAGAGCTAGCTTTTGGATTTGCATATGTCGGTCTCAAAGTTAAAAGGAATTATTGGACAACCTTATCCTGACATGAACATGACAAAGCTAATCAGAATGTACTTTAACTTTTGAAATCTTTCTCTCTTTTTCCATGGTCAAATACAATTTGTGAGTGGCTGAGTGATTCAGTCGAGATCGAGCAAATGCTAACTCGTGTAGTAATATAATTATCAAATGGTTGTTAATTAATGAAATAAGTACTTTCGACGTCTTAAAACTTGTCATGAAAATGCAATTAAGTCATAAAATTTTTAAAATGTACAATAAGTTTTAAAATTTGTCAAACTGGTTCAATCAAGTTATTCCGTTAATTACATTTTTCATCACAAGTTTTAGAACTTGATACTTTTTGAAAATTTTAGGATTTAACTATATTTTCGTCACAAGTTTTATAACTTGATTACACATTTTAAAAATTTAAAGACTTAATTGCATTCCATGACAAGTTTTAGAATCTTCAATATATTTATTTCTTAATTCATTCATGAATCTATGTATGGCCCATGAAATATTTATATCATCAACAAGTACTAGACGATAAACATGAGTCTCCCTTATATATCCCCTGCGACGCTGTCCTATAAAAGTACAAACAAAACAGCTAACTCATGACAGAGCTTTGTTTAGCCTTGTAGGTGATTTACACACTCTTATATATTAAAACTAAGAAAGTTGATTTCTCACGTTAAATATTATTGTAGAAGTTCGTTGATTGAGATTTGAGTTAATTTAGTCTTTTGATTGACAGAGATAGTTTTAACTTACCAATTGACTCCTAACACGTATTTTTTTTGTTTATGCCAACAAATTAAGTACCTAATTCGGCGAGAAGACCCATCAAAACATGATTTCAAAGCTCGAGTTGTCTAGTTGGTAGCAGCACTTGGCAACACACCATCTTAGGATCACCTCATTAGTGAAAATATCACTCTTTTGAATGGCTAAATATTTATTGATCCCTAAAGGCAATACGAATGTCACTTACCAAGTCATCTATCTCATCCACGTATTTTGAAGACCCTCACCTATTAAACATTACCCAAAAGTTCACCAAAATAATAACTTATAAAAAGTAATTTGAGTACATTGGTACAAGAATGGCCATTTTTATCTCCTTAATTCCTTCTGAAGTCTCTCTTTCTCTCACTCTCACGTGCAGACGAGCTCGTGTACAAATAAACACTGACTTAAGTATCAATGGGCAACTCTAGATACAAAATCACATGCCTTGACGTGATTTTTGAGGTGTAAGTAAATTTCTTAGTGAGAGCTCTAGCCAAGTTCATGGTTACCATTTCAAGTATCAATATCGATAATCAATTTGAGTTGAGCCCAAGCTTATGAAATGTTTTATCAAGTTGAGCTTGCATTCAAAATCCAAACTCAATCCATTCAAAGTAGAGCATTGAATCCAACAATATTCAATCGAGTTAGAATGGAGGCAAATTCGAGCAATAGACCCATGTGAACCCTAATCTTGTGTTGACTACATCATTAAAATATAATCATCTACTACTTGTCACCGTTTTCACAGTTAGATCACACTATCCAATTCAACCAATTACTATTCTAAACCTCGATCCAAATTATGTGTGTTGATGGACATTAAAATTGACAAAAGCCAATCGCCTCTTCGCCCAAAATCACATTCTATTTGTCAACTTCTTTAGCAGGCTGAAAATCACCCATTATTCAAATCAGCCAATGTGTGACTATTCAGATCAATTTGAACAGGTAAAAATGGGCTATTCACACATGTATGCATTCCAATTTAATTTCGAGGCAGACAATCTCAAAAGCTGGTCAAGTCAAACGTGGACAGTAGAGACTTTGGACCCCAGAAAAGAGATTCACATGGAACATGAAAATCTTCTCTTTATAACACTTTATACGCGTTCCTGTCCCATCTGCAGCTCTTCTTTTCATCTTTTTCTTTCTTTATTCATTTTCGCTCTCTCTTTTACTTGGTCTTTATCAGGGAAAACGACAGCCGCTTCCGTCCTTGTCGAGATTTAAGAACGAACCGGTAACAAACGCAAACGTACGACGATTGTTCTGATCTATGCAAATAATCATTTTGGCCTCCAGTTTGAAGAAACTCATGTTTTTGTTGTCAAGCAATTGATTTAAAAATACATACATACATATATATATATATATATATATATAATTCAAGTTGAAATTATTAATGTACTACATCATTAGGATACACGATATGAATAAATACCCATCTTCTGACAATTTATTTAATATTGTTTTTATTATTTTATCAACAACTCATTATTTCCATTCTTTTCGTTATTATCATTTCTCCACTTATTGTTGGATTCATGTATTACCTTTACGCTAACTAAAAAGTTCCTTTTGGATTTCTTATTATAATTAGAAATATTGTTAAACTTAAAAGAAGTTACGGAAATTTGATGTGACCTCAAAATTTCTATCAAAGCCTCACATGATATTAAGTTAAAGGTTATGAATTCAAATCTTTTCCGACCCCACTTGTTTTGTCAATCAAATTTCTGACCTTTTAGTACTAAGTAAAGAGATTCGACTAAGCATAAATGTAATTATTATAATATTTAAATAACAATTTAATTCTTCATCTAACAATTTCAATTTTTAAAATAGTCAATAATATCCTCATCAAAATCTCAGAAAAAAAGTTGTGAAAATTTGATGTGAACCCAAATTTTTAAAAATTTGAGATGGCCACTATTTATCAAAAATTCCATTTCAGAATTCTAAGAAATTGAACACAAAATTTTCAAAATATAAAGCCGCGCCAAGCATTCACTTTTTACATATTACCCTCAAAAGGTGACTGCGACTTAACGAGGCCTTTTGCTCCCTCATATTTACCCCAAGCACGCAAGGAAAAGCGAAAGGGAAAATGGAGGAATAAAGAGAAAAAAAAAACGAAGGGAGGAAAGCAAGCCTTCACGCTCCCTCACCTCGTCCTGTTCCTTTCTCTGCTCTGCGGGGAAAAATGGGCTTCTCGCGTCTTGGGGGAACGGCGTTTCCCAGTCTCGAAATCTGAATGGGTTTCTTCTCCGAGGTGGGTTGATGCCAATTTGTATCTTTCCTCAGAGATTTCTTGCTTTTGAGCTTGTCTATGTTCTTGGTTCTTTTTTTTTTTTTTTTTTTTTGGGCTTCTTTGTGGGACTGTTCTTGGTTCTTCGATTCGGGATGCAATTCTTGAGCCATTTTGAAGGGGACTGCAGTGTGGCTAGTTTCTGCTCAATTTGGATGGCGTTCTTTTGTTTGTTCTTGTCGTGCATTGCAATGTTTGATCCAAGATCTTGCTTGCTTTCCTCAGGCCCTCTATTTTGAGTTTGTCAAGAAGTGAAATCATACTGTGTACCCTCTTTCTCTTTCTCTCGCTACAGAGATGAGAAGCTCGCTTTGACTGCGTGCGTGCGTGCGTGCGTGAGTGCGAGGTGAAATTTGTTTTTTCCAGTGGAAATTTGCATATTTGCGCATTTGCACAGGAGCTGCGCTTGGAATAGTCCGAGATGTCGATTTGATGGGAGGTGAAAATGATGTATCGGTTAACCAAAGAAAGAAACATAAGAGAAAGGATGCGATGCTTCACTGCTTCAGTTCTTAGGTTGAGATTTCACCGTATCAGACCGTGAAGGTCTAACGCACATTCCTTTGCTGTACCCTTTCTTGTGGGCTACACATTCGAACCGTTACTTTTAAACCACTAAATGGTAGGTAGCTGGTTGGATTCTTGCTTGAGTCGTTCTATCAGCCTTCATGTGGCGGGGCATGGGATAGTTAAGACGATAAGTTCCATATAGCATTGTCCTCTTTGAAATTTGCGATGAGGTTGTAGCTAAGCAAGTTGGTGGTTGCCTAATGTGGTTTTAGGTTAAAGATAGCTTTCAGTTGATAAGATCACTGGCTGTGACTGACTGCCAGATGTATACCCTTAGAAAACCGAAAAAACTCCAAGCAGTAATGGTAGAGTTATCACAGTAATGCTGCATTTTCCCTTCACTCAGGCACTGGCTTGATGTATTTAAAGCGAGAATGAGCTCGTTCACTCAGATTGCTTAATTGCTCACTTGGATCTCTTTCCTATTAAGCTCTGTGTTCAGTGTAACGCCCTGTTGTTTTTGGTGCTGGTGCAGTTTCTGAGCTCGATAGTAGTTATTCATGATTCGAATGTTTGCAGGTGGGGACTTGTTGATTGGGTCCTGGTTTTATCCACAAGGATGAAAGCACGACCAGTAAGCCGCTGGAAATCTATTGTATCTCGTCGTGTACGAGGAAAGCCTGCCGACTATTTCTGCTTGTTTCAAAAAGTGAAACCGGCACCATATGGCCGAGGAAATGCTCCTGTTTTTCTGAATGTTTATGACTTGACAGCAGTTAATGATTACTTATACTGGTCAGGAATTGGTGTTTTTCACTCTGGTGTTGAAGGTAGGCAGATTCACTTCCTTATAACCAGTCCAAATTCTTGACTTGTCTATCTACTTACGTCCATGTGCATATCAACAATAGCCCAATACTCATGAGTATGATTGATGCAACTATAGTGTTTGTGCTTCTTTGAGTGTATTTTGCAATAACCAAGGCTTAAAATCCACCATTTGATGCTAGAGCCATTTCAAGAGGCTATTATTTTTGAAAAAGATGTATAGAACCTTTATCAACAAGAGAGTGATTATTCCAACTCTCGAATGGAAAACCATATATTAAATGTCCCTATAGATGCATTATGCAAACTCATTTTGTTAGTAGATAATATGTAGTTTGGGCTAAGCTTTTAGACAAACAGTTACCCACTCAATTTCACCAGTGAACTAATTTCCCATTTATTTCAAATCCATGTGTTGCCTTCGTACTCTTCAGCCTCCACTTCTCTGTAGCCTTCATGTGACAAAGAACTGATAAGATGGAAGATATATAATCCACATGTTCTCTAATGATTTGAGTTTTAGAACAAGCAGTTGGAGTTTTAGAACAAGCAGTGGTGCACTCAACTTTGAGCATTTTATTTTGCTTTATTTGCTCATATGCATATAAACTCAAATTCGCTCATGCAGTTTATGGCATGGAATATGCTTTTGGAGCTCATGAGTATCCATCAAGTGGCGTGTTTGAAGTTGAACCGAGACAGTGTCCTGGTTTTAAGTTCAGGAAGTCCATACTTGTGGGGACGACGAGCTTGGATCCTATGCAGGTCAGAGATTTCATCGAGCGTCAATCTGCGAGCTATCATGGCGATACATATCACTTGATCGTTAAGAACTGCAATCATTTCTGTGAAGACATGTGCTTCAAGCTGACCGGGAAGACTATCCCGAGATGGGTAAACCGACTAGCGAGAATAGGTATTACCATTATCCTCCAACTCATCATGCACCATATGCATTTAACCTTTGTCTGCTCAGTTCGCACAGCTAATTGTATCTGACGCACCATGCTGTTGAACTGAGGGCATAACATTGTTGCTTTTAGTCCTACTTATCTCTAACCGACTAGCATCTTTTTTGCTGATGTTGAAGGTTCAATGTGCAACTGCATACTCCCTGAAGCTTTCAAGGTTCCTTCCTTATGCCACAACCCGAATTACCAAGGCTGCGAAAACGAGAAGAAGAGACTAAGGAGCGCCTTCAGTTGCTTGCCGTCGATCTCATTACCGGAGAAGGAAGTCTCCATGTCCTCATTGTTTCTACATTCTCTTTACAAAGGCTGCTTGCCTCCCTGGGAGTTAAAGACGTCCAAATCCAAAAGTAGCTTATCTAAAGAAGGGTAAAAAACGTGTGATTTTTTTTTTTTCAAATCCCTCTGTTTCTATTTAATCTTTCATTAGATAGTCTGCCGTTCCATCTAGCGATTTTGCGATGCTCGCTGCAGGATATGGCTTGGCTTGAGGCGGTATGAGATTTCATTTCAGTTTGTGACTTTGATGTAAAAATAGAGTGGCTTGTGTCAATTTTCTTTGATTTTGCTGAGTTTGATCCGAGGTTGGAATGGATTATGGAACACACATGAATGATTTATGTCCTTGTACCAAAAGAGCCAAAGTTTTGGTTGAGCATGATCTTGAATTGATGGGCAGTGAGATGAGATAGATGGTGATAAAAGTCTTGCACTCATTTGCAGCATGAGATTCTGGCAAGCTCTCTTTCTACACATGCCCCTTCTGTTCTTTACATCTTCAACAGAGGATAGCATCATTGATTGAGATTACCGTATGTAACTTCTTGGGGGATTTACAATTTTTTACCATTTTTTATTGCAAAATTGATTTTGATGAATAGGTATTCAGTTTTCTTTCAGTGTATTTCAGCAGCAGATTTTTGTGGTTGGGCTGGTTTAATTTTTCAAAATGCGTGGTAATAGTGTCGAAAATTTAATTTCTTTTAGGTTATTTAAATAACAATAATGAATTCTATCATACGTTGGATTGCCAAAAAAAAAAAAAAAAACGCATAAATTACTATCAATATTTTGAAGTAGACTCACGCTTACTTTTATAAATAAATATCCATCACGAAATGTATTATACGTATTAAATTCAAATTTTGTGTATATTGTCTCGATTTTGTGATGCAATATTTCATAGTCAGCCTAGTCTTGACCACACTACATTTCATTGCACACATGAAGACAATTTATCTCTATATGGATACTTGCATGTTTTATTTGTACATATTTTCTTTATACCTCATAGTATGATGTGCGTAGAAAATTCCAACTTATCCACATTTATAAATCTGAATATATTCCTATTGTAGACACCTAATTTCATCTAAAATTTAACTCAAATTGATCAAAAGTATTACTTCATTAAAAGTTCGATTGAAGGGTAAACTTGGGTCGTGCTCATCGGAGCTTTCTAACAATACCCCACTTGTCCAATTTAGACGATCAATTCTTTAGATATCTCATTTTTTAATGACAGCTATTTGATTATGAGATGTCAGGAAATTTATGATTTGAACCAATTGATTCATCTCACCATAAAGATCGATTCACAAGCTTTCTAAGCCGCAAAAATCCTGAGGATCAGGTTTTTAACGAAGAAAATATTGTAGCTTTTCACTTGACTATTTATTCGGCTCAATTCTTAGAAGTCTATGATCTTGATACTTCTTCGAAAGTAGAAATTCATTTCAAATTAAGGGTCAATTGGACGTTGGATGGAAAAGTTATGCCTGATAAAAGTTTGGTCAAATTTGATGTAAATAATATAATTGTCATTTTTAAATTTTTTGAGAAAAAAGACAAGGCTGATTGTTGGCCAACCTACAACTATCATGTAAAGTGTCGTAGGGGTAGCCCAACACAATACCTATTAACATGGATCGTAAACTAATTTCTTAACCCATATTTGATAGGTTGGGTCGTTATGTGGATTAGTTATATTTTATAAATGAGTTGATGAGTTTAAAATGGTAAAGCCTAAAATAATATGGGTGGTTGATGGGTTCATAAGTTACTTTGACTCAATTAACTTCTATGACTCTTTTTCATTTTCACTCTCGTTCATTCCGTACTTTTAACTAAGTTTGAATATGAATTTTCCTAAATTTGATTAAATAGAAAAGTGTTTTAGCAACATAGATTGGGGTCAGATATAAGCCATTAGATTTGTATTGCAGAAAATAGATTAAATGGGTTGATATGAATTAGATCAATTTCAACACGTCCCGAATCTAGCTCAACCCACTCCTTTGACATGCCTACTCGGCATTGGGCTCGTGCTGCGCAAGGCCCTTCTGGACGTTTGCGAGGCCATTTGAGCCTTTTTGTGAAGCTCATTCAGCCTTTAGCAAGACTTCTCTTTGCACAAGATTCTCCCTTAATTCAAATAATA
This sequence comes from Eucalyptus paniculata subsp. matutina, assembly GCA_017140255.1. Lineage (NCBI taxonomy): Eukaryota > Viridiplantae > Streptophyta > Magnoliopsida > Myrtales > Myrtaceae > Eucalyptus > Eucalyptus paniculata. The sequence goes on along the minus strand of CM029441.1, from coordinate 21,162,628 downwards.
TCCACATAAATAAAGGGTTTATTTGTTTATTTTTCACCTGGTAATCCACGGGAAAACTCTCTTTTAAGTTATGCTCTCGAATTTCAAGTTACTAATTTGATCTTTCTCTTTGGAACGTAACAACGGTAAAATTCCAGCAATTCTTAGGCGGTACTGATTAAAGAAAGGGGCACAATGTCAAGTAAGGGTTCTAAAATCCCATTTAAGTGAAATAATATCGTCATAATGTTAGAAATAGGCTAGAAACTAAATAAATAGTCATTTCTTTGCAGCTCTAAATTAGATTTTTCTTGGATAAATAGATTTAATAATGTCAAATTTAACTTTTGAGAAATACAAAAAACATATATACTCTCATGACTGTCACTCTACTAAAATAGACCTGTGAATTTTAATATTTTTCTCTAGGTTGTCATAATGCTCGTTAATGCGCGTCATGATTTTCCAAAAATATTTCAGAAAAACTATACTGTTTTCCTAAAATTGTTTTCAGCTTTCAAAATCAGTATTCATATGGCAGAAAAGACGAAAGCACTCATGCCTAAGTAGGCCAAAAAATTACATGGCTTCGTCAATTTCAAAAGTAATAAGTACACTAAAAGTTTTAAAAATTGTTACGAAAGTGCAACTGAGTCCTAAAACTTGCAAAAAAGTGCAATCAAGTTATAAAATCAATCAAGTTTGTGCAATCAAGTTCACTAGTTAATTGGGTCCAATCAAGTCGTAAAACTTTTTAGCACTATCTATCTATCGAGTTGAAGGGAGTTAATGAAAGATTTGATTGCACCATCACAAGTTTTATGATTTAATTGTACTTTTTGAAAGTTAATATTCAATAGTATTTTCATGACAAGTGTTAGGACTTCCAGTAAACTTATTTCATTACAAAACTAATTAATGCATAACTAAATAAAAAGTCATTAAGTCAATTGCATTGGCATGCGCATCACAAATTAATAGTCACACATAATGCTTGTACACATAATGCTTGCATGTCACTAATTATATTTCAAAACACAAATACAAATGGCACATGGAGTTACGTCGGGCCATAAAATATCGCAAGAAGTTCACCTTGTTACATCTTCACAGAATTGCATCAGTACTATAAGAAATAAATGATAAATACATTAAAATGACTTAGGTATTTAAAAGGCGTCGTGACGCTAACCGCTCTCTGACATATACCAAACCCGAAGCATGGTTTTCTAATGTTGTTTGCAAATGACAAATGCTTTTACATGTTCACTTAGGAGTTGAATTAGGCTACTTTTTATTTTTATTTTTATCAATCTCTCTATCTTTCTTTTTGGAAATCCCAAGCTTTTTCCGAAATATCTATATACATATGAAATTCCTTTTCCATCCTTACTTTGGATTTCACATGGTATTTTCTTTTAACTAATGAAACTTGGATAATTTGTATGGTTACACATTAAATGCTTGTAAGTAGCAAAAGTGAGTTTTTGTATGATACATTAGATTATACAATTTGGCTATGACAAGGTGAGTTTGACCAATTAAGAAAATTCCAATAAATTGTCGATTTGAGAAATAAATGTTATGGGCAATACAAATCATGTTGTTTGAATCAAAGGCCTTGTTTACTTAATATTCATTCATTCTTATTACATTAATTTGCCAATGAATGATGACTTATGTAAATTTAGGAAAAACTTACCAAAAAAGTCTCAAACTTATTACAATTGTGCCAATTCAGTCCTAAATTATTATTATTTTACCAATTGAGTTCTAACTTTTGCAATTATGCCAATTTAGTCATTTTAGCCAAAATTGGGCGGTCGATGTTGCATGGTCGTCTGTGATAATTTTTTTAATAATATTTTATTCTTTCCAATTTTTTTATATTAATTTTTTATGTTTCCTTTTTTTTTTCCTCTCTTTTTCCTCCCTCTTTCCTTTGACTCTAGTGACCAACCAAAGGGGAGGACTAGCCGTCATTGGACTAAGGCAATTGTGGATAGGGAACTATACAAGCGACCTACCTAATTTTATTGTTGAAATTTTCGGGATCAATGATTGGACGGGCAAGTGAGCTCGCTTTGCCTCGCTGTCACTAGGGGAGGGCTTGCCCAGCCACTCGCCTAGTGATAGCAAGGCAAGCCCTTGAGGGGAGCCCTTGTTAGATCCAATGGGGGCTCGCATCACCGGACTAGGGATGGTGAGGCCCCCCTCGCTAGTGTTGGGCAAGCTCACCCTCGCCTAGTGATGGGGAGTCAAGCTTGCTCGATTGCCTTAGTCTAGTGATTGGCCAACCCTCCCCTCTAGCCAGTCGTCGAATCCAAAGGAAGAAGGAGGGAGGAGGAGGGAGGAGAAAAAGAAAAGAGAAAGAAAAAAAAAGGAAAAAAAGATAAAATAATTCAAAAAAATATTATTAAAAAAATTATTACCGACGTCGGCCGATACCCACATCATTGTCGGACAACCAATTTTGCTTAGAAAAACGAAACTGACACAATTACAAAAGGTTTAGAACTCAATTGACTAAAAAAAATAAGTTTATGACTAAATTTGCACAATTACAAGAGGTTTAGAAGTTTTCTAATTTTCTCGTGAATTTAAGGGTTCGCATGAACTTAAAATCTAGTATGTTTAGAAATTATTTGCAGTACATTATACAAATGGACTTATGAGTTTTTTTAGGTTACATTTGTCTCACAGAAAATGAATCATCTTGAAAATATTTTACTAAAAATGATTGATTTATGATTAACAAAAAATCAATAAACGAAAATATTTATACATAAATTATTGTCAATAAATGAAAATATTTTTTATTGACTAATTATTTCAAGTCATACAAATAATTATTTTTAGAAAAGTATTTTCGATTTTTTTTTTTGGCAAAACAAATGGAGCCCAAATTTTGACATCGTTTTCATCGTTTTGAATAATAGAAACATACACATAAGCTCGGCCAAGAATTATTTAAGAGCGTATCTTTATAAATAAGCTTATGGATGTAATATTTATGAGTGAGTATCAGTCTAGGGTTAACCCTAGACCAACCCTGAACTAGACTAACTTTGCCGGTCCTGGTCTAGCTCCTTAGGGGATTGAGTTGGTCATTGGTCCTGAGATCCCTAGATTAGCACAGTGCGGGTTGGTCTTTCGTCCTAAGAATCTATGATCAATTCAATCCGGACGAACCCCAACTATATATATTTAATATATTATTTATAACACTTTTGCATATGGTGTTATGATTATATTAATAGATGATTACAAGAACTTTCCATCTTGTCTCATATCTCTACGGGCAGTCTTAATTGTTTTTATGATTCCTTACTTTTAGTAGGTGTGAAATTTCTATTGTTACCTAACTTAAATTTATTGAATATGTATTGGTATACAATGATGCATTGTCAATGGATATATAACTTGAAATGGGTTTATCTTTTTAGGGAGTACAAAAAATGAATAAAAAAAATTATCGGTTGATCCCAAATTGACTTGGAACTAGATTGAATCCATTGGGTTGGTCCAATCTTTGGTCTTAGACTCAATAGGGTTAGTCCTCAGTTCCAAAAATTGAGAACCAACACTGTGCGAGTTGGTCTGAGGGTTAAGGGATGGATCGGCCAAATCCGGCCCATGTTCACTCCTACTAATATTTAAAGGGCATAGATGCATCTTCATATGAAGTGGTCACCCTCCCTATTGTCATATTCGTAGGAGTTGAAATATCTGCTTATAATGTCATTTGTTTCTCTAACATTGGTGGCAAGTGCCTCCGGTTGTTTAATTTGCTTAATGTTTAGCCAAATAGACTATTGCAAAGTATAGTTATTAAATCACCTATCCTAAATAAAAAAAAATTACATGATGAATTATGGATTGAGCAATGGTACAAGTTCTTGAAATCACCCATTCAACTCTCATCTTTCATGCATAAACTACTCCAAGTTACAAGTAGGCAGGTCTTTGTGCTAGCGCTTCTAGGTTATACAAGGAGTGAGAGAAATCAAAGAATCTCAAATATAATCCATTCAAATTTCATCAATTGTACACAAACTGCTCTAGATGGACCACCCGAACATGTTGAACACTAGTTGTCAATGGTTTACAAAACTTGTAAGATGTTTCACCAACCTCTAGATTGATAGATCTCCATGCCATCCTTCTAGATTATAGGACAAGAGGAAGAGATAAAAAAGTATTGGATAACAATCTATTCCATAACAAGATTATGATACTATAGATTTATAAGATTTCTTTCATGCATATGACAAATACCAAATAGGCCAAAATGTTACTAAAAAGAATATGACTTTCCGTGGAACTATTTCACTAGATTATATATCATTTTGCTGCATAATTCAAAGGCGGCCATCGCATTTTAGTTAAAACTTTCATTTAATTCATTTGAATCCTGAATTGTATATTAATATTCAATGGACCGAAAAGGTGTTCTTTTTAGTGGACAAAAGTGCGAGGGAACCTAGAGTATTTCCATAAGTTGGTGAAATTTTGATCTAGGTACCTTCATGGCAAAATGTACGAGCATAAAAATTAAGTTTTGATCTGTTTAGCTATCCACGTTGATAATTAGTTTACCTTTCGTGCATTTGCACATCTTATCTTAATAACTATACTTAAAGGGACCTAATATTGAAATGTTGAGATTACTAACAGCCTTCTCATTATAGGTAGTAAAATCAAGATACTAATCGCAAATCCATAACTCAAATTCATAAATAGTGAATCAAGAATTAAATTGAATTGTAAGATAAGCTAGAATAACTAAAATTAGTTTTTTCTTAATAAATAACCATAAGAGAAAATTAAAAAAAAAAATTGAGTAAAATTCATGATAAAATGCAATGACAATTTAGTTTTGAGTACATGTGAAGCATAATATAAGATATTGTAGCATATTTTTCCCTATGAAAACTATGACATTTAAACATATTAGAAAGCTTGTATGTCATATCATTTATGATTGATGTGTAAATCACAGAATTTCATTATATCATTTTGAAACTATAATAAATAAAATATGCATGGTAAATAGGATAACACCTACTTCATTTGATTGGTAAAAAATATGAATCCAAAAAAAAAAAAAAATCAACAGATACATATTGTTTTGGTAGATTCAGTCGTGAATCAATAGGTGCGCTTTCAATTCAAATTGCTTAAACCTCAAATCAATTCGTGTGATTGATTTATGTCAAGTTTTGGATGATACTTAATGTAGAAATTAGTTTTATCCTTGGAATAAGGTACAAAAACTGGAATCGGTTCTTTTCAAAAGTACGAGGGTCAAGGTGAAATTTGTTTTACGCGTGAAGGTGCCATTATATGCCCGGGGTTGACCTAGGGATTTTGGATAAATTTTGATAAAAAAGTTGTAAGAAAGATTTAGATTACCATCGGAGAATACTATAATAATCAGAATCGCGACCAAATATAGTATAAAAACTAAAAGGAAATTACTCCCAAACCGTAGGATTGAAAATGCATTTTCCCTTGAAGGAGGTGGGCCTGGATTGTTTTTTGCTTTTGCTTTTGCTATTAGTTAATAGTCATGGTCGCCCGTTTAACTTTTTCTTAAACATGAAAGATCCAAAACTCTTGAAAGTAAAATTACATATAATTCTTATATAATTATTAAAATTAGGAATATTATTTTGGATTAATACCAAACTACTACACCTATAATAAATTTACCCCAAATTAATTTTTAACTCTCAAAACCCAAAACTAATATATTTATGACGAATTCACCCTTCGTTAAATTTACTATCAAATTGTTGAGCGGGCATATCATTTTAGGTTTTACCTTCCATTTATGTGATTTTTCGCTATATTAATCAAATTTAATAGAAAAAATATAAATTAAATTCATCATAAATATATTAATCTGGAGTTTTTAGTGATCAAAAAATTAATTTGGATTAATCCATCATCGTGTATCGGATTTAGATTTTGGTTGATCAAATACTTAATTTGAAGTAAATTGTCACAAATACACTAATTTGAGATTTCATGGTACTAATCCTATCATTTTAGATATTAATGAAAAATCAAAAAGCTGCTTTTATGATTTTTTTAAAGAAAAAAGCTTGACCAGGGAGGCCCTCACTTTTGCAGTTTGCCTGTTCCATCCAGAGCCAAAACGACACCGTCTCGCCCGTCCCCGTTTCTCTCCATCCTCCTCCTCCCCATGCCTTACTACAAACTCTCACAGAAGAGTCAACCAGAGAGGAGAGAGAGATTTTTTTAAAGAAAAAAGCTTGACCAAGGAGGCCCTCACTTTTGCAGTTTGCCTGTTCCATCCAGAGCCAAAACGACACTGTCTCGCCTGTCCCCGTTTCTCTCCATCCTCCTCCTCCCCATGCCTTACTGCAAACTCTCACAGAAGAGTCAACCAGAGAGGAGAGAGAGAGAGAGAGAGAGAGAGAGAGAGAGAGAGAGAGAGATCGCACCATCGTGGCCTAAACCTTAATCTATCGACCGGTGATGGCGACGGCGAGATCTACGGTCCTCCTCCTGGCTTTGTTTTTTTTTGAGAGAGAGAGAGAGAGAGAGAGAGAGAGAGATCGCACCGTCGTGGCCTAAACCCTAATCCCTCGACCGGTGATGGCGACGGCGAGATCTACGGTCCTCCTCCTGGCTTTGTTTTTCTGTTCCTAAGAACAAAAGATGAATAGAAACGCGTTTGTGTGCATTTTTGTTCCAAAATTATTTTTTTGTTCCCAGAAACACATATGGAACAGAAACAAGAAACAAAAAAAAAGTTGTTTATTGTTTCTAAAACAAAATTTAGAAACACTTTTCTGTTTTTCTTTTATTCTTCTTTTTTCTTTCTTTTTTCTTTGGCTGGTCGCCGGAGCGTCGCCGGCCCCCGGCGAGGCCGACCTTGCCTAGCGGCCGGTGAGGCCGACCTCGCCTATTGGCCTCAAAGCAGTAATCCCTTTGTGTAAGCCCGTGACGAAATCTATATTGTGGTCCTTTCAAAAGACCTTTTTGATCGATCAGATTGTGCTCATAGCGAATGTTTCTGAAAGCCTTTGATATGGGTTATGTGAGATACCCTCAGCAATCAGTTACCTCCCACATGAATGGATGGGATCAAGCAGCCATTTTATCGAGAGTGTGTGAGAAACCCTTTCTGACTAAGAAGCTTTAGCTTGGCATGCTTAATAAGTATTTTTCATGAATAAAAATCGTTTTGATAAGAACTTGTCTTCCAGAGGATTTGATGATTAATGGTACATCCCCGAACAAGATGACAGTTTTGCGCCACATGGTCTTTCACCATGCCCTTGATGTCCAGAATACGTGATACTTGCCTCCTCCTTCATAGCCGCCACTCATTCCAACATCTGAATTCTTCATGGCAGTTTTACTTTACAAATCAAGGTCTCTCTCTACTCTCACTATTCTCCCGATTTCTATTCTTTTGTTACCCGGGACAAAAAAAGAACAGAAATCTTTTTGGTAACGTCGACTTATTTTTCTATTCCCCTATATAGAAAAGTGAATGGGGAATAGATTTGGAACATAAATAAGAAATAAAGAAAAAAAAAGCTTGTTGTTCTCGGAAACAATTTATAGAAATAAGTTTTTCTTTTCTTTTCTATTTTCCTTTTGTTCTTCTTCCTTGTTGTGGCCACCACCGGCCCCTGCCAAGCATCGGTTGGCAGTCGTGCGACGGTCGTGCGGTGGTCGTGCGAGGTTCGTGCGCGGGTTGTGCGGTGGTCGTGCGGCGATTTTGTGACCCCTGCCAAGCATTGGTCAGCGGTCGTGCGACGGTCGTGCGGCAGTCGTGCAAGGGTCGTGCAGCGATTGTGCTTCGGTCGTGCGACCGTCGTGCGGCGGTTTTGCGGCAATCGTGCAACGGTCGTGCGTCGGAGACCCTTCCAAAAGTGCATGCCTCTTGAAAAGTTGGAGTGCATGGCTAAATTTCATTTCCACCATTTCATAAGCCAGAATTTGGAGTGCAAGGATAGAATTTTTCGACTTCATTTTTTCGATAGTCTCCAGTACACCTATGTTCCTAGTGGTGATAATTATAATGATATTTCAATATAAATAATATTTGAATTATAATAAAAGAAATACAAAATAAGAAAAAATAAAAATTTAATTTTAAATTTAATCTTATTTTATTATATATTAGAATTTAATGCTATCTTATAATATAAATTTAATATATAAGTATATATTTAAAACATATTTTAGATGTTTTAGTATTTTAGGTATATTAGTACAATTTTCTATTTAATAAAATTTTATTAGAGAATGAGGGAAGGGGAAGAAAGAAATAAAAAAGAAATTAATTCAAAAAGAGAGGAAAATAATATAAAAAATAAAATAAAAATAAAGTAAACAAGAGTGTTGCGATAGATTTTTACTATATATATATTACATATATTATACATCTCAATCTTTATCCTCTGCATCTTCTCCACTACGTCTTTACCCTCTGCAATCCTCTGCAAATTGTGTAACGAAGTCATATCAATTAACGTAAGTGAATCGGTATTAAAGTAGTATAAACCCTCTCTTTGTTTAAACCCTTTACTAACAAAAATGGAACCATCAGCTTTGTATGCTTCTTTTTTAAGATTCATATTATTAAGGAAAACGAATAAAGTATGACATTGCATACCTTGCTGGCACTGTGGCGGAAATTATGCGCTCGATAATTATCAATGACTAGAATTAGACAAGGATATATAGCTCGTAGACGTAGAACAAAAATAAACCTTCTCTGTCTAAACTCTTTACTAACAAAAATGGAACCATCAGCTTTGTATGCTTCTTTTTTAAGATTCATATTATTAAGGAAAGCGAATAAAGTATGACATTGTATACCTTGCTGGCAATGTGGCGGAAATTATGCGCTCGGTAATTATCAATGACTAGAATTAGACGAGGATATGTAGCTCGTAGACATAGAACAAAAATAAACCTTCTATGTCTAAATCCTTTACTAACAAAAATGGAACCATCGGCTTTGTATGCTTCTTTTTGAAGATTAACATTATTAAAGAAAGCGAATAAAGTGAGGATTGCTTCGTCTCTCCTCTGCATCCTCTTCTCTACGTCTACCTCTTTCTTCACTCCGAACGTTTCTTTCATCTTTATCCTTTGCATCATCTCCTCTACGTATGCGTCTTTATCCTCTCCATCTTCTCCTCTGCGTCTTTAACCTCTGCAATCCTCTGCAAATTGTATAACGACATCATATAATAAGTAAATCGGTATTAAAGCAGTATAAACCCTCTCTAAACCCTACACTAACAAAAATGGAATCATCAGCTGTATGCCTATTTTTGAAGATTCATATTATTAAGGGAAGCGAATAAAGTGAGGATTGCTCCCTCTCTCCTTTGCATCCTCTCCTTTGCGTCTGCCTCTTTCTTCACTCCGATTCTCTCATCTAATCATCTTCTTCCTTGTTGTGGCCACCACCGGCCCTTGCCAAGCATCGGTTGGCAGTCGTGCGGTGGTCGTGCGAGGGTCGTGCGCGGGTTGTGCGGTGGTCGTGCGACGGTTTTGCGACCCCTGCCAAGCATCGGTCAGCGGTCGTGCGACGGTCGTGCGACGGTCGTGTGGCGGTTTTGCGGAAATCGTGCAACGGTCGTGCGGCGGAGACCCTTCCAAAAGTGCATGCCTCTTGAAAAGTTGGAGTGCATAGCTAAATTTCATTTCCACCATTTCATAAGCCAGAATTTGGAGTGCAAGGATAGAATTTTTCGACTTCATTTTTTCGATAGTCTCCAGTACACCTATGTTCCTAGTGGTGATAATTATAATGATATTTCAATATAAATAATATTTGAATTATAATAAAAGAAATTCAAAATAACAAAAAATAAAAATTAATTTTTAATTTAATCTTATTTTATTATATATTAGAATTTAATGCTATCTTATAATATAAATTTAATATATAAGTATATATTTAAAACATATTTTAGATGTTTTAGTATTTTAGGTATATTAGTACAATTTTCTATTTAATAAAATTTTATTAGAGAATGAGGGAAGGGGAAGAAAGAAATAAAAAAGAAATTAATTCAAAAAGAGAGGAAAATAATATAAAAAATAAAATAAAAATAAAGTAAACAAGAGTGTTGCGATAGATTTTTACTATATATATATATATATATATATATATATATATATATATATTACATATATTATACATCTCAATCTTTATCCTCTGCATCTTCTCCACTGCGTCTTTACCCTCTGCAATCCTCTGCAAATTGTGTAACGAAGTCGTATCAATTAATGTAAGTGAATCGGTATTAAAGTAATATAAACCCTCTCTTTGTCTAAACCCTTTACTAACAAAAATGGAACCATCAGCTTTGTATGCTTCTTTTTTAAGATTCATATTATTAAGGAAAGAGAATAAAGTATGACATGGTATACCTTTCTGGCAATGTGGCAGAAATTATGCGCCCGGTAATTATCAATGACTAGAATTAGACGAGGATATATAGCTCGTAGACGTAGAACAAAAATAAACATTCTCTGTCTAAACCCTTTACTAACAAACAAGGAACCATCGGCTTTGTATGCTTCTTTTAGAAGATTAATATTCTTAAGGAAAGCGAATAAAGTGAGGATTGCTTCGTCTCTCCTCTGCATCCTCTTCTCTACGTCTGCCTCTTTCTTCACTCTGAACGTTTCTTTCATCTTTATCCTCTGTATCATCTCCTCTACGCCTGCGTCTGTATCCTCTTCATCTTCTCCTCTGCGTCTTTACCCTTTTCATCTAAACAAGAGTGTTGCGATAGATTTTTACTATATATATATATTACATATATTATACATCTCCATCTTTATCCTCTGCATCTTCTCCATTGCCTCTTTACCCTCTGCAATCCTCTGCAAATTGTATAACGAAGTCATATCAATTAACATAAGTGAATTGGTATTAGATTAGTATAAACCCTCTCTGTGTCTAAACCCTTTACTAACAAAAATGGAACCATCAGTTTTGTATGCTTCCTTTTTAAGATTCATATTATGAAGGAAAACGAATAAAGTATGACATTGCATACCTTGCTGGCAATGTGGCGGAAATTATGTGCTCGGTAATTATCAATGACTAGAATTAGACGAGGATATATAGCTCGTAGACGTAGAACAAAAATAAACATTCTCTGTCTAAACCCTTTACTAACAAAAATGGAACCATCAGCTTTGTATGCTTCTTTTTGAAGATTCATATTATTAAGGAAAGCGAATAAAGTATGACATTGCATACCTTGCTGGCAATGTGGCGGAAATTATGTGCCCGGTAATTATCAGTGACTAGAATTAGACTAGGGTATATAGCTCGTACACGTAGAACAAAAATAAACCTTCTCTGTCTAAACCCTTTACTAATAAAAAAGGAACCATCGGCTTTGTATGCTTTTTTTTTTTTTAAAGATTCATATTATTAAGGAAAGCGAATAAAGTGAGGATTGCTTCGTCTCTCCTCTGCATCCTCTTCTCTGCGTCTGCCTCTTTCTTCACTCCGAACGTTTCTTTCATCTTTATCCTCTACATCATCTCCTTTACGTCTGCGTCTTTATCCTCTGCATCTTCTCCTCTGCGTCTTTACCCTCTGTAATTGTCTGCAAATTGTTTAACGACGTCATATAATAAGTGAATCGGTATTAAAGCATTATAAACCCTCTCTAAACCCTTTACTAACAAAAATGGAACCATCAACTGTATGCCTATTTTTGAAGATTCATATTATTAAGGGAAGCGAATAAAGTGAGGATTGCTTCCTCTCTCCTTTGCATCCTCTGTCTCTCCTCAGCATCCTCTCCTTTGCGTCTGCCTCTTTCTTCACTCCGATTCTTTCATCTAATCATCTTCTTCCTTATTGTGGCCACCACCGGCCCCTGCCAAGCATCGGTTGGCAAATGTGCGATGGTCGTGCGATGGTCGTGTGAGGGTCGTGCAGGGGTCGTGCGATGGTCGTGCGGCGGTTTTGCGACCCCTGCCAAGCATCGGTCAACGGTCGTGCGACGGTCGTGCGGCGGTCGTGCAAGGGTCGTGCGGCGATCGTGCTTCAGTCGTGCGACCGTCGTGCGGTGGTTTTGCGGCAATCATGCAACGGTCGTGAGGATCGTAGACGTAGAACAAAAATAAACATTCTCTTTGTCTAAATCCTTTACTAACAAAAATGGAACCATCAACTTTGTATGCTTTTTTTTTTTAAAGATTCATATTATTAAGGAAAGCAAATAACGTGAGGATTGCTCCATCTCTCCTTTGCATCCTCTCCTCTACCTCTGCCTTCACTTTGAACGTTTCTTTCATCTATCCTCTGCGTCTTTATCATTTGCATCCTCTCCTCTGTGTCTTTATCCTCTGCATCCTCTTTCTTCACTCTGAACATTTGTTTCATCTTTATTCTCTGCGTCTTTATCCTCTGCATCCTCTCCTCTGTGTCTCTCCTCTGCATCCTCTCCTCCGCGTCTACGTCTTGATCCTCTACATCCTCTCTTCTGCGTATTTATCCTCTGCATCTTCTCCTCTGCATATTTATCCTCTGTGTGTCTATCGCCCACTGCCACTTCTCTTTCTTCACTCTGAACGTTTCTTTCATCTTTATCCTCTGCGTATTTATCCTATGCGCCTCTCCTCTGCATCCTCTCCTCTGCGTCTTTATCCTTTGCATCCTCTGTCTCTCCTCTGCATCCTCTCCTTTGCGTCTGCCTCTTTCTTCACTCCGATTCTCTCATCTAATCATCTTCTTCATTGTTGTGGCCACCACCGGCCCCTGCCAAGCATCGGTTGGCAGTTGTGCGACAGACATGCGGTGGTCGTGCGAGGGTCGTGCGCGGGTTGTGCGGTGGTCGTGCGGTGGTTTTGCGACCCATGCCAAGCATCGGTCAGCGGTCGTGCGACGGCCGTGCAAGGGTCGTGCGACGATCGTGCTTTGGTCGTGCGACTGTTGTGCGGCGGTTTTGCGGCAATCGTGCAACGGTCGTGCGGCGGAGACCCTTCCAAAAGTGCATGCCTCTTGAAAAGTTGGAGTGCATGGCTAAATTTCATTTCCACCATTTCATAAGCTAGAATTTGGAGTGCAAGGATAGAATTTTTCGACTTCATTTTTTCGATAGTCTCCAGTACACCTATGTTCCTAGTGGTGATAATTATAATGATATTTCAATATAAATAATATTTGGATTATAATAAAAGAAATTCAAAATAACAAAAAATAAAAATTAATTTTTAATTTAATCGTATTTTATTATATATTAGAATTTAATGCTATCTTATAATATAAATTTAATATATAAGTATATATTTAAAACATATTTTAGATGTTTTAGTATTTTAGGTATATTAGTACAATTTCCTATTTAATAAAATTTTATTAGAGAATGAGGGAAGGGGAAGAAAGAAATAAAAAAGAAATTAATTCAAAAAGAGAGGAAAATAATATAAAAAATAAAATAAAAATAAAGTAGACAAGAGTGTTGCAATAGATTTTTACTATACACACACACATATATATATATATATATTACATATATTATACATCTCAATCTTTATCCTCTGCATCTTCTCTACTGCGTCTTTACCCTCTGCAATCCTCTGCAAATTGTGTAACGAAGTCATATCAATTAACGTAAGTGAATTGGTATTAAAGTAGTATAAACCCTCTCTTTGTCTAAACCCTTTACTAACAAAAATGGAACCATCAGCTTTGTATGTTTCTTTTTTAAGATTCATATTATTAAGGAAAGCGAATAAAGTATAACATTGTATACCTTTCTGGCAATGTGGCGGAAATTATGCGCCCGGTAATTATCAATGACTAGAATTAGATGAGGATATATAGCTGGTAGACGTAGAACAAAAATAAACATTCTCTGTCTAAACCCTTTACTAACAAACAAGGAACCATCGGCTTTGTATGCTTCTTTTAGAAGATTAATATTCTTAAGTAAAGCGAATAAAGTGAGGATTGCTTCGTCTCTCCTCTGCATCCTCTTCTCTACGTCTGCCTCTTTCTTCACTCCGAACGTTTCTTTCATCTTTATCCTCTGCATCATCTCCTCTACGTCTGTGTCTTTATCCTCTGCATCTTCTCCTCTGCGTCTTTACCCTTTTAATCTAAACAAGAGTGTTGCGATAGATTTTTACTATATATATAATACATCTCCATCTTTATCCTCTGCATCTTCTCCACTGCCTCTTTACCCTTTGCAATCCTCTGCAAATTGTATAACGAAGTCATATCAATTAACATAAGTGAATCGGTATTAGATTAGTATAAACCCTCTCTGTGTCTAAACCCTTTACTAACAAAAATGGAACCATCAGTTTTGTATGCTTCTTTTTTAAGATTCATATTATGAAGGAAAACGAATAAAGTATGACATTGCATACCTTGCTGGCACTGTGGCGGAAATTATGTGCTCGGTAATTATCAATGACTAGAATTAGACGAGGATATATAGTTCGTAGACGTAGAACAAAAATAAACATTCTCTGTCTAAACCCTTTACTAACAAAAATGGAACCATCAGCTTTGTATGCTTCTTTTTGAAGATTCATATTATTAAGGAAAGCGAATAAAGTATGACATTGCATACCTTGCTGGCAATGTGGCGGAAATTATGTGCCCGGTAATTATCAGTGACTAGAATTAGACTAGGGTATATAGCTCGTAGACGTAGAACAAAAATAAACCTTCTCTGTCTAAACCCTTTACTAACAAAAATGGAACCATCAGCTTTGTATGCTTTTTTTTTGTAAAGATTCATATTATTAAGGAAAGCGAATAAAGTGAGGATTGCTTCGGCTCTCCTCTGCATCCTCTTCTCTGCGTCTGCCTCTTTCTTCACTCCGAACGTTTCTTTCATCTTTATCCTCTACATCATCTCCTTTACGTCTGCGTCTTTATCCTCTGCATCTTCTCCTCTGCGTCTTTACCCTCTGTAATCGTCTGCAAATTGTTTAACAACGTCATATAATCAGTGAATCGGTATGAAAGCATTATAAACCCTCTCTAAACCCTTTACTAACAAAAATGGAACCATCAGCTGTATGCCTATTTTTGAAGATTCATATTATTAAGGGAAGCGGATAAAGTGAGGATTGCTTCCTCTCTCCTTTGCATCCTCTGTCTCTCCTCAGCATCCTCTCCTTTGCGTCTGCCTCTTTCTTCACTCCGATTCTTTCATCTAATCATCTTCTTCCTTGTTGTGGCCACCACCGGCCCCTGCCAAGCATCGGTTGGCAATCGTGCGATGGTCGTGCGGCGGTTTTGCGACCCCTGCCAAGCATCGGTCAACGATCGTGCGACGGTCGTGCGGCGGTCGTGCAAGGGTCGTGCGGCGATCGTGCTTTGGTCGTGCGACCGTCGTGCGGTGGTTTTGCGGCAATCGTGCAACGGTCGTGAGGATCGTAGACGTAGAACAAAATTAAACATTCTCTTTGTCTAAACCCTTTACAAACAAAAATGGAACCATCAACTTTGTATGCTTTTTTTTTTAAGATTCATATTATTAAGGAAAGCAAATAACGTGAGGATTGCTCCGTCTCTCCTCTGCATCCTCTCCTCTACGTCTGCCTTCACTTCGAATGTTTCTTTCATCTATCCTCTGCGTGTTTATCATTTGCATCCTCTCCTCTGTGTCTTTATCCTCTGCATCCTCTTTTGAGAGTTGAGTGAAAAGCAACATTCCCTTAGGCCGAATGATTCATTCGCATTGAGCGCAAAGATCGAAATGATAAAGGTGTTTCCTTCATCAATCCCAAGCATTGCACTAGTTTCTTGCTACCCCTTCTAGTCAAAAAAAAAAAAGAAAAAAAAAGATGACCCTTCAAAGTACCCTTGTCAAGGACGACCCTACAATGTGGCAGCATAGGAGGTTTCGATTGCAAAGCAAAGCGAAGGATTGAGAAAGATTCTATTACCTTCACTTGCAGCAATCTTCTGGTGATAGCTTCAAAGGAATTCTCATTAGATCTTGACTTATCCCAAAGTGAAGAAGAGCATTTTCTTCTCTACCCAAACACTGATATCCGTTGCTTTAACTAACTTTGGCCTGATTATTCATTTCTGAATCTCGAGTGGTGATCATCTCCCTTCATTGGAGGCAAGGCATAAGAATTGACCAAATGCAATTGACAATTACGAAAAAATGTGAAAAGCATCTCGAAAGTCATAAGAGCTATAAAAATTCAAAGAGCAAAAAGTTCAACAATTTAGGGGTATAAAAAAGCAGTGTGCCTGGTAAAAGCAAGGCCAATGCCCGTCAAGAAAAAGAACCAAAAAGCTACATCTTATGTGAGAAAAATTATCAGAGTCGAAGTGCCTGCGTAAAAAATTCATCGCAAGTGCAAAGGAAATTAGAGAGGAGCGAAGCTCCCATGCAGAAATGATTAGTCAAGGGACTTTGGAGATGCGTTATGTTTCAAAAGCCAAATGACTTCGAAAGATCGAGTGACCTGGTCACAATGCTATGATGATCACTGTCTCTTAAAAACCCCATTGAAAATTTTAAGCCTTTCAAGCCTTTCCCAAGCCAACATTACAACCCTCTTCTAAAGTCTCTTCTGATTGGGATGATTTGAGTGAAAATGAGAACGCCACAAAGAAGCTATTTCTTGAAGAAGTGGAAGTAATCTTATCTTGTCTTATTTTCTAAGTTCTCGACTTGTAAACCTGACAAAAATAGCAACAAATGTTCATCTATTGGCCTCAAAGCAGTAATCCCTTTGTGTAAGCCCGTGACGAAATCTATATTGTGGTCCTTTCAAAAGACCTTTTTGATCGATCAGATTGTGCTCATAGCGAATGTTTCTGAAAGCCTTTGATATGGGTTATGTGAGATACCCTCAGCAATCAGTTACCTCCCACATGAATGGATGGGATCAAGCAGCCATTTTATCGAGAGTGTGTGAGAAACCCTTTCTGACTAAGAAGCTTTAGCTTGGCATGCTTAATAAGTATTTTTCATGAATAAAAATCGTTTTGATAAGAACTTGTCTTCCAGAGGATTTGATGATTAATGGTACATCCCGAACAAGATGACAGTTTTGCGCCACATGGTCTTTCACCATGCCCTTGATGTCCAGAATACGTGATACTTGCCTCCTCCTTCATAGCCGCCACTCATTCCAACATCTGAATTCTTCATGGCAGTTTTACTTTACAAATCAAGGTCTCTCTCTACTCTCACTATTCTCCCGATTTCTATTCTTTTGTTACCCGGGACAAAAAAAGAACAGAAATCTTTTTGGTAACGTCGACTTATTTTTCTATTCCCCTATATAGAAAAGTGAATGGGGAATAGATTTGGAACAGAAATAAGAAATAAAGAAAAAAAAACGCTTGTTGTTCTCGGAAACAATTTATAGAAATAAGTTTTTCTTTTCTTTTCTATTTTCCTTTTGTTCTTCTTCCTTGTTGTGGCCACCACCGGCCCCAGCCAAGCATCGGTTGGCAGTCGTGCGACGGTCGTGCGGTGGTCGTGCGAGGGTCGTGCGCGGGTTGTGCGGTGGTCGTGCGGCGATTTTGTGACCCCTGCCAAGCATTGGTCAGCGGTCGTGCGACAGTCGTGCGGCAGTCGTGCAAGGGTCGTGCAGCGATCGTGCTTCGGTCGTGCGACCGTCGTGCGGCGATTTTACGGCAATCGTGCAACGGTCGTGCGTCGGAGACCCTTCCAAAAGTGCATGCCTCTTGAAAAGTTGGAGTGCATGGCTAAATTTCATTTCCACCATTTCATAAGCCAGAATTTGGAGTGCAAGGATAGAATTTTTCGACTTCATTTTTTCGATAGTCTCCAGTACACCTATGTTCCTAGTGGTGATAATTATAATGATATTTCAATATAAATAATATTTGAATTATAATAAAAGAAATACAAAATAAGAAAAAATAAAAATTTAATTTTAAATTTAATCTTATTTTATTATATATTAGAATTTAATGCTATCTTATAATATAAATTTAATATATAAGTATATATTTAAAACATATTTTAGATGTTTTAGTATTTTAGGTATATTAGTACCATTTTCTATTTAATAAAATTTTATTAGAGAATGAGGGAAGGGGAAGAAAGAAATAAAAAAGAAATTAATTCAAAAAGAGAGGAAAATAATATAAAAAATAAAATAAAAATAAAGTAAACAAGAGTGTTGCGATAGATTTTTACTATATATATATATATATATATATATATATATATATATATATATTACATATATTATACATCTCAATCTTTATACTCGCTTCTTCTCCACGCGTCTTTACCCTCTCGCAATCCTCTGCAAATTGTGTAACGAAGTCATATCAATTAACGTAAGTGAATCGGTATTAAAGTAGTATAAACCCTCTCTTTGTCTAAACCCTTTACTAAGAAAAATGGAACCATCAGCTTTGTATCCTTCTTTTTTAAGATTCATATTATTAAGGAAAACGAATAAAGTATGACATTGCATAGCTTGCTGGCAATGTGGCGGAAATTATGCGCCCGATAATTGTCAATGACTAGAATTAGACAAGGATATATAGCTCGTAGACGTAGAACAAAAATAAACCTTCTCTGTCTAAACTCTTTACTAACAAAAATGGAACCATCAACTTTGTATGCTTCTTTTTTAAGATTCATATTATTAAGGAAAACGAATAAAGTATGACATTGTATACCTTGCTGGCAATGTGGCGGAAATTATGCGCTCGGTAATTATCAATAACTAGAATTAGACAAGGATATATAGCTCGTAGACGTAGAACAAAAATAAACCTTCTCTATCTAAACTCTTTACTAACAAAAATGGAACCATCAGCTGTATGCCTATTTTTGAAGATTCATATTATTAAGGGAAGCGAATAAAGTGAGGATTGCTTCCTCTCTCCTTTGCATCCTCTGTCTCTCCTCAGCATCCTCTCCTTTGCGTCTGCCTCTTTCTTCACTCCGATTCTTTCATCTAATCATCTTCTTCCTTGTTGTGGCCACCATCGGCCCCTGCCAAGCATCGGTTGGCAATCGTGCGATGGTCGTGCGATGGTCATGTGAGGGTCGTGCAGGGGTTGTGCGATGGTCGTGCGGCGGTTTTGCAACCCCTGCCAAGCATCGGTCAACGGTCGTGCGACGGTCGTGCGGCGGTCGTGCAAGGGTCGTGCGGCGATCGTGCTTCGGTCGTGCGACCGTCGTGCGGTGGTTTTGTGGCAATCGTGCAACGGCCTCGTAGATGTAGAACAAAAATAAACATTCTCTTTGTCTAAACCCTTTACTAACAAAAATGGAACCATCAACTTTGTATGCTTTTTTTTTTAAGATTCATATTATTAAGGAAAGCAAATAACGTGACGATTGCTTCGTCTCTCCTCTGCATCCTCTCCTCTACGTCTGCCTTCATTTCGAATGTTTCTTTCATCTATCCTCTGCGTCTTTATCATTTGCATCCTCTCCTCTGTGTCTTTATCCTCTGCATCCTCTTTCTTCACTCCGAACGTTTGTTTCATCTTTATTCTCTGCGTCTTTATCCTCTGCATCCTCTCCTCTGTGTCTCTCCTCTGCGACTACGTCTTGATCCTCTGCATCCTCTCTTCTGCGTATTTATCCTTTGCATCTTCTCCTCTGCATCTTTATCCTCTGTGTGTCTGTCGCCCACTGCCACTTCTCTTTCTTCACTCTGAACGTTTCTTTCATCTTTATCCTCTACGTATTTATCCTATGCGTCTCTCCTCTGCATCCTCTCCTCTGCGTCTTTATCCTTTGCATCCTCTGTCTCTCCTCTGCATCCTCTCCTTTGCGTCTGCCTCTTTCTTAACTCCGATTCTCTCATCTAATCATCTTCTTCATTGTTGTGGCCACCACTGGCCCCTGCCAAGCATCGGTTGGCAGTCGTGCGACGGTCATGCGGTGGTCGTGCGAGGGTCGTGTGCGGGTTGTGCGGTGGTCGTGCGGCGGTTTTGCGACCCCTACCAAGCATCGGTCAGCGGTCGTGCGACGGCCGTGCAAGGGTCGTGCGACGATCGTGCTTTGGTCGTGTGACCGTCGTGCGGCGGTTTTGTGGCAATCGTGCAACCGTCGTGCGTCAGAGACCCTTCCAAAAGTGCATGCCTCTTGAAAAGTTGGAGTGCATGGCTAAATTTCATTTCCACCATTTCATAAGCTAGAATTTGGAGTGCAAGGATAGAATTTTTCGACTTTATTTTTTCGATAGTCTCCAGTACACCTATGTTCCTAGTGGTGATAATTATAATGATATTTCAATATAAATAATATTTGAATTATAATAAAAGAAATTCAAAATAAGAAAAAATAAAAATTTAATTTTTAATTTAATATTATTTTATTATATATTAGAATTTAATGCTATCTTATAATATAAATTTAATATATAAGTATATATTTAAAACATATTTTAGATGTTTTAGTATTTTAGGTATATTAGTACAATTTTCTATTTAATAAAATTTTATTAGAGAATGAGGGAAAGGGAAGAAAGAAATAAAAAAGAAATTAATTCAAAAAGAGAGGAAAATAATATAAAAAATAAAATAAAAATAAAGTAAACAAGAGTGTTGCGATAGATTTTTACTATATATATATATATATATATATATATATATATATATATTACATATATTATACATCTCAATCTTTATCCTCTGCATCTTCTCTACTGCGTCTTTACCCTCTGCAATCCTCTGCAAATTGTGTAACGAAGTCATATCAATTGACGTAAGTGAATCGGTATTAAAGTAGTATAAACCCTCTCTTTGTCTAAACCCTTTACTAACAAAAATGGAACCATCAGCTTTGTATGTTTCTTTTTTAAGATTCATATTATTAAGGAAAGCGAATAAAGTATAACATTGTATACCTTTCTGGCAATGTGGCGGAAATTATGCGCCCGGTAATTATCAATGACTAGAATTAGACGAGGATATATAGCTCGTAGATGTAGAACAAAAATAAAACTTCTCTTTCTAAACCCTTTACTAACAAAAATGGAACCATCGGCTTTGTATGCTTCTTTTTGAAGATTAATATTCTTAAGGAAAGCGAATAAAGTGAGGATTGCTTCGTCTCTCCTCTGCATCCTCTTCTCTACGTCTGCCTCTTTCTTCACTCCGAACGTTTCTTTCATCTTTATCCTCTGCATCATCTCCTCTACGTCTGCATCTTTATCCTCTGCATCTTCTCCTTTGCGTCTTTACCCTTTTCATCTAAACAAGAGTGTTGTGATAGATTTTTACTATATATATATATATATATATATATATTACATATATTATACATCTCCATCTTTATCCTCTGCATCTTCTCCACTGCCTCTTTACCCTCTGCAATCCTCTGCAAATTATATAACGAAGTCATATCAATTAACATAAGTGAATCGGTATTAGATTAGTATAAACCCTCTTTGTGTCTAAACCCTTTACTAACAAAAATGGAACCATCAGTTTTGTATGCTTCTTTTTTAAGATTCATATTATGAAGGAAAACGAATAAAGTATGACATTGCATACCTTGCTGGCAATGTGGCGGAAATTATGTGCTCGGTAATTATCAATGACTAGAATTAGACGAGGATATATAGTTCGTAGACGTAGAACAAAAATAAACATTCTCTGTCTAAACCCTTTACTAACAAAAATGGAACCATCAGCTTTGTATGCTTCTTTTTGAAGATTCATATTATTAAGGAAAGCGAATAAAGTATGACATTGCATACCTTGCTGGCAATGTGGCGGAAATTATGTGCCCGGTAATTATCAGTGACTAGAATTAGACTAGGGTATATAGCTCGTACACGTAGAACAAAAATAAACCTTCTCTGTCTAAACCCTTTACTAACAAAAATGGAACCATCAGCTTTGTATGCTTTTTTTTTTTAAAGATTCATATTATTAAGGAAAGCGAATAAAGTGAGGATTGCTTCGTCTCTCCTCTGCATCCTCTTCTCTGTGTCAGCCTCTTTCTTCACTTCGAACGTTTCTTTCATCTTTATCCTCTCCATCATCTCCTTTACGTCTGCGTCTTTATCCTCTGCATCTTTACCCTCTGTAATCATTTGCAAATTGTTTAACGACGTCATATAATAAGTGAATCGGTATTAAAGCAGTATAAACCCTCTCTAAACCCTTTACTAACAAAAATGGAACCATCAGCTGTATGCCTATTTTTGAAGATTCATATTATGAAGGGAAGCGAATAAAGTGAGGATTGCTTCCTCTCTCCTTTGCATCCTCTGTCTCTCCTCAGCATCCTCTCCTTTGCGTCTGCCTCTTTCTTCACTCCGATTCTTTCATCTAATCATCTTCTTCCTTGTTGTGGCCGCCACCGGCCCCTGCCAAGCATTAGTTGGCAGTCATGCGATGGTCGTGCGGTGGTCGTGCGAGGGTCGTGCAGGGGTTGTGCGATGGTCGTGCGGCGGTTTTGCGACCCTTACCAAGCATCGGTCAGCGGTCGTGCGACGGTCGTGCAAGGGTCGTGCGGCGATCGTGCTTTGGTCGTGCGACCGTCGTGCGGCGGTTTTGCGACAATCGTGCAACGGTCGTGAGGATCGTAGACGTAGAACAAAAATAAACATTCTCTTTGTCTAAATCCTTTACTAACAAAAATGGAACCATCAACTTTGTATGCTTTTTTTTTTAAAGATTCATATTATTAAGGAAAGCAAATAACGTGAGGATTGCTCCATCTCTCCTTTGCATCCTCTCCTCTACCTCTGCCTTCACTTTGAACGTTTCTTTCATCTATCCTCTGCGTCTTTATCATTTGCATCCTCTCCTCTGTGTCTTTATCCTCTGCATCCTCTTTCTTCACTCGAACATTTGTTTCATCTTTATTCTCTGCGTCTTTATCCTCTCGCATCCTCTCCTCTCGTGTCTCTCCTCTCGCATCCTCTCCTCCGCGTCTACGTCTTGATCCTCTACATCCTCTCTTCTGCGTATTTATCCTCTGCATCTTCTCCTCTGCATATTTATCCTCTGTGTGTCTATCGCCCACTGCCACTTCTCTTTCTTCACTCTGAACGTTTCTTTCATCTTTATCCTCTGCGTATTTATCCTATGCGCCTCTCCTCTGCATCCTCTCCTCTGCGTCTTTATCCTTTGCATCCTCTCCTCTGTGTCTCTCCTCTGCATCCTCTCCTTTGCGTCTTTGTCATATGCATCCTCTCCTCTGCGTCTTTATCCTTTGCGTGTCTGTCACCCACTACCACTTCTCTTTCTTCACTCTGAATGTTTCTTTCATCTTTATCCTCTACGTCTTTGTCCTCTGCATCCTCTCCTCTGCATCTCTCCTTTGCATCCTCTCCTCTGCGTCTTTATCCTTTCCATCCTCTCCTCTGCGTCTGTGTCTTTATCCTCTGCATCCTCTCCTATGCGTCTTTATCCTCTGCGTGTCTGTCGCCCACTGCCACTTCTCTTTCTTCACTCCGAACGTTTCTTTCATCTTTATCCTCTGTATCCTCTCCTCTGCATTTGCGTCTTTATCTTCTACGTGTCTGTCGCCCACCACCACTTCTCTTTCTTCACTTCGAACTGCACGCTAAGAGAGAGAGTAGAGAGAGGCATTGATATGCAAAGTAAAGCTACCATGAAGAATTCAGTTGTTGGAACAAGTATCAGCTATGAAGGAGGAGGCAAGTATCAAGTATTCTTGAGTTTCCATAGCCGAGATACTCGAGTTGGATTCGCCATCTTTCTTTACCAAGACTTGGTAGTTAAGGGTGTTCGAACCTTCCTAGATAATGAAGAAATTCTAGCTAGTGAAAAAATTGGTGAAGTGCTCCTACAAGCAATCGATGACTCCCAGATCTACATACCCATCTTCTCAAAAAATTATACTAGTAGCAAATGGTGTCTCCGTGAGCTTAAAAGGATGGTAGACAACGAAGCCAAATCAGCGGAGAAAAAAAATCCTATCCATCTTTTACGATGTGAAGCCAGACAATGTTGTCCTTGAAAACTCATTATACACAACGGCCATGGAGAAGCACAACAACGAGGAGCAGAAGGAGAAATTTCTACACGAAATAGAATCCTGGGAGAAGGCTCTTGAGAAGGTCGATAAAACCAAGGGCTGGGAGGTGTCAAAATTTGAAAGGTAAGCTCTCAAGATCCCTGACTTTTCTAGCTCTAGAATCAAGCCCGTCCAATTCAAGCGATTATGGAGATAAATAAATTAACAAATCTTCCGATCTTTAAAAAAAAAGGTGCAATCAATCATACGCAAGAGTTATCAAGGGTAAATAGAAAAACTTATAGTTTCTTCTGTTACTTATAACATTTTTGCATAGGAGCAAGCACTCACGCCTGGAATAAACTGTAGAATTCAATATATTTCCTATGGACACCTCACATAGACTATCCTTCTCATCAAGAGTAGACGTCTAAGGAATGCTTGTGAACTCCTTCAATCTTTCCATCACACTACATGAAAAAGGAAGAGTTTCAAGATAAATGTACCAATCGGAAACAATAAACCGGACCTAACACCGTTTTTTTTTTTTTTTTCGGATTTAGAGGTATACATGATCTCTATGATCGATATAGCTTTTTGTAACTAATGAACTTGCTTCTATTGTGGCAGCCAAGCAGAACTTGTGGACACGGTAGTTGATGTGGTTTTACAGGAGTTGAGGATAAGAGTAAAGCCTGTGACTATAGATTTAGTCGGACTTGATGATCGCATGGCAGAAGTATTGAAAAAGTTAGATGTTAATCATAGTGATGAAGTGAGGCTGCTTGGAATTTATGGAATGGGGGGTAGCGGTAAAACCACTCTAGCTAGGGTTGTCTACAATGAACTTCTTTCTCACTTTGGAAAGTGTTCCGCCTTCCTTGATGATATTTGAGAAGGGTTAAACCAAAAGGGGTTAGTCTCGTTGCAGGAGGAGTTACTAAAGCAAATTGATAGTGTCAATGCACTAAAAATTATTGGGGGAGTTGATCACGGGAGGCAGAGGATAGTGGGAACACTTAGCAGTAAGAAGTTTCTCATAGTTCTTGATGACGTTGATGAGATCAAGCAAATTGAGAATCTAATTGGACTAGATCGGTTGTGTCCTGGAACAAGAATAATTATCACCACTAGGAACATAGGTGTGCTGAAGACTATTGAAAAAATGAAGTCAAAGAATTCTAACCTTGCACTCCAAATTTCGGCTTATGAAATGGTGGAAATGAATTTTAAGCACGCACTCCAACTTTTCAAGAGGCATGCACTTATGGAAGGTTCTCCGGCAAAGGATTTTGATTTTGACAACCTCTCAATAATGATTGTCTCTACTACTGGGGGCCTTCCTTTGGCCCTGGAAGTTATAGGTTCATTACTTTATGGAGAGCCCAAAAATAAATGGGAGAATACATTAAAACAGTTAGAGAAAATGCCTCATAAAGTAGTACAAGACACATTGAGGATTAGCTTTGACGCCCTAGAGGATATTCAACGTGATATTTTTCTCGATATCGCATGCTTTTTCATCAATGAGGATACTACTAATGCCAATTAATGTGGGAGTCTTGTGAATTGTATCCTAACATTGAGGTCCTTGTTAAGAAGTCTTTGATCAGGATAATGGACAACAAATTTTGGATGCATGACCAACCGAGAGACTTGGGACGGGAAATTGTTCGTCGAGGAGATGCTGGAGATGCTAAAAATCTCAAGAAGTGGAGTAGGGTGTGGACGAGCGAGGAGTTCCTCGATTTCATAAGAACTGAAGAGGTAAGACAACTATAGGGTTCAAATGAAAAAGTGAGATCCTGCCTTTGAGGATCCAACTTTCTGCTCATGATCTTTTCTTCCATTTCTTTCATTAAAATCGTAAATAAAATTATTAGTCACTGACAAACTTCAATTAATCACGGCAATTGATTTATTGACAGAGGTATCAAGATGTTGAAGCACTTGATCTACAGAGGAGTTCTCATATCTCAATTAGCCATGAAGAAATTGTAAGGTTTAAAAATTTGAGGTTCTTGAGATTATCTTATGGGATCGTGGATGGGGATTTCGTTGTTTGTTTACCAAAGTTGAGATGGGTTTCATGGCATCATTCCCCACCAAATGTTAGAGTGACTAGTATCAGTTCAAATAAGTTAGTCATCCTTGAACTTTTTGACAATAGGTTCACAGATGATTAAAAAATATGGGACTTAATTAAGGTATGGTTTCATCTCAATTTATAACGGCTGTCTCGTACATTATTTGACTTATTTATTTATTTATTTATTTATAGTGTTTATACTTGCTTTTTGTAGATGAAAACCGAACTTAAAAGTCTCTCTCTTGTACAATGTCATTGCATTACAAGAATGCCAGACTTGTCTAGACTCTCAACTTTAGAGAGGTTGACTTTTGATAATTGTGAGAGGTTGAAGGAAATAGGCAGCTTCATTGGAAAGTTCACACACTTGCGTGAACTTAATATCACTGATTGTAAGCTCATTGAGCATGTGTCTGATGAAATTGGAGGGCTAGTGAAGCTTGGGCGCTTCTCTTTGCGTGGCTGCTACGGTGTGGGCATACTCCCCACCTCTATCGGCGACTTGGCTTCATTAAAGAAGCTGAACCTTCCAATTACTCGAATTGGAAGCCTACCGGAGTCCATTAGAAAGCTACAGTATTTGTCACATCTTTTTCTACAATTCTTAGGAATCACTGAAATTCCCAGTGCAATTGAAGGGTTAGTAAAATTGCGACATCTTCATCTGGCAAGCGATGAGATTAAACAACTTCCAGACTTCATTGGAGAACTAAAATCATTGCGCACTCTGAATTTGCCAACTAATGGTTGGCTTAGCTCAAATTCAAGTCGATGGAAGTTACCCAAAGCCATTGGAAAGTTGGAGAAACTAGAGGAGCTTTATCTTGGTTGTCGCAAGGAGTTGGAAGGCGATATTCCTGATGAGATAGGACATCTTTCCTCTCTAAGAGTCCTAGATTTATGTTCTACCAAAATCTGTCGAGTTCCGGGAACAATTAACATGCTTTCTTGCCTCTCAACACTCGACTTAAAGAGGTGTGATGAGATTACACAGTTACCTGAGCTTCCAACGAGTTTAGTCCATTTACATGTTCAATTTGGCGCGTTGCAAGTAGTCCCAAATCTCTCCAAATTTACCAATTTGGTAGATTTGACCCTATCTGATTTCTATGCAAATCATATTTCGTCAAATGTAAAGCATAAATGTGACCTAGGGTGGATTGGAAGGCTATCCAAACTAAAAGAGTTGAGCTTGTATTTTCTCAAGTTCACTGCACCAGTTCCAGAGTTGGGTCTCCTTTCTCTTTTAGAACATCTTCGTTTGGAAGGACTAGACCTGTAACCCCTCAAGCAGCTACCGCCTTCCTTACTTTCTTTAAACCTTCACAATTTCAGCTCCACATGATCACCACTATTTAACTCGAAAGTTCTGTTAGATTTGATGCTTAATTGCTAGGGATTGCAAGAAATTCAACTCGGGGGACTTTCACAATTGCAGCACTTATCTTTGCTCAGTTGTGAACTTCGGAGCTTATCCATACCATCTAGCTTATGGACATTGTATGTAAAATTTTGCCCTAATATAATTGAGATTTAGTCTGTTACGATGTTGGCATCACTGGATATATTAGATATGCATGTGTGCCGGTCAATTGGAAGGATAGTATTATGCAGTGAGGTAGGATCTTGCGGGGTCCTCGATCAATCAGAGTCTTCTTCGACTGAGACTACTGATTGTTCACTGGGAGTACTTCGTCTTCCCAATGCCTTCAAGAAACTAAAATACCTTAAATTGTCGAAGTGTGAAAACCTACTTGAGATTGAAGTCGTCAGTACATTATTATCCTTGCAAGACATTCAAATTTATAGTTGCAATGCTATGGAAAATTTCAGCGGTATATCGAACTTGAAGAACCTTCACTGTTTGTTCATCAGTGGGTGCTCTAAGTTGTGTTGTCGAGGGCCTTGATGAACTGGAGTTTTTGACTCGGTTGTCTGTCAATGATTGTCCTTCACTAGAAACATTGCTTGACATATTGAACTCAAAAATACCAGATGAGTGTGAAACAGCAGTTCACAATTGCAGCAAGTTGCGTGACTCTCCACTAGCATGGTGTTCTACTTTCAAGGATTGCAAAAGGATGGCTCAACAACTTTCACCTCATTCAGAGGAAAACAAGGTGAGCCTCGGCTAGGATTTTATCATAACACCGAAGAATTTCACCTAAAATATGGCTAGATGTAAAGTTCTTTCAACAAGTCTATAGAATTCATTTTTTCACTTGCAAGTCTATAGAATTCATTTATTTTTCATGTAGGAGGGGGCTAAAATGGAAGAGGAAACCGTAGAGCCCGATACCGAGCTTCAGTCTCCGTTCTATTCATCTGCAAGTTCTTGGGATCATGAAATTAGCAAGGAGCCTCCCTTTGACAATGTCAGAGAAGGGACTCTGCCCGAAAGGCAAAATCAGGCGGAGGAAGACTCGAACTGTATTTCCGCCACTATTGTCAATGTTTCAATCTAATATTATCATGTTACATATGCTGAAGAAGTATATGATGAACTTAACCACAACCTGTTTTTGCAGTTCTTGATGAACGTGCTCCACCAAGAACTTTTTGTGATAGGTTCTGGATATGCTTAGCGAGCATATGGGAATGTGTCCGCACATTAATGCTGAAATATTTTGAAGTTCGAAACAGAGGAGGCACATGAAGGACAATTCAGAATCCGTGGAGATGGAAAGACCAAGTCAAGTCTCAGTCATTTCGGTTAATTGAAGAACTAAGTGATGGCTTTGAAAGATAACTTTCAAGCTCCTCCTGATCAAACTCAAAGGCAACTACAGTCGAGGGACAAGTTTTCCAGAAACAAAGAACTCACGTTGCATAGGATATTCCTCTGCCTCGAGGATTCATTATCCATTTGTCCGAGGTAAGTCTTTCTCCAAGTGTATTACAAATTGATTTCCATATGGTTCAACTAACAAAGTATTTTATAATATTTGGCTTGTGTTTGACAGTTTCTTCAACCTTCGACAGCATGTGATAAACCAACCGATGCATTGGAAGGCAGCTGATTGACGCTGAGATACATTTCCATCCCATGATTAGGTTGTAGCCGAGATTTAATGGTATTGAAAGCACCGACTTCCCAAATAACAAACCTCACTAGTTTTGTATGTAAGTCATTTTGCATCATCAAGTGTGCACTTTTTGTTGTTAATCGTTCTCCCAAGTTGATAATATGGTAGTTCTTCGTTATCTGCTAAAGTGCTCGTGAATTGCTTGCTCGCAGCAAGCAAGCCCAGAGAAAGGATATCAAGCTTTCTCCTGGCTCGTTCGCACTTGGATATTGAGAACAACTTAGCCAAAATAGAATATTCAAACTCTCTTATGAAATCGCTATGGTAAAAGATGTGCTTGTAGTCACATAATTACTGACCTGTGTCCTGTCCTTTCTCTTTCCAGCACTGCCAATATAATCTCTATACCCATTCCTTTACTTCATGGTAAGTTCAGACGTTACTTCAACTTTTAAGTATGACATATATATATATATGATATGTTCTGTCTACACCCGAGCTTAAATTGTATGGTTTGAGCTTTTTTTTCTCAGATGCCATCTCTATAGGCTCCTGGTCGATTAGTCCAATTTTTTTTTCTTTTGTTGCAAGTACGACAAGTGTGCGCAAAGTGAATAGTTGCTTAAGATGGTTAAACTTGACTAAGCGTTCCATTATTTTCCTCGGCAGACAATTGTATAAATGACTCGAAGCATATGATTTAGCCTCTCCAACTTGAGAAATCTCTGATTGTTTCTTGAATTTTGAATGACAGATTAGAGATTTTCATATCGCCAAAAGAGAGGAAAGACAACGGGTATTATGCTGGTTATGTAGGTGAGATTATCTGAGATTGCTTATCTCTGTTCATTGCAGACTCCTTTGTTTGTTTTCGACTCAACTTTTCACTAGCAAACTCCTTCAAATCCCAAAGGTTCTTCCTTCATGTTCGGTAGAGCCTTGACATCGGTCTTATGGGGAATCGTGGCAGATTGCTATGGGCGAAAACCTGTAATAATTATGGGAACAATCGCAGTGTTAGTACAAGATCGCCATTCATTTTGACTTCCCAGCGAAAAACCTCCTCCAACGAATACAATCAATTGACCATTTTGATTTGATTTATACCAGGGTTATTTTCAACACTCTCTTTGACCTAAGTGTGAACTTTTGGATGGCTATTGCCATGAGGTTCCTTCTGGGAAGTTTAAATGGTTTACTCGGACCTATCAAGGTAAGATCTCATAAGGCTTATGATTGTTGGGATCCCTCGTGGGACAGGTTATTTTGAGCCTCAAATGAAGTATCCCTTCTTATATCGTTCCATGAATTTGCGACCATTCTCATATGTGTATTTCGCTATTTCGTAACAGGCTTATGCTACCGAAATATTCCGTGAGGAGTACCAAGCGCTAGGAGTATCAACCGTAAGATCTTTGACCTTTGTAAAAACCTTTGAGCTCTCAATACAAGTTCCTAGTTCTTCTGCTAAGTAAATAAAGCTGAGAGTTACACTTTGGACTCAGGTCAGTACAGCATGGGGGATAGGATTGATCATCGGTCCAGCTCTGGGAGGTTATCTTGCTCAGGTACTTCTGATTTATTATATCTCGACGCATGAAATTTAGTATCCAAAAGCGACAAAAATTCAGGCACTGCGTGTGGAATGCTTCTCTCATTTTTCATGCTCCTCTGATGTTCCTGGTTTTCTATTTCTTCCGTTTCAGCCTGCAGAAAAGTTCCCGTCGATATTTCCCAAAGAATCAGTGTTCGGAAGGCGAGTGGAAGTTGCTTTCTTCCAAATTTATATGCAGATCCAATTAAGTGATCATGGACACGAGCAGTAAACATTTGATTTCCTGATGTTGATGCAGATTTCCCTACTTCTTGCCCTGTCTCGCCATCTCCGTTTTTGCATCGGTAGTTACTATCGTGACCTGCTGGCTTCCTGTACGCACTCCACCAAACTCAGTTCATGTTTCTCATCCTTGATATTGGAAAACAATCCGATGTTTTATCTTCTCACGAGACATTACCTCTGCTTCACCTTATCTATGAAAGAATTATCGACTGTTTTTTGAGCTTTATCGAGGGTCCGAAAATCTGGTTTTATTGCAGGAAACATTGCATATGCACCACCAAAGTAGCAAGCTTGATGCGGCTTGCGAAGAAGTGGAGACCGCACCCCTCATGTCCGGCACAAAATTACAAGACTCAAAAGGCCGAGGGGGAAGCTCCGAAAAAGTCTCTGTTTCGGAATTGGCCCGTTGATGTCATCCATCGTCGTGTACTGCATCTTCTCGCTTCATGACATGGCTTAGCCCAAGGTAACCTAAAATGTCGCGTGCTTGTCACGAGCCGATCGATAGGGATCGTGACCGCGTGGCGACTAGGGCACTTTAGGATCGGAATGGATCGCCGAAGCACCTAAGCCATGCCTTACACAGTCGAACGCTCACTCGGTCAAACGCTCATTCGCTCGCCTTACCCGGATCGTAGAGAGAGAAATAATCTAGAGAGAAGAGCTCTAGAAGAAGACTTGCTTTGTATTGCGTAAGTAGTGGATGATTACAAATGAAGGAGGACACCCCTTTTATAGTTGAGGGCCTCGGATTACATCCATTGATCTAGAATTCTATCGGTGGACGAGATCGCACTGCCTCAACTACCGACATAATGTCAACTATCGTCTACCAACATAAATAACGAAACGGACTTCTGTAATCTAGCTCAATGACAGTTTCGCCCGCCCTTGCAATTCGGGGAGAAGGCTTGGTGGGAATCCAAGTGAGAGCAGGAGGTCCACGGGTGAGTCGCGGTAGTCCTCCAAGAACCTCTTGAGTCGACTCTCTTTAGGCCCGTGACACTTGTCTTTGCCTTCTCAGTCCTTTGCTCACCGTCTTGGACATTCTACAATCAGGAGCGCAATGATTTCGATACTCATGCTGTCAAGTGCTTCATTGACAGTTGCTTAAAGAGCAAAAAAAAAAAAAATTTTCATTGTGGGTGAACATAAACTTATAGTCCGCAATGCAGTAGTCAGAGGGCATTCTTTTGGTATAGTTATGATTTAGGGGTGGTTGTAATAATATTACTTCGGCTTGTTCTTTGGAGCTCTTTATCATATTCCAAAGTAGTTGATTGGAATATGGCATTAGCATATCAAGCTGGTTTCCTAATAAATTCATTTTTGTGTTAATTTAAGGTCTTTTAGTTTGATCCTCTCATTAGCCATTCTGTGCTCCTTTCTCTTCGTAGATCTTCTCACTATGGGCCGTAAGCCCTAGGCGATATGGGGGCTTAAGCTACACGACTGAAGAAGTCGGAAATGTCTATCGAGTTGAAGGGAGTTAATGAAAGACTTGATTGCACCATCACAAATTATCATCGGATAATACTATAATAATCAGAATCGCGACCAAATAAAGTATAAAAACTAAAAGGAAATTACTCCCAAACCGTAAGATTGAAAATGTATTTTCCCTTGAACGAGGTGGGCCTGGATTGATTTTTGCTTTTGCTTTTGCTATTAGTCAGTAGTGATGGTCGCGCTTCAACTTTTTCTTAACTCGAAAGATCCAAAACTCTTGAAAGTAATATTACATATAATTCTTATATAATTATTAAAACTAGGGATATTATTTTGGATTAATACCAAATTACTACACCTATAATAAATTTACCCCAAATTAATTTTTAACCCCCAAAACCCCAAACTAATATATTTATGACGAATTTACCATTTGTTTAATTTATTATCGAATTGTCGAGCGGGCATATCATTTTAGGTTTTGCCCTTCATTTATGTGATTTTTCACGATATTAATAAGATTCTACAAAAAACAAATAAAAAATAAATTCGTCACAAATATATTAGTTTGGAATTTTGTATGATAAAAAAGTTAATTTGGATTAATCCGTCATTAGCATATCAAATTGAGATTTTTGGTGATCAAATAATTAATTTAAAATAAATTCATCACAAATATACTAATTTAAGATCTCATGATACTAATCCTATAATTTTAGATATTAATGAAAAATAAAAAAGCTGCTTTTATGATTTTTTTCTCTAAAAAAAGCTTGACCAAGGAGGCCATGACTTTTGCAGTTTGGTTTTTCCATTCAAAGCCAAAACGACACCGTCTCGCCCGTCCCCGTTTCTCTCCATCCTCCTTCCCCGTCTTCACTCTCTCTTGCCCCACGCCTCACTGCAAACTCTCACAGAAGAGTCAACCAGAGAGTCGAGATAGAGAGAGAGATCGCACCGTCGTGGCCTAAACCCTAATCCCCCGACCGGCGATGGCGACGGCGACGACGACGGCGAGATCTGCGGTCATCCTCCTGGCGCTGATCTCCTTCCTCCTCCCCTTCCTCGCCGCCGCCCTGTCCGTCGACAGCCCCAAGGGGCGGCGCGTCCTCGTCCTGCTCGACGACCTGGCCACCAAGTCGTCGCACTCCCTCTACTTCCGGTCCCTCCAGTCCCGCGGCTACGACCTCGACTTCAAGCTCGCCGACGACCCCAAGATCGGCCTCCAGCGATACGGCCAGTACCTCTACGACGGCCTGATCTTGTTCTGCCCGGCGACCGAACGTGAGTTCTCTCTTTGACTTCCGAGGTCGAGTCAAACTCGGCTCGGGCGAATCTGGATGTGCAGCTTGCGCGCCGTTCGATGGACTGAATTTTCTGTTTGTCAATTTTTATTTTTTTTTTCATTTTACGTGTTGCGATCGGTGGATGTTGATCGCTTTCTTGCTTGGTGAAATAGGTTTTGGAGGATCTCTTGACCAGGCTGCCATTCTGGATTTTGTCGATTCGGGCCATGATCTGATCATTGCTGCTGATGCCAATGCTTCGGATTTGATTCGAGAAATCGCTACCGAGTGCGGAGTTGACTTCGATGAGGTCTGCATCGCTTTGTGTCTCTTTTCAGATTTTCTGTCGTTCAAAGATTTTTGCTAGCAACTTCATCATGAGTTTTCTGTTGTATTAGTCGGTATTTCCAAATGCAGCATGTAGCTTGTAGTTTGGGTATCTGTTTGCCCTTGCATTTAAATGCCGGAATGTTGGGTCGTGTCATTGATCTTCATTGCGGGTGGTGCAGGATCCTTTGGCTGTGGTTGTTGATCACATTGGCTATGCAGTTTCAGACACAGAAGGAGACCATACACTGATCGCTGCTGATGATATCATTGATTCTAGTGTCATTCTAGGGAATAAGAAAATCGAGGCAAGTTAAAGTTCCTGTGTTTGGGTTATTTATTTGCATGACTTAGATGTTAGGTTGTTCTGATTCATGGTTGCTATGCTTATGTGATGTAATGACGCTAGTGTAGGATTAAAGTCCTATCTTTCTTTAGTGAGAATTCCTTTAGGTGCTTTCTGTTATAGCAGTTGTTTTACTCATTTTGGCTTTTTTTTTTCAAATTGTCAATGGAGTCGGTATTTAAATATTTGACATGTCCTTGGTCATAATGATAACAAGGTATAAAGCAAAGATCCTCCTTAGATGATTTTATTGATGCTTGCTTGTGAGTGTACTGTCCCGGTGATTTCTGATAAAGGTCTTACTCATGTTGTCAATATTAACTATGACTTCAGTTCAGTGACTCTATTCTGCGTTATGCGATAGGGTTTTGTCTAATAAACTCTCCTTGTTCCAGGCTCCAGTACTTTTTCAGGGGATTGGACATTCATTAAATCCTTCCAACAATCTGGTAATGTGTTACTCTCCTTTGCTATTACAAGTTTGCATTTTGTGTCATCTAGAAATGTTTGTTTTCAGTTCATGTTTGGTATCGAAATTTTTCTTCAACTTTGGTATTTTGTGCACCATTTATAGGTCTTGAAGGTTCTTGCAGCTTCTCCTTCTGCTTACTCTGCAAATCCAAAGTCCAAGTTGTCAAATCCGCCATCGCTTACTGGATCTGCTATATCACTGGTTTCAGTTGTGCAGGTTAGTTGAGTTGTTCTGATTGGCACCTCGTAATTTGGTCTTTCACCATGCCCTTGATGTCCTGGTTCTTTTTCTAGAGAGTTTGCCATAAATTATAAGTGAAACTGGATTTCACAAAAACAGGATCTAATGTCTGCACATTATCGAGACAGAGCATACGTTTGCCTATATTTAATAATTCATGGAGACTGGTTTTGCATTGGACAATGTGTGGTTGTAAGTTTTGCTTTCTAAATTGACAATATTGTTATGTGGCTGCTGACGTTTTATACATTGATAATTAGCTGGAGGAGTTGGGATGACATTGGAGATATTAGACTTGATATTTTCTCTTTTTGGTGGATGAGTTTGTCAATTGGCTTTCTCAAGAAGTACTTTTTGTTTTGGTGGATACTTTAAGTTTTACTTTACATTGTTCCCTAGGTTTGTCCTCTCACCTTTCCTTTGTATGCTTAGACATATTAGAGAAATTACTCCTGTTTGATGTGAGTAGACTGCTGGGATGTTTCTCACTGATGCAATGAATATCTGAAGTATACTTACTAAAATGACTAAATTCTTCTCTGAATATCTTCTTGAATGATATCTCTTAGGCAGGTCTTTTATTGCCATATAGTTTTTGTGCCGTGGCTACAGAATTTTTTATAGTATGGTTATGTAGTCTGCTTTTAGAATATTATTGAACTAACCATATGGTTATTTCAAATACTCGAATCTTGCTTAGGGTTGTGATAATACTTAAAAAGTTTTTTCTTGCAACGTGCCAGTACATTACTGTAGAACTGTGTTCAGTTTCTAAATTGTACGCATGGGAAGGTTAGTTTGACTTTGTAGCCGCGTGTGGCCATACTGAGTGTAGAACTCTTAAAAGTTGGGATGAGGAAGTGGGACTCATTCTTTTGGGGTCAGAGAGGAAGTTGGATTTGCACTGCAAAAGATATGTGGGGGTTCTGTCAATTCTTTTGGCAAAAAGAAGTGTCTTTTGTGTGAAAAAAATGACATTGCATATAATTTTATCTGAGATGCATGTTGACATGCATATAATTCTACCTTGTCCAATTTGCAGCATGAGGGGACATTGGATTCAGTTGTGCATCTCCTCAATAGTCTCAGCCTCTTGTCCTTATTCTTTTCTTGTGAAGTCCATTAGTTAGAAATTCTTTTGCTTGTTGTCTCTGAATTCCTTGATTCTAGGATCTCTCTCTTTCTCTCCCTGTGCCAAAGGGAAGGCTCGTTTCTCATTGGGCTTCCTTCTTTGCTTCTATATACTAGACGTCTTCACTCTTACCAGTAAACCTTCATTTGAAGTGGTTGATTTGTTTCTATAGTAGCAAGCAATCCAACATTATTTCTCACTTTATATGCCTTGAATTTCAGGCGAGAAACAATGCTAGAGTATTGATTACTGGCTCATTGAGTTTATTCAGCAATCGGTACGTAGCAAAATTTAGCGATCTAATTTGTCCTTTCCATCTTTCCATTTTCCAAGCTGATATCTGGTTGTTTATCAGATTGTTCAGATCTAGTGTGCAGAAGGCTGGGAGCTCAACCAGGTGGGGGCTATGACTTCTTTTTATTTTTGTTGTCTTTCTTTCTGATTGGCATTTTAAATATGCAACTATGTGTGATACAACTATTATAGTATGAATATTACCATAGTAGGATGTTTACGTTACTGTTTTGTTTGGGAACCCTGGTTTATTTTCAATATTTATGCAATCTTTCCTTGGAGCATGAATCCGCTCATCCTATGGGGTTTCCTTACTACTAATCCCAGAAAAAAAGGGGGTGGGGGGAGGAAGAGTGCGTTGTAGACTGGGATAGATATAGATTTTTATTTTCTTATTATTATTTTTAAAATTTTTTAAAATTTAAAGTTTTTATTTTTATTTTTAAAGATGGGGTCAAAATTTGATCAATAATTACAAATTAATCAAGTGCAATCATGTTAATAATTAGAGTGGTGTTCTTACCTTGAAGATTCCAATAAAAAGGAATTTATAATAGGTTTGATTTGTTTGTGGCAGCTACAATTTGATAACTTTAGAGTTGTTTATTAAGTTTTATCAATTTGTGGGGACACATTGAAATGAAAATGTTGATTGTTGACTTAGCTATATACATTTTTGAAAAATTAATGGGGCAAAATTTAATTTTAGGTCAAAATGTTGAATTAAAACTTGCATTTATTCAAAGTTCCCCACTATTGTGTATTTAGGTCGGTCCCTGGCTATAGATGCATGTTTAAGAAAGCTTTTGTTACCTCATATGATGTTAAGGGAATAAAAAGAAAATTCAGTCTGTAGGGTTTGAGGTTTGATGAGATGGTATGGTTGCTCCATGTGTGACGTTTGTCTGTCACGGGTTCAGATTAGAATAGGCTTTTTGCACTGCTGGGTTGAGGTTGTTTTTGGTGAGGTTTTGGTGGTCTCCCCAAGTCCATTGAGACCTTGTGCTCACAAACACCTTTTATCAATATGAAGGAGATGTTGGTTTCTTTTGAGTGCTGTAGTGGCTTGATGAAGACCGAGTGAGTTTCTCTTAGCATTGCTGGCATGGTCAATCTTCTTGCTCACTGGTTGGGAAAAACCGTGCTAGTATGTAAATTGTCATGTGTTCATATTATTTGAATATGTTCTGCAATTTCAGGAAAAAATTAGCATGCTGCAATACCAAGAAAGTTAAGGAAAGTTTAATTGAAGTTGTATGGCTTTGTTTTGATAAGTGATAGTATATATTCTACTTATTTCGGTCAGATAGTCATTGGTCTTGGTGGTCTTAATGTGTCAAAACTGTTTTCTATATGATTTGAACAGAATGTTTAAGCTGTCTGATGATGCATTTCAAATTCTGTAGTGTATGTATGTATTATCTATACTGTTATATGTGGGATCTGTCAATCAGGCTTAGACTTCAGAGAGTTCTTTGTAATTTATAGCTGTGACCCATCCACTGCTTTAGGAACGCAATTTTCATCATTTTGGACTGCTCATGTTGGGCCATAATGTGGAATTGCAGACTTTGGATGTTAACTATATACTTGAGGGTCTTCAATGTGGTGCGTTATTTTCCGTTTACTTTGTTTCCCAGAATGACGCGTGCTTAAGATGTACAAAATGATTTTAGATGATATTATACTGGTGCATTACTTCAGGAATATTGTCAATCTGCACCCGGTACAGGAATTTGATGAGTATGCCTTTGTTCAAACAGGCATGAGAAAGCAGGAAATGAGCAGTTCCTCACTGAAATTAGCAAATGGATATTCCATGAGAGAGGACATCTGAAGGTGAGACATTCAGAATAAATAGAGTGGCTGTATGTTTCTGGTATAAGGTATTCTTGTTGGTGAAATTGAGGTTTATTTGTGTCATCTGTGGAGTGGTAAAATGCCTTATGGTTCTATCTGGGAATTCAACCAGAGAAGGTTTCATCCGGATTACTTTTTAGTTCTCAGATAACTGGTCATATTTGACAATAGAGTGCACAGGGTGTCTTTGTTTGGTCAAGCGCAATAGGATGATGCTTAGTTATTGTTCGTTGCTGCTATTTTATTTTCTGTTTCTACCTCATCACCTTAAAATTTTCCTTATTCATAGGCTGTGAATGTGAAGCACAATCTAGTTGGGGAAGCTGATGAACCTGCGATGTATAGGATCACTGATGACCTGGTAAGTTTATTCCTTCTGATTGTAATGTCTAAGAAGAAAGATGGGCTGGGTTTTGAAAAGCAAAATTCCACTTTTTTTACATTGTAGGAATACTCCGTTGAGATATATGAATGGTCTGGAAGCAGCTGGGAACCATATGTTTCAGATGATGTTCAAGTTCAGTTTTACATGATGAGCCCTTATGTTCTGAAAACTTTATCTACCGACAAAAAGGTGATATAACTTTCAGTAACACTTCACCAACTGCCTTTTCTCATTCCAGAAATTTTATTGACTGTTATCATGTCTTCCTGCAGGGTGTCTATTCTACTTCATTCAAGGTTCCAGATGTCTATGGTGTTTTCCAGTTCAAGCTTGAATACCAAAGGCTTGGATACACTAGCTTGTCCCTATCCAAGCAGGTATTTGACTCATTCGTCTTAGATATATTACTTGTAGCTTATTTGCACTTCTCTTTTGTGTGAGCTTGTGAACCATTTATTTGTCTGTAATCCACTATGTTAGCGTTTGGAAGACATTTTGGGCCTGCATGTTTTTGTTCTTTATTTCTGTTCTTGAACACTTTTTTTGTTTTTTTGTTCCCGGAACAAAATAGGAACAAAAAAAAGAAACAAAAATTTTTTACTTCTTGTTTTAGAAACAAAAATGAAAAAACATTTCTCTTCTCTCTCTTCTTCTTCTCTTCTTCTTTTTTTCTTCTTTTTTCTTTCGCCGGTCGCCGGCCTCGGCTATGGCCGGCGACCGGCCGTCGAGGGCCGGTGACGCCGTCGAGGGTCGGCGACCTCGCCGGATCTGGGCGAGCCCGAGCTCACCCAACCAAGGCGAGGCTTGGCCTCGCTGTGCGTGGGCGACCCTGAGCCTCGCCCAACCACGGCGAGGCTCGGCCCCGTCGGCCGGTCGCCGGAGGCCCGCAACCGGCCGAAAAAAGAAAAAATAAAAAAGAAAGAAAAAAATAAAAAATAAAATAAAAATATTAAAAAATTAAAAGAAACAAAAAAAGAATAAAATTTACCAAACGTGTTTCTATTCATTTTTTATTTCCGGAACAAACGTTACCAAACGCGTTCTTTTGTTCAAAAACCGTTCCCCGGAACAGAAACACTTTTTTTTATTTCTGTTCCCGGGAACAGAAAAGAAACAGAAATAAAAACATGCGCACCCTTTCATTTCTTTGTGAGAGATGGTGGGATTTTTTTACCTTTGAAATAAGCATCCTGGTATGGGTACTTGCCAGTAGCAACTGCCAAGAAGATGTAATTTGCACAGTGCAAAGTAGTAGTCGACAACTCTAAACTGTAGTAGCTCTTGCTTGTTACAAGAACATGCTTATACAGGTCCTGTTTGAAGGAAAAAAATGACAAAAAGCAACCCACTGTCTGAAACCCATTTGTGCAGTGATGCCTGATAGAGCTACCTCCTGCTTGAGTTGTAGATGGTCAACGATGACTTTGTTGCCTTATAAAAAGGCTTTAAGCAAAAAATTGTTGTCAAAACAAGAAGATATTTTCTACATACCAAGAATGCATCTTCAGTGCCTTTTTGCCATTGAATTTGAGCATTATTTTTGTGCTATCGGTTTGTCATTCTTGTCTATTCCTGTTGGGCCTTACCTATTGGTGTATCAATAAAGTTCTATCTTCTAAGAAAGAAAAAAAATTAATCAAACTTAATCATGCGAGCATAAATCCTTGTCATCTGCTGTTTGTTTGCTTTTTATGATTTTGCTGTTTATCATATTGAAAGATGTTGTGGCTCAGACAGCAGTCTTATTGCTTTTGTTTGAAAACATTCCATTGCAGATTCCAGTACGACCTTTCAGACACAACGAGTATGAAAGATTTATTCCAGCTGCCTATCCCTATTATGGTGCAGCATTCTCTATGGTATGATCATTTGACCCACTAGTCTCTTGTTACTGTTTTGTGCAAAACCTTTATCTATGTTACACTTTTCCAATGCGGTGGTAACACCCTCTCTTTTTGGGCATCAGACTAAAGGATTTGCAAACGCTGCATATGCTTTTATCCATCTATGAATTGTTCCCACTCTGCTCCTAGTTAATTAGATTACGAAACTCTCACCCTTGGCATCACTTTTATGGTTGTGTAATTGTACATAAACAGAAGCATCCGAGTGAGACTTTCCTTTTCCTTTTGTGGAAACTAGACTTTCCTGTTCATTGTCAAGTTTTGTGTGGGACAGGGGAGGCTGAAAGTAAAAGCTGGAAAGCAATTTGCAAAACGTAGCCCTACAAAACTTCTGCTTTGTTGGTTTTTAATATGAATACTACTTCTTTTGTCTGTTTATATAAAATATTTAAATCACTTGAAGATCATTTGGTCATATGTTGCAAACAGTGTGCTTCATCAAGCCTAGATTACATTGCTATTTGTGGGGGGAAGATTAGACTCCGTGGTAGTTGCTTGATTCAAAGTAAAAGCAATATGGTTAATTTTCATTAGTTTGATTTGGTTTTTTTTGGCGAGTTTTGGTATCCTATAAATTCTACATTTGTTTGGTAAAAAATTTAAATTCCTCTCCAAGTCAATCCAATCAAACTGTGAATGCTCCTAAGCTTGACCTTTTATTGGGGCCTGAATGATTGTTAATTTGATCTCATCATTGTAGAGTCTCAGTTGACTGACACTATTTCTCTCGACAGTCTTGCATATTTTTCTGAAAGCTTTCTTTATTAATGCAGATGGCGGGCTTCTTTCTCTTCACCTTTGCCCACTTATACAACAAGTAGACTTATCACACTTTCCCCCCTCCTTGAGACCTAATTTTTGTAGAAGTTTTAGCACTTTATGTTTGAGAATTCATGAAGATCCAACTTTTAAAGTATTGAAAGAGATGGATAGCAAATTTTCCTCCAATTCTCCAGATACGGTAGTAACTATTTATGTTTCATGTACAAAACATAAAGCCAGAATTCCCCGTTGGGTTGCAAATTTCTAAGTTTCAGCAACCTATCTACTCATATTACCAAGACGAAGATGCAGCCATAAAGCTACCTGCTATGAAGGTGACGTAAGGGGAATTACTACCTGATTGTATGATCTCAAATGAAACCGTTGCATCGCTTCCTTCTGATCCTGCCTCACTAAAACCTTGGGTAAAATATCATGTTTGGAAATTATCTTTCCATCAGTCTGCAACGCATCTTTCATTTTGAGACAGCACCTTTTCTATCAGAGTAGCTCGAGGGTCAAGTATGTGTTTGCGCTGGGAGAAAATATTCTGTGGTTTGATACCATGTCAACATCCCATGGAAAGTTAAAAGTCTTCTCTCTTCACCTTTGCTCTCTGTTCCTCCTCCATCCATTGCTGCCAACCTCCACTCCTCGGCCATCGCCACTAGTGGAGTGGCCGGCGTCGTGACTAGGCTGACCACTGCTGCATTCAACCAGATCTTGAGATCTGGCCTGTACATGGCCGAAATTGTCAGCGCGGGTTCATCTGTGGTCAAATGTGTTTGTGTTGTCTGTGGTTGTCTGTCTTCTTTAGTACGACCTCTACTTCCTTCGTTTTTCTTCTTGTTATGTGAGCTTCGTCCAATGCTGTTGGGATCTTGACCTTGCTCGTCGTGGCTGTGGACGAGCTAGTCATGGCCAAATCTAAAGGCGGCTTCAGATTCGGAAGCCATGCCTTGTGCCACATACGCTATTGAAGAAAGCAGGACTTCGGTTCAAATCCGAAGCGTAGGGTGCATAAGCAATGCTTTTTTCTCGAGCATGACCCAATTAGTCCAGATATGATGCGCTGGTGACGACCAAGTCAAGGCTAACTGGGTCCAGATATGATGCGCTGGTAACGAACAAGCGCAGTTCATGGTCCTCTAGACCTCAAGCTTGCTGTCAAGGCTAATGGCCATAGACGAGCCTCGTGGGCCATGGACGAGCCTCGTGAGCCATGGATGATCTAGGCTTGTGACAAGGACTGAGCCAACTGCGAGCAATTAACAAAGGGTAGGTTGGGTCGACCACAAGTGATACAGGGTCAATCGCAGGTGATGTAAGAAGCGGTGGAGATGCTGGCTGGATGGTGAGGAGCTCTGCGATGGAGGAGGAAGCATGCGCAGCCATGGAGGACATCCAAATTGGCAGAGGAAGGAGGAAGAAGAGAAAAATCAATTTTTTTAATTTTTTATTCCATCTCAACTGACACATGTCGATTTATTATTGGGTATGAGTAAAAAACGAGCACCACGTTGGCGATTGATGTGGTGCTTTGCAACCACTGAATATTTTCTCGGGTGCTGGTATCTGACATTAGCATCTTCATTGAACTAGCCGTTTTCGGTTCCTTTGATTGAAACACAGGTGACGGCTTTTTGACTTCATAGTATTTTCAAATGAAAGAGGAAATCCCGACGGTTCTTGGCTGTCTTGAACATACTCTAGAGATCGAATATGCTCTGTCCAACGCGCATGGACTGATAGATGGTCCTTACCTTCTCGGTAGGACCGTGATTTGCATCCTCCGGTTCATGAGATTGAAGGTATTGGAAATGCATCTCTTTCAAACTAGTTAAACGAGTTGCCGGGTTTCGGTTGATGGTTTGTGACGAACAAACTGGACCTGGTTAGAGGAACGACCTTTTAGAGACATAGAATTGTTTTGAAATAGACTGGTTCACGTTCTGCTCAATTGATATTGAATTCTGGAAAAAAAAAAAAAAAAAAACAGCAATCACGGTGCCCTAAGCTATTTTCATGATGGTAATTTTACAAATTAGGATTGCTCTCTCTAAGCTTGATGATCTGTTACATGTCATAATCTTTAAGGGGGTACTGTATGTACATGTATGTATATATATACGAGCGCAAAATTAGCTTTCCACTTGTATTCGATCAATCTAACAAGGCACGACTGAAAGAGAGGGAGAATTTTCACGAGTTCCCTCGAAGTGGCACTCGTTTCTCGAAATTTCTCCTAGACTTGACTTTGTTTAGAAGTAATCCATGAACTCTGA
This sequence comes from Eucalyptus paniculata subsp. matutina, assembly GCA_017140255.1. NCBI lineage: Eukaryota > Viridiplantae > Streptophyta > Magnoliopsida > Myrtales > Myrtaceae > Eucalyptus > Eucalyptus paniculata. The sequence goes on along the minus strand of CM029441.1, from coordinate 21,118,992 downwards.
CTCAATGACCATTTGAAGAATCCCTCGTTTCTCAAAACTCCATGGAGACTTGAATTTTGCTTTTAAAAGAATTCTCGAATTTGATCGCTCTTGACCAGATAAGCTCCCCGAGCTCATTGCCGTTGAAAAAAGAATGATGGGCCAACCGAAATATACTTGTCGCATGACCATTTTGAGCCTTTCTTAGGGGGATTTTGGTCGAAAAAACCACTGCGAACTTGAGCCGTACTTCTCCCATGTAAGAAACCCCCTAATGGAGTTAGCTTAAGTTACCCGTGTTCTCATTGCTGCTCTCTTCTAACGTTTGATTCTCAGTTCCATTTTTCATATCTACGCTGGAGAAACTCTAATCCTTTTTCTTTGAACAGTAAAGTTGGGGCAATTTGAAGCCTTCAGATATCTCTTATGCGTGCGCGGGTGGTATTGGGAAAGATGTTTTTTGGGAATAAAATGCTTCCAAGAAGGACGACGTGCACGTTGATGAGCGTTGATCATTGGTTAGCCAATATCGTCAACGGTGACGTGTTCATAGGGATGTCGGACCTAAGTGATCAATTGTAAGAGATGTTTTCAATCAAAATCAAGTCTAGAAGGAATTTTGAAAAACGAGCGCCATTCCTCTGTGCAAGCAAATCTCATGATGGAGCACCACTTGGTTTATTGCATACCTCAGATGCCAGTGGCCAATGCTTCCGCCGCTTTTTTTTTTTTTTTCTTCTATTTGAGGATTTTTTCCGCATTTTTTATTTCGTGATATATCAAGCAATTCTTACGATATTAGAAATCATATCTTATCTTATTTGGCCAATGTACCCAATTGGCTAAATGCAATCTAAGGTGTTCGGAAAATAGCCTCGTTTTGACTATCAAATGAAATTCATTTGTTAGAATATTTAAAAAATAAATTATGCATTCATTTAATAGTTTAAGTTTTTAGAACAGTTGATAATAGTCTCACAAAATCTCACATCATTGATTCCATGTCTTGCCTTTTCTACTAAGCAAATGAAGATTATCTTAATATTCGCACAAGTACTTAAGTAGTATAGACGAGTGCTGGTCAACAACAGATGGAAAGCCCTAGCTATGGCACGGGCATGCGGCAATGGCGGTTGATAATGATGGGGTGGTAGAAGGAGAGGGCGGCATAAGGCCATGGCAAAGGGACAAGAAAAAGGCGAACATGCTGTGATGAGGAGGAGAAGCGACATAAAGTTGCGGTATTACGATGGAGGAAGCGAAAGAACTCCACTAAGTCGTGAAAATTATTTGCTATGAGAATGTGTGCATGGACCCTACCTAGGTGAAATTCGAGAGGGTCAACATATTGCTAGGAAGGTGCGAATAACTCTCTTGCAAGGTGGGATTGCCAATTGCCACTTTGTTTCTCATTCATTTTTTGATCAAATTCATATTAGAATTATTACTAACTTATTCTAGGTGAGTTACAAGCTAAGTAAGGTGTGGAAGCCTGCCTTACTTTTACGAACCATATATTTTGGAAAGTTTGAACAAAGCCTAGTTATAAAACCCTGGGAGAAGACCCCTGTAAGCTATATACATAACTATACACGTTTTAATTGAATAAAGAAACTCAATTGATCTATGTAACGAGAACTAAATTCTTCATGCAACATGATCAAACTAGCAACAGAAAATTAATCTCAACCTATTATGACAAGGAAACATTAAATAAATTAAAACTAGGAGGAGAACATTAAAGTTTGAAATATAAATTAGAAAACTACTTATACTAGGAAACCAACTTGAATTAGGAAACCTATTTAAATTAGAAAACATATTCAAATTAGAAAACCTACTTAAACTAGGATACTTGCACTAATTAGGAAATCAACTCAAATTGGAAAACTTACTCAAATTAAGATATCTACTAGGAAGCCTATTCAAATCAGAAAACCTATTTAATCAAGAAATTTACTCAAATCAAAAACCTACTTATAATAAGAAGCTTATTTAAATCAGGGAATTTACTTATATTTGGGAAACTACACTAATAAGGAAAACAGCTTAAACTAGGAAATTTACTCAAATAAGAAGACCACAAGATCAGGTTGGAGCTTGAAGCCCAAACTCCAACTACTTAGACTAGGGCTGGGTTAAGCAGATGGCCCCCCAACTAGGATAGGGATTGGTTGAGCTTAGGAAAGAATTTCAGGAAGTCATTGAGTGATCTTATGCTTACTCCAAATTTAGTTTGAAACAATGGGAAAGAGACAACAACTCGAAAGGTCCCAACATTAGCCATCTCGATTCCACACCATTCATCCACTAGAGAAGTTAAATGTTCCTTATAAGGGCATGATGTAGGATGAACTTGAAAAACCTCCAGTTGATCCCCTGTATTTTCTTTGCTGGATCCCAGTCTTTATTGAATTTCTATATCTCAGGGTATCTTTGCCATCATATTCTATGGATTTGATTTCTTTAGGGCTTAGGCGCTTGAGTATTATTTATTTGTTGCTCCTACAATGGCCAAAATACTATTATATTAGCAAAATCCTACTAATTATATCTATCAAATGTCCACATTGGAATGAGTCACAATCAAGGAGATCAAGATAAAATAAAGCTAGTTATAGTAACAATCCGAAGCATGCCACCGACGAATTGAGATCAAAGACGGATGATTCATGCTCGAAATAGAACGTGCTCCCACAACGCATCATGTTTGACAGCAAATCCTTCCACGTTCACAATTTGAGTTGGGAACATGTCCAAAGGGATGAACACTTCGATCAAATCAACAAATGGTCAGTAAGTTCATGGCACTTGAATTTGTTGGAAAATTATAAAAGAACTAACGTATTGGAGGAAGAATATGCGACACTATTTGTTATAATCTGAAAATAATAACTTCGAAAAAACAATAACAAAAATAAATATGAGGTAAGGTATGGCTAATTGAATCTCCTTAAGATGATTAGTTCTTGTCAATGATGCGAAGCAGCTTCACAAACTATGCCTCATCATATACAACACCTCAAACCCGTTTGAATTAGCACTATGCAAATAGGATTTTGTCAATCACTTCTTGGAACCAGCACACTTAGAGAAAAATTGAAATGAGGAGATGTAGGTGATTCTTGGAATGAAGAAGTTCAAATTACTTTTTAGAGTTTGAGAAGTCATGTAATGAAAAGATACATAAATTAAATAGATACAAGAATCCAAGAGATATATGAACTCAAGAAATACATAAATTAAGTGAATACATGAATTCAAATGATGCATGGACTCAGGAGATATATGAACTGAAAAGACATATCTTGTTGAACTGAAGAGACATATCTCGTTTTGCTCGCTTTTGTAGAGACAATCCCCCACATTAATGGATCAACAAAATATTTTAACTTGAGGAATTCTAAGTGTGCCTATGGAAGTATGCTGCATTGAGATATGTATCTTTTGCTTTGAATCTTTTTTAGTGAAAGCCTATCGGACATGCTTAACTAGTTAGTAAGTCTGAATCGCTAGATAATGATGTAAGCTTAGACAATAGACCTTACGCATAATATCTCTGAATCAAGATTGGTTCTTGATTGTGTTCATTCTTCTAGCTTTGAACCTTTTCAAAGCATGCATGTTTTAGAAATTTTAACTTCAAAGATTTTTATAGAGTCGGGCAGCTCCATACTTATAGATGCATTCTTAGTAAAGGTATCCTACCATACCTTAATGGAATGTTGAATTCTTACTTATAGGAATCATTAAATGGATAGCAGATCCTTAAAACGTTGTAGGAAGCATTATTGCATCATAGAAGTGGAAGACAATGTGCACACTAGAGTTTCCAAAATTTGTATTGTCCTATTAAACCTAGTCCATGGGATTTCTAATCAGTAGGTTAGGTTTTCACCTTGGCACCTCTTATTGGGTTAAGGCTTTTAACTCCATTCCCCTTAATATGCAGTTTACCTGCTCTTTCAACAAACCTTTTGTAAGTGGATCCACAACATTTTTCTTTGACTTCATAAAGTTCATAGAAATTATTCCATTTGAGAGCAATTGCCTTATGGTATTTTGTCTTTGACAATTGTGTTTAGACTTATTGTTATATATCACATTCAATCCTCTTGCAATTATTGCTTGATTGTTACAGTGAATACATATTGGAGAAATTGGCTTTGGCCATAATAGAACATCCTCTAAAAATTGTTGAAGTTTGACTTTATCCAAAACAAGGAACTTTGATTCAATTGTGGATTGCGCTATTAGAGTTTGCTTTGAGGATTTCCATGATACTATGGCTCCTCTTAGCTTGAAAACATAGCCGCTAATTGATTTCGATTCATCGGAATTATAATCCAGTTGGTATAATAATAGCTTTCAAAAATAGCTGGATATTTGTCATATTGCAGAACATAGTATTTGGTTCTTCGCAAATAACTCAACACTTTCAAAAATGCATTCTAATGCTCATGACTAAGACTATTTCTATAACGGCTCAGTTTACTATCGAGTGCGCAATATTCAGTCTAGTGCAGTTCATGATGTATATGATGCTGCTAGTCACTTGAGAGTACTGCAATCGCTTGATACCGTTTCCAATATTCTTTCTTAAAGTCAGGTGTGGAAGAAAATGATTATTTGCCTCTTTAATGCTAAACCCTATAAAACTCTTATTTACCCTTTCAATATAATGAGATTGTATTAAACCTAGACCATCATAATTCTTTAGAATTGTGATGCTTAATATAACATCTATGGTACCTAAGTCTTTAATATCAAAGTTCTTCTTGAGAAGACTTTTGGTGATTTGGATAACTTAGTGTTATCTTCATTATTCAGCATATCATCGACATATAGATCAATAAGTACACATCCAACTAACATGGATTTAGTATACCTATATTTGTCACATTCATTGATTGCATACCTATATAATCACATAGTCAAACTTCTCATGCCATTGTTTAGGAGCTTGTTTAAGTTTGTATAATAATTTGACAAGTTAACATACTTTGTATTTTTGTCCTTTGACCTTGAATCCTTCAAGTTGTTCCATATGAATCTCCTCATCAAGATCACCATTTAAGAATGCGGTTTTCAAATGTATCTGCAAATTATCTAGCGAAATTATAGCAATCAATATCCTAAGTGATGTATAAGTGAATAAGTATTAAATTAGCATAAACCCTCTCTTTGTCTAAACCCTTTACCAACAAAAAGTGCTTTGTACTTATTTATGGAACCATCAGCTTTATACTTCTTTTTGAATATTCATATTTATATCCAATTGATTTAATTCTTGATGGAAGATCAACCAATTCCTAAAAGTGATTACATATGATAGAATCAATCTCATTATCAACAATTTTTCTTCTAATAAGGAGTAGTTGGAGTTGATATTACCTCTTAAAATGTTTGAGGCTCACTTTCTATCATATATGTTGGCAAATTAGGTCTGAAAGATTTTTCAATCTGTGACCTATTGCTTCTTCGAAGTTTGGCTTCTTTGGCCTCAACTTAATAATGATCAAATTCTAATTTTCTAAATTTCTTTTGAGAAGGTTCCCCCTAATTTCTTTAGCAACGATATATATTCTCAAAGAATTCACCATCATTTATCTCATCCCAATCGAGAATAGAGTCAATGATTGTGGGAGGCTCAAGACCACTTGTTGAATATGCAAATCTTGTCTTAAGTTGCACAAAACATATGATAGAAACTTGGTCCCATGGTTCTCTTTTGTTTGGAACAAAACTCTTACCCCACGATACCAGTTCCATCTCTAGCTCATCACTAGGAACTGGCTACCTACCCAGGTTCTTTTACTCTCCTATGGTAGGATAGTGGATGGGTTTTGTGCTCTTTGTAATTCAAGGCCGGACTCTATTGATCATCTTTTCTTTGGTTGCTGGATTACTGCCAGCCTCGCTTTGTTTTGGGCTACGAAATGCAATCTTATTTGGCAAAATAGGTCATGGATGGACACTTTACACCGGGCCTTAGATTGTCTCTCAAGCAATGATTTTGCTCAATGTATTGCGAGATTTTCTTTTGGAGCTCTTTGCCACATAATCTGGAAGATGAAGAACAACATTTTGTTTTGGGGCCAAGCTCTTTTTGTGCCTGCTTTGAAAAATCATCTCTTCAAAGTCGTAAAGGACAAGGCTCTCACCTTCAACCAGGTTGTGGATACACCAAGAAATAGGAGAACTCAGCGAAGTTGGGGGCTAGATCCAGCTATTTTCTCTTCAGAGGCTACTGTTGCTTGACCATCAACCGCGTTGTGGACACTTTGAAGATCAGGTGGATCTAAAAAAGTCGAGGACTCATTCCCTTCCTTTTGAGGTGTTAGTTTCCTTCCTATAATGCTGTGAGGGTTGCCACTGTTTTGTTGTTTGGTTTCCCTCCTTTTCCTCTTTCTTTTTTGTTTGTTGCTGCTGTTTGGCTTTTTTGTCTCCCTCTTTCTCGATACCTTTCCACTCGTTATGACATGTTTGTCATCATGAGTGTAAGTTTATGGTGCCGAGAGCCCCTTGTTGTATAACTTTTTGGTTAAAGTCAATACTTATCTTACCTTACCAAATAAAAATATATATATATACGATAGGATATTTCACCAATTTAGAGGATATTTTGAGGATTTCAATTTCTCCTTTATCCTATCTTATTCTAATCCAAATGTGGATGATCGAATGCAGTATTTGACCTTTAGTAAAAATCTTTCTAGGCTTTGTTTATCTTGTGGAAAATGAACAATTTTGAAAACATTTTTTTAAAAATGATCACTTATATCATTCATAAAAATGAATGAACAAACAATTTTTCATCACCCAGGAAATTGTGTCGACATAAGTTGTTGTTGATGATAAAAATATTTTTAGTTGACTAATTATTTTATGCGATATAAGCTATCATTTTTAGGAAAATATTTTCCAAATTGTTTATTTTTCCATGAAACAAAAGGAGTTTAAAAGATGTATGTGGCACGTGCATATTTCAATTAGGCCAAAGTAAAAGGAGTGTGGTCGAACACCTCGAAGGCTTCAAACTAGGTTGGTTTTAAGAATTCAATGAGTTTCCAATTTAAAAATGAAAAAGTTCACAAAATCGCCTATGTTTAAATTCAATGCAAACATTCTAACCAAAAAATAAAACTTAGTGTGAACATGCAATTCCTAAATAATAATTTCTAAATGCAGAGAAATGTAGTACTATGAGATAGTGGTCAACTTTTGTCATTATTGGCAAATTGATCCCTAAGTTTCACGAAATGCAAGAAAGATCATAGGACCAAAATTTAGGTGCTAACATTAAAAAGACATCTTTATGTATTTTCAACATCATTTAGGATGCAAAAAGCCACATAAAAAGTTATTTTCTAGGTGTCATAGAAAGTAAAAGTTTTGGAAAATTCCCCCTGAAATGGGGCCATTTTCTTGATGTTTCCTTCGTGTTTTTTTTTTGGTCTATGCAAGTTGTGAAATCCTGCTTCCTCACTCACGTGTCCTCGCCTCAATATCTCTGCCTCAATATTTCTAAGAAGGTGAGAATTTGAACTTCCCATATAGAACTTCCCATATACTACTTCCCAAGTGAAAAGGATGGTTATCGGGCAATCATACTTGACGTTGTTTTGAAATATCCTTGAATTTAAGACCTTCATATGAATAGTCCACCGAGCTCATCCCCGATGAAAAGAATAAGTCAACGGTCACCCACAGAACACGCCAGGGACAGTGTGCTAAGCAACAGAGCGACGGAGAGATGGCTGCCGAGAGCAGAGCTCAGAGGAGGATTCAATCTCTGTATCGTCATCTTTCACCACAAGCTTCTGATGCGAGCTCCCTTCTTCAACCGGTCAGTATGCTCTCTCTCTCTCTCTCTCTCTCTCTCTCTCTCTTCCTCCCTTCCCGCGGGTGTCTGCTTTTGTTTAGTTTGCGGAAAATGTTCGATGTAGTTGGCGCTTAGTTGATATCGTGATTTTTTTTTTTTTTTTGGTTGTTTCTGGTTTTGATGATGAAGACTGTACTGAGAGCAGAGCGGTTAAACCTTCGAGATGATAGAGAAGCTGTGGTAATCGGTGGTATGGTGTTGGACATTCATGCCCTTCCTTTTTCTCCTCCTGCTCCCGGAACCGCAACCCCTGGCAAAGTAAGTTTATTTTCCTGCGCTTATCTGTTTGTTCAGTCATTCTTATTCTGTTTCTGGTGAAGCCTTTTGTGGGATGTTGACCTTGCTTGTAATGCGAGTTTAAGAATGAAATTTATCTGACGCTGGCTGCTTAAAAAATGCCAAATTGGGCATCAATTTTTTGTACTCTTAGTCTGGATTTCAGTTGAAAGAGAGGTGGGAGTACTCTGATTTGGTCCATTTGGGGAAATTTCGAAGTTGCTGGAGTAATCTAACAAGTGCTAGTCTCTGTAATATGGGTTGACGCTCGTCTCTGTCAATAACATGGAGAATAATAGAAGAGCATCATGTAAAGATAACGCAGGAATGGAAGATAGACCCAACTAGTCATATAGAATGAGAAAGGTTGAATTGCAGAAACAACAGGATTGTGAAGATATATAATGGAACGCACAATCTTGTGTCAACTTTTGCCCATTTAAGGATACGTTTGTAGAAGGGAGAAACTGGTTTAGAAGTAGGTGGTTTTGTCTTTGGAGGAGTGGGTTTCTGCTTGGATGATGGTGATGGAGAAGGTTTTGGAGATGTGTAATAGTAAGTGGCAGAGCAAGATACCGGATGTGAGTACTTGCCACTATATTCTCCAACGGGGTCCAATGGTTGTATCTCTGTCTTTCCCTCTATTAAAAATTTCATGCTCAGATGCATTGCACTTCTTTCTCTTGGAAGGCCTATCGTCCTCGTCTTCTGGAGGGTTGGTAGTTCTCACGCTGGCAATCTAGATACCAAAAACAATGGCCTGTATGAGGATCCTTGAAGTATACAAGGAGTTGTACTTGATAGTTGATAGGCTCTATTTTAAGTCTTTCTTCTTCACCATCTTCTTCTAGTATGTAAGGCTGCATCGTCGAGATTGTAGGAAAGATGGAATAAGAGTCTTTTTCATTTTTTCTTGAGTGATCAATTTTGGTGACCACACTGCTGTGCTTTTTCTTGGTGAATTTCACTCTAAAGGCTATATAAATATTACTCTAGAAACTGTATAGGCTAAACTTTTTTGTAGAGCTTTTTGTAGCTAGTCACCCAGGTATCTAGAAGGAGTTTGACTAACTTTAAACAAGGAATCTATCTTGCAACATGATGCACAAAGTCATCTATGTTGTGTACAGAGATCAAAAGGGCATTCTTTGCTCTTGGTAAGGTTAAGTTTGTGGCATGGTTTTGAACTCTGTGCACCATTTAACTAGTGGAGAGTTGCCACGATTGAATATGGATTCTGTGGAGCTCCAATGTTTTGCCCTCTAGCCCAAAAATATACTATTGTCGGCCATTAGTATAGGCTAAAGTGTTTCGTTTGCTTTATCTGACATCTCTTTCCTAAAAGTGTGAATTACTATCCTGTAAGAGCAAATTTTCGATGGCGGTGTATTAGTATTATTGTAGTAACAAAAGTTTGTATTGTCCTCAACCTTGCTTATATAAGGCTAACTTCTCTAAGAAGTTGAATGAGATTTGGAGTTTGTAAACTTATGGCCTATATACACATTGTTAAGGAATTCTAAAACACTTCTCTCATTCTTGAAGGCTGATGTCATTAAAAGTTTAGAGTTGCACGATTAGTCCGATAAGTTGAAACATGGTTTCACGAGTTTGCTCTTCACTTGCCACTCTATGGATCCTATGGTTCCAAATGTTTCTGAGTTTGAAGAGCCTTATGATATAGATGAATGGCGTCTGAAGACAACCCCCCCCAAAAAAAAAAAAAAAGTCCCTTTGAGAGGCCAAGGGAAGGGCCGTGTGGTGGGATGATATTTCTATCTCAAATAGTCATTTGTTGATACCATTAACCCCTCATGATTTCATAGCCATCTTCATAAAAAAATCGGACTGAGATTATAACCCGAGGCCTGATAATGCGTCGTTACTAAGAGGAAGAATTATCCCATCATGACTGAGTATCCTCAGAAAGCAGTACTACTAAATGTGTAGATGCTTTGTTACTCTTTCTTTTTCACCAATAAATTCTACAAGAAAGCTTATTCACTGTACTCCAAAGGATGTCGAGAGAATACGTTTGGTCAACCTGCTTTGATCAACATCCATTTCCAGCTACTAAACATGAACACTTTGTGAACCTTTAAATCTCTCCTGAGTTCCTGCGCAAGTGGCTCCAACGAGGCTACAGCACCTTCACTTTGGTGCTATATGCCTTGCTCTTTCCTTCCATGGTCGTAAAGGATTGCAAGTAGTGGTCCGCATGGCACTACTTGATACTGGTTCCTCGACTATCAACATGCTTGCATTGGCATAGTCGAAACAACTCTCAATGCTAGATCTATGTTTATAACACTAATCCCAAACTTCAATATAGCTCTTTCAGATCCTAAATTGCTTTTTGTCTTGAAGGTTCAATTACAAATCACTGGATATCCCTGGAGTCCAGATTTACCACAGATGGTGTACAAATCACACCATAGACTTAACTTTGCCGGGAGCAGAAAATGCCCTTTCGATCTCTGTGGACAATAAGTAGATGACTTTGTGCATCATATTCCAAGACAGATTCCTCGTTCTGAGTTTCTCAAGCTCCTCCCTAATACCTAGTTGGCTAACTACAAAAACTTTGTCAAAATGTTCAGCCTATATAGTCTTCAAAGTCAAAATTCATCAAGAAAAAGGACGGGCAGTGGGGTCATCAAATTTGATCACTCAAGAGAAAACGAAGAAGGCTCTTCTTCAATTTTTCCTACAATCTTGATGATACAGCCATACATATAAGAAGATGAAGGTGAAGGAGAAAGACTTCGAATAGAGTCTTTCGACTCTAAAGGACAACCCTGTACTTCAAGTATTCTCATACAGCTCATTGCTGCTGGGATCTAGATTGCCAGTGCAGGAAGTGCCATTACCCTCCACAAGATGAGGATGTCAGGCGGCCTTCAAGGAGAAGAGGAGGTGCAGCTCATCTGAGCATGAATTTTTTCATAGATGGAAAGATGGGGATCCAACCATTGACCCCGTGTTGTGAGGATATTGGTAGGTACCGGTATCAGGTTTCTTACTCTGCCCCTAAATATTACAAATCTCCAAAACCTTCTATGCTGACAGCATCAGTTGAGAACCTATGTGAGAACACACTACACTGTTCAGTACTTTCTGTGCGAGTCTATGTCTGACAGTGGTCTTTTAGGTTCACTATGTTTTAGGAGGTGTAGCAAGGAATATTGCCAATTGCATGTCGAAGCTTGGAGATCTACTTAGCATCCTACTGAAGGTTAACATGCTCAGTTTAACTGCTTGTCTGACATGCCTAGTAAAATCTGCTAAATAGATAATAGTGATGAAATTTTGCTATATTTTCCTTTACAGACAGGCAAGTACACTACTCAAATTTATTCTTCTAAGCATTCTCTTTTAGCTCACTATAACAATGAACTAGCTACTCTCCTCTTTTTTTGGCTTCAAATAAGTTATAGAGATGCATGTGCTGTTCGTGAATGTGCTCTCGTTCTTAAACTCAGCAATTCCAAGGCAGGTATCGTTCAAACCCGAGATATTACGACTGCTGTGGTCTGCTGTGTACTCAATCCAAATGGTGAGGTAGCTGCTGGTGTTGCAAGCTTCGAGTCAATTATAAGTTAATTTTGCTAAAAACATATCAGGTTGAGCAGGCATACTTGTGTTCTCTCTAAGATCCATAAAGGCACTCACGGTTGACCTTTAGGAGGAATTTCTCACTGCCGAGTGGATTCAACAATTTAGATGCGAGATCTCTTCTGCCCCAGTAGTGATGGTTGATGCTAACCTCAAAGATCGTGCTCTTGAAGCTTCTTATCGATGTAATTCTAAAGATTCAACTTGCTTTGGTTTTTCATCTGGCTTGATTGTATGATCTACTCTGAGTCAATAGAGAGCTCTTCAGAATTCACTTGGATTTTCTTTGAATTTTGTTCGCAGTGGCTGCAGGAGATAACATTCCTCTGTGGTTTGAACTGGTATTGGTTGCCAAATCCAAAAAAATTGATTCTATTGGGAAATATGTGAGTGCTTCGCCTTGTGATGTGCATTTACTTTCTTTTGTGCTGTTTTCTATGTGCTGAAGGAACTTATTTAAGTCTGAAGTTGATAAACAATCAGATAAGTTCAACAATACATTTTATGGAATTCATGAGATCTCGATCTCAAATTTCTGACTCGATTGCTAATGGAGTAGTTGATTACCATCATCCTTAGCACCATACCAAAGAAAGCAAAATGGGAAATACTATGATGAGAAAAGTTTAGTGCTTCAAATTTGATTAACGCAGACCATTAGTTATGTACACTGGAAAATGATAGCAGTCATTTTCAACATATTTCATAGAATTGCTTACCGACTGCATGGATATGGAGAAAAATGGTGAAAGTTGTGGTTTAGGTTGGAGAATTCTGCATGTAGCATATCAAAACAAAATTTAGTGGCTTTGCCTAGACATTCGTTAATAATGCATGTCCAATTCATAGCCTGCTGATTGCATTTCCAGGAGTCAGGATGGCTGGTGCTGTGATGCTTCCATTAGGATATTAATTTGCAGTCTAGATGAGTTGAAAGAAACTTTTGCATAGTGAATACACTTAAGTGTGATACCCACATAATCTTTTCTTAAATCAACTAGGAAATTATAAACATACATCATACGCAATTTATTCATGTTTGTGATATCGTTAAACTTTGACAAGATCTCACTTTTAGAAAAAATTGACCGCGTTGAGTTCATATCAGTCAGGCATGAAATAAAATGTTACTGGTTTACATAGTTGACTTCATGGTTTTGGCATCCCTTTCAGCTATGAAAACAAAATGACATTAGGAGAAAGGAAATTCAGCTCACATGGGCATAATTTAAGAGTGGCATTAAGCAGTTCCTAGATTCTGAAAGCTTCATCTTGAAGATCTGCTACCGACAAAGAGTGGGCTCTTTGCAGGTAACTTACGTATCTCCCATTGAAGATGAGTTCTTTGCAATGGCAGATGCTCTATCTCCTGGGAAGTTACATGGTTTGAGTGAAAGGTATGAGAGCGAAAAGAATTGTCCTGCAGAGTCTCACATCAGTATGCGAAAACCCGCAATAATTCTTTTGCTTGAGAAGGGCATAAAAATAGTAGTCGTAACAATAGGTGCTTGTGGAGTATTTCTATGCTCTAAAGAGGGGTCTATATTGACGAGAGCTGTTGTGGAGAAACCCCAATGCCTTGGCATAAGTTCAGAACTCCACAAATTGATCTCATCTGATTGCCCTTCACAAAAGTTTCATGATTCCAAACATATTGAGGGTTGACTCTTTGCTTTGCATCTTCCTGGCCTTCCTGCATCTGATAAGAAGCTTACTGGGGCCGGCGATTGCTTGATGGGTGCTACACTTGCATCGATATGTGAAGGTTTGAACATTATACAAGCCATCTCAGTCGCTATTGCAGCAGCAAAAGCCGCTGTCAAGGCAGATTCGAACGTAGCTTTGACGTTTGATTTAATTGGAGTTGCAGGTATGAATATTCTTTCAATAAAGACAGCAGGAATTTATGCATTCTTGGATATTCTATCAATTTGGTTTGATTCTACTTCTTTTGTTGTGTTAATTTCAATAATTTCAGTAGAGTAGGTAAGAAACAAATTGGTGTAATGGAAACCAGTGCGACTTGTCAAGGAAAGCTATCGTGCAACTTGTAGAGGCTGTTTCTGAACATGATATCTTCTCTCAATAGGTACAAGCTAATGAATGTGCTGAGAATACTGTAGAGCCGCATTTTGTGCTATATTTTGCTATCCAAGACACGAACAGAATAAATTGGCAAAACTTTCATTAGTTTAAGCATGATGCTGGATTCCTATTATCTTTAGGAAATGGATGTGAACTAAATATGTAATGAGGCCAGGAATGATTGTGCCTAAACTTCCTTGGCAGATGATGCTAGGTCGGTGTACTCAGCTGCGAAGGTTGATCGTAATGGACCAGTGTAAGCTGCTGCTATCTTCAAGATAATGATGATCGTCAATGGGCTGGTGCAGAATTGGTCAACTTGACAGAATTATTTAGTTTCTGGTACTGCATCAGTTTCATTAGTAGATGAATCCTTCCAATCCAAGATTGCGTGTGAAACATTTTATGGTTGTAATAAATATCCTCAGTCATTTCTCTACTCATTTAATTTTCTCCTTCCAGCAGAAGAAATTCCTTACCATTTATTCAAGAATTGGGGCCTCGGAGGAATCTGTATGTTTCACGCAGTGTGAAGTTTTAACCCCCCACCTGCGGATTCAGATGCCTGCAAAGATCTCCTTACGTCTTTATCTGCTTCTGAATTCTGTGGCAAATCTATTGTGCGAGTGAACAGATCATGCTCAGTCGTTTAGATTCTTACATTGATCAGTAGCTTCATTGGAAAAAAACAAAAAAAAAAACAAAAGCATGGCAATGCACTTAAAAGGCAACTTTTTATTTATCAAGTAAAAAATTATTTTAATTAATTTTTTTATTTTTTATTTTATTTAGCATACGTTTGTCATGTATCATATCGTCAAGAAGCATAATCTAAGGACAACAAAACTGAGTACAGGAAAAGGAAAAAAGGAATTTCGGGTGGCAGAACGGTAACCATGGCCAATTTGAAGATTCTCATTGGTTTGTAGAAGCTGAGGAAAATGAGGAAACAACCCAAAATGCAGAAGTAGCAGCTTCCACTGAAGCAAAGAAAGCCAAAAGAATAACAAGCCACCGATTCTGCACCTTTCCTTAAGGATTGAAAGTTCATATCAAACCATCCAAAAAGAGCAAATCCACGGAGAAGTCTCGGAAGGAATCACGACCAGATCACTCTCCAAAGAGTTCGTGAACTCCAAGGCGCTCCAATACGAAACAGAACCAAAGGAGAAAAATTCTCAATGTCCATTACCTTCACCCATCATTTTTGTCCTTGCCCTCATACCACTGTGTGTATCTTTTCGAAGGAGGATGCAAGAGAATAAACTATATGAAATACAATAACACAACGTCAACCTAAGAGCTAGAAGAAGACAATCTCAAAAGTTCTCAAAAGTAACGTCGGTCGAGCTAAACTATCTCAAGTCCCTCCTAACATGATACTAGATTGTGGGACATATAAATACACACAAAACATTTCCAATCCAAATATGCGGGGAACTCTAAATATCATTGGTATCTCCCAAAGGAAAACTAGTATAAATTATCGGAGTACTTGATGAAGTTGAGAATGTTTCCAGCTCCATCTCAGCTTCATCATTGTTAATTGGCACATCAGGTGGATAAATAAGCGGTTTTGGAGGCATTTGGAGTTCATCAATATCTCCTTCAAGCATTTCTAGGACTTTGCTCATTGTAGGCCGATGGTCAGGCTTAAATTGTATACACCAAAGTGCAACTATTATCATCCTCTTTATCACCTTCCTTTCCTCTGCTACAATTTCTATTTCGGCACTTTTTTCTTCGCTGACTTGGTCATACACCCACAATGGAAAATAAATTTGGCTTGAGCGTTCCGCATTTGCATTTATATTCTTCCTTCTACCTGCCATTTCCATGAGCAACATCCCGAAGCTATAGACGTCTGCTTTATAAGATACACCACCGATGTTTCTGTAGAACAACTCTGGTGCCATATATCCTAAGGTCCCTCTTGCAGCGGTCAATGAGACTATGCTATGATTAGCAGGATAAAGTTTTGCGAGTCCAAAGTCAGAAACTTTTGGAGTGAAATTCTTGTCCAAAAGAATATTGTGAGGCTTGATATCAAAGTGTAGTATTTGCATGTCACACCCTCGATGTAAGTATTCAATTCCTCTCGCTACCCCAAGAGCAATCTCATATATTTTCTTATAATCAAGAAACTTATCACCTTCCTCGGTGAAAATTTGCTTATCCAAAGATCCATTTGACATGAGATCATACACGAGAGCTTGTTTCGAGCCTTCAAAGCAAAATCCAATGAGTTGCACTACATTAACATGGTAAATTCTTCCAATAGTAGCCACTTCATTGATAAAATCTTGGCCTTGGGCTTCGGACTGCTTCAAAATCTTGATGGCCACTTCATTGCCGCTTCGGAGCATTCCTTTGTACACAGAACCATATCCCCCTTCTCCCAGTTTGTGCTTAAAATTTGAAGTGATCTTCTTAATATTCGAGTAAGAGTACCTTATGGGAAAAAAGTTGTTGTGAGCTTGCAAAAATTCTTCAATGTTCTTGTCCATTGCTAAGTGCCTTCTTCTGTAGATGTAGACTAGAAATATCCCGAAAAATGGCATCCCAATTACAAACTTTGCTCCACAAAAATACGCTGAAATAATTCTGATAGGTTAGAATAAGGTTTTCTTAATTATTTTAAGAACAAATCATTGTGGCTTACCCAGTAGACATATAAAATCCACAGTCATTTGAATGGTCATATAACCTTGGGTACCTGTGAAAGGAATGAATGATTTGAAGAGGAATTGAAGGAAAAGAAGTCTGGAAAACAAAACTCACAAGGAAACATAGTGGCTAAATACTTTGTGCAAGATGAGTTTTGTCCAAAAGAATATGAGAAGTGGGATGTGTGCATTCGCAAGAAATAATAAGCTTTGTTTCACATAAATGATCAAGATACAATAAATTCCTTTTGCTTTTTTAGCAGTCAACAAACATTTTTAATTGATAATTTTGTTTCTCCATGAATAGGTAAATGCAATTTTTTAAGGAATTTGCTAGTACAAGTGTTTCTTAGAATATTAGTTAAGTGACTAATAAAGAAAACAATAAAATGTGAACTCTATGCCGACAAACTAGTCATGTGGCTGCTCGAACAATGACCCCCTTTTTTTAACAACAGGAAATATTTTTTACAAATTTGAATTTTAAGGAGAAAGTAGCAAGTGAAAGAGTGTGCACAATCATGCAAAATTACGGTAAAGTTTCAGTGTCAATTGATGCTTACCGCCATCACCGCCATCAGGGAACTTCAATTCGCAAACCTGACCTCCGAAGATGCTAACGAGACCACAGAAAACTCCTTTGGTGGTCAAGCTGCAACTCTGAACTATGTTGATGTAACGGAATTCGAATGCATTAAAGCTGACAATCATGACGTTCCAAAAACCAAAGTCGACAAGAAATCCATTGGCCATGATGTTATGGATTTGCTCGTAGTTGTAGAGGCTACTATTTATCTGCTCATCATACAAATCATAATTTGACACCAAGGTCCAGCTGCGAATGGTGCAAAAGTCCCTCACATCTGATGCTTTTGAATTGACCAAAGCATACAACTTCCAACTCGATGATGTGTTGGAAGAATACGACCCCACAATGCATGATGAATTAATAGCGATGTAGAATGGAGAACTAATTGTCTTTGAGCAGTTCACAATGACCACATTACTACTGAATGTGGCGAAGTTATATTCTCCGAAGGGCCTATCGTCCCCTGTCAACAAGTGATGGGGGAGAGACGAGCAATTATCCTTATGAATCCCGTCGTCTACCAATCTAATTTGGTCAGTGAAATAATCAATAGACTGCACATAGTATTTGCCAACACCAAGGTATGCAACAGTGCGATTACCTTCACAAACCAGTTCGAAATTTAATAAACCACATCCTTTTGGATCACCCTTCAATCGAAATGGATAGCTTATATTGTGAATGTCGCCACAGGATGAAGCGACGCACAGTTGATTACTTGGCTTTGCAATGCTAGTTAGCAGTTGCAATAGAACAAGAATGAGTAACAACGCTTGATAGGCATTCATAGAGCTAAGAGCATCAATCATGTCTTTGCTCGTCTTTGGGCGAAGAGAAGTCGGTGAAGAATTGCTTCTTGTGGTCGGAGGAGGCACAATTTAATAAGATCGGGAGTGGTTGGGCTGATCCTTGACTCGGAGTCGCCTGCCCTTTAAAAAAAGCCCACGTCAGTCAACCGAACAAATGCACGCAATTTAACAAATTAAAGAAGTCCAGCGCCCACAAAGGGGGCGAGCACCCACCTGGCCAACGCAAAGATACAGTCCATCTAAAAAATTCACGGCGTGGACTTTGGGTCGACGTGAAATTTGGGTCGAAGTTTGGGTGCATCTAGGAAATTGCACCCATAAAAAATTAGAGATGAATTTTCCCTATGACTTGCGCATTCATAGGGGGTGTGTGCACACGGCCGGCCAACGCAAAGATGCAGTGCATCTAGGTCATTTATGCCCATAAAAAAATTAGAGATGATTTTTAAAAATATTTGCATTTCACCGCTCCACCAGAAATTCCCTCTACCCCTACCATACTCCAGGATGCCTCAATTGCATACATCACTGCACTTCCACTTGACACTTATGAGATCGAATCTCCCGTTGTTCCTCAATAACTTAGTGGTAGAGCGATCTGCTGTTAACTAATTGGTCGTAGGTTAACAATAATAATTTGTATCGTTTGAAATAATTAACTAACAAGATATTTTTATTATCAATTTCGCTAACAATGAAAATATTTTTCTTTTATTTATATTTATAAGTAATATGATAGATCATTTTTAGGAAAATGTTTTCTGAATCATTCATTTTTCTAAAAACAAACGAAGCCTTAAAACTATTCATAACACTAAGTAAGTGTAGATAGCATTGAATCATATATTGTTTGTTCATCACAACTGTTCAAACAACTTCTTTGTAACTCTCTCTTCTTCTCTTTTCGCACACAACTTTAATAATATATTCAAAGTGAAATTCCAAGCAAGTGTACATTGTAGACCACGACAAAATAGATTGGCATAAAGGAAGAATCAAATTATGGTAGATATGGTTAATTCCATGATCTTACAAGCGAAATTGCCAATAAATTCATGGGGAGAAGCACTTCCTATTGCATCTCACATTCACAACAAAATTCCTTCAAGAAAATTTAAGATATCTCCATGTTAGTTATAGAAAAGAAAGGTACCGATATCTAATACTTTAAAGGGATAAATATACCAAAAGTCCTAAAACTTGTCAAGAAAGTGCAATTGAGTCCCAAAACTTATTATAAAAGTGCAATAAAGTTCTAAAACTTTCAAAAAGTGCAATTAATTCATACACTTATCAAGTTAGTACAGGATAAGTACACTAATGGTGCCATAAGTTGTGTACGGCGCTCACTTTGGTGCCAAAAGTTTCTGCCGGATCACTTAAGTGCCAAATCGGAGAAAAAACGATCACTTTGATGCCACCGGCGAGAAATTCCGGCCAAAATGATTATGTGGCATTTTTATTTATAAAAAAAAAAAAAGTTGCTCGGCTTTTAAACGACGTCGTTTTCCATACTCTTCAAGAAACGACGTCGTTTTGCTCTTATACGTGGACACCCTCGCAAAAATGACGCCGTTTAGCTCGTACATGGGTTGAAATTAGGGTTAGGGTTTCTTCCTCGCCGCTTGGCCACCGTTGTTTGCCCGCCAACGCTCGGCCACCGTCGCTCGGCCACCATTATAGATGCTCGACCAGGTGAGTGAGGAGAGAATGAGATTTTTGCTCAAACAAAAAGTGGCAAAAAGAATAGGAGGCGAGGGCAGAGAAGGAGGAGGAAGAAGAGCGGTTGAAGGTGCCTCTACAGGTGCGCCGCCGCCGCTGCTGTTGTTGGTGCTGCTACTGGTGCGCTGCTGGTGTCGCTCTTCAAGGAAGAAGACGACGTGCCTCCTCTCTCTCTCTCTCTCTCTCTCTCTCTCTCTCTCTCTCAATTTGGGGATTTAGGGTTTCGATTTGGGGGAAAGAAGCCAAACAACGTCGTTTTTGTGGTTTAGATGCTGATTGTGCTCTTCGGCAAGCCACGTCAACCTAAAAAATTAATAAAAAAACGCCACGTCAGATTTCCGGCCGATCAGATCGACGTTGGCACCAAAGTGAGCATTTTTCAAATTTTTTGGCACTTAAGTGATCCGACGGAAACTTTTGACACCAAAGTGAGCGCCATACACAAATTTTGGCACTATTAGTGTACTTATCCCAGTTAGTACAATCTAGTCCTTCCATTAACTCCATTCAACTTGACAAGCGGAAAATGTCAACAAGTTTTAGAACTTGATTACAATTTTTGAGAGTTTTAGGACTCTATTTTACTTTCGTAATAAATTTTAGAACTTTATTATACTTTTTGAAAATTTTAGAACTCAATTGTTTTGTCATGACAAGTTTTAAGACTTTTAGTATACTTATCCCTACTTTAAAGTATGGGAATGCTTTATGTATTGTAATCGAATCAAATTATGACCAAGGACATTAAGAAGTGTGCTTATTGGATATACTAAAAATTCTAAACTTTATCACTTATTGGATGTTGAATATGATATTACTCTAAAATCAAGAGATGCCGAATTTCTTGAACGCAAATTTCTTAAAGATTCAAGTGACACCTCAGTATATTCACAAACAACAAATGACGCACGCAACTCTTCATCAAGAAAAAGAAAATTGTTTGATTCTCCAAGTGAGCCAAAGAGAAGTCAAAGAGTAAATACAACAAAAGATTTTGGTCTTGACTTTGTAACTCTCCTAGTATAAAAAGATAATGAAAATATTGTCAATAAACTGTCCATGTTAATTCATTTGGATAGAGATCCAAGAACGTTCAATGAGGCAATGGCTTCCAAAGATGCACCATTTTGAAAGAATTACCTAATGATAAAAGGAGGTATTAAGGAAGAATTCTTCATAGTTTGTAAGATTGTCTAAATAATTTTTTTTGATCTTACACAAGTCCCAGCAACAATTGGACTACCTTGGAGACTAAACACAATACTGACAAATAAAGTACGGATAGAATTACTAAATATTTTGAATTTATCATGATTGATGGAAAATCTGTCTCTAAACAAATGGAGGAACTTCATATATATGTTGCCAAACTCAAAGACCTTAAGTTTGAAGTTTTTAAACCTCTTCAAGGTACTGCAATCATTTCAAAATTGCCTTCAACTTAAAAAGATTGTTGAAAGAAACTTTCCCATGCAATTGAGAACCTAATTGTTGATATTTTGATAAAACACATTTCTAAGTGCGGAAAGTTCTCAAAACCGTGAGGTTAATTATGTAAAAGAATTTACAAATGAGGTGCCATTTGTTGAGGATGGCAACATGAGCATAGACAAAAAAAAAAAAAAAAACAACAACATTGAAACAATAGCATGAGAAAATAGATTCAACAGTATTATCATATGGATTTAAGCATAACAGTGCTAATAAGTGCATTTATTCAAAGTGTACCAAAGAGTATGAATTTATAATCTACTTATATGTAGATGATATGTTGATTGTTAGTACAAATATGCATGACATAAATGAAGTTAAAAACTATAAATATTGATGCAATTTTAGGTATCAAAATGATCAAACATAGTGGGTTTTATGCTTTAAGTCAAGGCTACTATGTAAAGAAAAATATTCAAATATATGAACATTTGGAAATTAAAGAGTCAAATGTATCATATGATGGCTTGTGGCGAGGCCTGACGGTGCTACTGGGCACTGGAGGGTCGTGTGATCCCCGAAGGGTGATTTCCGGCGGTTTCTCGGTCAAAAAAAAAAAAAAAAACGCATCATATGATGTATCAATTCAATTGATGGAAAATACTAGGCAACCTTTAGTACAATTAGATTATACTAGTGCAATTGGAAGTCTGATGTACACTACGCATTGCACTAAACCAAATATAGCCTTTATTGTGTGTAAATTGTCTAGATTTACAACAAAGTTAGTGGGTCCTCCATGACATTGATTTTTTTTTAATGGTAAGTCTATGACACTAAGAATGTTGAAAACAACAACTTTACTTTTTGTATAAAATGAAAATAGGACTTGTTGAAGAAAACAAAAAGTTGAGTCAATGAAGCATACTTTTCATTGATAAGTTATGTAGTATGAATAGAGATATTACCACCTATAATTATGGTGGAAGTTAAAAATAAAAGATAACAATTTGATCTACATGGAATTGAATAGAAAAAAAATCTTAAAAAGATGAAGAACGCCAAGGTTTTTCATGGAAAACACTTGACCAACTGCATGCACAAGATGGTTAGTAATTTTGGGGAATCACCAGTGAGGACTATTATCACCCACATATGGTAATAGAATGACAATATGACCACAATGACGATAAACAAATAGTGATGGATTAACAGTGCTGCAAACGAATCCATATTTTAAAAGAAACACGTTGAACCTGT
Organism: Eucalyptus paniculata subsp. matutina; assembly: GCA_017140255.1. Classification (NCBI taxonomy): domain Eukaryota; kingdom Viridiplantae; phylum Streptophyta; class Magnoliopsida; order Myrtales; family Myrtaceae; genus Eucalyptus; species Eucalyptus paniculata. The sequence continues at coordinate 21,096,675 of CM029441.1, read as the reverse complement.
CGATCCATGCCTTGGGAGCTTGCTTAAGGCAAATATAGCACATGGCAGATTAAGCAGACATGGTCATGATGAGATGAATCACAAAAACCTTGTAATTGTTCCATATAGACAGGAACATCAAGATCACCATGTAAGAAGGCGTTCTTGACATCTACTTGGCAAATTTCCCAATTCTAAACAGTAGAACCGAATAGGACAATGCCAATTGTGACTTATTTGATTATCAGACTTATAGTTTCTAGGAAGTCAACGCCCTCCTCTTGATGACAGCTTTTTGCAACATGTCAGGCTTTCAGTCAATCAAGTGAATCATCTAAGTGTAACTTTACATTGTACACCCAATTACATCCAACCACATTGAGGGTTGACGGGGAACAAATTCGCTAGTGTTCTGAATGCTTGCTCTAGCATGCGGAATTCAAAGCTTGGAAAGGAGATTCATGCTTGGGTTTTGAGAGATGGAGTGATATCAAATCTCTTTGTTAAGAGTGCCTTGGTGGATGTTTACTGCAAGTGTGGAAATATGAAATATGCGGACTTAGTTTATGCGACGATTGAGTGCAAGAACTCCTTTTTGACAACTTCTATGATCGTGGGTCATTCATCTCAAGGTAACATGTCTGAAGCACGGAGGCTTTTTGATTCTCTGAATGAAAAGAATTCTATCGTGTGGACAGCTTTGTTTACTGGTTATGTCAAAGCACAGCAATGTGAAGCTGTATTTGAACTGGTGAATGTGTATAGAGGGAATGCAAACATTTCTTTTGATGTACCCATAATCATCTGCTTGCTAGGTGCCTGTGCATTGCAGGCGGCCCTGGATCCTGGAAAACAAATTCATGCTTACTAAGAAAAGGGATGGAAATGGAGGAGAAGCTGATTAGTGCCACGATCGACATGTATTTTAAGTATGGCAGTACTGAATATGCAGGAAAGATATTTCAAAAATTCAAGGAAAGAGACTTGATTCTCCACAATATCATGATTTCCGGTTATGCAAATCATGGGCACGAAGATCAAGCTATGGAGCTGTATAAAGAAACGGTGGAGAGAGGATTGAAACCTGATGAGGTCACCTTTATTGCGCTTCTATCTGCTTCCCGTCATAGTGGGTTAGGGGAAATGGGGGAAAAGTATTTCAAGTCCATGGTAGAAGATTACAAAATAGTGCCTGAAACGGATCACTATGCCTGTATGCTTGATCTGTACGGAAGGGCAAATCGACTAGGAAAGGCAATGGATCTCATGAAGAAAATTCCTAGGAATTCGGATCCTGTGATTTTGGGGGCTTTTTTGAATGCCTGCAAGATAAATAGGAACTCTCGCAAGAGAAGTGGCAGAGCAGCTATTGGTTATTGAGGAAGATAATGGATCTCGGTATGTGCAGCTGGCAAATGTATTTGCAGCTGAGGAAAATTGGGCAGAGATGCGCAAGATAAGAGAGAAAATGAGAGGGAAGGAAACCAAGAAGCTTGCTGGCTGCAGTTGGGTGTATCTTGAAAATGGAATTCATGCATTTACCTCTGGCGACACATTGCATTCAAAAGCAGAGGCTATCTATTCGATCTTGGAGTTCCTATCTGCAGATTTACGTGTGCTACCCAATTCAAGTGTTGGAAAGATTACAACTTTAACATTGACATAAGGGGACAGATGAATTCAAATGCTTGGTACAGGAAGGTCTGTGGCTGCTTTCAAGAGCATATATATTTAAAAGAGGATGAGGTACGGAAACTTGGACTAGATTCAATTTGAATTAGACTTTGCCCCTCTCTGTGTCATGATGCGATTGATATTTCTCTTTACTAGATAATAGGTGTTCATTATTCTGATTAATACACAGCAACGAATTCAACTGTAGAATGGTGGGGGCTGTTGCCCTCATCTGAATACTATTAAAACTAGCTGGTAGCCCACACATTGTACGGGTTTCCTGGCTCCGCTATGCATTTAAGTTCATTAGGATGAGCATATAATAAGAAAGTGGCATATATACATTCAATAGATTATTTCTGAAGAAGAGTTGAGCGAATGGACATTAACTTTTTAATCCTTGTATGTTATAAGAAAGCAAAACAAATAATGTCATTGGAAAAGTTTTTCATGATATTATAAGAGTAAGTACATTCAAAAGAAAATAGATGGTGAAATTTTACTTTGCTGCATTGACATGAATATCTGTTGGGAAAGAAATGCATGAACTGCTTTTCAATTTACAATCATACATCATATATGAAAGATAATAGTACAAACATATTAGAACAGGACGACGATAGGCCTGCAGTTTTGCTTATCAGCCGCAAACATTCTTGCAGAAAATACTCGATCTCAACACTAAATCAATCGTGTTTCAAGGGTCGATGGTAAAAGATATATATTTTGAATAGGGAATTGCACTCATTGGTGTACCACACACTGGACGGTGGAGATAAAAAACGACTGTGATGGCTAACAGAGGTTTTGCTCAATTAGTGGAATTTATTTCAAATAGGATGAGCTGAAGATAACTACTAGAGGATGAAGACGTGTATATAGTTCCACAATCTGGTTTGGATAAAAGCCATTTTAATCATATTCATATGTTTTCTGACTGTTCATATTCTCTTCATCAATTACGCTTGTCATGTCTGATGCATGAACACCCTCATTCAACTTTTGCAGACCTCTATCTTTCCTTATTTTTTTACTCTCAAACTCTCCATGTTAGTCATTGATCTGCCATATGTCATGCCTCTCTATCTCTCTCACAAATAGTATTAGTCTCTCTAAAAATCTGATGTGGCATCAAAGGAGAGTTTCTGAAAAAGCTGATGTCGAACTACAACAAGATTAGTTTGCTCAAGAGCTGCATATATATAGTTCAATTTGTTGAAAGATTTTGATCATTGCCACCATTAAATCTCCCTAGCCTACTTAATGAAGTGGGTTCATTATCTTCTATATTCCTGATAAATCATCCTAGTATAATGAAAACATAATTGCAGCAGGTTACAACGCAATAAACTAATCCTACTAAATTATTAGTTTTTATTGTTTTATTGTTTTTTTGTCTTTAAGCATAAATCAGTATGCCATTTATTGAAATAGATAAATTTAGACAATTTATGATCAGTAATTGGATTTACTTTCACTGTGTACACTGCATCATATTATTGACGTAGAAAAACTTCTCAGATGTCATAAAAGAGGAGAGAAAACTTCTCAGATGTCATCTTATATGGACACTTTTTATGTTTGCTTATTCTCTGACTGCCAGGTTGGAGCGGCTTCTTCAGAACCATCTGACAGGTTAACTTGTCGAAATCTACTCATCATGTTGCCGGTGAACGCTGATATCATAAAGCAAGGCAGGAGTCTAAATTGAATGCTCAATCTGCTGAAAATGGAAGAACCAGGAAAGAAGATCCATTTTGTGTTAGAAGACTGATAGCCTGCAGCTGGGACTTTGCTGGACTGTCCACGGTTTGCCAAGCAAGCCACCATAATCTCCAAGGACTTCCTGCATACATGATGGCTAAGATATTCAAGAAGTCACTGTCAAGGACAAGCGTGTATTTGAATAAAGGTATAAAGGTGCGACATCTCAAGGGGGTAATGACGTGTACAATGGTCTTATTAGTGGCTGTCTGGATCTGCTTATGTAGAATGCAGGTATGGATTGCCAGACCATGTCCGGTCATAGCAAGCTGTCTCATTCTGGACGTCTTCTTTCAACACAGGTTCAGCATGCGATTTTCCATGGCATCAGTAGAATAAGGCAGTTTTGTCTGGGAGTCCGTGGTGAATTCCTCCCAGGGTGCCTGACTATGCAAGTCGATTTTTTTTTGCATTCGTTGGAGTTATTTCTCTTTGAAGCTTCTGGTGATCAGGGCTGGGAACAATATTCACCGTGGTGGACATGGCAACGCTTTCCAAACTCCGTGGTGATGGTGTATGTCTGAAATATTTTCTTGAGTATCTGAGAAGAGTTACTTGTACTTTCATGGTATGTGAATATTCTGAGCTCATTTCTTCAAACCAAATTGATGTCATATACATCCCGCAGTACTCATCTTCTTTGTATGTTGTTTTCTCGCACACCCCTCTCACAAAGATGATATCATTCTTTTGGATGCAATATCCCTGTCACTCATGCATTTTTTCATCACCCAGAACCCTCTATGTATAATATGTAAATTCCTGAGGCAGATTAATTTTTCAGTGCGAGGAAGTTCAAGAGATTGACATTAATATATCTTTACAAAGCTAAAACAGCTCCACTGGAATCATAAGAACACGTAAGATAGTACGCGCAACATGATTATATCCTTCAGTAGATTTGATTCCAAGTAATTCCCAGGAACAGAGCTAGCTTTTGGATTTGCATATGTCGGTCTCAAAGTTAAAAGGAATTATTGGACAACCTTATCCTGATATGAACATGACAAAGCTAATCAGAATGTACTTTAACTTTTGAGATCTTTCTCTCTTTTTCCATGGTCAAATACAATTTGTGAGTGTTTGAGTGATTCATCGAGATCGAGCAAATCCTAACTCGTGTAGTAATATCATTATCAAATAGTTGTTAATTAATAAGAGCATTTGAAGTATTAAAATTTGTCACGAAAATATAATTAAATCATAAAATTTTAAAAAATACAAAAAATTCTGAAATTTACCAAATTGACTCAATCAAGTCATTCTCATGACGAGTTTTAAGATTTGATACATTTTGAAAATTTTAAAATTCGATTATATTTTCGTAATAAGTTTTATGGTTGCATATTTTGAAAATTTCGAATCTCCACCGCTGCTCTCTTGAGCTAGAAACTGGTTTAGCGAGCAGAATTGAAGGGAAAAAGCTGTCGGGGATCTGCTTTACGGAGCTGAGCAATTCGTGCTCTGTTTCTCATCCGTCTCTTGCGATCTGCACTGTTGCTAACGTAATGGGCCTGCGTACGTCGTTTAGAGATGCTTTCACACGTTGTTTCACGAGTTCCGTTATCAGATGTTTGCAATAGATGTGTGGTTATATACGGTGGAGCTGAGAAATGAGAAACGAAATCGCATTGGATTGCCTTTTCCCCCAAAAAATGTCGGTCTCGAAGTATGCGTTCGAGCCCGGCGAGAGAAATCGGACCGTGGTCATTTTGGAGACTCTCTCTCGAGTCCTGTGCCTTTGTGAGTATCATTTGGGATGATCTATTTGAGTCTCGTGTTTTTTTGTGTGTGTATCATTTTGGATGATGGCAGTAAAATGTTCACCCGAGAAGAGACCGGAACTCTGTCATTCTCGATAGCTGCTGCTCGGGCCCTCTCCCCTCTTCCTATGGTGTCTTCTAAATTTCATCTTTGGTGCAACATTTGCAACATTTGCAACATTTGAAATAAAGGGTATGTTTGTTTTTAGAAAAAAATTTATGAATTTTTTTTTTCGAAAAAACATTTGTCAGAAAAATGCATTTTCCTCTATGAGGGAAATTATTTTTTAAAATGTTTTCTTGTCCAATCAAATCATAAGACGTCATGACTACGTACGCAAAAATTCCAGCCGGCGTTCGAAACAGATCTCGACTTCAAACGTCGCATCCATCCATGGATTCATCCTCATCCCTCGACCAGGAACGCAGAACAACAACCCAAGAAAAAAAGAAACAAAATCGATTTTTGAGAATCGGAAGATATAAATACATGTATGGGAAAGCTACTAATAGAACGCCCGAGACGAGCAAGGAACGGGTGTCATCAGCGAAGCTCCCAGAGGCAAAACCTTTCGATCTGGGCCTCCCATGAATCAGACGAGCACGGGGGAAAACGAGCCCCCCCTCAAATCTCGCCTGGGATTAATGGAGGCCGCGCTTTCTCAAAACCCAAATCGAAGACGAAGACGAAGAAGACGAAGAAGAAGAAGAAAAGGACGAAGAAGAAGCAGGAGAAGGGGGAAGAGGAGCGAGCGAGCGAGGCGAGTTGGTTCTGGGTCGACGGCGTGGCGAAATTTATAGAGTCGGAACCCTAATGCCTCACTTTCAAGGTTGTGGCCTTTTTGCGTTTCGGTCCCTGTGTTCATGCGTATTTCGAGATTCCGACCTCACTGCTACTTCCTTTCGTTCCTTTTTTTTTTCAATTGAGCCACTGCCGAGGGCTCCTCTTGCCTTATGTGTTTTCTATTTTTCTGGAAGGGATTACAGGGGCATTTGGTCCCAAGAGGCTTTCGTCCTTCAAAGTTTCTTGAAAAATGTTAGACTATTTGGCAATTATTTTGAAGTAATTTTCAAGTGAAAGCCATATTGAAAAAGCCGAAATCCCTATGCTAGTTGAACTTTCAATATTTGACTAAATACCGAAACTCATCTTTTTCTTTCAAAACTACCATCACTAATTTTTCAAATTTAAGATTTTGCCCTCATTTTTTTTAAATGCTAAAAAAAAAAATCAAATATTTATAACTTTTTTTTTTTTTAAAAAAAACAATCCTTTACCTATTCGACGAAGAGCTATGGTCATCGATGAGCCAAATTTGATGATGGCGGCCATTGATCAAGGTTAGCTAAGGTTGGGCAACCTTCGGCAGCCCTCGCTAGGGTCACACAAGGATGACCCTTGCAGGAGGTCGCTGAACCTCAAGCAACTTCAACTGATAGCCACTAGCATCTGATTTGGCTCGTCAGTGGCCGTAGCCCTTTGCTGACAAAGGAAGGGTTTGGTTTTTTTTTAAATGATATATATTTGATTTTTTTAGCATTATTGTCAAAATTTAGATTTAAAAGTTGCATATATTATTTATTTAATTTTAAACAAATACAAATTAAAAAACTAATATTACTCACCTAAAAGCTTTCCAAATGTGTTTTTTTACCAAATGGTATTTTTCTCAAACTTGCTTTTCAAAGCATAATTTACTAAACGGCTTTTGCATTTACCCAAAGTCTTCTAGGCTAAACTGCTTTGTATTTTCCCAATAGACTTTCAAAATACTGAACCAAACGCACTCTGCAAATTTTTGGTTCCTCTTGTATTTAAGAGGGGGGTATCATGGTTTCTTTTTCTTTCTTTTTTATCGGGTCAAAATTGTAAATAGAATTGTTTTTTTTTTCATGAGGTGAGCTTAGATACTTCCATTCAAAATTCGTTTGGAGTTTGATTGGATTTGCTGAGTCAACATTGACTATTAATGCCATAATTGCTCATGATATTTCCTATCCAAAGTTGGCGTAGGAACCTTGATTCTCTTCAATTAAAAGTTGAAGTACAACTTATAGTGAAAAATATTTCGCCGATCCGACAAAATACATATATTTCTCATTATTACTCAATAAATGCATATGTTAGTTTGTTTTAAGGTAATGTTGATATAAAGGATGCTTTATTGCTATTGATAAAATCCAAAGTACAAAGTGAAAATATTCGTAGAGGTTGGATGGACCTTGATAAAGGGTGAACAAGTCATAGAGAAAGAGAAAGTTCATGGAAACTTGGAGGTACAATGACAAGGTGAGTGGTTTAGTGAAGCCTCGATCAATAATTTACTCATGAAGATCAAATGGAAAGCAATGTGTCAGTCAACTATTGGCGTAAAGCTTTGATAAACTCCCATATTGCTGATAAAAGTAACTCATTATATCACCTGTCTAAGCAATCTAGATAAGGAAGGTCTCCAAATATTCTCGGAGTGGACTGGTTTGTATCCAAACACAAACAAGAGTGAGATCTACCTTTTAAGAAGATTGTCTTCCTTAAGAAACCAAATTCTCCTTGCCCTTGGTTTTCAAGAAGGGAGCCTACCGGTTCAGTACCTCGGCGTCCCCATCATCACCTCTAGGCTTAGCAATGCTGATTGTTGCGTTCTGGTCAACCGCATCACAGCAAGGGTTCAATCTTGGACTCATCACTTTCTATACTTTGTCGGCTGTTTGCAATTGATCCGGTCAGTCCTTCATGCCATCCAAGCATATTGGGCTAGTGTCTTCATTTTACTTATAGTTGTGTTGGATCAAATTGACAAATCCTTAGACAGTTTCTATGGAAAGAATCGGAGTTGGGTAGAGGGGGTGTGAAGGTGTCTTGGGAGGATGTCCATTGCCTAAAAGAGGAGGGGGGTCTTGGCATTTGAAGGCTTCATGATTATAACAAGGCCGCCATGCTAAAACACATTTGGCTTCTATTTTTGGACAAGGAATCATTATGATGCAAATGGGTTCACTTGACCTTTTTAAAAAAGACGAACTTCTGGGTGGCTAAAAAGCCGACCTTATGCTCGTGAGCTTGGAAGAAGATCCTCCAACTCAGGATTGAATTTCAAAGCTCCTTCTATTGGAGGATTGGGGATGGCCAATCAGTGTCTCTTTGGTTTGATAATTAGCATCCTAGGGGTCCCTTGAACTTGCATTTTTTGGATTCAGCCATTTATGGCTCTGGCCTTTCTAGGCAGGCGACAGTGGTGGACCTGTTCACCAACCATGGCTTGATGGTCAGGACGGTTTTGGATTCTTGGGAGCTTCCCCTTCCAGTCCTTGGCCAGAACTTGGATCGTTTTAGCTGGAAGGGGAACACTTTTGAGCTCTTCATGGTGGCTTTAGCTTGGGAGATCATTAGGAGGAAAAAGGCTTGGGTCTTCTGGCATGCGTTCATTTGGAACAACTCGATCACTCCAAGGTACCAAATAAACCTGTGGCTTATTGCCAAATGTAGATTACCTACCCAGGCTCTGTTATTATCTTATGGTCGGATAGATAGTGCCTTGTGTCCTTTTTGCAACGAGGTGCCGAATTCTATTGATCACCTATTTTTTGGATGTTGCATCACTACTGGCATCGCATTCTTTTGGGCCACATGATGCAACCTTCTAGGGTGGAATAGATCGTGGGGTGAGAATCTCAATTGGGTCGTTTCCTTTCTTGCGGGCAAAGACTTCTATAAATGCATTGGCCAATTCTCTTATGGTGCTCTCTGTTATTTTATTTCGAAGCATAGGAACAACATCCTCTTTAGGGAGCAGAACTTAGCCATTCCAGCGGTGAAGAATCATCTCTTTAAAGTTGTTAGAGACAAGGCCATCGCTTTCAGGAATGTGGACAATACTTTTAGAAACAGGAGGCTGCAACGTAGTTGGAGTATCGATTTGATTATCTTCTCTACTGGGGACTCTCCTGCTTCCGTAGGGCCCTAGCTTGTCTTTGATTGCTGAATGGCTGCTCTTCCTGCATGCGGCTATCTCCTTGGTGGCTCTTCACTTTTGTCGTTGGCGGATGGGGCCTGAGCTATGGGGTCCATTCGGCCTTGTGATGCCTAGTGATGTTTCTTGCTAGGTTCCTTTTGCCTATTGTTTAGGTAGTTTTGTGCTTGTTTTAGTCCGCTTTGTTTGCGATCTTCTGTTTTACTTCGGCTCCCTTCCACTCATTCTGACATTTTGTCTCTTTGACAGTAAGTTTTTTGGCGCCGAACTTTTGTAAATTTGGTTCAAAGCTCAATTTATTCTTACCTTTTACCAAAAAGAAAAAAAAAACATCTAATTATGTGATTTTGTCCTCTGATGTCTACCCAAAAGAGAAAAAGTAATCAAATTTTGAAAAAATTCAATGAAGGCATTATAGGGGTCATTTTTTGTGTATTTAGAAATGGTAATCAAATGTTTAAGTTGCTTATCTTGTTAATAATTACCAGAACAAACTATTCTCTGAGCTAATTAAGCACATATTTAAAATTTTGGGACTATTTAATTTTTTGATGATTCTTTTTCCAAATAAACACCCATTTTCCTTTTTGTGGAACAAATGTTTTATATGCACCTACTCATGCAATTTTATACTATTAGGCTGTGTTTGACAGTTGAGATAAAATTCAGAATATGATAAAATTTATCTTATCCTACATTCAATGCTTACTCAAGATAGGATAAAGTTGGATATAAAGAAGATATAGACTGGATAAAATTGTCCCATTAGGAAGGTAGGATAAAGAAAAATAGGATACATAATATCCATAGAAGGAAATTTTCTTCTCTAATAACAAATTTCTTAAATTAACAAATTAAAATGATTTTTCAATATAAATAATATTTGAATTCTAATATAAGAAATTCAAAATAACAAAAAATAAAAATTTATTTTTAATTTAATCTTATTTTATTATATATTCAAGTTTTATTTTATCTTATAATATAAATTTAATATATAAATATATTTATTACATATTTTAGGTGTTTTAGTATTTTAGGTATATTAGTACACTTTTCTATTTAATAAGATTTTATTAGAGAATGAGGGAAGGGGAAGAAAGAAATAATATAGAAATTAATTAAAAAAGAGAGGAAAATAATATAAAAAAGAAAATAAAAATAAAGTAGACAAGAGTGTTGTGATAGATTTTTACTATCTCCATTTGCAAAATTTGTGATTCATATAGGTGTTTATATGAAATAATATATATATGATGTGAATACATTCAATTTGATTATTATAATTACCAAATAATGGATAAGATATAACAAAATCCCCTGAATTTAATATTCTATCATATATAGTCTTGTTTTGGCTAGAAATCTATAGGGCTAAATTTGACTATAGCATTCCTCCCCAAAAGATAAAAGAAATCAGCTTTGAATAACCAAGAAAGAAATAATCTTACCTTCTTCTAAACCTTCCATATTGAACAAGCCTCTCTATGGTGTTTATAAGACATGTTATATATCAAGATCTAAGCTCATTGTCTCTCGCTTATGAAGGTCTCATTTCAGTGCAGTTGTTAGGACAAGGTAGTTGTGTTCTTGATTTTATTTTTTATTTCCATTTTCTCAATCTCTTTAGAGGGCTTGTGACAATGGAACAGTAATGGATCAGTGACTTGTTCATTGACGGAGATAAATCTTTTATGTCATTGTATGTTAAGCTCTTCACTGAGGTTTGGATTTTTTTTCTCCCCATTTCTTAGTCATGCATTGACACTCTAAAGAGCATGACTTAGTATTCTTATGATTCCGAGAGTCATTCGAAATTCGGAAGATGAAACTGTATGTATCAAACAAAAGGAGAAAAATTGCATGTTTCACAAAAAATAGAGGGGATAGAGTTGATGAGATTTCCATGTAATTTTTATTGATCTAATAGTTCTCTGCTTTTTTTTTTCCTTTCTTTTTTATGAAAATTGAAAATGTTACAATCTATTCACTGCAATTTGTGTTCTTTCGCAGTATCTATCACTTCCTTCACCTGTACTATCAGGTATTGTTTTTCCGCTTTATCCCTTGTTCTCGTTCGTGCGCAGTGAGGACGAACCGGGAGAGAACCGTATTCTTTTTTCTTGACGAAGTCGTGTTATATATATTGCTATTACCGTATTTTGTGTCTTGAGAGTAGCTGTGTATCCATCTATTAGGTTTATGTGGGATGGTCTTCCAATTTTGTTACCGAAAACATACTACAAAATTAAGAAGGACAATTCTCTGTGTGAAAATTAAAGAAGTGGATGGAGTTTCTAGCCAATAACCCATGATAAAGACATTAGAATTGGAAATGTCAATTCCGCATTCTTTTCGTTTCTTTATGTACGCTTCATTTTTTCAATCAACTATTTATGACTGCCTAATTTCTTTCTCCTTTATTTGAATTCTTTACATAGAAGTCATGAAGTCCACTCATGGAGCTCCAAAGTTGAACATGCCCAAGGTTGTGTTTATCATGGGAGCAACAGGAACCGGAAAATCCAAGCTCTCAATCGACCTCGCGGTCCATTATCAAACCGAGGTCATCAATTCCGACAAAATCCAAGTGTACAAGGGGCTCGACGTCGTCACCAACAAGGTCACCGACCTCGAGTGTCGAGGCGTGCCACACCACCTCTTAGGAGTGATCGACGACCCCGACGTTGACTTCTCGGTGCACGATTTTTGTCGCGACGCGTTGACCGCCATCAATCAGATAACGCGACGTGGGCGTGCCGCAATCGTTGCCGGGGGATCGAACTCCTTCATTGAGGTGCTCCTGGAGGACCCGACGTATAATTTCAAGTCCATTTACGACTGCTGTTTCCTCTGGCTTGATGTGTCCACGCCCGTCCTGAACGAGCGCGTGTCGAAACGGGTGGACGAGATGGTTGCTGCGGGCCTGATAGACGAGGTGCGAGGAGTGTTCGTCCCGCAACCCGACTACTCACGTGGCATTCGCCGTGCGATTGGAGTCCCGGAGATGGACCGTTTCCTGAGAGCCGAGAACCGTCTGATCGATGACGAGAAGCCGAAGGAGGTGTTGCTCGATGAGGCTATCAACGAGATCAAGGTCAACACCTTCAAGTTAACCTGTCGACAAGTGGAGAAGATCCGGATACTTAGGGAAGAGCACGGGTGGAACATACGCCGCATCGATGCGACCGGGGTTTTCGAGAGTCCAGGGGCAGATGTTGAGAAGGCGTGGCGGAGTCTGGTGCTGGAACCAAGCCTGGCCATGGTAGGAGATTTCCTCAGGGGCCATGAGAAATCATTCGGTCCGCCGAATCAATTTCCTGCCACCTTGCCTCAAGTTCCCGTGGAAATGTAGGCGACTAATGAGAGAGTGATACAATTTTCTCGTGGCTATCATGTTGGCTGTGGTTATGTTTTGAAATTCTGTCTCTCTATTTCCCAACTTTTATCCATGTTAATGGCCTATTATGTGACTCGGAATGCATCGCAGATCTTTGGAAATCTTACTTACGTATCAACCTTATTTTGCACTAGAAGTAAAGTTTGTGAAGGTTTCGGAGTAATTTATCTCGAGAGACCAAATCAAAAGCTAGATCCTCTCTTCGGTTAACTAAAGGGGGCTAACTCCTCTCGAGTGATTAGGCCATTTATTTGACTTGTTTAATGTTTTTTTTTTTTTTGGTCGGAACTACCAATTAATATTAAAGTATAAGAGAGGTACATCCTGCTAGAACAGCGTCACTTAGTACAATATCAAGGAAAGGGGGAGGAGGGAAGACAAGCCAGTGTCTGACTGGGCCGAGAGACCTGTGGGCTTTGGCGGCCCAGTTAGCGGCTAGGTTAGCGTCTCGGCGAACATAGTGGACGGAAGCATTAGGGCATCATAAGAGAAGATCTTGAAGAACCGCAAAAAGGTGCCGCTCGTTCCATGGTTGCGGCTGTTGATTCCGAAGAACCTCCACCAGAAATAAACAGTCTGATTCAATCTGTACTCGTTGAAGATGAAGGCCCTGCTTGATCAAGTGCTGGAGAGCATGAATAAGGGCATAGGTTTCTGCCTGAAATGCCGAATGGGCTGGAACGGTGCTCGTGAACATGTCGGTGAGTAATCCATTATAATTCCTGTAAATACATGCCACTGCACCATTCTAATCGCCTGGTAAGAATGATCCATCAATATTGCACCATCAATATTGCATTTGATAGTACCTTGAACAGGAGGTTTCCATTGACGATCATTACTAACACTCGATTCTTGAAACCGAGGTTGATAGGGTTGAAGAGAGTGGAATATGCGGCTTTGGGCTAAAGCATTCTCCACGACTCGGGTGGGATCCGGGGTTTGCTGTCTAAAGATAGCGTTGTTGCGTTGACGCCAAATTTCCCACATCAGATAGGCAAGCACTTCAAAACTTGGGGGATTGCGAGATTGAGTGGCTCTAAAGGCAACCCATTCATCCAGGCGGCAAACAGAGGTAAGAGAGATAGGGATTTTGATCTTATTATGGTTCCAAATTTCACGCGTCCAAGAGCAATAGAAAAATAGATGTTCGATGGTCTCAGGAATATTCTGATTGCATAGGCTGCAAAATGGGTTTGGGGAAATATGTCTGTGATATAGGTTGGCTCTGGTCGCAAGGGCATTTTTACATGCTAACCACATAAATACTCGAATCTTAGGAGCCGTCTGCATATGCCATATCTTTTTCCACAATTGACTAGGGTTTTGGTATGAAGATGAGGCAGTAGAGGGAGGGTGTTGTTGGGTTGAAGACAAGTATTGGTAACAGCTCTTAACAAAGAAATCACCTGATGAAGTAGCTGTCCAAACTAATTGATCTGAACACAGAGCAGAGTTTATAGGGGTATTGAAAATCGTTTCACTAACCTCGGCGTTGAATAGATGAGAAATGAGATCCTTCTTCCATGTAGAGGTAGATGAGTTTAGAATGCCAGCAACTGTAATGGGTTCACCCTCTTCTAGTTGACCTCCTATTTTACCAATTGACATCCAATTGTCTTCTCTTATATTAATTTTGGAACCATCCCCCACTAACCACCGAAGCTTAAGAAGAATTGCATCTCGGCCTTTTAATATGCTCTGCCACCCCCAGGAAGGTCTATAGCCTGGGGTGGCATTTTGAAAAGAAGATTGTCGAAAACATAGGCCCCTGAAAAGCTAACTCCATATAGCATTAGGTTGCTGGAACAGACACCATGCTTGCTTCCCAAGCATTGCTAGGTTGAAACATATGAGATCTCGGAAACCCATACCCCCCCTCTGCTTTGGAGCACTTTAATTATGTCCATGCTGTCTAATGAATACCTGAATCATTATTGTTCTTGCTCCACTAGAAAGCTGATATCTTCTTTTCTATTAATCTACAGAGTGACAGGGGAAGCTTGAAGATGGACATGGCAAACTGAGGTAATGCCTGAACTACAGCTTTCAATAAAATCTCCTTGCCCCCTTTAGATAAAAGGTTTTCCTTCCAACCGGCTAATTTTGCATTAATTTTGGCCAGGATCCAGGAGAACATCTCACGTTTGGAACGTCCCCAGTCCGAAGGGATGCCTAGATACTTGCCATATTTGCTAACCACAAGTATGCGCATTTCTCTCACTAAAGTATTCTATAGAGTCATAGGACAGTTCTTACTGAAAAAAAAACACTAGATTTGTTCCTATTGATAAGCTGTCCTGTTGCTTGGCAGTATTGGTTAAGTATATTAGCAAGATTTTGGCATTCAAAAACTGTGGCTTTGAGGAAAAAGACTGAGTCATCCGCAAACATTAAATGAGATAGCTTAGGACAGGTTTGGTTAAATTGAATCCCCTGTAAGTGACCTATACTTATTGCTTGTTTTATAACTGTAGATAAAGCATTAGCAAGCAAAATGAATATGTAAGGGGATAGGGGGTCACCTTGCCGAATACCTCTAGTAGGTTTAAAATATGGGAGCTGTTCTCCATTGAATCGAATGCTGAAAGAAGCTGTAGTGATACGGGCCATGACCATAGTAACCCATCAATTAGTAAAGCCCAACTGTTGTAAATAAGCCGCTAGAAAGTCCCATTCAACCCTGTCATAGGCCTTTTGCATGTCAGTTTTCAGAATAAGATTGAATCGTTTTGATCTAGATCTAACCTTGAACTGGTGAAGTACTTCCTGAACAATCATAATATTATCTTGAATCTGTCTGCCACTTACAAATGCTGCCTGTTCTAGATTGATCAATCTAGGTAAGCAAGACTTGAGTCTATTAGCCATGACTTTAGAGATAATCTTGTATGCGAAGTTGCATAGGCTAATTGGGCGATATTGGTTTATGCTTTCTGGGTGTTTTACTTTAGGAACCAGGGTCAGAATTGTTTTATTTAAATTTGGATGCATGAAACCTGATTGGAAGAAATCTTGCACTGTTTTGACAATGGTCGTTTTGATGATATTCCAGTGATGCCAATAGAAAAGACCGTTGAGACCATCTGGCTAAGAGCCTTGGAAGCACCCAACTGAAAGGTAGCTTGATATACCTCCTCCTCAGTTACTTGTCTAAGTAAGTGATCATTCATTTGTGAAGTAACAATAGGAGGACATTGAACTAGAAATGGGTTAAAGTCTCTGGTTCTCACTGATTGGTATAGTTGAAAAAAGAACCTCATAGTGATATCTTTGAGTTGTTGTGGTTCCCTTATCCAGTTCTGGTCGTCATCCTTTAACATACAAATGCGATTTCTTTGTCGTTGTTGCACGGTACAGGCATGGAAAAATCTTGAGTTTTTGTCTCCCCATGTTAACCAGTTTAGTCGGGAGTGCAACGCCCAGAACTGCTCCTCTTGATTCCACAACTGTTGAATTTCAGTTCTAATTGAAATGGCTAATTCTTTGTCTCCCACCTGGTAGGATTTTCTGTTGGTGATGATTTGAAGATGTTGCTGTAATTGAAGAATGAGTTGTTTGGCATTACTAAACCGAGATCTGCTCCATCTATCAAGTTTGAGGGAGACTGTCTGCAATTTTGAAATTAAAGAGGTAGGACTACTTTCCCATGCTGATTTAATTACCTCTTTACATTCAGAATGATGGCTCCAGAAAGCTTCATAATGGAAGGTCTTTTGTGGCTTAGCAGATTGATAATGAGTATGCAGCATAAGTGGACAGTGGTCCGATCCAATCGAGGGAAGAGCAAACACTTCTGTAGAGGGGTATGTTAAGCTCCAGTCCAAAGAGCAAAAGGCATGATCTAACTTCTCCTTCACCAAATCATTCCCCTCTCTATTGTTAGACCAGGTAAATTCACATCCTTTATTTTCCAATTCAATTAAAGCGCAGTCATTAATCAATTTCCGAAAAGATTGCATTTTGGAATACATTGCTGGTCTTCTTCCTACTTAGTTCCAGGGGAATAGAAAATCATTGAAGTCCCCAATACACATCCAAGGTAAGTAATTAGCTGCATAGATAGTTCTGATTATATCCCAAAAATCTTGCCGAGCTTGATATATTGCAGGGGCATAAAGGCAGGTGATATGCATTGAAGCAGCCATGGAAGGGTCTAGAATTATAAGATCGATAAAATTCTGACCAGAGTTTATAACAGTAACATCAAAAAGATCCGTCCAAAAAACTGCCAGACCTCTAGACAGACCAGTAGGATCTCTCAAAAAGGAGTGAGAGAAGTGAAAGCGGCGTTGTAAGTTCTTCAAAACTGTTTCTCCATTCTTAGTTTCCATTAAAAAGACTAGATCGGGCTTTTCAGAGGCTAACAAAACCTTGAGGGTTTGAATTGTCATGGGATTGCCCAACACCTGACAATTCCAACTTAGTATTTTCATTGGGAACGTGGAGGCTGTTGAGGGCCAGCCGCCAAAGCCCATGGAGAGTGATCATCAGCCACCAACACAGGGGTATCTAATAGGTGGGATTCATCCAACTTAGATGTATAGTTAGATTTAGTCTCATAAGGGGAGTATCTCTTTGTTTTCTTGCTTGTTCCCCCTGCTATTTGTGTTCTAGGATTCTTTTGTTTCTTCTGTTGAGGAAGGACTATGGAAGGACATTGAATACCTTTTAACTTGGTATTTGCAGGGACCAAGTCGGTTGTTCTGGAAACTAGATGTTGATTCTGTGGTTTAGTTGGAATAACAGGGGTGGAAACTGAAACCTCAGGAACAGGATCGATTGGAGGTAATGCTGGGAGGGGAAGGGGTAGAGTTGGAGGAGTTTCAGGTATGGTTTCTTCCATAGGTTTCAAATGAGATTTGGGATTGTAAAAGGCATCCTAATAGGGGCTATGCTGTCGGACTTCTGCCCTCAACCACGGGCCATAAACCATTGTTTCTCGGCCCTCAAATTGTACTTCATCATAAGGGAAATCTTTACATGATGTTGCATAATGCCCAAGTTTCCCACATGAATAACAGTAGTGGGAGAGTCTTTCATACCTAAAATCGAGCCATAGAGCTTTTCCTGCTATGCTGATAAGCTTACCTGACTTTAAGGTTGCTTGCAGGTCAATCTCAATACGCACTCCGCCAGAGGTATCAGGTCTGACCTCTAAAACTCTTCCCATATGCTGAACTGCTCTACTTAGAAGTTGAGGAGTGTTCCATTCCAGAGGTAAACTAATAACATGAACCCAGAATGGACACTTGGAAAAGTCATAACAGTGTAAGGGAGTTTTTGGTTGCCACGAGCGTAAATTGACTAGATGACCAGAAAATAACCAAGGGCTTCCATCTAATATATGCCGTTTTTTGGTTTCAGATCGGCATTTGATAATGTAGATACCACTCTCACTGGAAGAGATTTCCACATGGTTGACACGCCACGCTTTCTTCATCGCAATTTGAAAAGTAGGTAAGTTAACTGTAGGGTTTGTGAAAATATTACCTACAAGGATGAGGCAACATTCTTTGATATTATCTGTTTCCTGTACATCTTCCCAAACCTCCAATTCTTGTTCTGAGCATAGGCGTCCCAGGCGATGACATAGGGATGCAATTCGAGAGGAATTATCTTCCTCATCCATGGCCATTATGAGCAGGTAGATACTTATACAAGGTTATTGACAGGCTTCCAATTACATAACAGAAGCCAGCTTAGTTGCATGTCAAGGATCGACCAACATGCATCAAGAAAATTCGGAAGTAAAGCATGGCGCACGATCAGATATGCAAGGGAGAAGGGTTTAAAACCAGAGAAGAGCTTCAATGGAGAATGGCGAAGGAAGGTGGGTGAGTTCAGTTGCGAGGAAGAAAGTCTGAAGATGAAGGCATGAAGACAATCTCGAGCATATCGCGAGAGAGAACTCTAACAAGAGCGAGAGAATTGTCGCGGTGATCTAGGATGACTTGTTTAATGTTTACAATCGATGTTTTGCTGCGAAAATTGGTGCCGTGAAGACAATTGGTAGAGAGATCATAGAGTAATGCTGTGAAAAGTAAGAGATAAGTTCATGTCAGTGGCCCTAAATTATCCATTAACTGGAGAATAAACTTCCCATTAGAATAAAAGAAAATTCCAAATAAAGACTTGACGTGCTATCATTTTCTTAAATAAGGTCCTCAAAATATTGCCTCAAATAAAAACTTGAAGTGCCATCGTTTTCTCGCATATATGCCTAAAGTGAATTTTATTTCAAAGAATGGCTTGATTTATTATGTTAATCTTAAAGAAAGACCTGACTTTAGCAATTGATTGAGGGCATTTCCATCATTTACACTCTCTTTTTTCATTTAATTTTCTTTCCCTTTTTTTTCTTTATTTTTTTTTCATTTTCTACTATTTATTTCAAAAAAGACAAAAGGAAAAAAATAAAAAAGTATAAATTTAAAAAAGAAATACAGCCCTCCCCCATCTTTAAAAAGAAAAATTATTTGTTGTTTCCTTTTTTTTTTGGACATTTTTCCTTTTTTTTTCCTTTTTTATGGAAAAAAAAAAAAAAGAAAGAATTTTATTTCATAAAAAAGTAAATTACGAAAATGGCCTCAATTAGTTGATGAGGTCAAGTCCTTTGAGTGTGACATGACACTTTAAGATCTTATTTGAAGTAAAGTTCACTTCATGAGCTTTTTTTAGAAAATAAAAGTATTTTAAACTCTTATTTGAAGTAATGTTTATCTCATGCCCTTATTTGAAAACACGAGAGTATTTCAGATTCTTATTTGAATTTTTTCCAAAGGATAATGAAGAATTTAACTACAAAGGAAGATATTTAAGGACCGATCGACAATATCAGCATTCAAGGTGTAGCCTCTTTATCTACTTATATTTTCACTTGATGGTTTGATCGGGTATTTGTAGAGGCAAAGCAATTGGTGTTATGGACGACTTTATCACAATTATGATTACAATGTGGATAGAGTAGACATCGAATATGAGTGAGGGAGTGGATGAATTTGTTTTCCTCATCAAATAAATAAAAATAAAAAATCAAAGTTCATAACTTTGAAATTCTTGAATGTTTATCTGCACATTCTAAATTTTGTTAATCCAGGGACACATACATGAAGAGTCCAATGCCAAAAGACCATGGAACAATCTATATATATCATGAACCGGTTAAGGCTTTTAATCTGCGTAGGTGGTCTTGACCTAGAAAAGTTTGCCCACAACTTTGAGTTGAAAATTTCTGGGCCCTCAACCAATTATACCAACCCTGGGGATGGCATTCTAAAATTTGAAAAGAGGGGTTAACACAATTGCGCTCATTATACCTTCTAAGGATGATGATGAATGCCTGTAATTGAAAATTGAGAGAATGACCAAGGGCTAATTTCTTTCCGCCATCATTTTCTAAAATCTGGAGGTGGGAAAGGCGGTAGCGACAACGGGGATGTTTGTCGCTGAGGTGGTTTTCTTGGTGGCGATTGTGGTCGTGCCTTGAACTGCTTCTGTCTTTGCTATGGCTACTGTCACCTGAGCCATTGCTCTAGAAGATGGTGCATTTTCATGAAGGTTTGAAAGAAAAAGAGGGGCCGCTCGTGTTTAGATTCTCCATTGAAGCTCAGAGAGAGAGGGGATCGATCGATTGATCCTTTTGGATCTGGTACGAATTCCTTCATCAATGTACATAAGATATATACATATGTAGTGAAAAGAAGGAGGCTCGGGTTACCTCCGTTTGGTAGGCTTCCATTGAGTAGCTAGTGGAGCAGCAGGGGTCGTAGCAGGAGGCGGGTCCGGAGCAAGGGTCAGCAACTTATCTTGCATGGTATCGATCCTTCTACTAGCAGTAGGAGCCTTCAAGGAAGGACAAGGTGAGAGCAAATCCTCATCTGAACTACTGATTAGGTTGGCTGGGAGATCTGACTTCATGCCAGGATCAAGTGGAGCAAGGGCCGAGGCTTCAAGTGGGCTGAATCTCTCCGCTGCAAGGCTAGAAAGGGAGACCACCAATTTCGAGGGGATGCTAAGACCCCTCATAGGTTTGCAAGAGGAAGCAAGAGGCAAACCCTCCTTGGCTGCGGTGCCCTTAAGCTTCGGGTTTTCCCCCTCTTCACATATACTAGCCGGACGGGATGAGGTTCCTTCGTTCGGTAACAAGGGCTTTTTCTTCTTCCCTTTAACTTGTTTCCAAGCTTGCTCAGGCTTTGCAGGGGCTTCCACCACCGCTAGGACAGGGACGGGAAGCTGGGCAGGCACTGAAGAAGAGGCACTGGCCTAGGCTTGTTGCATAGCCCTCTTCGAGCTAGTGTTGGCTAGGACATCCGCACACCTGTGGCCAAAAGTGCCACACCTGAGGCATTCAATCGGCCTCCATTCGTACTCAACAGAAATCGAGCGCGACACCCCATTCAAAACCACATCAACTGAGGAACACCTTTATTGCCTTGCTTGGATCTCCACACACACCCTAGCAAATGAAAGCATTTTCATTTGCTCTATGCGCTAATCAATATGGCGCCGACCAAAGATCAAGAGGAAGGTTCTTCAATCTAATCCACACTGGAAACGAGGATTGATTGTCTTTCTTTAACTCCAAGAGTGGCCTCCATTGATGTAAGATGAGGGGAACCCTTGCAACCGTTAGGGGCCCATGTTCAAGAATCTTCCTACGGAAGATGGGTTTCAGGATATGAAAGAAGAAGAATCCCTGATCATTAGCCATCACTTCTGCAAGCTTCGGACCCTAAGCATGCTTCAAGGATTGTTCCATGAGCTTGAACGAGAGCTTCTTCCCTACATAATACCCAATCAGGCACTCATGCCACTTGAGATCAATTGCCTCTAACACTTCCTCAGATAAGTTAACAATCGGCTTGTTGTCTACAAAGGATGGGGGAACATAGGATAAGTCATATCCTTTTGCAGCAAGTCATGCCACATTGGCCCAAGTGTGGGCAAGAGTAGGCTTTGAGTTTCCTAGATGCTGGTCAGGAACTTGTGGTCGTTTGGAGGATGACCGCACACAGCTTCGGCCACAAGAATAGCCCACATGGGCTGGATCCAAAGGAGGGACTTGGTGGTTCTCCATCACCGAAGCAAGGGCTGCTTCCATAGACCCGGCCTGGCTCAGGAGCGAAGAGGACTAAACTAAGGGGTCAAGGATACGTCCCTTTGGTCTACCAACTCCAAGCTGGGCCTCACTAAGAGGGCCACCCACATCAGCAGAAGCCATAAATGCAGTAATAATCCTACAACAGCCCTATATCCAACACTTAACTACCACAATACTAATGCCATCCCAGAGTGGGCGTACTGGGTAGATCTCTCCAATGGGCTGAGGAGGGAGAGAATACACGGCTAAACTTCACAGCTAAGGCCCAGCAAACGGCATTTTCATCTAGCTCGAACAGAGAAACCAAAGCAAGGAGAACAGCAGTCCAATCGCGGCCAAAGGGAAACCGGAAGTGGACTTGCAACCCTAATCAGACGAAATGGCGCAGTGGGGAGAAGGAGGGAGGTTAGGAGAACCTGTCCTCCGAATCTAGGCCCAAATGACCGGCTCAATTCTTCGAGACGAATAAAACACCTGTCGAGAAGAAGCAGGAAATATACAAAGCCCTAGGGCGGACCAGATCTAGGCTTGCACGCTGATGCAGAAAAAACGATTCGATGGGAAGAAAGAGAGAGGCAAAGCAACTGGTGTTATGGACAACTTTATCACAATTATGATTACAATGTAGACAGAGTAGACTTCGAATATGAGTGAAGGAGTGGATGAATTTGTTTTCCTCATCAAAATCAAAGTGCATAACTTTGAAATTCTTGAATGTTTATCTGCACATTCTAAATTTTGTTAATCCAAGGACACATACATGAAGAGTCCAATGCCAAAATACCATGGAACAATTTGTAAATATCATGAACCAGTTAAGGCTTTTAATCTGTGTAGGTGGTCCTGACCTAGAAAAGTTTGCCCACAACTTTGAGTTGAAAATTTCTGGGCCCTCAACCAATTATACCAACCCTGGGGATGGCATTCTAAAATTTGAAAATAGGGGTTAACACAATTGTGCTCATTATACCTTCTAAGGGTGATGATGAATGCCTGGAAATGAAAATTGAAAAATGACCAAGGGCTAATTTCTTTTCGCCATCATTTTCTAAAATCTGGAGGTGGGAAAGGCGGTAGCGACAACGGGGATGTTTGTTGCTGAGGTGGTTTTCCTGGTGGCGATTGTGGTCATGCCTTGAACTGCTTCTATCTTTGCTGCGGCTACCGTCGCCTGAGCCATTGCTCTCAGTGATGGTGGATTTTCATGAAGGTTTGAAGGAAAAAGAGGGGTCGCTCGTGTCTAGATTCTCCATTGAAGTTTAGAGAGAGAGGATCGATCAATTGATCCTTTGACCCCGATCTTCTTCAAATTGAAGAACATGAAGAGAAAGTGCAAGTTGCAACAGGAAAAGAAAGGGGGAAGGGGGGTGGGGGATGCCACTTTTTCCCCAAATTGACAAATTGAGGCCAAATTAGGATATAAAGCAAATCGAGCACCGGAATCATGTTCTTCACACCGTGACTCTAGACCAGAGGATGATTATTGATGTCCTTGATCCTGAGCCCTAATTTGTGAAGAAAATGAATTCGCTCCTTCCTACCTTGATTGTGACCGAAAGCCCCAGCCTGTCGAGCTCGTCGGGGACAATCCCAATCTTGCAAAGGAACTTGTAAACCCTTGCACGATTCTCCATCCTCTCCCTCTTCATTTCCGACAAGCTGGGATGACTGTACAAAGGACAAGGAGTCCCTATCCATCTGGCCCAATCGAACCCTTTTCGACCTCACTATGGTCACATCGTTCGACGCAGACAATGAATTTTGCTCCCTATGTAGAGTCACTATATGAAAGTAATGACATTTTTTATGTACTTTTTCCCTTATTGATACCGAGGCTTGAAGTACAATCTTATCAAAGTTTACTGTGCTTCGGCATGTTCGAAAAAGACTCATCAAATCTGGATGAAATGAGACTGACATTTGATAGTCAAGGATGGTCGGTCTTACAATCATCGACGTTTCCCTCCTAATGACAACCTTCCAGGGATGATATGTTACAAGGATAGCCGCTTCCCTCTTAATGACAAACTTGATGTTACAAGGAAACTTCCCTTGTCGATTTAAAGTTTGGAGCTAAGATTAAATTCATGAGCCTAACTAAGAAGCATTAAAAATCATGCGGAGATCATGTCAAAACCTATGGTAAAACTTTCCCTAGTTACACTGATAAATAGATAGAACTTTGCAGGTATTTTGACAATTGGAAGTATAGGGTAGGATGGCAAGTTCTCAATATTCAAAGTATAAGACCTTGTTTTAGACCTTATGGAAGTTCCGCTTGTTGATTAAACAAGTTCAGATGACTATGCAAAACTGAACTGTTACATAGAAATTGTAAGGTTCTTTTAGCAGCAAGTAGTAGCCACGACAGACAATACATAAAATGCTGCATAAACCAAATGAAAGACGAGACTGCAGAAACCCAGCAACACGAAATCATACATGAGAAGAAAAAAATATCCTGCCAACATTCGTCATCCCTAAAAGAGGTACTCCTCAAGAAAGCTACTTGGTAAATCCAGATGTTTAGAGACAGAAGGATATAGAGTAAGACAGATTTCAACACTGTTGATATAAAATAATGGGGAAAGAAATTTGAGTTTCTGAATTATTCTTGATCAATGCTTGGCACTGTTGCGAGTAATAACAGCTTTGCCATAGCCAGCAATTGGTTGTGGCCGAATGTTAAAATAGGTTGCAGATGCCAGATATGCACAAACGGAAGAAACATAAACTTTAAACCATATGGATGAGAAAAATGTGAGATAGGTACATGTGCAGGTCAAGAAGATAACCCCAATAGCATTCAGAAGGCACTTCACCGTTGATAGTTCCTTTTCTGTTCCTGGATTGGGAAAATGGCCCTTAGAATGGAAGTCAGAGAGCAACTGGTCCTTGAAGCGGAATGTGTCCATCAGCCAAGAACTGACTTCATTTTCAGACATTGGGATGTCATCAAGGTGGACACGTCGCACATGTACATGAACCTCTGCAGGGTCCACGCCAAATGCATTGTCCATGAAAGATGGGCAACGGTATTTGTAGCCAATGGTCACATCATAAACTGCCATAGAGGAAAGAAGCTTACTCAAGCTGGAAGAAACAGTAGACAGGACAACTTTGACAATTCATTTTCACTGAATTTCTAGTAAGAGTACTATTTTTCTTTCCCTAGAACAATATTTTCCATACTCATTTCTTCTCACTTTAGCTCAAGATATAGGAACCGTGATTCAGGAATTCTCCTTTTCAGTAGTAGAAGAAAACAAGAAAATTCCATCCCCTATATCATTCTGGAAAGGTGAAGACTATAATTTCATTTTTTTTTATTGTCCATGAGATTAAAAATATTTTGAGAAACCACAAGACATACGATCTGATTTTTCACGTCAAATCTTGAAACAAGTGCTTATTAAGATATAGCTTCTCGCGTTCCACATGGAAAAACTGATGAATTTGCTACAACATTAGAAAGTTTGACTTGGAGGTGTCATGGTAAAAAGTAAAAATCATTATCACCAAGCCATGAACACTTGCTTCCTATTTATGACTACCAATTAGAATAGTACTATTTCATCAAATCATGTGGAACCTACAAGGTCCATATTGGATGCCTCACTTAGAAATATAAGACTGCCACTACATCGGTCAAAGCAGATGCAAAAATAAGAGAACCTGAATCCAGAGATGCCCGCAACTCCTGCAAACATGCATAAAACCCCTTTGTCTTCGGAAGCAGCACATATTTTAGGATTGGTAGGCCATTTTCAGCAGCATATTTTTGATTTCGAACACACTTCTGCTCACTACAGTGAACATTTTAGGGTCAATCCACTAGGCAACTAAGGATACAGAAAAAAAACAGAACAAAGTTCATCAATCTGTAGGCAGAATATAAAGATCCATTATCCTGATGAACAAAAAGACATCTTATCAATTGACGTTTTGAATATGACTGAACTTGGAACAGGATTATTGGGATTGTGAATGTAACCTTACTTTTAATCTCTTCAGATAAATGATATTTTTATCACAGGCCAAGAAAAAGGATAAAGTTCAATGAAACAATTCTTGAATACATTGTTAATATGGTTTACATGATTTAACTACTAGGTTTAATTGTTAAGTCTGAAATTTAGTCACCTCTTAGCAGGCTCGGTGGAAGGATGTAGGGGTCGGTAACAGCAGATTGGCCACAAAGGAACTTATGGACCAATTTGACAGCCAATCCAATCATCTCATAGCCTATCGAGTTGTTTTGAGAACTATAAATTTGGGTAATAACATATAAAATCAAAAGAATTGGGACCTCCTCCATACTTAAACCAGAGTGTTTTATAGAGAAGATACTCTTCTTTTTGATAGGTAAAAGATGGGGAACCAAGGGTTGCGAACCCCCTCGGTGCTTGGTTACAAGATAAAGCATCTACAATGTCAATCAAAGCATTTGCATGCACAAATTCCTACTATACCGAAAAATGCATATTTTCAGCTGATCATCAATAATTACCAAAAGACACAATTCTCTCCATGGCTCTCTTCTTATATTCTTTCAAAATCAACAAGAGAACCAGGATGAGGGATAGGAGATATCCATCTTTCTTAATGCAAGGCAAATGGGGGCCCTGCAAGCCCATAATTTATGCTCAGTAGATCCTTTGATCCTATAACCCAAGTTAGCCCGAGGCCACCCAAAATAATCTGCCCAAGGACAATGAAGAGAAGATGTCTCACCATCTTCTAATTTAACAGGCTGCAAGAAAATTTTACAGATAAAGTTCCATCTTTACAACTATTTCAACACAAATAATCAGCAAAATCGAGAGAAATCTTTCAATCATACTGAAAATCAGAAAACACTAGCATAAGTTTCAAGTTCTTAGTCTTGGGCTTGTCTCGAAAAATCAACTTCCCAAGTGATTCTCCCATAACTGGACAGATACCATTCAAACACAAGGTCCACCTTGTTCCCAGAAATACTAAAAGGTCCAGGAAACGATATTTGGGAGACATTTTCCTACACCAAGTGTCAAGCCAAAAGTTTGTCCTTTTCCCATTTCCCCCTTTTGAAGATGTATGAAGAAGAAACTCACTTTGCTTGTCTCTAATCTGCCTCCTGACACTGATACCATGAGTTGCTCTTCTAGTTTCTAGAAATCCAATCAATTTCTTTCAAAAAAATTTTGCAACCAATTTCTTGATGATCATTTTCAACACTGAAGACGGTAATTTTTTTCTTCCTTTAAGTATGAGTTCATGAAAGTCTCTATGGGTATGGTTCCTCTCACTCTTCTAATCACCTGCTTAGGTCTCCATTTGCAAGCTCATTTGAACAAGCATATCTGGATGCCTATTATTTAGAAATTTAATGAGAGGTCTGGTTTCGGAAAAGATCATCTCTAAAGCGTGAAGACCGGTCCTTACTAAAAGTTCTCTCTCCAATCTCCTATTTATTTGATCACTTTTCTCCCTCCCCCATTAGGTTGCTTGAGAGTTGGAATCCTTCAAACAGTGACCATTATGCACATCCTATGAACATACTAATAGTGCTTCCCAAAGTCTTCAGACAGCATTTGTATAACGATTACCCATTTTTTAAGTAGTAGAGTTGAATCAATTAAATCTTCTTGGACAAGTACAAGGTCTCAAATTGCTAGTCTCTCTCTCTCTCTCTCTCCCCCCCTTCTGAAGCAATTTAAAGATAAACATAGATGTGGAGATAATAAAGGTCAAATGAAGTACTCAGCATAATTAAAAAGTAAGAAGAGAAATTACGTGAAATCTGTGCCTTCAGGGAAAACAGCGAGCCAGAGGGGATCCCTAGGATCTTTAAATGTTTGAAGCATCCGATGCATAGATGATTCATCAATCTCCCACTTTCTCTCCACAGAGATGAACTCCAAAAGCTGAAATGACCAGCCAAATACTGGCAGCTTCATCAAGCTGCTCTTGAGAACATACTTTATGTAACCTATGCGCCCCTTCCGCAATGCAAGGTCCCACAAGTACATCCAGTCAACTTCTGTTCTATGGTTTGCAATGAGCAATACACGTTCCCTAGGAGGAACAGTCTCTCCACAAAAAATAACTTTCGTCTTGTTTATCTTCTCAAAGAGAAAAGGCCACAAAGCCAACCAGATGCCAAAAAAAAATGATATGGCTTTTCTGCTATAATGTACGCTGAAAAATCTCAGAGGGACGGCAGTCAGAAAGCCAAGGTACACTAACATCATAAAAGCCGTTAAGAGCAGCACCGATAAGCATACAATTCCTCTAACCACCTTTGGCAGGGTTAAAGAAGCACGCCCTTTTCCATCAGCTGAAGTTGATGGCTCACAGGATTTCATTCTCTTTTGTATTCCGTCTCAATAACTTGATTGCATTACCTGTTCAATGTAACTGAGATTGGCCACTATGGATGCACTTAATGAAATGACAAATGAATATTGGAATTATGTCAGTGCACATGCCACACAGAGCTGTTGAAGGACAACATTGAACAGAATCGATAATATCTTACAACAAGTAATTGCATATAAAATCATATATGGGCAAGCTAGAAGGGAGATGCTCTGGAGTTGCATAGGCATACGCAACACCGCCATTTACTAGAAGAAACAGTAAAACTGATTTACACTGATTTGATATCACCAGCCTTAGTGAAAAAGAAAACTAAAAATTGACAACTTCATTTATGCTCTGGAGGAAAATCTTATTGCAAAAACATCTGTTCCTTGTCCATAAAGACAAAGTATCTTACACCTAACCATACATCCCAAATATGAAAGGAAGTACGGACTTCTCTAACTATCTGAGAACAAGTATCCATCACTTATTCCTATAGTAGAATACAGAGGTGGAAATTAAAGACACCAACAATTAACAATTAACAATTATTTTTAATTCATTTCCACTTTGCATAAAATTTCTCATCACCCCATAGTAACATTCTATTCAATGGAATTTTAACATTTCTCCTTTTTAGATGCAAATGCCTCGGAGCTATCCTCTTCTCCAAACTAAATGCAAAATATTGTGGAAATTTCTTCAGTTCTTCCAAGTTCCTCTCCATATCCTCCACTAAATAATCATACTTGGGCCTCAAGTTGTTATCAATGCTGTAACCAAAGATGGATGGCAGTCGTGCACAAATTCTTGCTATTTCTTGATGTGTCAAGCCAATGCTCCTCAAAAACTTAACCTTCCCATGAAGCTTCTCCACCCGTGTGTTCAACAAATGTGCATTTAGAGTACTTGGAAAGTTAAGCCTCCCTATTCCCAGTTGCCTGAGATAATTAAGGGTAGGTTTTAAACAGTATTCAACGTCTGAAAATAGTATTTGAGGGCACTTGTTGATCAAACTACATGATTCTTGCGCTGAAGCCGATACTTCAACAGTGAGGAATTCAAAAACGGGTGCAATATCTGTAGGATCGAGTTCAGAAGCAAAGAGCCCTGGGCAAAGATAAGCAAGGCGTGGGAAGTCTGACTCCAAAAAGCCCTTGGATTTGAGAAAGTTCACAATGTTGAGGACTCGATCAATGGTATCGGGTGAAGGTAGTTTTCGATGCCTGGACACAGGGTCTATTACACCAAGGGTCCTTAGATACCGAACATTTTCAACATGAGACGTACGAAATCTGAGGTAAAGTGGTTGGTATGGAGAGGAAGCTTTAGTACAGGCCTTAATAGTTTTGGAACAGGAAGCAGAGAAGGCTGGTATTGCAGGGACGCACAGCGACTGAAGCATCATTCTTGATAAAGTTTTGTCCTGTCAGGAAATATAGCTAACTAGAACCGTTAGGTTCCTTTATTTTGCTAACCAGATATCAGCAAGAATTTTCAGCCAACAATCTGTTTGCCCTGAAAACTGGCCTTAAACTTTTACCACATCATAATGACATCTATTTGTTGTGTGGTCAACAATTCTGGAAGGGGAAGGGCGACAATGCTACACTACAGAGTGCACCAGAGGCTTGAAGTATTGATGCAATCCCAATAGTGGTAAGTTGGCCAATAGATGAATGGATTCACGTTCAAAGGTTGCAGTAGTCTTTAAGCCCGTCAACACTAGAAACCACAGATAACTGCTCAAGGACAACGACACAAAGAATTAAAAACTAGTTCTGTCATAATTTGCAAGCAAGCACAGCAGCAAATTCAACAGTATCAGGGAAGAAGACAGCTATGTATGCACGAGTAAATAAAGCAAATAGCTTCTTCTTTTTTTCCCAGTGAACAAACAAGGAAACTAATCAAACCAAACTGAAGAAAACAATCACAAAACTGTTCAACAGATTGAATTCCCATCCAAACCCAAGTTAAACAGATTTAACACTCGATTCACGACAGCCATGCCCGTGTCGAATCCTCCGAATAACAACTATACTCAATCACAAGGACGGACAACGAACCTGTCCCCCCAGCTAACGACATATCCCGGCCACATTTTTCATCTGAATTTCGCCTTCCTAAACCCGAAGAAACTCGAAAAACACTGCTAACGCACATCAACAAGACGAAATCGATCGACCCATCTAGCCCTTCGCAACAACAAGCCTCTCAAGCCTCCCAAGCTCCGATTTTTCTTTCTGGGTTTCCCTTTTTAACCCATTTTCTTCTCTGTAGGAGAACTTCCTCGGCAATCAAACGGACCATTCGGGAACTGAATGAACGAGCGAGGAAGAGAGAGAAAAATGAGATATTAGAGAGAGAATGTACCAGTGAGCTTGGAGGGTTCGGCAATGGAGGATTTCTCTGTGGGTTTCAGAACCGATGACGAAAACAACAGAGAGAGAGAGAGAGTGTCCTGTTTTTGACGAGAGAGATGAGGATCCACTGCTCCTGGATCTTGTTCACGAAATAGGGCTCGGAAGTCCACGTAATTACGGATTCTGCCACGCCCATTGCCGGCCATATAAATTTCAATAGCCGAAGCTAAGGGAACAAAAATAAAGTTGAAAAGAAGGGGAAAATATCTCATGCCTAGATATCAAGCGATGCCGTGGGGCCCACATGCGGTGCCGGTCTAGGCATATGCACATATTCTTCGCGTGCATAATTTTCGAAAAGATTATTATATTTTTTTTTTCAAACATGTGTTAGGGACTTGATTGTACCAATCTCGTCGGAATTCGAAAGTATTATCATCACTTGGTACTTGACTACGAGGATACTTCTAATCTCATTTAAAATTGAATTGATGAATAAGATCATTTCTCATGAAACAAGTTATGAAGGTGTGTTAAAAAAAGAATAATTTAAAGGGAAAAAGCCACAAAAAAACTTCAAACTTTGCTAATCATAACACATTTATCTCACCAATAACATTTTCGTCTTATTTTTTTTCTATTTTTTCTTTTTCTTTTTTCTTATTAAATTTTTCTTCTTCTCTCTTCCCCTCGTTCGGACTCAGGCAAGGGTGGCCTTATTGGCATCAGGCAAAGGCTGCCCTCAGTTGGGTTGTGCAAGGGCTGTTCTCGCTAGATTTGCCGAGGGCACCCGCTCTTTGGTGTCGGGCAAGGACAACCCTCCCTAGATCAAATGAGGGCAACTCTCGCTCTTGCTTGGGCTGGCTAGGGTCACCCTCATTGGCATTGGACGAGGGCGGCCCTTGGCTAGGTCGAGCAAGGGCCTCCCTCGTCGGCATTGGGCGAGATTACGTTGACGAGGACTACTTGAGAAAAGAAGAAGAAAAAAAATTAAAAAATAAAAGACGAAAATGCCCTATAGTTTAGAATAAATGTGTCACACAGATATAAGTTTAGGATTTTTTGTGTTACAAAAAAAAAAGTTTTGAATCAATGTGTTCGGTTAGCGAAAGTTTGGAGTTTTTGATAGTTTTTTCATTAATTTAAAGGAAAAACGATACGAACGATCCCCGAACTTTAATTTAACATGTAATGCACTCATAATTTTTTATTATTCAATATGATCTCCAAGTTTTTTTTTATGTATATTCAATTTGGTTCCTCAAATATATGAAAAATGCTCAACATTATTTTTTCATTAATCTAAATTAATGAAATTTGCTTATTTGGCTTCAATCCAATATGTTTGAACAGTGAACAAAAAAAAATGTCACACATGTATTATCCACGTATGATATTTAACTTACATTAGAATATAATAATCCTTCTAATTTGCTATAGTTCTTCAATTTGGAAAATGATTATTCATGTTATTTGGTATATCCTGATTTGAGTTAAATATCTTTATCCATGTGTAACGTTATTTATTTTTTCTCTCATTCAAAGTTACAGGATTGAAAACCAAATCAGTAAATTCCATTAGTTTAAATTACACAGAGTTCCCTAATTTTAATGAATTAAACTCAGCATTTTTTATGATCAGGAAGGAAAGAAAAGAATACCTTGCTTATATCGGAGGAGCAAAATTTCTTGCGAATAAAAAAATCGCAACCTTATCCGAAATGAACAAAAACCCGCAAACCCACCAACTGGAAACGGCGGTTAAGCTCAGACACTGCTGGTGCTCTGAGAAGCCTCTCCCCTGTTCTTCACGAAACTCTGCATTCATGGAGTCCCTCAACACGTTCACAAATCCTCTGAACCCACCTTCACCCAGGAGAATTCCACTTAAACCCTTCCAAATTCACCACCACCACCCCAAGACCACCCAGAGAAACCTCTCTTCCCCCATTTCCTGCAAGCTGAAATCCTCTCAAAAGGACACCACCAAGAGCAGCACAAAGCTCGTCTCCCAGAAGATCCTGCTCTCTGAGAATATGCCTCCTCCTCTGGCTGAGGAAGAAGATGGTGTCAAAGCGGAGAAATCGTTGGAGAATGATAAAAATGGGGCCATGGGGATGTGGTTGAAGAGGTTGCCCAGAAGGGTTTTGTCTGTCTTGTCTAACTTGCCTTTGGCAATTGGAGAAATGGCCACTGTTGCTGCACTCATGGCTCTTGGTATGTTTGAACCCTTTTGCCTTTTTATTTTTTTCAAGTTCATCTTTTTCTTTTGATTTGCTGGTTGCTTCTTTATTGTTTGCTTGTATTTAGGAGAGAATTTTGTGAAATGGGTAGCTTCGGCCTGGCTGGGTTGCGATAGAATGTTTGTCTGTTTGGGGGTGAAGGTGATAAATAGAGCCTCATTTTGGTGCAGGAAAGCTTACATTTTGTGAATTTTTCAGTTTCAATTGTTTGCTCTGCTTTTTGAACTTGTGAATTGTGAGCTATTTGCCCAATTATTCACATTCATTCACATGAAATGATGAGGAATTGCACGGAATTATTTAGGATTGGTGCAACACTAGCCTGATATATTGTCAATGTATAGGCACTATCATTGATCAAGGAGAGGCTCCTGATTTTTATTTCCAGAGATACCCCGAAGACAATCCTGCATTGGGATTCTTTACTTGGAGATGGGTTCTCACACTTGGTTTCGACCACATGTACTCGTCCCCAATTTTTCTTGGGACTTTGGCTCTTCTGGGCACTTCACTCATGGCCTGCACTTACACAACGCAAATTCCGCTTGTCAAGGTTGCGAGAAGGTTTGACTACTTTCTCTACAAATACTCCTCTTCAGTTAAGTCAATGCAGCAATATCTTAGCCACATAAATTGGTATGTGCAGGTGGAATTTTTTGCAATCCTCCGAGGCCATTCGAAAGCAGGAATTTTCGGAGAGGCTTTCTAGAGCATCAGTGCAAGATTTGGGCATCATTTTGATGGGTTCTGGATATGAGGTCCAACCATTGTACTTTCTCTTTCTTCAATTTGATCAATCAATTTTTGTATTCTCAGTAGCTCAATTAGTTTGCATACTGGTCAAAATGGGTGCTCTAGAACTCCAATATCTATTTATTATGACAGTGCAAAGTTGAATTTATTCTACCTCAATAAGTGAAACACCATGAATGCTACCTTTAATTAATCGACAATTCCATTCTTTCACTGGCACTGGGGACGTAGACCTATTCAGATGAGTTCATTGACAATAGCCATGTGATGCTTATCTTATGCAATAAGGTTGCCGATCCATGGATACTATATTTTCTCTAATTCTTCTTCTTAAATTTACTCTAGGTTTTTCTTAAAGGACCATCACTATATGCTTTCAAGGGCTTGGCTGGCCGCTTCGCTCCTATTGGTGTGCACTTGGCGATGCTGCTGATAATGGCAGGTGGAACCCTTAGTGCTACAGGAAGCTTCAAAGGTTCAGTTACTGTCCCTCAGGGGCTAAATTTCGTTATAGGAGATGTATTGGGACCTACTGGTTTTCTCTCTAATCCCTCTGAAGAATTTAACACTGAAGTTCATGTCAACAGATTCTACATGGACTACTATGATAGTGGAGAGGTATGTCGTTTTTGTATGTGTGAAAGATAGAATAGGAAGATAAACAAAGAGAAGCTTTTATGTTTATCTCATGGTTATTCTGCATTCTCAGGTTGTTGTCATTAAAAATAATTGAACCTATATGGAACTGAGAAATTTAGAAATCCTTCTTGTTAGCAATAGGTTCCTGTAGGTTCATTGTTGGAACATTTCCTTTTATTTATTTATTTTTTCTTGCTTCATCATCTTAAAATATTCATTGATGCAGGTATCACAGTTTCACACTGATTTATCATTGTTTGACCTTGGTGGAAAGGAGGTTATGAGAAAAACAATTAGTGTAAATGACCCTTTGAGATATGGTGGCTTCACCATATACCAGACAGATTGGAGTTTTTCTGCTCTACAAGTGCTTAAAGACAGTGAAGGGCCCTTTAATTTGCCCATGGCACCTCTGCAGATCAACGGAGACAAGAAGCTTTTCGGGACATTCTTGCCAGTCAGTGACACTGATGCCTCTAGCGTGAAAGGAATGTAAGCATCTCTCTGCATGTGTAGTCGAGACTCTGACTTCTGCATATATTAATTTGTGGGGCCACGTTTTGAGATTTATTCCTTTGATAATGAGGAAAATGTAAGGCAGATGTTTTTGAGGTTATTTCTGAATCTGAAAACTGGACCAGAGTAGAGTAGTTCTTTTTTGCTTCAGTCTTCACTTTTAAGTTCCTTGTTATGTAGGCACTTGTGGGATATTTGTAAGTGTTGCTTGAAGATCTGAGAATCTTTAAGTCTCAGTTATGGACACCTATTTCTAGGTTGATAGAAGAAGAGCAGGACAAAAATATGGCATAGTATGCTACAAAAAATAATCTACATTAGCTTTGTGGGGGCAGAATTTGACCTTTGAGCAGTTTGCTAGGAAGTGTTTTTTATTTAAACATATGTGAAATGCCAAGTAAACCACTATTGTGATCATAAAGAGCATCAGTTGCATATATTGATATGTGAAATACATCTACCTGAGGATTAGTAATGTTTTTGTGCCATATTCACCTCCAACCTGTCTATTTGTTTCATTTTATATTCAGATGGCTATGCTCTAACTTCTTTTTCATTTATAATGTATGGTCAGATCAATGCTTGCTCGTGATCTGCAATCAATTGTCCTTTATGATCAAGATGGTAAATTTGCCGGAGTACGGAGGCCAAACTCTAAGCTTCCAATTGACATTGGGGGCACGAAAATTGTTATTGTTGATGCCATAGGCAGTACTGGTCTTAACTTGAAGGTAATGGCCTTGCAGCTATCTTAAATTTTTCTCTATGCTTCTCAGAGCTAAACCTACTTATATCTCAGACCGACCCAGGGGTGCCAATTGTATATGCTGGGTTTGGCGCTCTAATGCTCACAACTTGCATCAGTTATTTATCTCATACCCAGGTAAACATTCTGTTCTTGAAATGAGCCGACTACATGCTTATTGAAGAGGAAACTTCATGTTTTCAGCCAACAGATCAAGGTTGTAAATGTTTTATTTTGATGGTCACAAGAAGATTCGTCATCAGGTGTGGCATGACATGGCATAAAGTTACTAAACATTGAACCGTGAGCAGAGTTAATGTGACTGAGCATAACATACACAGTTTCCCCAAATGAGCATCAGTTCTTTTTCTAACCAACAAATTAGCATCACAATCTATGCACATATCCCTTTGTTCATGTACTCATTGATCTGTGCTCTTCCATTAATTTTTTAAGGTTTGGGCCTTGCAAGATGGAACAGCAGTGATTGTTGGAGGAAAGACAAACAGAGCAAAAGGCGAATTTCCCGAGGAGATGAATCGCTTGCTTAATCGTGTCCCGGAAATAGTTGGGCAATCTGCTTCCGAGCATTCTGAAGACCATGGTGGGTAGATACCAATGCACCACTTGAAAGGATGAAAAATTCACCCACATGAGCTCAATGAACCTGAGAGACCGTTCTCCAACTGCATATGTTAGTCTGGAAAAATGGTATACACAGTCCTCATGAATTCAAGTTCATCAGGTCGCTCGCACATCTCAGATATCATTGACACGGTTTATCCTGATCTAGAGGCCGTGCCAAAGTGGAAAGTTTTCTGGTTTTGTGTCATGATGTCCGGCGGAAGAGAATAGCAAGGATTGAGATTTCGAAGACCAACTTCGTTCCGCTAGCCACGCATGAATTGTACTTATTGTAACAGTAAAGAATCCTACATATATAAACATTCATTCTTGCTCTACATATGTTTGGTTTCTCTGTATCTTTGGTTTGAGGAGCTAATGATAAAGCCCGATTTTTCGATGGCATAATTTCTTTTGCATGTAAAAAGAAGTTCATTTAAAATTTTGTGATTGATCTAATAGATGTTTTTAGTTTAATGTTTTATAAATTTCTAATGCTTCTCGTGATATGGCTTAAGACTGAAGCATGGAAATTAATTATATTACGAGACAAAAGTAAGTGTTCAAGGAGTTTTAAGAGATTCGAACGGAAGATCTCCTGCTTCAGTGCCATGAGGAGAAAACTGCTAACTAATCTAAAATGTCAAATTATCATACGAAGGCAAATATTATTTAACCAAGGAGAACAGTCTAAGACGAAGAAAGATTTCAAAAAAAAAAAAAAAGATATTTCGGTATCACTTTATTTATAATTAACTCGGGCTCTAACACGAAGATT
Organism: Eucalyptus paniculata subsp. matutina; assembly: GCA_017140255.1. Lineage (NCBI taxonomy): Eukaryota > Viridiplantae > Streptophyta > Magnoliopsida > Myrtales > Myrtaceae > Eucalyptus > Eucalyptus paniculata. The sequence goes on along the minus strand of CM029441.1, from coordinate 21,060,012 downwards.
TCAAACAGATTTCATAAAAAAAATAAAAAATAAATAAAAAGCAAAATTTTCGGTATTACTTCATTTATAATTAAGTCAGGTTCTGCTTGTCGCTACTCAGAGAGGAAGGGCAAAATATAATTTCTATTCACAAAAATGAAACATGTAAGTCACTCAAATTAAGAATTTTAGGATATCACAAATTTAATAAATATAATTTCTATTCACAAAAATGGAACATATTAATCACTCCAATCATGAAACTTAGGATATCACGTCGAGCTTGAACTTACATAAAAAATCGAAGTTGATGTGCCCGAGTTCTTGGTATAGAACCATGTAAGTGTAGAGAAATTCGGGTTTGGTGCGAGCCGCGAGCTCGCCGGCGTCGGGGAGCCGAGCGAGCTCAAGGCTCACCTGTGGCCGGCCGCCAGCCATCGTCGTGGCTGGCGGCCGGCCAAAGAAGAAGAACAAAAAAGAAAAAAGAAAAAGAAAATTAAAAATTATATTTAAAAAATAAATATAATTAAAATTCGATTTAAAAAAAACAAATTTGATTTTAAAAATAATTATTTTTAAAATTATAAAAATTGTCCAATGTATAAAACTATTTTAGTTTTTATATATAAGAAATAATTTTTTTGAAAAATTATTGATTGGATTTGTATTGCTTAGAAGTTTTTTAGTAATATAATCTTTAAAAAAAAATATAAGAATAAGTTTTCCTAAATTTGGTTAAATATGAAAATATTTTATTAATATGGGTAGGGTTGAGTATGGGTCGAAAAATTTACATTAGACATAAATGGGTCATAAATGGATTAATTAATCAATTTGGGTCGACTCATTAATGACTCGACCCAAACCCGATCCGATCCGCCCATTTAACAGCTCTAGCCATAAGCAAAAACATACAGTGATTGCTTTGGCGTGAGCAGAATTATTATATTGTCGTTCTTTCGGACATGGTGAATTTGTTAGAACGTGGAAAGCGCTTGGGACTTCTCTAACTCAAAGAATCATGTTGATGCCTAAATTCTCATTTAAGGGTCTCTTACGAATAAAAGGGATGGAGCCCGTCAATAATAACAGAATGTGATTCCTAAACAACAAATCAATGTTACATAGTTTGCATTCTCATTCTTCATTGTATTCCTCTACATTTAGAAATTAAAGATATTTTTGTTTATAATTTGCATGTCCACATTAAATCTAAACGTTGGCGATCTTGTGAATTTCATTCAAATTGAGCTCCAAACTCACTACTTTCTCAAAATCTAGCCCATTTGAGCCTGGACCCTATTAGAAATTCGGTCACTCTCTCTCCCATTGCCTAGCCGAAATTTGCATGGGCCATACATATGTCATGCATGTGCCATATATGTGCCATGCACATCTTCTAGATGGATTTTGGGCTAAGGATCAAGCAGAGTTTTCCATCCAAATTTCTGAGTTGGACTTGGATTAGGATTAGGATTTCCAAGATTAGTCAAAGGCCAAGCAAGGCCAGCCAAGGGGAGCTCACGCAAAAAATAAAAAAGAACTCGACCAAGATCACTCACTCATACTCGATCACATATTCTCACCTCACGCACGATCAAGCATAATCATACTCGGGTAAGGACAGGATCATGCAAGAACTCACACGGCCATTGAAGAATTCACTCAGCCATTGAAGGACTCTCGGCCAAGGCGCACACTCCTAAATGCTCAAGACTCATCCAAGAAGGGAGACTGTAATGACCCGGTCTTGCAAGATATGAGAGTACGGCTCCGCTTTGAGGATGGCAAAGGAGACAGGAATGAATCGAATCCCACATTGTCTGGAGTCAGTGAGATAATTTATTATATAAGGAGTAGCACCACAAGGTCTTTTTCTTGGGTGAAACCAAGAGGAACAAAACCATGAAGGCTGGGACAGTTGACTCCTGTAGCCTAAAGGAGACAATATAGTTAGTAAGTGGGGCCAAAAGTCGGCTCTTACAATGGTATTAGAGCCAAGCCTGTGTGGCTCGGAGACAAATTAAGCGGAAGCTAGTGGACCTGTAACAACCTGATCCTGCGTGGAGCCAAAGGTTGGCTCTTACAATGGCATTAGAGCCAAGCTTGTGTGGCTCGGAGACGAGCCGAGCAAAAGTTGGTGGGCCTATAACGATCTAGTCCTACGAGGATGGGATTGTGGCTCCGCCTCAAGGATGGTGAAGAGGGTAGGAGGGAATGGAATCCAACATTGCTTGTAACGACCTAGTCTTGCGAGGATGGGAGTGTGGCCCCACCTCAAGGATGACGAAGGGGGTAGGAGTGAACTGAATCTGACATCGCCTAGGAACGGTGCGATAACGTGCCATATAAGGATAACGCCGGTTTTAACTATTAAAGAGCCTTTTGTTTTAGCAAAGCCTAGAGGAGCAAAACCCTAAGATGGGGCAGGTGAGTCCTACAACTCAAAGTGGACAATATCATTGACAAGTGGGGCCAGAGGTTGGCCCTTACAAAGACCGTGCAAGTTCTTAATCGGACTCACTCAAGATAGCGGACAAGGAGAGAATTCACGCGACCAAGATCGGATCTGGAGCCACAAGTCAACCACTCACGGTCGACCTTGTCTTTGGCATTTGAAGGTATAAACTCGAAGTTTTGTCTTGATTATCAAACAATTTCAGCTTCTATCAAATTTAACTTTAGCTATTCTGCGAAAAAATTATTATGTTTTCCAAATCAACTTAGTTACCCCCCTCTTTGTTGCATCATTAGCTTCAACACTAATTAATTCGTTCCTTTTGGGCACCATCATAGTTTGTCTTTCGCTTTATGGAGTTTAACTTGCTCGCTTCAATCGTAACCCATCTCGATGCGAACTTTTCATGGATGTGATTAATTTATAAATCATGTTTTGATTCTGATTCAGTTTTATATCATTTTATTCCAAGTTTGCATTCATTATTTTTTTAGTGACTTTTTAACAATTAGCATAGATTTCCTAGTTCGCATAAATTTCCTAATTTAAATAGGTTTCCTAGTTCGAGTAGGTTTTCTCATTTGAGTAGTCTTCTAGCTTATGTAGGTTGCCAAATTTGTGTAAATCACCTAATTGAACTAGTTTTCTAGTTTTGAGTAGATTCCTTAATGTAAGTGTGTTTCCTACACTAAGAAGGACCGTTTGGTCCTAGGACCTGGAACCGGACCGGACCGGACCATCGGTTCCGGTCCGGTCTAATAGAATTAACACTTTCTTTTTTCATTAAAGAATGACCATTCATTAAAGAACAGTTATGCTTCGGACCGATCAATCCAATTCGGTTCCCGAGCAATCTAATAAAACTACTCACGCATGTTTTCACATGCAAAATATTCAAACTTCACTTGCGTGAATATCAATCACAGTTTATGTGTTTCACGCTTAATTTTAAGCATAAAAGCCATGAACAATGTGATTAAAGGTTGTGCTAGGCTTAGGTTTTATAAACAATCTCTCTTCTATGCTTTGAATGTTTAGTTGATATGGGACTCTTTGAGACTTGAAGTGCCTTGTCGTTTGCAAGTGAGGGGAGCAAGAGAGAGAGTGTGAGCATGAGGAACTCCTAGAGCCTTGTCCCACATCGAGTAGAAGATGAAACTAATAAGTAAGTTTTCTCTATAAATAAAGAGTAACAACAAGAGCTTTGGTAGTCTCTTGGCCACATAAGAGGTTGTTACCTCAATTGCAATTCCGATTGGTCCGGCCCGATTGGCCCGATTCCCACCTTGGAACCGGGAATTGGACCAACCGGCCGCCGGTTCCAAGATTAGGAACTGGGAACCGGACCGCCGACCGTGGGAACTACCCAAAATCGGCCGAGTTGGTCCGGTCCGGTTCCAGTTCAGGTGGTTTCCTTTGCACACCCCTAAAGTTCAAGTAGGTTTCCTAGTTAAAATAACTTTCCTAAATCCTAATTAGTGTAGGTTTCCTAGTTCAAGTAGTCTCTAATTTGAGTATATTTCTTAGTGAAAGTAGGTTCCTTAATCTAAGTTGGTTTCCTAATTTGGGTAATTTTCCTAGTTTAAGTATGTTTCCTAATTAGTGCTGATTTCTTGGATTAAGTAGGTTTCTTAATTTTAGTGGATTTCTTAGTTCAAGTTGGTTTCCTAATTGGTGTAGGTTTCCTATTTTAAGTAGCTTTCCCAATTATTGTAGGTTTCCTAATTTAAGTATATTTTAGTTCAAGTAGGATTCCTCATCTACATCTAGGTAGGTTTCTTGATTTAAGTAGGTATCCAAATTTGAGTAATTTTCCTACTTTAAATATGTTTCCTAATTAGTGTTGGTTTCCTATGTTAAATAGGTTTCTTAATTTGAACATGCTACCTTTTTAAGTGTATATCCTAATTCCAGTAGGTTTCATAATTTAAGTTGTTTTCCTTGAGTAGATTTCCTAAATCAAATTGATTTCCTAATTTGAGTAGTTTTTATTTTTATTTTTTAAGAGTGACGATATTTCCAGCCCATTTTGGCTAAAACACTCCTTTTTTTTCCCCAATGAACTTACCAAAATACCCCCTCTCTCTTCAAATTATTATTTCTTATTTATCGTATTGACCCGCAAAATTGCATTTATTTTATATTATGTCCAATCTTATCAGTTTCACAATAAAAATGTCAAGTTACACCTAAAAATATATTATCTTATCACATATCATATTATCATTTTGCTTGGACAAGGTTGTTAATTTTAATTTGTGATCTGATATTTTAATCACATAAGTTACATAAAAGATTAGAAATTTCTAGTTATAATGGCTTAAGAATGCACGATCAATTGCTTTTTTTTTTAATCAAATAGTTTGAGGAAAACTTTATATCAAGTGAAAATTAAAATTTAATCTAATTATCTAGTCGATTTTAACATAATGTTTTTTCGGGAATAAGTTTATATGCTTTTAAAGTTAAACATCGCTGATTTGTGCTTTCTTTTGAGCTTTTTACATTTTAATACGAATTGCAAGATAGGGTTGAAAATTTAGTTATGCATTCTTCACTTTAGTTTTTGTTCATTGTTTTATCGTGTTGCATGTAGAATTTAGCTTGCACGAAATGGATTAAGAAATTTTCTTTCATTAGACTATTACACCTATGTTTTTTTTATGCATAGATCACGGGATCCTGTCCCAGGCTTCACAACAAGTTGTTATTTAAACTTCGCCCGATGATGGGTTGACTTTTCTTTCCCATTCTTTCTTTATCTATATTATTAATTGTTTAATTTTATTGATTGGGCACTTGTACATGAGCATAAAATTTTGTGTGTTTAGAGATAAAATGCTATGGTATGGACGATATGAATACGATTGAGAAAATGCGAATAGTGGAATAGGATACTATATCGATGGGATTTACCTATAGGCTAAGAACATAAGTTTCTCGATCGACAATAAGGAAAACCTAGGGAAACTATACAACAGATGTAGAATACTTTAACGTCTCTCAACAGAACCTGACTTTGATATGAGTGTCCGAATAGAGACCAAAGGCGTTGAGCCTTCACAAATCTTCTCATAGGCATCACTTGTCCCTTCAATGAATTGTATGATTATAGACTTTTCATACCCTAGTGATCAAGGGGCAGTTTGGCCCACTCCCAAGACGGGGAATCTATGTTGAATCACCATAATATACAACACAAAAATCAAAATTTCTAAGAGGAGAAAGATAACATGTATATGAAGAGTACATGAATCCCCAAACAATTGAGGTGGAATGCGCATCACCAGACAACTCATGTGGGATACTCTTGCACAACCATTTCTTGTTGCCCGCGATACGCTTCCAGGTTCTCCTCCCCTTCCTTCTTAAAGGATGATGATCGACGAGTCCTAATCTTTAGATGAAGGGACCATGGGAATGACCAAAAAAATCCCAGAAAAGTGACTCCCTATGCACCAATTCCTTGGATAATTTTGTAACTCTGCATTGAAAATTAGAAAAAAGACATTACGTCAATTGTTGTGACACAGAATGACATCTGATGTAGAGAGAGATACTCATAATTTTTACCATGACTTGGAAGTGTTTGGTGAATCGCCGATCCGATTGCTTCATTGGTTGAACATTTGAGATTCATATTAAGTTCATACTCATGAAGGCAAAACAAGGTTCCTATAAGTTCGTAACATTGTGAATAAGGCAGTGAGGTTATGAGAGAGGACATTTCTCTAGATATAACACAATCGATATCTAGAGTTCCTAAGTGCTATAGCTTATATAGGTAAAGAACAAGTAATTGTTGCAAAGACAATAGATATTTTCATATTTTGTAATTAACACATTACCATATGATAAAGATGCAATAAAAGGTTAATGGTGTATTTCATGGAATTTGGGATTTACCTACTTAAAAAGAGTTCATTACCCTAATAAAAAAATGTATTAGACATTGTTCATTTTAGCTTGCAATAAGAATTTTTTAGTGAGTAGATTTCCTAATTCGCATAACTTTCCTAATTTAAATATGCTTCCTTGTTCATTTTCTCATTTGTCTACTCTTCCTAGTTTATATAGGTTGCGCCAAATTAGGATAGGTTTCTTAAATCGAGTAATTCTTCTAATTTAAGTAAGTTTCTTAATTAAATATGGGTTTCCTAATCTAAGAAGTTTTTCTAGTTTAAGTAAGTTTCCTAAATAGTGGAGTCACCCTAATTTGAGTGGATTTCTATAGTTCAAGTAGGTATTCTAGTTTGAATAGATTTCTAATCTAAGTAGATTTCCCTAATTATTGTAGGTTTCCTAGTTTAAATGGGTTTTCTAATTTGGTAAGATTTCTTAATTCAAAAAAGTTCCCAATCAGGTAGATTTCCTACTTTAAGTAGGCTTTTAAATTTGATTAATTTTTCTAATTGAAATATATTTCGTAATTAGTGTTGATTTCGTAGGTTAAGTAGGTTTCTTACTTTGAATATGCTACCTTGTTAAGTATATTTCCTAATTCAAATAGGTCTCCTAGTTTAAATTGGTTTCCAAATTTAAGTAGATTTCCTAAAACAAATTGATCTTCTAGTTTGAGTATTTTTTTTAATTTGTGAATATTAAATGGTTTGCTACTCTTAGTCTCTTTAATGTTTCCTAGTCAATATACGTTTAGTTTAATTTTTGTTCGTCGCTTATCATGTTCCGTGTAGAATTTAGCTCTCATGACATATTAAGAAAGTTTCTTTTATTATACTACTGCACGTTTATTTTTTATTTATAGCTCGCGAGGGTCCTGTCGTTGGACTTTATAACGAGTGTTTATTTAAGCTTTGCAAAATACAAATGGGGTTTACTTTTCTTTACCATTCTTTCTTTATCTTTTATTATTAATTGTTTATTTAATTGCTTGGGCACATATACATGAACATATCATTTTGCATGTTTGGAGATCAAATTGGAAAGGATTACATGAAATAACACTTTGTTAAAAGAGAAAATATAAGGCAAAGAACACATGGAGTACCAAAACTTGACACGAATGAATACTCAAGTGTCAAAAGTTACGAAAGATACATTTAAGTATCACTTTAAAAAAAATAAAATTGGATGCAACTCTACCGAAAATCTGACGTGGCAATTTTTTAATAATATTGCTCACCTACGTGGCTTGCTGGAGAGCTGACTCAACTCTAACTTATCTAAAACGACGCTATTTTCATAATTGGCCAAAATAAGAGTCCTAAATCGACCAAAACAACGTCGTCTCCCAATTGCCCTAAACCTAAAACCCTAAATCAACCAAAATCCCCATTGAAGCACTCAAATCCTAATCTCGAATCCTAATTTTGATTTGTCCCAAATTCCACCACCGAATATAGAAAATGGAGAGCAAGACTTTTAGCAGCGGCTCAAATTCCTCTTGCTAAAGCAAAGGAGAAGGCGAGCATTTATGTTTTTATGGGTTACTGAGTCCAAGAAGAACATTGTGAACAAATTTTGGGAAAACATTCTATGAATGCACTAAATATAGAGAAGGGTCGAAGTACAAATACTTCATATGCGTCGATGCAAAGTTCTCTCACTAAGCCACAGAGATGACATTGGATCTAATTGATGGACGACATCAACCTCCATCTACTTTTGTGGATGACTTGGATGATATTGACTCATTGCAAGTTGAAGTATTTTTCGACTAACCATTTGAAGAATGAAGTTTCAAGGCGGAAGTATTACTAAGCATTTATTGTGATGTTGTTTTATTGTCTTTCTCACTTTATGATGAAATGTAAAGCACTTGAAGATAAGAAGAAGTTTCTCTTACTGCCATAGTTGAAAATGAGTGGACAAATTAATTATTTTGGACCAAATATAGGTAATTTTTTTTTTTTTTAAGATAAGAAGAAATTTGTGTTATCCACAAAATCGTTGTGATTTTGTTGTTGTCTATCCTATCATATATATTGTGGCTGACTTCTTGTACTTGTGAGGTGATCAAAGAAAAGGAATGAGTGAATGAAATGCTACTTTTGCTTATTCTTGAATATTAACTAGCAAGGATGTGTATTGGGTCAATATGTTGTGGTGGCATCTTTACTTGAGTTGAATGTAAACTAGCAAATATTAAATTGAATGAGTTGCTTCTCCAATTTACATAAGACATACACGAATGATTACTCGAGTGCCGTAAGTTGTATTTAGTAATCACTTAAGTGCTAGTTGTGATGAAAAAAGATTACTTAAGTATTAGGATATTATCAAAAGCGATCAGATAAGTGTCACTTGTGGTTAAAAATGAACACTTAAGTATCAAGTTTTTTTAGAATGTGATCAATTAAGTATCAATTTTTATAGATTTCCCTAAAAATTGCACCAGCCGTAAACCACCAACCAGCCAACACCACTGGCCACTAGCCACCACCACTAGCCACATCAGGCAGCCATCACTTTGAACCACCATCACAGCCACCACTAGCCACTACTGTGATGGTGGTATAGTTGAACAGAAGGTGCCGGTGCAAGCTAAACCTTGCACCGATACCACCTAGTGCAAGATGTGCAAATTGCACACTTGCACCAAGTACTGTAGGAGCTTCCAATCGCCACTAGTCACCACTAGGCACCACCAACCATCACCAGGTACCACCACTAGCCACATTAGGCACTTTAGCCATCACCACAGACCCCCTATTGCTGCGGAAGGTGTTGGTGCAAGCTAAGCCTTGCACCAGCTTTCATTAGGTGCTTCATAAGCCCTCAAATGCCTCCATAGACCTACCATAAAGCATCACTAGCCACTACCATCAGCCACACCAACATCCCAATTGCCACATTAGTACCCCAGCCACCATTATAGACTCACCACCAGATCATAGACCTATCACCAACAGCCACTATGTTGGTGATGGGTCTGTTATAGAAGGTGCTGGTGCAAGTTGAGTCTTAATGCAAGATGTGCACATTGCACACTTGCATCAGGTGCTATACTGGCCCCCACCATAGACCCATTACCAAGAGCCACTAGCCACCAAAGTAACCACTAACCACCACCACAAAATGAATAATCAAAACCACTATTAGCCACCAACCAAGACAAGTAGTAGGTAAAAGTAGAATCCAAAAAATGAAAATGGAAAAGAAATTTAACAAGTAGCAAGATCATTCCATTGATATTGAAATTAAGTCTTACAACCTCAATGACAAACTGAGAAAAAACTATCCATAGCAAGTTATAAACAAAACTAACTCTTAAGCCCTACAAATCCATTTCATCCTATCTCATTAATCAATATGCACAACCCCCATGTCCGTGTTCCTTTTGATGGATCTTTCACTTGATTTACAATCCTTGCACTCTTTTTAACTAGACATGTAAATTCTTCTTTAGCTGTCTCAGGATGTACTGATTCAGACGGAGTTATAACTATCCCAAGTTGAATTAATTCAGATGGAACTGCAACTATCCTAGGCTAGATTGATCCAGATAAAGCTGCAACTAGGTCTTCTTCTTTTTTGTTGGCGTATCTAATGTCTTCTTCTTTATTGGCGCAGCAATTAATTCTTGAGTTGGGCATTGAGAGATAAGAATCTCCGAAACTTCTTCTAGGCTAAAAAAAAAAAAAAAACAATTAAATTGTCAGCAAAAATTTGCAACATAAATTAAATTAAATGCAGCCAATTAAACTTACATTAAAAATGACTATTTTGATACGCTTATATGTATAAATGCCATAAACATATTGTCTTAATCTCTTCCCAAAAACCTCTCTTATTCGAACTAGAGCATCACTTTTAGTAGCCTGTGATTTGTTAGCCTTTCTTCTCGTCATGATTCCTTGGGCTCTTCTTTTGACCTTTCACTTGGCTGTTCAGTTTTAGTTATATTTGGCCATTTAGTTACAACATGGGCTTCTTCGACCAATTATTTAGCTAGACGTTTTTTAGTGGCCTTCTTGTAATTGGCCATTCAGTTGGCCTTCTTCTAGTTATTCTTCTTCTATTTAGCCATTCAACTTCAGCTAAGTGATACCTTCCATTGGTCCTTGTGGCCGTTGTGGTGGTCATTGTGGTAGCTCTTCAATTTGCCATTATATTGGCAAGTAAGTTCCAGCTTGCCTTCTTTGGACCTGTGAAAGAGACAAATAACATTATAAATATAATATCGAGTCATATAATAATGTGAAGGAAAGCTAAACACAAATTGTTGAACTTTCTAGGTATTTCGATTGAACTGGCCCTAAATTGCTTCTACCAATCCTTTAGCTAGCCATTTTCTATCTTACCTTTCTCGAACATGCCATTTAGTTTCAAGTACAATAGGGGCTTTCACCAATTCTTCAGGTGTCATTCTCATCACCTAATCAATACATTAAATGCAAGACAATTGAGGTTATGTACAACTATGTAAAAAACCAAAAATCAACATAAATACAAATATCATGACTTATGGGGTTTCTTGTCATTAACTAAAGACTAGTCGATGAACTTAGGCCCTTTTATTTGGCCTTCAACCGACCCTCCAGCTATCGCTTCACTAGGCCCTTTGACTGGCCTCTCGCCTAACTATTCTTGTCGCCTCCTCAATCAACGACCTTTAGTATTGTGCTCTACTACATGACAATAAAAGCATATCATCTTTGCACTTGTCTTGGTCATCTTTTTTTGACCCAAGACCTCTCCCTTCGTCATTCATCGTCTTCTTTTTAGCCTTCCCATTTTCTTCTTCAATGGCAAAAGCTGAGGTGCCTCACGATTGGTTGCCTCCCAGAACTTGCTGCTTTTGATTAGCTGCATCATGAATTGGTATGGAGCAAGATATTTAGCTTTCTTGGTAATCCTCTACATTATGGCCCTTCAATTGGATGGCACATATGGCATGTGAACAAAGAATTTCATTTAATTGACATGCTCTACATAAACACTTCCTTGTACCTAGAGGGACAACATACTTATCGAAATATTCCATTATCTCATATCCTTCATTCCTACAATACCTAATTGCACCTAAGTTCTCATAAATATTTTGGCAATTCTAGGACCACGTTGCCTAGTCCACTTTGCAGCCTCGTCCCTTTGTTTATGCAGCTGAGTCATAACCATAACTCGTACATCTTCGAGCATCGAGATGATTAGTTTGTATTTGACATCTATTATCCTCCTATTGAATGCTTCATAGATGTTACTGCTGATGTCATCACACTTGATTTCCTTGGTGAAGAAAGCCTTGCACCAATGTTTCGATTCTATTTGAAATAGGGCAGCAGACCCTTCCTTTGTCAATTCATGCTAACCTTCTATGGCCATCCTAAACTCAGCCATGTTTGTGCTCTTTACTAACTACCAAAATTGCAACTGCAATTTATATCTTTTATAAGTCTTTGCCCAATTTGTGTATATGTACCGCGCACACATTTGATGTTCGTTATAGGGCATCAACTCAGCTAATGTTGGAACTAATCCTTGCAATAATTCAAAACAAGAAAGATAAGGAAATAACATGTTGTTAGTATCAAAAAGCGAATAATTAACCAAAACATTACCTTTTGTTGATTGCTCACGAACGCTCACCCTTCCCCATTTGTTATCTCTAGGTTAGTCATTAGATTTTTTAGGAACCAGGACCAACTGTCCTTGTTCTCTATCCTCACAACAACCTAAGCTAGTGGAAATATTTGGTGATTTGTATCTCTTCCAATTATAGCAAGCAATTCTCCCTTACATAAGCCCTTCATGAAATAGCCATCCAATCTTATAATTCATATACAACCATATAGAAATCCTTGTCTAAATGCATATAAGCACACATAGAACTTATCGAACTCGGTTTCACTATCAAGAAGTGGCTCTCCACGATCTCTACATGCACTCTACTTGAAAGGTTTTGCAACCTACACTCCCAAGCATAATCCCACACCTGTCTGTATTCATTGTCGTACTGACCAATGAGGATTTTCATCACCTTTTACTTCAATCTTTTGCATTGATTCCTAAACAAATTGATGTCTACATGCTCATTCATCAACAACCTAAACTTGATACTCTTCATTTTGAGCATCATCTTGATTAGATTGAAGAAATGCTTAGACAACTATGCACTTGTTATCCTTTTGTTTTCAAAATTAATAAAACAAGTATGTTCCTCTTGGTAGGCACTAATTTGGAATGACCCAATTCTACTAACGAACGCGCTATAGATCTTCCATGGATAATTTTGTTACGAATACCTAGCTCTTATAAAGGCCTTAATATTTCTAATGAAGCCAATATTCCTTTGTGTAGTAATGGAATTCTTCAGTATAACTTCCCTAAATTGTTTCACATTTTGGAAATTCATACCTATTGACAAAGTAAGAGAGATAACGGATGGATCATAGGAAAGAAATTTATTTTTCCTTCTATGCACAACTCCTTGATCTTCTTCAAGCTCGTCCTAGGAAGTAGCATTCTTAACACTTTCTGCATAATCATTCTCCTCGCCAACAACACCAGCATCTATAGCTCCTTCAACCCTGTTTGAAACTTGATCAGTCACCTGCAAAGCTGCAAACCTATCTAACAAAACTTCATTTTGCTCTTTTCTTGACAATGCAAGCTCCTTGTCATCATCATCACTTAAAGAACTTTTCAAAAGCAAACACTTCATCGTCATCATCATTAAATTCATCTATGTCACAATCTAATCCAGTGATAGTGATATCACATATGTCATCATCACTTTGGTAAACTGCGTCTGCGCTTCTCCTCCCATTCTTGTCTATCCTACTATCTTTCATCTTTATCCTCAGTACTAGTTGGAATATCATCACCCCCTTCTCCTACTTGGGTGCTCTCTTTATCATCATCTTCGTCATCTGTATCACTATTGTACTCAACATATACTTTGCTTCTTCGCCATGAAGATAATGCCACAGCACATTCCTAAAATCGTTATCATCTTCTAAACTTCTCAAATCATCTCTCAAGCTCTTCTTGGGAGCACAATATAGCAACTTCTATACTTTGCATGGCAAATAATTTACTATATCCTTAACCAATCCAATATAAGATGCATTTTTTATAACGACAAAAATAGTACCCTCATTTTCCCCTCATACTCCACTCATCCTCCGCAATCGCAAAGTCCCTACCGTAATAAATAATGGCAGCAACATAATTCTTATCATAAGTCGTTTCTGAAATTGCACATGGAGGTCCCTACACTCTCATAGATTATATTAAAAAAAGAGAGATTATAGGAAAGATGCCCCCACGACAAATAAAGGTCATCACACTGACAAGATGCCCCCATGACAGCCACTTTGATTACCTTGCCTTCTCTTAAAATATTGACCAACAAACAAAGGTCCCCACGACAAGCACAGGTCATCACCCATTTCAACACTTTGATTTAAAAAAAAAAAAAAGACCAAAGGTCTTTATGACAACCATTATGAGCCTTAAAAATCGCCTTTGCACATCACATTTCACATCCAACCCTTAAATGCCCTCGCACATCACAATGCCACATCTAAGCCCTAAATCACACATTATAGTAGTGTAGGAGCCCTAATTTTCCTTCTGCTAAGCCTTACATTTCAAGACCAAGCCCTAAATTGCCAATTCGAATCCTTCAATCACTCTAGCATCGCATTTAAGCCCTAAATCGCACATGAGAGTACCATTCGAGCCCTACATTTCCTTGCTGATCCCCACATTTCCCAGTGAAGTCCCAAATTTCCCATCGGAGTCCTGATAGACGAGTTCAAACCCTAATTTCACACCACAGGAAAGGAGGAGAAGAGAACAAATCTGGGCGAACAATGACAGCAAGTTGCGACAACGACCGATGACAGCGATCGATGACTGACCTGAGTGAGTGTGAACGGCAAGGGTGAACGGTGATGGAAAGAATTTCGTGAGTGTGAGTGTGAGTATGAATGGAGACCACCAGATCTGGTGTTTAAAAGTAAGCTAAACAACGTTATTTAGCATCGAGGAAAAACGATGTCGATTAGCTTGCCCAAGCCAACGTGGATGGGGTGACATCATTTTTGTTGTTCACGTGTGGTTTTAAAAAAGAAAAAATATATGTCACCTTAGTAAAGCATGTTGCCAAAAAATGCTATGCATGCAATTTGGCCGGATTTTCTTACCATTGACACTTAACTGATACATTTTGCTATGATTTTGACATTTAAATGTCACTTTTCTAACTTTTAGTACTTAAATATCAATTTGTGCCAAGTTTTGGCACTCCAAGCATCTAGCTCTCAAAAATATACCAATAATCGGCTTTAGATAAAACTATCATAATCAAATTTTGAAACGCGAAATCTCTAGTCTCCCACCTTGCTAGGCTCTTGATAGGCCCAAAATAGTCTAGTCATAGATGTAAACCTAAATTCAATTGAACAATGAATGAGAAACTAAGCTGCAGTTGGTAGGGCTTGGTACTTAGGGCAGGCACCACCTTTACAAGAGGGTTATTTGCACCTACCTAGCGATTTATTTAACTCTCTGAGGGTTCACTTTAGAATACTTTTCATCATCTCGAGTTTTCCTCCGATCATATTTTTGATTAGTGGGTTACAATTTTATGGACATTACCCTTTTTTTTAAAGAGGGTAAGTCACTCAGCAATCTAAGGCATGGATATATTGTGATATGAGTAGACTTTTGATTAGTATTCGGTGCTAAATCTTGAACTATTCCATGTAATGTATGGATGGACGAAGAAGTAGCCAGTAGGTCAGATATAGGTATGCCCATTGTAATCTTCAAAATAAAAGTAGACCCATGATATTATTTGATCTTCGCACAAAAAATAAAAAAATAATCTGTAAATTTGCCCAAAGAAACTCAACAAGTGAATCTTTAAATTCACCCCGGTTCAAGTAGGTTTCCTAATTTGAGTAGATTTCTTAATTCAAGTAGGATTCCTCACCTAGGTAGGTTTCCTAATTTAAGTAGGTATCCAGATGTGAGTAATTTTCCTACTATAAATATGTTTCCTAATTAGTGTTGGTTTCCTATGTTAAATAGGTTTCTTAATTTGAACATACTACCTTTTTGAGTATATTTCCTAATTCCAGTAGGTTTCATAATTTAAGTTGTTTTCCTTGAGTATATTTCCTAAATCAAATCGATTTCCTAATTTTAGTAGTTTTTTTTTAAAAGGACGATGATATTTCCATCCCCATTTTGGCTAAAAACACTCCTTTTTTTTCCAATGAACTTACCAAAATACCCCCTTTCTCTTTAAATTATTGTTTCTTATTTTATCGTATTGACTCGCAAAATTGCATTTTCTCTCCAATCTTATCAGTTTCACAATATAAATGTCAAATTACACCCAAAAAAATATTATCCTATCTTGTATTATATTATCATTTTGCCTAGACAAGGTTTGTTAATTTTAATCACATAAGTTACCTAAAAGATTAGAAATTTCTAGTTATAAATTGCTTATTTATTTTTTATCAAATAGTTTGAGGGAAACTTTATACCAAGTGAAAACTAAAATTTAATCTAATTATCTAGTCGATTTTAACATTGTGTTTTTTTTTTTTTGGAATAAATTTATATGCTTTTAAAGATAAGCATCGCTAATTTATGCTTTCTTTTGAGCTTTTTACATTTTAATATAAATTGTAAAATGGGGTTGAAAATTTTGTTACACCTTCTCTTTAGTTTTTGTGCATTGTTTTATCTGTTGCATGTAGAATTTAGCTCCCATGAAATGGATTAAGAAATTTTCTTTCATTAGACTATTACATCTATATATATATATATATATATATATATATATATATATATATATATATATATATATATATATATTATGCATAGATCACGGGATCCTGTCCCAGGCTTTATAACAAGTTGTTATTTAAACTCCACCCGATAATAATGGGGTTGACTTTTATCGTTCTTCCTTTATCTATATTATTAATTATTTAATTTTATTGATTGGGTACTTCTACAGGAGGATAAAGCTTCGCATGTTTAGAGATGAAATTGGAAAGGCATAAAATAATGTTTTGTTAAAAGAGAAAAGGTACCAATAGGCTTTGGTTAAAATTAACACAATCAAGTTGCCAAACTTGAAATCTTTGGTCTCACGTCTTATTAGGTTTCTAGAGTACGTATGATAACTATTTTATTTCTCTATTTTTCTATTCTCAAGAATATGTTTGGAGCAAAAATCCTTTTGGTAACACAATTTCACTTTCATTTTTAAAATAGATTTTTACTCCAGAAATAGATTTAAAATAGAAATCAGAAGTAATTTTTTTTTCACTTTTCTATTTTTGGAACAAAAATGAGCAATAAAAACTCTTCTCATCGGTTACCTTCGCTACTAGCTAACTGTTCGTTGCCAAATTGCCCACCATTCGCGACCACCTGCCATCCACTACTCGCCGAAGAAGGAAAGATTTTATGTTGTTATTAAACGAATTTCTATTTTGAGAATAGAAATGTTGTATTGTTATGAAACATGTATTTTTGTTCAAAAACTTGTTCATAGAATAGAAATTAAGAAAATCAATTTTTGGTCAAAAATTGATTTTTTTATGTAGAATGGTTATCATTCATGCCCAACAGGCCCAAAATAGGATCTAAACCTAAATTTAATTAAATAATGAATAAGAAACCAAGTTGGGGTTGGTAGAGCTTGGGAGAGTCCATGCCAAGCGCAAGCTCAACCTCACTAATGGGTTATTTGCTAGGAATCTGTTAAACTCTATTGGATTCACCTCGGGACGGTCGTGATAGACCATGTTTTCAATTGTTTCTGGTTTTCCTCCAACTACATCTATGATTAGGGGTTACAATTGATGGACATCTCCTGAATTTGTCCCTTTTTAAAATGGTAATCTCGAACTAGTCCATATAACAATTGGAAGGACGAAGAAGTAACCTTTAATAGGTCAGACGTAGGTTTGACTATTGCAGTTTATAATTCATCAATCTATCAAAGAAATATCCAAAAAAGTCGGGGTTGATTTTTATTTTTTATATAGGTTAATCATGTCATTGGCTTCTTAAAATTTTCCAATAAAAGAAGAAGCGGTCATCAGAAGCAGGATTATCATAAAGTCTTTACCAAAAATAGATCCCCTTATAGTATGTAATATGAGATTTGGACGCCCTTCAGATTACCATAAAAATTTCAATATGTCATATATGGCTGGAGCCAATTAAGGCATGGAGGAGGGCTTAGCCTAGTTTGAAAAAAAGAAGAAGAAGGTAGATCCATGCTATTACTTGATCTTCACAAAAAAAAAAAAAAAAAAAAAAAAAGAATAACTTCATTTTTCACCAATTTATAATCTTTAAATTCACCTTAGAAAAACTTAACAGGCGGAATCTTGATAGATGATAAATTTTGTTAAGATTATTCCACACTAGTATATTGTTGGCCAATATTATTGAAAATAATCTCTAATTTTAAATGCTATGGTATGGACGATATGAATACGATTGAGAGAATGCGAATGGTGGAATAGAATACTTATCGATGGGATTTACCTGTAGGCTAAGAACATAAGTTTCTCAATCAACAATAAGGAAAAGCTAGGAAAATTATACAATGGATGTAGAATACTTCAACATCTCTTAGCGGAACCTATCTTTGATATTAGGGTCCGAGTAGAGACCAAAGGTGTCGAGCCTTCACAAATCTTCTTATAAGCATCGCTTGTCCCTTCATGCATTGTGTGATTATGGACTTTTGATACCCTAGTGATATAGGGGTGGTTTGGCTTGCTTCCAAGATGTGGAATCTATGTTGAATCACCATAACATACAACATGAAAATCATAACTTTTAAGTGTAGGAAGACCACATGTATATGAACAGTACATGAATCCTCAAACAATTGAGGTCGGATGCGCATCACCAGACAACTGACGTAGGATACTCCTGCGCAACCATTTCTTGTTGTCGGTGATACGCTTCAAGATTCTCCTCCCCTTCCTTCTTATAGGATGATGATCGGCGAGTCCTAATCCTTGGATGAAGGGACTATGGGAATGACCAGTGAAATCCTAGAAAAGTGACTCCCTACACATCCATTCCTTGGATAGTTTTGTTACTCTGCATTGAAAATTAGAAAAAAAAAAAAGGACATTATGTCAATTATTGTGAAATAGAATGACAAGGATGGAAAGAGAGATTCATAATTTTTACCGTGACTTGGAAGTGTTTGGTAAATCGCTGATCCGATTGCTTCTTTGGTTGAACATTTGAGATTCATATTAAGTTCATACTCACGAAGGCAAAACAAGGTTCCTATAAGTTCGCAACATTGTGAACAAGGCAATGAGGTTATGAGAGAGGACATTTCTCTAGACATAACACAATTGATATCTAGAGTTCCTAAGTGTTATACCTTATATATGTAAAGAAGTAATTGTTGTAAAGACAATGGATATTTTCATTTTTTATAATTAACACATTACCATATGACAAAGATGCAATAAAAGGTTAATGGTGTGCTTCATGGAATTTGGGATTTACCTACTTAAAAAGAGTTCATTACCCTAATAAAAAAATGTATTAGACATCGTTGATTTTAGCTTGCAATCAGAATTTTTTAGCGAGTAGATTTCCTAATTCACGTAACTTTCCTAATTTAAATATGCTTCCTTGTTCATTTTCTCATTTGTATAGTCCTCCTGGTTCATATAGATTGCCAAATTAGGATAGCCTTCTTAAATCAAGTAATTCTTATAATTTAAGTAAGTTTCTTAATCTAAAATGGGTTTCCTAATCTAAGAAGTTTTTCTAGTTTAGGTAAATTTCCTAAATAGCGGAGTCACCCTAATTTGAGTAAATTTATATAGTTCAAGTACGTTTCCTAATTTGAATAGATTTCCTAATCTAAGTAGATTTCCCCAATTATTGTAGGTTTCCTAGTTTGAACCTAATTTGATAAGATTTCTTAATTCAAAAAAGTTCCTAATCATTAGATTTCCTAATTTAAGTAGGTTTTCAAATTTGAGTAATTTTTGTAATTGAAATATTTTTCCTAGTTAGTGTTGGTTTCCCAAGTTAAGCAGGTTTCGTAATTTGAATATGCTACCTTGTTGAGTATATTTCCTAATTCAAATAGGTTTCCTAGTTTAAATTGGTTTCCAAATTTAAGTAGATTTCCTAAATGAAACTGATCTTCTAGTTTGAGTATTTTTTTATTTTTATTCAAAATTAAATGGTTTCCTACTCTTAGGCTTCGTTTGTTTTATGGAAAATAACTTCCAAGAAAATATTTTCCTGATTTTTCGACGTTCGTTTCATAAAAAATGAACTAGTTAAGGAAAATGTTTTCTACTATTGGAAAAAACATCTTCAAAAGTAGGGAAAATGTTTTTCTTTTTGCAAAAATGGAAAACATTTTTCATAACTTCTGCCACCTTACCTTCTTTCACCAAACACATTTTCCTTTTATTTTTATGTTTTCTTCTTCTTTATTTATTTATTTATTTTTCTTTTTTCTTTTTCTTCCCTTTTCTTTTTCTTCTTCCTTGGATAGTTGCTAGCCATGGGCCAACTCAAGCCTCGCCCGAGGCCAAATTGGACAAGGGCGAGGCATGATCTCGCTTGGTTCAACGAAGCTTGGGTTCACGAGCTGTGAGCTCGCTGGCCTTAGTGGAGCTTGGGCTCGCTTGAATTGGCGGAGCTCGAGCTTGATCCGAGCCACAAGCTTATTGGCCCCAATGGAGCTTGCGCTTGCTTGGATTAGGTGAGCCATAAGCTCACCAGCCTCGCTTAGATTGGC
Organism: Eucalyptus paniculata subsp. matutina; assembly: GCA_017140255.1. Lineage (NCBI taxonomy): Eukaryota > Viridiplantae > Streptophyta > Magnoliopsida > Myrtales > Myrtaceae > Eucalyptus > Eucalyptus paniculata. Next base: position 21,039,835 of record CM029441.1, on the reverse strand, counting down.
CTAGCCTCGAGCTTATCGATTTGCATCTTGGTCGATTGTTGGCCATCGCCGAGGCACGTAGGAGCCAAGGAAGGAGGAAGGAAAAGAAAAAAAAAAAAGGAAAAATAATAAAATTTTGATTTTTTAGCAAATATAAAAAATTATAATTAAAATTTTTTTGGTCGGTTAAGAAAATTAAAATTGGATTTTTTGGGTAATTTTTCCCAAAAAATCAAATCAGATATTGGACAATGAAAATTATTTTCTACTCCATTTTCAAGTTTCAGCTAAATACCAGAAAATATTATCATTTTCTTGGAAAATGGCTTTCTGAAAATATTTTTCATATTAAACGTGATATTTTCCGTGAAATGAACAGAGTTTTAGTCTGTTTAATGTTTTCTAGTCAAGATACGTTTAGGTTAATTTTTGTTCATCATTTATCATGTTGCGTGTAGAATTAGCTCTCATGACATATTAAGAAAGTTTCTTTTATTATACTATTGCACGTGTATTTTTCATTCATAGCTCGCAAGGGTCCTGCGGTTGGACTTTATAACAAGTGTTTATTTAAACTTTGCCCAATACAGATGGGGTTTACTTTTCTTTACCGTTCTATTTTTATCTTTTATTATTAATTCTTTAATTTTATTGCTTGGGTACTTATACATTAACATATCTTTTTGCATGTTTAGAGATCAAATCAGAAAGGATCACGTGAAATAACACTTTGTTAAAAGAGAAAATATACCAATAATGGGCTTTAGATAAAACTATCGTAATCAGGTTTTGAAATGCGAAATCTCTAGTCTCTCGCCTTATTAGGCTCCTGATAGGCCTAGAATTGTTTAGTGATAGATGTAAATCTAAATTTAATTAAACAATGAATGAGAAACTAAGCTGCACTTGGTAGGGCTTGGTGCCTCAGGCAAGGACCACCTTTTCAAGAGGGTTATTCGCACTCGCCTAATAGTCTATTTAACTCTCTCAACTTTGGAAGGATCACTACTAACCATATTTTCATCATCCTAAGTAAGGGTGGGCAACCGGACCGGGTATACCCGGGAACTAGACTGACCCACTTGAAAAATAGGGTCGAGAACCGGTTCCCAAAATTTGAAACCGGTTTAAACCGGTCCAGGAATTGGTTCCGATTGATTACCCACCGAGGAACCGGTTCCCATTGATTACCCACCCAGGAACCAGTTCCTAGGTTGGTTTTGGAACCGGTTTTATAAGTATAAGTCCAAAAACCTATTTTTTCCGCTTATTTCTATTCTTACTCCCGCAATCACATGGCGTTTTTCCTCTTGGCTCTCTCAAACACACATGGCACTCCTCCTTCGTCATTCCTCTTCCTCACTTGCTTCCCTCCCTCATCGGCTCCTTCTCGCACCATCCGATGAACGGACGGTGTTCGTCACCGCCAAATTCTTGTGTACCACATGGATTAGTTCGCCCAATTTCTCTTTTGTAGGAAGAGTTATGCTTGCATAAATGAGTAGCTTCATGTAGTAGATGTGGGAATGACTAATATTAAACCCATTTTTATTGTTAATTCTTTGCCTTATGATTTTATTTATTATAATTAGCCATATGGATCTTTAATTTTTCGTTTAGTCAAAAAGTTCATGTAATTATTTATTACAAGTGCTTACTGTTTCGATACAAATTAAGATGATTACATTATTTTTTCGCATATTAATATAAAATTCGAAATCGTATAAGATATCAGGAGATTGCAAAACAGGTTCCAGTACAAATAGGGTTGACTTTGGAATCGGACCAAAAAAACAGGGTGGGTCGGGTATAGGGTCCAAAAAAGGGGAACAAATTATAACAGGGTCAAGTATAGGGTTCAAATCTAGACCCTACCCACCCTGGACCCAATCACCCCTAATCCTAAGTTTTCCTTTGATCATATCTCTGATTAGTGGGTTACAATTTTATGGACATGATCCATATATATATATATATATAGATAGGGTAAGTCACTCAACAATATGAGGCATGGATATACCATGATATGAGTAGACTTTTAATCAGTATTTGGTGCTAAATCTTGAACTATTCCATGTAATGTATAGATGGACAAGAAGTACTCTGTGGGTCAGATATAGGTATGCCCACTGCAATTTTTCATTCATTGATCTATCCATGAATAATGAAAAAAAAAAAAGAAGTTAGGATTGATTTTCTTTTTATTTCGGTCCACCGTGTCATTGCCTTCTTAAAAGAACAAACAGTCATGAGAAGCAGGATTGTCAAGAGGTCTTTATCAAAAATAGTTATTTCATCAGCATGTTGTCTCCATCCCTTTATCATATGTAATGTGAGATCTATACGCGTCTTAGGTTACCATAAAATTTCAATATGTTACATATAGCTAGAGCCAATTATAAAAAAGAAAATAAATACGGCATGGAGGAGGACTTAGCTTAGTCTAAAAAAAAAAATAGATCCATTACTTGATCTTCACAAAAAAAAAATAAATCATTTTTGATCATTTTCTAATTTTTAAATTCACCCAAAGAAACTTAACAAGAGGGACCTTGATAGATTGGCAAATTTTGTTAAGATTATTCCGCACTAGTAAATTGTTGGCCAATATTATTGAAAAAAAAATCTCAAATTCGTAGTTGTTATGATATAAGACTATATGAATATGATTGATAAGATGTGAATAGTGAAATAGAATCTTATATTTCATATTCAAATGGGATTTACATGTAGATCAATAACATAAGTTTCTCAATTGACAATGAAAAATCAGGAAAATCGTAGAATGATTTAACATCTCTCAGCAGAATGTGACTCTAATACCAAGGTTCAAGTAGAGACCAGAGGTCCTGAGCGATCACAAATCTCCTTATAAGCATTTCCTCTTCCTTCACTGTATTTTGCTATCATGGACTTTCGATATTGTAGTGATCGGGGGGTGGTTTTGGCCTGGTTCTCCTCCCCTTCCTTCTCACAGGAAGATGATCGGTGAACCTCGATCCTTAGATGAAGGGGATCGTGGAAATTATCAGAGAGATCACCAAAAAAGTCACTCCCTGCACACCCATTTCTTGGATAACTTCGTTTCTCTGCATTGAAAAATTAGGAAAAAGACATTATGTCAATTGCTGTGGAATAAAATAATGACGGATGAGCAAGTAGATTCATAATTTTACCATGGATTTGTAGTTTTTGATAAATCGCTGATCCGATTGTTTTCATGATTGAGCATTGGATATTCATATTTAGTTCACCCTGATGAAGGTAAACGAGGTTCATATAAGTTCATGACATCATGAGTAAGGCAATGAGGTCACAAGAGAGGACATTTCTCTAGACATAATGCGTTCGATATTTGGAGTGCCTAAGTGCTATAGCTTATGTAGGTGAAGAACAAGTAATTGTCATAAAGACAATGGATACTTTTCATATTTTACATTTAACATATTACCATATGATAAAGATGCAATTGGGATTTGCCTACTTAAAAAGACTTCATTACCATAATAAAAATAAATAAATAAATAAGACATCGGATGTTCAAAGCATTGGAACGGAAGATTATATAGGCGAAATAGGCAATTGGGTAATTGCCATTAAGCCTAGGGATGGATGGAACTCTAGCATTTAAGAAAAAGCCATTTTGAAAAGATGCATATTGGATTTTGGTAGAACATTTTGCTTTTTTTGGGCTGGTGCTATAAGGTTTCCCTAAAATGAATAATAAATCATACGTGCCAGCTAATGGTTTCAAGATGGAAAATAATCTTTGAAATTTTAGAATTAAGACATTTTTAAATAAATGGAGAATTTGGTTGGGATTTTTTTTGCTAAATATGTCCAATTTTGTTTTTTGTTTTTTGTTTTTTTAATTATATCCAATTTGAGTTCATTATCATGACTGCTAAGCTTCGTCGAGCTCACCCATGGCCATTCAAACTTTGTCTAGCTTAATGATTGCCATTCGAGTTTCATCGAACTTGCACAACAGCAGGAGTTTTTCCGTGATCATGGCCATGCCAGAATGAGCTTCATCTAGCTCAACAACCATGTGGCTGGATTTTCTTCAAGTTCGCGGCCATGGCCATTTAAGATTTGCGTTGGTGGGGATGTTAAATTTGGTGGGTATTTGTTTGGATTTGGTGGGAATTTATGTTGAAGAAGAAAAAGGGGAAGAAGATGATGACGATAATAGTTGGGGAGAGAGAGAAAAAGAGAGAACATTGAAAAAAAAAAAAAAAAAAAAAAAATATATATATATATATATATATATATATATATATATATATATATATATATATATATATATATGAATTCAAGTCAACGAATTTCTAACAACGTCAAGCCGTGTCATAATATTTCTTACGGCCTGAATGTCAACAAATTCCATCGTTTGACCGATCAAGGACTAGTGGTAATACCTTTTAAAAAGTACATGAATGGTTCTGAACAAGAATTGAAGTAGTGTTGTATAGTACTCTCCGTTAGGGTTGCCAAACAATAAACGAAGAAGTCGTCAATTGTCAGTCTACAAAAAAGCTTCCAAGACATTACAAAATTATGTGTATCACAATTGATTAGACTTTGGATCTCTGACTCAATCTACTTACTTACAAACACATATATTTATGCTAGAAAAGGAGCACCATACATTTTAAATTAATGAAATAAAATAATATGTAAAAACTTTACTTGCCAATCATTTTAATCATCGTATAACATGATTTTTTTTCCATCTATAGTAACGTGCGGTCATTTCGGATCATTAAAAAAAGTGTTAATACCCTGAAAAACCTCAAACTGGTACACTTGTGACAAATTTACCCTATGTTAGTTTTCGTTAAATTTTATTCTCAAATTATTAATTTAAATGACACGTGACAGTTAACCGGTATACTAATTTAGGATTTTACGCTCCGTTTGTCACAGTTTACAATTTTTGTGATTTTTTCGTGGTATTAATCCAATTTAGCAGAGGGTATATTTGTCACAAATTTACCATTTTAGGGTTTTTTGCAATCGAATAAATTAGTTTGGGGGTAAATTTGTCATAAATGTACCAGTTTAGAGTTTTTTATAGTCAGTCGGGGTAAATTTGTCACAGGTTTACCAGTTTGGAGTTTTTCATGGTCAAAAAAATAGTTTGGGGTAAATTTGTCACAAGTGTACCAGTTTGGGGTTTTTCAAGGTATTAACCCTTAAAAAAATGCATGGATCTCTTATGATTTTTATTTTTTGTAAATATTTGCGATTGAGTGGCCCACTAAATTTGCCTAGATCTAGCGAGCCATGAGCTTATTAGCCTCAGCAGAGCTTAGGCTTGCTTGGATCGGGTGACCCATGAGCTCACTAGCCTCGCTTAGATTGGCCGAGCCTTGAGCTCACTGATCCACATCTTGGTCAATCGCCGGCCATCGTTGAGGCATGTGGGGGCAAAGGAAGAAGGAGGAAGGAAAAGAAAAAGGAAAAAAGATAAAGAATAAAGAATAAAGAATAACAAAATTGAATTTTTAAAAAATAAATTAAATTATAATTAAATTTTTTTGGTCGATTAAGAAAATTAAAATTGGACTTTTTTGGTAATTTTTCCCAAAAAATCAAATCAATTGCATAGTGGAAAATATTTTCTACTCCATTTTTAGGTTTCGGTTGAATACCATAAAATATGGTCATTTTCTTAGAAAATGGCTTATTGAAAAATATTTTCTAGAAACATGATATTTTCTGTGAAATGAACGGAGCCTTAGTTTGTTTAATGTTTCCTAGTCAAGGTACGTTTGGGTTAATTTTTGTTCATCGTTTATCATGTTGCGTGTAGAATTTAGCTCTCATGACATATTAAGGAAGTTTCTCTTATTATACCATTGCAGGTGTATTTTTCATTCATAGCTCGCGAGGGTCCTGTGGCTGGACTTTATAACAAGTGTTTATTTAAACTTTGCCCAATAAAGATGGGGTTTGCTTTTCTTTACCATTCTAATTTATATCTTTTATTATTAATTCTTTAATTTTATTGCTTGGGCAGTTATACATGAACATATCGCTTTGCATGTTTAGAGATCAAATCGGAAAGGATCACGTGAAATACACTTTGTTAAAAGAGAAAATATAAATATTGGGCTTTTGATAAAACTATTGTAATCAAGTTCTGAAATGCGAAATCTCTAGTCTCTCACCTTACTAGGTTCCTAATAGGCCTAGAATTGTTTAGTGATAGATGTAAATCTAAATTTAATTAAACAATGAATGAAAAACTAAGGCCCTGTTTGTTTGGGGCTGCATGTTTTTATTCTTTATTTCTGTTTCTGAACACTTTTTTTTGTTTTTTTGTTCATGGGAAAAAAAAAAAACAAAAAAACGCGTTTGTTTGCGTTTTTGTTCCAAAATTATTTTTTTTATTCCGTAAAACACATCTCGAAATAGAAATAAGAAAAAAAAAAAAAATGTTCTTGTTTAAAACACTTTTGAAGAAAAAAAAAAAAAAAAGTATTTCTTCTCTCTCTTCTCTTTTCTTCTTCTTTTCTTCTTCTTTTCTTCTTCTTTTCTTCTTCTTTTTTCTTTGGCCGGTCGCCGGCCTCGGCCATGGCCGGCGACCGGCCAAAGAGGGTCGACGACCTCGCTGGAGCGTCGCCGGCCCCGGCCTCGCCGGGGCCGGCAAGCCTCGTCGTGGCCGGGCGAGCCGCGGTAAAAAGAAGAAAAAAAAAAAAAATAAAGGAAAAAATGAAAAATAAAATAAAAATATTAAAAAATTAAAAGAAACAAAAAAAGAACATAAATTTACCAAACATGTTTCTATTCATTTTTTATTCCGGAACAAGTTGACCAAATGCATCTTTCTGATAAAAAATTGTTCCCCGGAACAGAAACACTTTTTTTCTATTTATATTCCCTAGAACAATTTTTTAACAAAAACGTTACCAAATGTGCCATTTGTGTTCTTTTCTTTTCTTCATAAACACAATTCCTGTTTTTTGTTTCGGGGAACAAAAAAAGAACATAAACGTGTTTGTTTGCGTTTTTGTTCCAAATCTATATTTTTGTTCTCGGAAACAAATTTGAAATAGAAACAAAAAACAAGAAAAACTTGTTTCTTATTTTTGGAACACTTTCAAGAAACAAAATTTCTATCTCTTATTTTTTTCTTCTTCTTTTTTCTTTGGCCGATCACCGACCTCAGCCATGGCCGGTGACCAGCTGTCGAGGGCTGGCAACCTCGCCAAAGGGTCGCCAGCCCCCAAAGAAGTCGAGCTCGAGCTCGCCCAGCCACCAGTGAGGCTTGGCATCGTCGGGCCACCACCAGGTCCACCACCAAGTCGGCGTCACCTGGCGATGGCCTGGCGAGCCTTGCCGTGGTTGGGCGAGGCCACCGGCCCTTGTTGGCCGGTTGCCAGCCATGGACGAGGCCAGCAACCGGCCCTTGTTGGTCGGTTGCCGGCCATGGCCGAGGCCGGCAACCGGCCAAAAGGAAGAAAAAAGAAGAAGGGAAAAATAAAATAAAAACATTAAAAAATTAAAAGAAATAAAAAATTATATAGATTTACCAAACATGTTTCCGTTCTTTTTCTATTCTAGAAACAAGTTTACCAAACACCTTTTTTGTTTAAAAATTGTTCTCCAGAACAAAAATAGTTTTTTCTATTTCTATTCCCTAGAACAATTTTTGAACACAAACATTACCAAACATAACATAAGTTGCAGTTGGTAGGGCTTGGTGCATCAGACAAGGACCACCAAGAGGGTTATTCGCACTTGCCTAGCAGTCTATTAGGATTCACTTCAGAAGGATCGCTACTAACCATATTTTTTGTCATCCTAAGTTTTCCTTTGATCATATTTCTGATTAGTGGATTACAATTTTATGGACATCATCCACATTTATTTTTTTAAGAGGGTAAGTCACTCAACAATCTGAGGCATGGATATACTATGATATGAGAAGACCTTTAATCAGTATTTGGTGCTAAATCTTGAACTATTCCATGTAATGTATAGATGGACGAAGAAGTACCCTGTAGGTCAGATATAGGTATGCCCATTGCAATTTTGCATTCATTGATCTATCCATGAAAAATGAAAAAAGAAGAAGAAGTTAGGATTGATTTTCTTTTTATTTCGGTCCACCGTGTCATTGCCTTCCTAAAATTTGTCCAATAAAAGAATAAACAGTCATGAGAAGTAGGATTGTCAAAAGGTCTTTATAAAAAATTATTATTTTATCAGCATGTTGTCCATCCCTTTATCATATGTAATGTGAGATCTATACGCGTTTTAGGTTACCATGAAAATTTCAATATGTTACATATAGCTCGAGCCAATTACGAAAAATAAATACGGCATGGAGGAGGACTTAGCTTAGCCTAAAAATAAAAGTAGATCCATGATATTACTTGGTCTTCACAAAAAAGAAAAAAGAAAAAAGAAAAAAAATAACTTCATTTTTCATCTATTTTAATTTTTAAATTCACCCAAAGAAATTTAACAAGCGGAATCTTGATAGATTGGCAAATTTTGTTAATATTCGTAAATTGTTGGCCAATATTATTGAAAAAAATCTCAAATTCGCAATTGTTATGATATGGACTATATGAATATGATTGAGAGAATGTGAATAGTGGAATAGAATCTTATATTTCATCTTCAAATGGGATTTACATGTAGACCAATAACATAAGTGTCACAATTGACAATGAAAAATCAAGAAAACCGTACAACCGATGTAGAATGATTTAACATCTCTCAGCAAAATGTGACTCTAATACCAAGGTTTAAGTAGAGACCAAAGGTCTTGAGCGATCACAAATCTCCTTATAAGCATTTCTTCTTCCTTCACTGTACTTTGCTATCGTGGACTTCTGATATTGTAGTGATAGGGGGCCGGTTTTGGCCTGGTTCTCCTCCCCTTGCTTCTCACAGGAAGACGATCGGCGGACCTCGATCCTTAGATGAAGGGATCGTGGAAATTATCAGAGAGATCACAAAAAAGGTCACTCCCTGGACACCCATTTCATGGATAAATTTGTTTCTCTGCATTGAAAAATTAGAAAAAAAGACATTATTTCAATTGCTATGGAATAGAATAATGACGGATGAGCAACCATATTCATAATTTTACCGTGAATTTGTAGTTTCTGGTAAATCACTGATCCGATTGTTTTCATGGTTGAGCATTGGAGATTCATATTTAGTTCACCCTGATGAAGGTAAACGAGGTTCATATAAGTTCGTGACATCATGAGTAAGGCAATGAAGTCACTAGAGAGGACATTTCTCTAGACATAATGCATTCGATATTTGGAGTGCCTAAGTGCTATAGCTTATATAGGTAGAGAACAAGTAATTGTCATAAAGACAATGGATACTTTTCATATTTTACATTTAACACATTACCGTATAATAAAGATGCAATTGGGATTTGCCTACTTAAAAAGACTTCATTACCATAATAAAAAGAATGTATAAGACATCGGATGTTCAAAGCATCGGAACGGATGGGAACCTAGCATTTAAGAAAAAGCCATTTTGAAAAGATGCACATTGGATTTTGGTAGAACATTTTGCTTTCTTTTTGCTGGTGTTATAAGGTTTCCCTAAAATGAATAATTAATGCACACGTGCCAGCTAATGGTTTCAACATGGAAAATAATCTTTGAAATTTTAGAATTAAGACATTTTAAATAAAACGGAGAATTTGGTTAGGTTATTTTTTTTGCTAAATATTTCCAACTTGGTTTTTTTATTATATCCAATTTGAGTTCATTATCATGACTGCTAAGCTTCGTCAAGCTCACCCATGGCCATTCAAACTTTGTCTAGCTTAATGATTGCCATTGGAGTTTCATCGAACTTGCACAACAGCAGGAGTTTTTTCGTGATCATGGCCATGCCCGAACGAGCTTCTTCTAGCTCGAACATGTGGCTGGATTTTCTTCACGTTCGCGGCCATGGCCATTTAAGATTTTGCGTTGGTGGGTATGTGTTTGGATTTGGTGGGAATTTATGTTGAAGAAGAAAAAGGGGAAGAAGATGATGACGATGATAGTTGGAGAGAGAGAGAGAGAGAACATGGGGAAAAAAAATAATATGAATTCAAGTCAACGAATTTCTAACAATGCCAAGCGATGTCATGAAATTTCTAACGGCCTTAATATCAACAAATTCCACCACCCGCCACGATGGCTCAGCTGGGTAGGCACTAGACTTCCATCGAGGAGGTCTAGTGTTCGAAGCTCCTGCAACGCAAGTTGCAGGAATGCTAGCTTTGAGTCCTTTAGCGACTTACCCAGTGGCACGTGTGTGGTAGCTAGCATGTGTCGCCCCCAGTGGTTTATCTCCAGCTGCCGGCCGTGTAGGGTTCCCTAGGTCACCAAAAAAAAAATTCCATCGTTGGACCGATCAAGGATTAGTGGTAACACCTTTTGAAAAGTACATGAACGGTTGCAAACAAGAATTGAAGTAGTGTTGTATATCGTACTCTCCGTATAGGTTGCCAAACAATAAACAAAGAAGTCGTCAATTGTCAGTCTACAAAAAAGGCTTCCGAGACATTACAAAATGATGTGTATCACAATTATTAGACTTTGGATCTTTGACTCAATCTACTTACTTACAAACAAATATATATTTATGCTAGAATAGGAGCACCATACATTTTAAATTAATGAAATAAAATAATATGTAAAAACTTTGCTTGCCAATCATCTTAATCATCGTATAATACGATTTTGTGCATCTATAATAACCTGTAGTCATATCAAACCTTTAAAAAAAATGCATGGATCTCTTATGATTTTTATGTTTTGTAAATATCAGCGATTGAGGTGCCCACTAAATTTGCTTGGTTACTAGTACAAATATAAAATCGGTAACTCAATATATAAATGGAGGAGGGAAGAAAATAAGATAATTCCCAATTGAATTATAAATAATAGATTGGGAAGGAAAAAAAATAAAAAATAAAAATAAAAAGCAAGTAGCCACCATAGCCACCACACAACATCATATGCAACTAGATTACCGTGGGACCCATCATATCCACGGAGTTCCACTTCTGCCAGAACTTGCAGTTGCTGATAGCAAAGCCAAAAAGAAGAAGAAGCAAAAACTCAGTAAAATAAATAATATATATAATAAAAAACTCTTCCTCTTCTTCTTCTTAGCTCCTGGAGTCCTCTCGTGGCCATGGAGTGTCGCTCGTTGCAGGCGCCGAGCGCGAACGCCATCGCCTCCTCGCGAACTGGGCCGCTCGAGAAGCCGTTCCTTCACGGCCAGGTGCTGCAGCTGCCGAACAATGCGAGGCGGTACCGGTTCGTGGGGAAGACGAGGCCCCTCGAGCTCAGGGCTCTAGCTCCAGGTCGGTATGCCTGTTCTGCCGATTATTTCATGCCCCCTTTTTTCTCTTTTCGCCTGAAAACGCGAGGGGCTTCGCCTCGATGACGTTGTTCGCGGGAGCCTGGAAGGGAAGATGGGTGGTGCAGCACAATGTCGTTCGCGGCGGTGTCGTTCTGGTTGAGGAAGATGTGGTTTTCGATGGTGGGTTTTTCTATGCTTGGAGGAAATCTGGAAGTGGAGATATGGAAGCAGTGTGTTTTTTTGGGAAACTGGGTTCTTGTTTGGGGGGTTTCGTGATTTGGAAGTGGCATTTCGATTGGGCATTTGGAAATTGTTTTGCTAATGAGATAGTGAAGTTGAACAGTCTAGTGTAATCTGTACCTTTTTCTTCTTTGGACTTGCATTTCGTAATGCTAATTAAAACTAATAGGTGATAAAATGAACCTGAATGCGGAACGTTCTGTGTTTGAAGTGGCAGTACTTGATCACATTGGGGAAAAGTAGCGCATGGCAATGGTAGTGGAGGGTGGTGGCATGTAAGGAGGTTGTGGTTGATGGCATTGGCAATCTTTTTTTTTTTTGGGGGGGGTGGGGGTTGTAAATAATGAATAGTCTTTATGCAGTGCATGTTTATGATATCATGGATCGGTGAGGTGAGGAATGCCAATTCTTCAATTCTAGCGTGTAGGATTGCAGTTAGAGTCCAAATTTAATTGGCATAATGCTGAAATGGGCATGAAATTGGAAATGGAGGCTCCCATTTCTAAATCATGACTTGAATTTCATGCATCCCAGTCAGGCTATGCATCCCAGTCAGGCTGTATGCATTTTTTTTATTTGTTTCATTACTGAATGTATTGGTCTCTTGTTTGTACACAATATTGCACTGGCGGTAGATTGGGCATCATTTTTAGGACTAGATATTGAAGTCATTAATAAAATTGGAGAAGCAAGACTAATGCAATTATCATTTTCTTTTGGCCAGAACTGAAACTAATAGTACTAACCTCATTGGAAGTATCATGGCTTATCCTATGTAGCTATCTGCATTATGATTAAAATTTTCATCAATCCTGTAGGTGCAACCAGAATGACCTTTGCAACAACAGAAGCAATACCGAGTGATGTTGATAAGAAAGATGAGGGTCTTGTATTTGTTGCTGGTGCCACTGGAAAAGTTGGATCACGGACTGTGAGGTTGCTTTCCAGAACTTATGCTTCCAATGCAAACTGTTTTATACCTTACTTTCGTTTGATCAAGGAGATGGATTCTTCTTTAGGGAGCTTTTGAAATTAGGATATCGAGTAAGAGCCGGTGTGCGAAGTGCTAAAAGAGCAGTAACTCTTGTGCAGGTAGAAGGTTTGGTTGATCTGAACTTGCTCTCCATAGCTTGCCAGTTTCCTGCTATAATGACTCAGTTAATGACAAACTTCTTGCAGAGTGTCAAACAGATGAAGTTTGAGGGGGATGACACAAAGGAGGGGTTTAAACGTAAGAAAATAAAATATGGAAAGCTGGATTTATGTTCTGTTTCTTTCTTTCTAAATAATTCAAAGAGGAAATTTTCAGACGAAAGAAGAGTAGTACAAATCCATTATTGTTTATAAGATACTCTGTGATAACAAATAACGGCTATTTTCTGGTTTTTAGCCCAGCTGTAGAGAAGCTTGAAGTTGTGGAATGTGACTTGGAGAAGCCAGATCAGATAAGGCCAGCCTTAGCCAATGCTTCTGTGGTTATATGCTGCATTGGTGCAAGCGAAAAGGAAGTTTTTGATGTGACGGGCCCATACAGAATTGACTATATGGCTACGAAGAACCTCATTGATGCAGGTAGATAAAGTCCATACACCGTATAATTGCTCATTAGTTTCAAACTCAAGGGGGGTCTCTTGAGTCCTGGCCACCAAAGATCATTTTCTTTAGTGCCTCAGGATTCTTATGCGACAATTAGATCATTAGGTTTTTGTGTAATGTAAGATCATTTAACTACAAGAGTAACAAATGAAGACTTGGCCAGGAGAATTGAGGAAGCAATTTGCAAAATCTTTATTGGATCTTTTACATTCATTAAAATAACCTGGTGAAACTGAATTTGACTAAACTTTATGAAAGAGAACTGTAGTTTTTATATGTGCCTTCTCTTGAAGTTGGCTCCATCAAATTGTGTTATCTATGTTTGTACAGCAACTTCAGCCAAAGTTAACCACTTCATCATGGTTTCATCTTTGGGAACAAACAAGGTCGGATTTCCTGCAGCTATACTGAAGTAAGTGGGCTTTTTTTTTTGTGAGACTATTCTCTATTCATAAAGATATTTAAACATGATCTATTGACTGCTTTCTTGCCCCTTAAGTTTGTTCTGGGGAGTGTTAATCTGGAAAAGAAAAGCTGAAAAAGCACTTATAGCCAGTGGTATTCCTTACACTGTGAGTATTTCTTGAATCAACTTTTCAGTTGAACACAGTTTTTGAATAATCTTACAAATCTACAAGTTTTAATTCAGATAGTGAGGCCAGGGGGAATGGAGCGACCTACTGATGCTTATAAAGAAACTCATAATATTACTCTGTCAGAGGAAGATACTTTATTTGGAGGCCAAGTTTCAAACCTTCAGGTAAAGTTGTCAAGTTTATTTGCATATGCATAAGTCAGCAAGCAATTTTAGATTTTCTAGCTATCAAGAAACTGAAGACATACCCACCCCGTTGGTGGCAGAGATGGTGGAGTTGCACATTGGCCACCCGCAAGGCCAGAGTTCAACTCCCCACCTCGTCATTTGTGCAACTTACCTGCGGCACGTAGGAGGTGGGTCCCTGCAGGTCGCCCCGGGTTTATGCCGCCGGTTGCCGGCTGTACGGCGCTTTCCAGGTCACCAAAAAAAAAAAAAAAAAAGAAACTGAAGACATTTCTTTTTTACTGAAGGGAAAAAACCAAACGGTATATAACTTTAAAGAAAGTAAAGATATTATTTTCTGAATATACAGAACACTTTGCTGGGAGATCTATTTTGTTTTTTTTTGGTCTGGGCGAGCGAAGCAGATGGGCCAAGCAACATTCTGAATAAGATTTTTGCATCTTTGCATGAGATCTAAGATTCATATAGTTGATCCCATTTAGTGGGATGAGGCTTCATTTATTGTTGTTGTTTTTGCATGAGATTTAGGCTTATTGGCAGTGGCAGGACAAAGTTCCACACATTGTATGTTCTGTTTTTAATCTCTTTCATATCACCTTTTAGGTGTATCAGGTTTGTTCTATCATTTCAACTCATGCTCCTTACTGCTTTGCAGATCTGTCTGAATTAATAGTATATGTATGAGGTCTTGCAATTGTTAAAATTCCACCTCAAAAATGATGAATTGAGGAGTCACTTTTACTGTTTTTGCTAGCGTTTCAGTTTGCATTCTGAAGAAATACTGCATATATTTATTCTCTGTTTTGAATGAAAAAGATTTCCACCCTTGCAGCACTTGTGGGGGAAAATGTTCTCAGGGATAGTGTCACACATTTTCAACATTGCCAATGGTAGGAAAAGCATTTCTGATTTACTGTTTCAGGTGGCAGAACTCATGGCAGTCATGGCCAAAAACTCTGGCCTTTCATACTGTAAAGTGGTGGAAGTAATTGCTGAAACAACTGCTCCACTGACTCCCATGGAAGAGCTTCTCGTTAAGATACCATCACAACGCCAAGGACCACAGGTATGACTTTTTCCATGTATAGCCTGCTAAACTTGAAGTTTCTATCAATATTATTATAATGCCTTTTACAATTTTCACAAGATGAAATCCAGAATTTCATTACTTCTTTTAGAGTGTTTTTGCTTGTCTTAGCATGTTATGGCACTGAAAGGTAGTTAAAAGTCAAATCTAACATGCTCGTAGTAATGAGAGTGAGGTATTTTTTTGCAATTCAGGTTATTAATGATTCTAGTTACAAAGCATAGGCTTAAATTTGTCATGGTTAAGCAACTTTGGTCTATAAATTGTTGTTTCCATGCTAATGGTGATTTCTTAATCTTCACACTTTGTAAAACTCTGACGCTGATTTTTTTTTTTGGAGGGTCTGTAACTCTGATGCTGATGTTATAAGCAATAATTTTTGCAAAAACTGTTCTTGGTTAAGCATGCTTTTTGACACGGTCAAATCCTCCTAGTTAGAAATTAGTCATTGTTGAGCAACTGTTGCTCCCAAAAGTTTGAGGTATGGGGAAACATATTAGCATTGTATATCAGGGTTGTATATGTCTTGGTACTCCCTTTGGTGTTTAAGCTATCTTATACAATGACATAGAATGTAGCCACAACCACATCAAATAATTGCCAGAGGGAAAACAATTGTGACAGACTTAATGACAACAAGAGGGAGTACAAAGATTCAAACCCTTCACCCGAAGCTACAATACCATGTTGAACAACTATTTTCTGAAAAGTATAAGCTAACAAAATGTGCTAAAAATTTCTATCAAGCATATATCTGGATAGTCATTTAGTGACTTGTCCTTCTCGTCTTCATGCTTAGTGGATTAGATTTGGTTTTGCTCCATACAGAAGATTTCATTAATTTAAATCTTCTATGAAGACACATTTTTGTATTGTAATTTTTAATTAATGTCCTTCTTGTGCAGTAACAATGTAGCTGAAATAGAAATTTGGAAAAGAAGGATGAGTAATTCATATCTTTTTAAAATGTAGCGAACTCTTCAGGAACTAAAGTTCACAATTTAACAACTAGTTCTGCATATAAAGTTCATATGATTTAACTCACTGCACTTTTAGAAGTGTGAAATGAGGTTTCCCAAGATGAGATTTTCCTGTGATCTTTTAGAGGTGAAGAATCTGATTTAGTTCACTGTGCTTTTAGAGGTGCACACTGAATTTTTAAGAAATTTTCTCAGGAACCTGGTGCTTCTGATGACACTTCTCTTGCACCTCCTAATGTACTCACATCAGTGTCTCCAAACACCCCAGTTGTTGAGGAAATTTCCCAAAGCAAAGCAGTTGCAACTAGGTCACTCTCTCCGTACCCTGTGTATGTCATTCCATATGGCTGCATCTCTCTCTCTCTCTCTCTCTCTCTCTCTCTCTCTCTCTCTCTCACGCGCGCGCGCGCACGCGCACAGACACGCACGCATATGAGTGAGCATGCACACACGCATGCCCGTGCACACACCCCCACCCATCCACACACTCATGCATGTTTGCGCAAGCCAGGCTTTGGCCATTTCAAATACATAGAAAATCAAAAGTTCAAAATTCTAGATTTTACTTCCAGCATCATATTCCTGTTTACACAGCAAGTGCATACTTATCATGTACCCACTATCTATGAACATAATGCAAGAGAAGTATATATGTAACTCGTTTCTTGTTTTGATTTTTGCTGCAGTTACAATGATCTGAAACCACCTACTTCCCCCACTCCAACTCCACCTGGTATACAAAAAGCAAATCCAGATACCATCACAAGGAAAGATGCTTCAGACAGTCCAACAAGTGCAGAAGAGTCTAGCTCTAGTGTTGATGAAATAGAAGTGAAACCTGCACCTGAGAAAGCAAAACTTCTCTCTCCCTATGCCGCGTGAGCTAAGTTTGAACATTTTGCAAATTGAATTATCTAGTGATTTATCTGAATGCTGCATTTATTTGACAGATATGAAGAACTGAAGCCTCCAAGCTCACCCAGCCCCACACCAAGTGGTCCCAAAATGTAAATTTAAAAAAACAGATTGTAGTTCAAGCACTGGATTCCTGTTTCCAGAGCAAGCACATACTTATCATATCTCCCACGCTTTTCATCGGTATAACTGCAAGAGAAGCACTGAAGGACCCCTTTTCTTTTCTTTTAATTTCTTTTCTGTTTTTGGTTGCAGTTCCGAAGATCTGAAACCACCTATATCACCTACTTCAACTCCACCTAGTGGACAACAAGAAAATCCCGATACTGTCTTCAAGATCAGTCCTTCTGAGAGTCCAACAAGTGGACCAGATTCTCTATCTAGCATTGATGAAATAAAAATGGAAGTACCAGCTGAGAAGGCAACACCACTTTCTCCCTATGTCACGTAAGCAAACTTTCTCTTTAGTCCAAATTGAGATACTCAATAGTTGCATCTAATGGCTGCACTGTTATCAGATTCAATGAACTGAAGCCACCAAGCTCACCTAGCCCCAAACCAAGTGGTCCCAAAACAGTGCCTCCTGTTATCTCTAAAACAGATGAAGTTTTGACCCCTGTTGCTGGAGGCAACAATGTGGCAATTGAAAGTGCTATGAGTGTTGAAAGTTACCAGTCGCCCTACTATGTGTAAGTGCTTTTCCTGTTCTTACAAGTTGTCCACAGTTTTCATATCAGCTCAGTGTCACTGTGCTGCCAAGCTTTTTAGTTTGTCTAATTGTGATGATAAGTAAATTGGTTGCTCTCTTGCCTGTAGCTCTTGGTTGTTAAGTGAAATTCGTATGACGTACCTGCTAATAGCTCTATTTGACCTGTATGCATCATAAGATGGGAGAGATGTGCTGACTCAACTTCTGCATGCACCAGCAAGTACATAATCATGCTGAAGAAGCAAGTTGCAAGATCAGAAAACTTGGTTTTATTCTAATCGAATGGAAGTTTCTAATGAGTTCTGGTTTTGAGCACTTATTATAGGAGGTTCTGCCATCAAAAGCTATTGTAAACCAAGTTATAGAAAGATTTTGAGATTGTATTCTTCACAGTGAGAAATAAGGGCATTTAGAAAAGCCAATCCACATATCCATCAGGAAAAGCAACTTCTGAAGTTTCTTACTGCAAGCATCATCTGGTCATGTTACTATCTAGCGTCCACCTTTGAGTTTCATGTTGCTCTACTTCTACCTATCTTCGTTATTTGGATCACGAGGATAAGGTAGCAAAACTTTTGACCCAATGAAATGCCTTGAGCACTGCAAGGACTGGGTAAGGCACAATATGAAGCCTTAATGACTGCCTTTACATGACATCATTTGCCATTGGCATTGTCAGGAATTAGCTCTACTTCTTTCATTCTATTCAGAACACTTCACTTGAGTGGGAAGAAATAGTGTTCTATCTTGCATTTTGTCCTGTAGTGTTTGAATTTCTAATGTATTGGAACCATTAATTTGTAGTTTATGTTGTAATGGCCTCTAGCCTTGGTACATTATCTTTACCTTGTCATCAGATATGAAGATTTGAAGCCCCCTACTTCACCATCTCCCAGTGTACCAGTCATACAGCCTCCATCCTCAGTCTCTGTGGACGTTTCAGGAAATGGTGCTCCAGAGCCTCAGCCTTCGATGACAAATAATCCAGAAGACCGAGAGGAACATGAAGAGAGAAAACTGGGGCCACTATCTCCATATCCAGTGTAAGCTTTTTATAAGTGTCAATACTTGCTTCTTGGAGATTGAGATCCTTTATGAGTTGAGGATTTAGGTGCATAATGAACAATATTTACTAATACATTAGCAGGCAGCCCTTTAGGTGCATTGCTTGTTTTTGCTGGCTTAGTATTTAACAGATGTGATTTGGGTTGTCAGGGCGCACAATTGAATGTTAAATTATGTTTAACTGCTTATGTTCATAATTTCTATACAACACACTACCTTATGCAAATCCTCTGCTATCATGTTCATATAATCTTTATTTGCTTTTGTTTCTCTGCTGAGCAGTTATGAAGACCTAAAGCCTCCAACGTCCCCAACGCCATTCCCGAAGAATTGTTGAATCTTTGCATATATTCACCTTGAAGCTCCAAATTAGGTACTGCCGTTAGATTATGCTCATTCAATCAGTTAAAATGTATATTATCTTTGAACTTTGTCTCTTGTTATTGCGACAGGATGGCCAGAATCTATGTTTGCACGTTGGGATCATTCGTGTTTTACAGCACCATTCATGCTGGAGGAGAATGAGTGGGCTGGCCATGGAAGATCAACCATTATTCAATTTTATGAGATTACCTGTGAGCCCAATTTTCGTTTCTGCCTTTGTATCATTGCGACAAATTTTGTCGATTTGTGACTGCAGTAAGTAGTGTTTCATTTGATGCCCCTCCACCAGCACGTTCAAGTTTTCCTTTATCCTAAATTTATGAGTGTTTCATGTATCACAGTAAACGCTTTATTTGCAATTTAATTGGACATATGCATAGCATCGAGCATTGCTTACATTTGGTTACACCTGCAATTTAATTGGATATACACACAGAACTGACTTGGTAAGTTTCCCTCTTTGATTACCATGAGCTATATTATTTCTAAACGCAGTACTTGCTCAATTGCAGGCTAAGTCGGGGAAATTTTTTTGAGAAATCCCCGATGTATATGTAGAACACTTACATCTACTACAAGCAACAAAAGGGTCCGTAAGAAATTGGTCCAAAGGCCTATGCTCCCTTTTAGTTTTGCTTATTTAATTCATTTCCATATGAGAGTGATAGACGACAGGTCAAGTAGAGGTGACAAAAACCGGTTATGGACTCATATTTTAATCTGAATTAATGAGTTAGGTGATTCACGGGCTGTCTAAGATTTCAGATATGGCTGACAATGGATTTAGTAAAGCAAAGCCCAATTGATGATGGTTCTAGTGCAATGGAAAAAACTTATTTTCAACTCATTTAATTAAGAACAACGCTAAGTAGGGGTGATCATAGTTTGGGTTGGGCTGGTCCACTCCTTAATCCTAGGACCAACTCACACAGTATTGAGCTTGGGATTGAGGATTAAACCGATTCAATGGATTTGGTCTGATTCTAGGGTTAACCTAAGATCAATCGATAATTTTTTTGTTTCATTTTTTGTATTATCAAAAAAGGCAAACCTACTATTTTAAATTACATATTGATCGACAATACAGCATTATGCAATCAAATTATAAATATCAGTACATATTCAATAAATTTAAGATAAGGCAACAATAATTTTTTTTAAAAAAATTTTCGGTGAAGAGGCAACAATAGATTTCACACCTATTAAAAGTAAAAATTCATAAAAACGATTAAGAACGCTCATTGAGATATGGGACAAGATGGGAAGTTCCTGTAATCATCTATATCTAATACTCATAACATTGTATGCAAAAGTATTTTCTTGTATTCGATCAACCAAAAAATGAGTTTCATACCACTTGACTAACAAATCATCGTAGTAATTGTAGTACTACTTTTCAAGAACTACTACCATTTGACACAAACTGAATAGTGTCGCTAAGACTTAATAGTGAAATACAATTAAATCATAAGAAGTTCAAAATATGTAATATAAATCATGAAAATACAACTTCACATCTTTTTTCTCTATATAAAAAAAATATAAATAATATATCAGATATATAATATATAATTTATTTGAGATATATATATATAGTTAGAGTTGGTCACCAACCTTAAACTTCCAAGAGACTAACCTACATAGTACTCATCTAGGGATCCCAAGATCAAGGACCGACCTAATCTCTCTAGGAATCAAATCAGGACTAGTATGGTTGGATCTGTCCACGGTCGATCCAGAGTTGACCCTAAATAGATGCTCACCCTAACGTTAAGGACGTGTTGCTCCCATGCTTTCTAATAGACACTACTTCAAAAGAGCACCTTCCCCATTAATTAATATGGTGAAATTAGTAAAAATTAAATGGGGTTAACTAATGCCTTCAAAACAAGGTCGTTTGGGTCGACTTAAGTATGTACAAATCGGGGTAGGTATGTATTATCAAATTACATAAATGTAAATGGTCAATGGGAATTGAACCAGTTTTCATGCTATTTAAACCCAATCCAACAAGGCCATTTAACACCTCTAATGTCAAAGGGAGGGAAATTAGGGCCTCAAAATTGAATCATATTCGTAAAAAAAAGGGAAAACCAAAGAAAGAAAACGTCCACTAATCCCAGTAGTTTTCCCAGAAAGACAAATCTATCATAAATGTCAAACGATGTCAGCTACAGTTACTATGCATATAAAAAGAAAAACATATAATATAGTATAATATAATATTTTGCCTTATTCTAATGGGCAAGTGGAGTTAAGGGCCGCTAACGGTTGGAATACCCAAGAGGAGAAATCACAAAAGACAAAAGAAAGCCTTTTTGTTCATATCATTGGGCATTGACTAAACTTTTGGAAACTTCACCCTTCAGAAACTGTCCCTTCTAGGTTTTCCCAAATCTTGGAGCTCCCTCCTTACTAATCTCAATGCAAAAGATTCTTCCTCATGGTTTCTAAGAAATCTCTGCAACTTCGATCTTGGCAAATCAACTTCTCTTTCTCTATTATAAGTTCATTAAACTAGGGTTTGTTTCCATGCAACCATGTGAGAGAGATGTGATTATATTAAATCTTCCTTGTGATCTATCTCTTTATTTTTCTTGACCCCCCACAATTTCTCACTCAAGTTTTGGAAAATGAATTTCTTTCCTGCAAACCCATTGCTCTCCAACACTGAGTTGAATTAAGATTTGTTGTACTAATCACATTTATCTAGGGTTTACCACCACTTGTTCAGAAAACCCTTGAAAAATCATTGTGAGCTTGTAGTAAATAATTATGTATTAAAATATTGATCAAAGTAAAAACTTTGTCGTAGATTATTGTATATCAAGATATGCAATCATAAACCAATCCCTAAGAGTAGAAGACTGTTTTTTGTGTTGAACTAAAAAAAAAAAAAAACTTATGTAAAGAAAAGAGCACTAAATAAAGAAACAATAACCAGTTTCTTATTCTATCAAGAGTGTTGGTTATTGCTTCTTTCCTTTCCAATCAAAAACTTCGACAACATCTTGGTCTAGCAAAATTTCTTTCTCTTTCATGCAACAATTGGAAGCATTGTAATACAGAAGCAATTTATGCAGAGCAAGAATTTATTTTGTATATACACAATCTAAAATTATGTAACAATAATAGAGATTGATTAATAAGTTTGACAGAGTTGATAGTTTTCCTTTCAAGCTATATTTAACATATGTTTTGGTCAAGAAACACAGAAATTGAACTTTTTTTATTGATAACATTGAAACTTTATGTTTCGAGGGATGGTTTGACTCTAGAGGGTCTCCCAAGCGGATCAGACTCGAATTGAAATAAACAATGAGCTTCATTGGGCACTAAATCAGATGTTGCTTTGGAGTCTGCAGAATATTTGTCATTTTTTGGGGTTAAAGAAGAAAATTAATGCAACTCGAGTTTTCTTGAAAGAAGCATGTCTGTCAGTTTCGTTGGAAAACTGGGATTGACTTGCTCGAGAGACCCCCCCCCCCGGGGGGGGGGGGGTGGGGGGGTTTGTAGGGTAGAGAGAGAGAGGAGGAAGAAGGAGAAACTTCAAAAAATTTCTATGTTGCTTCCACTTGTTGCTTCCACTGACATGGATTCTCTTTCTGCAGCGATCACCGTGCATGGATGGTTGACGATGGGCATCTTGCCAAATTAGAAACTTCTCTCTCTCTCTCTCTCTCTCTCTCTCAAAACATAGTTAATTCGAGTTCAAAGGCTGGGTTGAAAATGATAACATGTTCAGCTATGTGGGAATTAATTTAGGAATTATACTCCGTCACATCACTTAATAAGCTACTTCTATAAACTGTTCTTACTATACGAAACAGGATCAACTTACTCGACAGCTTAGTCTAGCCTTATTAGCTAAGATAGATACAAATTTTCTCATGATCACTTGATATCCACATTATCTGAACACTTTTTGAGATCGAGCTCATCTAGATTTCTTTTTTAAATGGATTATAAACCCATCAAATCAAGTTGAGCTTGAGTATTTTGATTTTCTAGCTGAATTGAGGTCGAGTAGAAAATTGGATATGAGATCGAGCTCAAACTAGGTTTTGAGTATTAAGTATGTGAGCCAAGTCGAGCTCAACTTACATTAAATCGAATCCACTTGATACTCTTATCACCCGAATGAGTAGAGTTGGTTTGCAGCGTACGCATAGCTAAAAAAAAGACAATCATGTCAATTGTCCAGACGGTGAGGGAATGTCATTGTGAAGTAGACTTACTAAAATTAAGAAAATGTTCGAGCACTGATTGTTATATTACGAATTTAGTAAATTGAAAATGTAAAACCTTCTTTACTCAGATTTTGAACAATGTGGTCTATACTTTGAAAGTATCTTGACGACAAGGATAATATAAATAAACGAAGTATGTAGTTACGAGGATTGGTCGCGATGGAAGGTCAAATGAGAATATTTCAGGCTCATACATGCTTTGAAGGGAGATTTGAATTTTGAAGCAGAGCGAGTGCACTTTCAAATTTATATGTAGTTTTTGTCCAAAACAGAACTTTCTCTTGAATTGAAATCCTCAAAAACTATTTTCCCGTTTAAATTAAATATCACAAGAAATGGCTTTCGCGACTTTTATTACCATATTTTCAAGAGCCTATATATTTCCATTTTTTAATGGAAGAAACTTCCACCAGCCAACTCTATGATTGATGACTTACAAATTGTTAAGAATATCAATTACATACGAACCTAATTCAAAATAAATGTAAGCGATAGTCCTTTTGTGTGACTCATCAATTATTGGGAAAATTGTCTAAAATTTTTTAAACCCATTATAGTTTTACCAATCAGTCACAAACCTTTTAATTTTTGCAAATTGAGTCTCACATATTTTACCAATTAAGTTTATCTGGCCAATTTTTGCTAGAAATCATTTATGTGAACACCAATTGTCCTACCTTACACAGCCAACACTAATGTGAATTTTTTTTTTAATAATATTTTAACGATGTTTCAAATTTTTAATTTTCTTTTATCTTTTCTTCCCCCTTTTTTTTTTTTTCATTTCCTTTCTTCCTCTAGTTTATTGTCGGGCCTCAGTAGCTAGTCAACGGTGAGTGCCAACGAGGTCAACCTCATTGGCCTCTAGTAAAGATTGGCTTCATTGGAAACTAGCAAGGGCGAGTCTCGCCTACCCTTGTCAAGGCTCGACCTTGCCAAACAACGGCGAGGTCGGCTTCGCTAGTGGTTGGGTGAGGCTCAACCCTCGTTAGTGGCAGGGCGAGGTCGACCTCCCCTAGCAACAATGAGGTCGAGCATCGCCAAATACACAACTTTCTCATTAGTTTTGTCTTAGCCTTCCTTTGGTCTTTTTAAAGACCCCAAAAAAAAAAAAAATGAATGGATGTAAATTTTGAAGGGTTGTAACTCTTTAAAAATAATTTCTAATGTTCTGATGTTGCATCCCCCGTAAGGTCCCAAGAAGAACCTCTTTGGCGCATCACACCTTTCGGAACAGAAATGTTCCTAACGGTTACCTTCTAAACAAAATTATTGATTGCACCGTTTCATGCAAAAATGACATCATATTACATATGTACTACAATAGATCCTGAAATTATCCGGTTGCTATTTTTATCCTGTAACACATGCGCACCCATACGCACAAGATCCGAGCACCCATCAGTCCCTCCTCCTAATCTCATCTCTCTCCGATCCCTCGGCTATTTTTGTGCACTTGACTCGCATCCTTCTCGCTTTCTCTCTCTGTTTGTGTGCATGCATGGTATAGCCGCCATCGATCAATGGAAGCCCTTATCAAGATCGAGGGTCGTCGTTGGTCTAGAGAGCATTTACCAGGATTTGTCTGTAGTTGAGAGAAGTTTTCTCTGCCTAAGCGGCATCGTGGAGGTTGATGTCGCGATCGTGGATGGTGACGGCTAGGTGGTGAGGTGATGGCGGACTAGTGGATGAAAACGGTTTTATTATGTGGTGGGGAGAGAGAGGTGGTCGAGGGCTATAATAGATCGACGACGGTTGTGGCAATTGAGGTTGAAGGGCTATGACGAAGAGGCGGCGACGACACCGATGAGGCAGCTTAGTAATGGCAGAGAGAGCGGTGTGTTTTGCTAGGATTTTCATTTATGTGGATAACATAAGGTGTGTATTGTTTGGTATGAATGCATTATAATAATGAGGGATGAGGAAATTTGTTCAAATCGGGAGTGGAGGAGATGGTAGCTCGATTTTAAATGCTGCTTTATATGCACTATGGATGAAATTCCCATATGATCTTTTCATATTTGAGTATAAACCAAAGCATTTTTCACAATAACCTATGTGTGCGAATGTAATGCCATAATCTGACCGTTTTTTGATAGACGTTAAGAGATTGTGAATGTTCTTGAAGCTGGAGCCCTAACTTTCACTATCGTTTAATTCCTTACAAACCAGCACCATCCCCAAGTTAAAAAGGCAACGAACTTTTCTGAAGTGTTACTCTTTTTTGACTCAGACAGGAGGGACCAAATTGGTTGTATCCCAATTTTTCAAATGGTAGGAAAATACCCACCATTCTAGTGAGTTCTTATCATGCAAATATCTATCAACTTTCGCCCTTTTTAACTTTCAGCCCTTTTGAGGTTGCTTACCTTTATGCAATGCTACCTTTATATAAGAATCATTCACCTCTCTCTCTCTCTCTCTCTCTCTCTCTCCATTCTCCATATATGTATGTATATGCCTATTTGTGTGTGTTGTAATTTGCACCCATCTAATTTGAATATCAAAGCAATTTTGAAACGCAGAACCCAAATAAGATGGGAGAGGCTTGTTGCTTGATAAATAACTAGAAATCTATTGCGTAATGATTACTACCTGGATTATTCTTTTCATGGGTATGATCCACATGGATTAGATTGGGTTGTTACAAATAATATTTTCAAAGCAGTTATATTATAAGTGAGTGAGTTTGTAACATTCCAAATGATAGTTGTTGGAGTTTAATAAATCAATTGCCAACATTGGATCAGTACCTGGTAGACTGTTGTGCCGACTGCATGTTAATAATATACCATCCTTAATTGACATTAACCAAATTGTACTCTATCCATAAAAACACATGCATAATCTATAAACAAATATAGCCAATTATCAGTGTTGATATACTACCAACTAATACACATTGACAAATTAATGTAATAAAATGTGACATATTAAATCACTTATTCATCTCACAATTTATACTTTAGAATAGTTGACATGGCTCCCACAAAATTTTACATTGAGTCAAGAATTGTGATGATAAAAAATACATAATATTTTGTTCATCTGATCATCAACTAGGAAAAGAGGTCCTAAGTTCAAATCTTTTAGGCCCCTATTTGTCCTCTCAATTATATATTTCCATGCTTTATCTAAACCAAAGTTTGGCCTACACATGAGAGGGAGTATTTAAATATTTAAATATTAAATCACACCTTCATTTAATAAATTAAGTTTTTAAAATAGTTGGAGTGTTGCAAAAAGGGTCAACTTCAAAGGAAATTAATCCAAACTGTCCACTTTTCTCTTTTTTGGGTGGGGGGGGGGTGGCGTTGGTTATGGATCGAGAAGTTAGAATCAGAGGAATTTGTCAATACCCTTCCTCAAGCAAGGTACCGATGTTCGTTTTGAAATTACAGAATTTACGAATGTACTTATACACGTTTTCATTTAATCGAAAATGTTTACTTGACTAGTTAGGATATTCACTAGGAAAATGTTGTGTTTAGGAAAAATATTCTTCTTTGTGATGGTCCACCCTTAACTAGTATTTTATTTTCTTGACCCACTAACCCTAACTCTTTCTGCTTAGAAGTAGCCTGTGATTTTGGCGTGCAATTCGGCAGGTTAATCAAAAGTAAGATGAGCGAACCCCATGCAATATTCTAATGCCCAATTATCAATAATATCATTATTTCTAATCACAGAAGAGTGAAGCCACTACCAACTTGGTCCCACTTGCTGTTGGAATTTTTCTTTTTTAATAGCTTTTGCTGATTTTAGCCTGTTATTTTTGGGAGGTGGGAAAAGTTGGTGTAATAAGCTTAATCATTTTACTAAGTTCGAGAAAGACGAAGATTAATTTCTTGATGGGATTCTGTCTATCCGTTGGCTCATGTGCAAATTTCTAGGCGAAGTGACATTACTAATGATGATATGATTAAAGTTGATTTAACTTTTTTAGTCTCACCGTGGGGGCGAAATGGACAGATGAGTAAGATCAATAAAAGTCACCATTAACATGCACTTGCGCTGCATCGAGAGAAGGTGACTAAGATGGTGTTTTTTAATTATTCCCCAAATTCGTCATAATTTTCGACATAAATCATCAACCTCGTTCTCTAAAGTGGTCGGGTACTTGTAACTCGTGTGAAATCCGCAACCACATTGTTTTACAAAAAAAGTTGTCTCATACTCTATAGAATAATAAATGATCTCAAATTCAATACGACAACTATTTATTGAAAACGTGTGCATTGTCTAATTAGGAAGCTTACATAGTACAAAACATAAGAATTGCAGAAATTTGAAGTCAATCAGCGGTAGATATGCAAGGCCTAACAATCCTAAAATGAAAGTGATGGTTAGATTGGTGGATGTTGTGGTTGATTTGTTGGTCGATTATAATAATGTTCTGTTTTAGGGTCAACAAAATTAGTAAATGTTAAACTTTTTAAAAGAGTAGGAATAGTTTTATAAACGACTTGTCATGTTCCGGTTCCCCAAAGTACATCTAAGGCTAGGCCAAAGATTGTAGGGTTTTGTAAATGGTATCACAAACCCATCCCTGATCCAAAACTCAAAAATCGTCTAAAATTTATTAAGATCATGATAAAACAATATTCAATCCAACTCGACTGCCATATGAAGTGGGGATTAATCGACTAATTTAAGAATCCTGAATCCCCTCTAGATAAAGAGAATACCCTAACTTGCTACCATTCCTATAAATATGTAAGAATTGTCCTTCTTTCATTCGGAAAGACTTATGTCCTCCATTTTGTCCGAGCTATTCCACCCCAACGATTACACCCCTTTCTAATTGGATCGACTTGGAGCCCAGTCCGTCATCAAGTGCATGTCTAACAAGCAAAGTCCTCCTTCGGTACCATATATAAACAATGCATCTTGCTCCATTAAGCCGAATCTTCCAAAAAAAATGGTATTCAAGATTGTACCCGTTTAAAAATGAGTCACACGTATGTTATTCCACAATGTCTCTTTCAGTGACTTGGGGTGTCACATATCCTTCATTTTTTTCCTCTTTTCTCCTCCGTGGGGAAACTGTGTAAGTCAAACTCTCCTAGAGAAGTGTGATAAGGGCCTGCCTTACGTCCAAAGATTCTGAATATATATTCCCCAATGCCTCTTGTCGATTTGTTCCTTTCAATTTTGGGCGTTTGTACTTTCAAATAATTAGTGCTCAACTCTGCAAGTGTCTTTTTCTGTATCTAAAGCCACGAGCTGGTTTTGCTTCTTTTAATGCATGCAAAAAAAGACCTTCAGTTGCAAAAGCCTCAATACTTTCAAAGGTGGCATTACTTTCTAAGACAAGGGACTAGTCAAAGAATATTGCCTCCTCCTTTTCAATCACTTTATAAGATCAGATCAGATGTGAGTGAGCACTAACACATTGCATGCTGTCCCATTCATTTCTTTACCCCTTTTTTATATCGCTCCTGAGGTTTGTCTTCAACCAAGGTGCAAAATTTGGCTGATGAAGATGGGCACAATTTGATTCAGCTTTTACAAAAACCGGCTGGCGTGACCAGTCTTTCTCAATCCGAGTTTTGGTGTGCTCTACGTTCCTCGTGTGTGCAGAGATTATTCTGTGTGAATTTAATGTTGGGTTTGGATGTTTGTTAGGCGTTTTGTTTTCTATGTTTGGGGTCTTTGACAGTTTCTCATGGTGGTATTTGCTGCAATTAATGCTGGTTCAGTTAAAGTTTCGACTGTTGGACTCGAGTCTGAACCCAACTTTTCTTCTTTTGTCTTTTTAGCTCCAGTGTCATGCATGAGTTGAAGAAGTGGCGGGGTTGAGTTTGGAAAAAATATAAGGTTCAAGGACATCACAGTTTGAAGAGGAAAAGCAGAGCAAAAAGGTACTCTTGTTCCTTCAATTCTAGTTTCTGCTGTTTGATGCGTTCATGGTTTTTTTTTTTTTTTTTGGGTGAACTTCTCTTTTCTGATTTGCATAGTCTGCTCTCTCAAGTGGTACCAACAGATAAGGCTCAGTCGAGAGGCTTTCTTTTATTTGCCTCAAAGATAAGCCGATTCTGTGAAATTTGGGGCCAAAATTTCTACTGCTGGTTATGTTAATGTGACAGCTCTAAAATGGTGATTTTCTTTGTATCTATGGCTTCAAATTGGTTAGTCCCAAGGGGGGAGTTAGAAGAAAAAACCAAAGCCTTCCCAGTTGTGCTTGTACTAAGCATTACCACAATCGCTAATTGCCTATGCTGATATCGGCACAGAACACATCTTTTTGGCTGTCCAGCAACAAATGCCAAGCACCATCTACTCAGCTCTTTTCATCTTCCTTCATCTATTCCATAACTCTGTTGGAGAGCTCTCTGATGTCGAAAACTTGACATTGAAATTTACGTTTCAGCATTTGTTAGTTGGCCAGTTACCGGATTTGGTAAGGCAGAACAAAATGGGACAGCTCAGGGGCTCTGTTGAAACCGTGGGAAAAAAGAACTCACAACATGAGATCGAAACATCATTGAAGAAAGAGGTAACTTTCTCAGTTATGCTATCGAATTCGTCACCTTTGCTTGATCAGTTAGTCTATTTTGGAAGTCTGTTGTCTTCTCACTTCAGAATGACCATGTAACAAAACCGCTGTGGCTCAACAATTATGCTGCAGATTCTGCATCTTCAAGAACAACTTCAGGACCAATTGGTGATGCGAAATGCATTAGAGAAAGCATTAAGTTGTAGGCCTTACTTCTTCCATGGTAAATCTCAAAAGAAGATCCCCAAGGTAACCATTTTAATCTGTCATAATATTCCGAAAAGCGGGCTGCCTTCTGTACTGTACTATCTTTTACTAACTTGACTTCATTTCAGGATGCAGAACAGCTGATTGTAGAAACAGCAGTGTTAGAATTAGAAGTCGCGTACCTGGAAAAGTACCTTCTCACCTTGTACCGTAACAAGTTCAATGAACACCCTTCACATTTACCCACCGAGAATGAGCTCAAGTCTACCCCAATCGCTCATGGGAAAGTGAGTCCGCCAAATCATGGACTCAATAGTACATTGGAAAGAGAGAATTTCTTCTCTGATTTAAGTCGGCGTACCCTTAGTTTGCCTCGGCACCCCATCAGGGGTCCTTTGAAAGAAGAAGAAGATATTTGGGCCCCAAAAAATCTATCAGATGTCGGTATTCACCGTAGCCAGTCCTCTTTATCTCAGCGCTCATCTCATCCAAACAGAGCTTCACATCTAGAGAATTCATTAGCTAGAGCTGTAGATTCATACCACTCACTCCCTTTGTCCATGTTGGAGGTAAGTTTCTAATTTCCTTCATCTATCATTTAAGTCAACTTGTATGTAATGTGTTTTAATTTTTTATTCTTCGAGTACAGAGAAAACTCGGAACTATCCTTGTACAATGTCAGATTGTTGATTACACTAATTTACAGATACAAGCTGTATCATTCGTGAAATTAGCATAAGATGTTCCTAATCAAGTGAATGTTCTGTTTTTTCTTCTTTGCTTGTTTAGCGAGTGCCATGTACGACTTCAAAAGCAATTAGTTTGGCAGACTATCTTGGGGATAGCATAACCGATCATGTCCCAGAGACGCCAAACTGGCTATCTGTCGAGATGGTCAAGTCTATCTCAGCAATATACTGTGAGCTGGCCGAGCAACCTTTGACAAACTATCATTACCTGTCCTCTCCAAATTCACCATCTTCGTACATAGTGGACCAGTATCCTTTGGGAGACCTTGGTGACACGCAGAGCTCACAACACTGCAGATATTCCTCCTTCAATTCCCATTTTGGTAACCCTTTTCACGTGGAAGGATCAAGAGAATTCAGCGGACCTTACAGTACTATGCTCAAAGTGCAATCGATCTCCAGTGATGCCGAAAGGATGAAAAGCATCGAGTACATGCTGCGGAAGTACAGGTGACATGTTCTTGATAACCTTGGTTTTGATGTTATGTGTCTTGGTGAAAAAAAAATTTCAGCTTTTGATTGGTAGCCTATTTGTTGATTCATTTCAATTTTAGGCAGTCTGACGTGAGCTATTCATCTGTTTATGTAAAGATACCCTTCTGGATTAAGCCATTCAAGTTACACGTGGGCATAGACTTTCAAGCGTTTTTGGGCTTGTCACTAATATATCAGAAACAGAAGATGCATTCATGGACATTGCTTTGCTGCAGTTTCTGTACATACAAAGAATCTTACCAAATTGTAAGCTCGATTTCAGGTCAATCGTGCATCAATTGCGACGAGTCGATCCCAGTAAGCTGAAACATGAGGAGAAACTCGCCTTTTGGATTAATGTGCACAATGCCCTTGTGATGCATGTGAAGTTCTCTTCCTCACTCTTTTTGAGCATTATAATTCTTGCTATCATTTCATCCATACTCATCCCAGAACATAAAACGTAATACTAATGTCTCTTGCTCTGTCCTACAGGCATTTTTGGCTCATGGCATTCCGCAAAACAAACTGAAGAAGATGTCTCTGCTACTAAAGGTTTCCAACTTCCAAGCTGACAGCATTAAATGAATATGCAGAAGGATTATCAATTTCGTTTCCTAACTTTTGCGTTATGCAGGCTGCATATAATATTGGAGGGCACACCATAAGTGTAGACACAATTCAAAATAGTATTTTGCAATGCAGGTTGCTTTCTCCAGGAAAGGTTGGTCATTCAAAACTGCTATGGAGTCTGCTAATTGTTTGCATTCTTCACCTCAGCTGAATAGCAAAGTAGCTTCATTTCATATGGTTTTGACTTAAAGCCTTTGTTGCCTGTAGTGGCTGCGGTTACTATTGCCATCCAAGCAGAAATTTAAAGTTGATAGCCTGCTGAAAGCATATGAGATTGACCATCCCGAACCACTCTTGCATTTTGCACTCTGTTTGGGAAGCCGCTCCGATCCTGCAGTAACGTCCTGCCTCTACCCTTTTAGTTCAAATTTTTAACAATTATAGATCTTGATAGCCTCTGCGTTGACACAGGTGTCAACAACTGTATAAGGTTTTGAATTGATTATCACTCACAAATTTAAGCTTATTCCCGAGAGTATTATCAATAGTTTTATTTAGAGAAAAATTCAGGCATCTCCAAAACCAATTAGACACGACTCTTATGTTCCAGTTTCTATCCTTTTACTGAAAAATATTACTTGATCCGATTTCTTCAATGATTCACTCAATATGGAGCTGGTGCATGAATTTTTACAAATCGATTTTCTTTCTTAAACTCGTATGCACAACCAGGTTAAGCATTTTAACGTTTCTCTTCACCATGTTGATTCTGGATTACTTTAACGTCTTTTCCAGGTTCGCGTGTTCAGGCCTGACAGAGTGTTTCAGGAGCTGAAAGTTGCGAAGGAAGAGTACCTCCGGTCAAACTTCAGATTGTGCAAGAAAAGGATCATCCTACCAAAACTTGTTGATGCTTACGCCAAGAGCACGGGTTTGAGCGCGGCTGACCTGCTGATGATCCTCAACCATTGCTTGCCAGATTTTCGCGTAAATAGCTTCCGACAGTTTCGCAAACGGTCTTGGAAGAGCTTTGAATGGACACCTCAAAACTTTGACTTTCAGTATCTTTTCTCTAGCGAGTTAGCATAGCAAATCTTAAGACTTCTTATGCTAAGTAATGGGGTCATTGCTTCGAATGACAGATGAATCACAGCTTAAGCATTTCCTTCTTCACTGTTTTATAAAAGCCAGTTCTAAAGTTCATGAAAGTACAGCTGTTGTGATTCAGCTGTCATTCCAATTATCATCAAGTGGGCCGTGTTTCCAATTTCCATGTAAAAGTCAGTCAGTGACCTCAAAGATGTGTTAGCTTGGAATGTTAGACTGTTTGTACCGCACAAACTCTTGAATAGTGTGCATCGATCTATGAGAGACTCTTCTATCATCACTTATTAACACATGTTCATTCTGCAATTTCTTTTCTCGATCTTAATTCCGAGCCTTAGGAAACTGCACAATTGCGTGTATTGTAGATCAGCTAGCTTGAACTTAGTTGATGCCGATTGTGTTGGTCCAAACGAAAGAGAAATTCTTATAAATTAGCTGCAGCTGAATGAGATCGATGAACTGGTTCGGTCAGGTTGTATAACGCAATAAATGATGCTGACTTTCGTCCTTGTTCTTTCAGCAAACCTTATCCATGGCAATCGTATGGAAGACAAGGTGAATTATAGATAATTGTGTAATTGTTTCAGTAAGTCTTGTGCAGTTTTGTCATGGGAAATGCCAAAATATGCAATGGTAACTTAAGAAAATCAAATAAAGGCACTTCTTTTACATCACTTGCATCGACACGACTTTGAAGGTTGCAAAAGTAAAAGGTCATTTAAACTCGCTACTACAGGAACTCAGTAAACTGTCTCAAGGTTCCCCGAGGATCTAGATGACCTGATTCAGAGATGTTCGTAAGACACAAATGGTTTCGCCACACAACTCCTGATCCGAGATATTACAGGCGAGAAGAGGTTAAGAGTTTTTACTCTGAGCAATGCCTTATGCTTCAAACCAGGAGACTTTGTTACCTTGACTGAGAAACTTGATTTGATGCAGAATCCAGAGCAGGCTTCATTGCAGTGCAATTGCAAGCCCTTGGGCTTCTCTACGAGAAAATATTTGGTGGTTGGACCACGTCATCAGCTCGCGTGGCATACCTAAACCAAGCTAATTCCATTGAAAAATTGACGTGGGTGCTCTGCAATGAAATATGTAGAAAATGAAAAATTAAAATAGGAAGGGTGCTCTTTTCTCTCCCCTCTGGCAGACGGCTGACACAAGTAACAATAAATGCTAGTCTCCTATTTAAAAACTCTCTTTCATCTTTTGAATTTTCAAGGCTTCTTTAGTGGGGTGCTCTCTCTCCTCTTTTCTTTTCAATCGCTTCTCTTCACCTGCTCTCTCTCTCTCCGGAGAAAATTTTCGCTGGTTTCTCACTCCATTAACGAAGAGGATAGATTTTTCTTCGTCCATCTTCTCCAGAAAAGCGAACATTTGAACAATTTCCACCAACACAGATCAAGCAAAAGGCGAAACCTCGGACGATTAGGGCACGGAGAGTGGGAGATCAGTTGCAGTCTCCCGAAAGAATTTGGTTGGAAGCTTAGGTACTAACTTAAGTTGTCAAAGCTAGAATCGAAGAAACGGTTATGAATTTGAGAAAAGTTTTATTTTGGAAAGAATTTTAGTCTGTTTAGTGAATTTTAGCCCTCTTTAGCATGCAATAGGACGCCAAGCTGATTATGCTACTTTCAGTATGCAGGCATTGTTTTGTACATTTGATGGGCATGGAGGTGCAATGGCTGCTAAGGACATGTTTGTTTTCACTTCTTTTTTCTATTTAAAAACAGTTATTTTTGTTTTTTTTGTTCCTGAGAACAAAAAAAAGAACAAAACGCATTTATTTGCGTTTTTGTCCAAATCTATTCTTTTATTAAACACATCCTAAAAAAAACAAGAAATAAAAAAATGTTTCTTGTTTTTAAAACAAAATTAGGAACACTTTTTCTCTCTCTTCCATTTTCTTCTCTATTTTTTCTTCTTCTTTTCTTCTTTTTTTTTTCTTTCTTTTTTCTTTGGCTGATCGTCGGCGAGGCCAAGCCTTGCCCAGCCACAACAAGGCTCGCCAGCCGGGGGCGAGGCCGCTAGGCCCTCGTCGGCCGATCACTGGTCATGGCCGAGGCCGTCGATCGGCCAAAAGAAGAAAAAATAAAAAATAAAAAATAAATAAGAAAATAAGAAAGAAAATAGAAAAAATAAAATAAAATAATTAAAAAATTAAAAGAAATAAAAAAATTATACAAATTTACCAATCGCGTTTCTATTCTTTTTATATTTCGGGAAGAGCATTTACCAAACGCGTTTTTTTGTTCAAAAATCGTTTCCTGAAGCAGAAATATTTTTTTCTATTTCTGTTCTCATAAACAAATTTTAAACAAAAATGTTACCAAATGCACTCTAAGTTTGCCACAGAAAACTTTAATAAGAATATTATAGATGACGTGGCAAGAAGAGACGAGGATGAAACAGAGACAACTGTGAAGCATGGTCACCTGAAGACAGGTTTGAATTTTTTGAATGAGGAATCATGAGGCGGCTCATGCGGTTTGTAACTCGTTGATTAGAAGGCAACCACTTTGTGTATAATGCTGGAGATTGTCGATCTATTCTTTGTAGAGTTGGCACTGCAGAGGCTCTCACATTTGATCATAGGCCTTGGGGGGAAGATGAAAAGGAATGCATTGAGGTTCTCACAACATTCTATTCATTCTTTACATGTACAAACGTACTGCCTTGCAGGTTTATACGAAATAAGTTCTTTTATCTTAGCCACGTCCATTCTGTAATTGCTTGAGTGACCAAACTCTACTTGGGTCAGAGGGCTCGGAATTAAGCCCATTAAACTTTCCACCACAACTTTGCTGTCAGAGTGTACTTTGCACTTGTAGGATAGTTCAGGCAAAGCAGAAGACTTTTCTCTCTTTCCTGCCAAAGACTCCTTTCTCTTTCTTGCCTCCACTAACTTCAACAGACTCGCACGAAGGGCCAAAGCCTATGTTTTCAGGGCTGAATCAGCAGCGATTTTCTCTGCAAAACCGTCTATGAGGATCCCTTGTTCATTCCTGCAAATCCTAACCATCACTCCTTCTTGTTATTCTTCCTTCCACGAGTCATCAACGTTATATTTCAGTGAACCTTTCAGTGGAGAGACCCACTTTGCAGGTGAGTCTATGGGATCTTGGTGTCGGTTTTGATTTCTTGGGTTCCACCGGTTATAAAGTTGTAGATCAACCGATGCTTGCATACGGTGATTTTCTTCAAGAATTGCCCTTTTTACAAGTTAAAAAGTTGATTTTCTTTTGATTGACAGCTTTGATCTCTCTCCATATAGATATGAAATGGTCCTCTTGTTGAATAATATTTTTATAAAGCCAAAGTCTGGTAATGGCAAGTGACGATGGACACATTGATGCGAAGTATAATTTGGCCCTGGGTGTCGGGTGCCATTTGTATCAACGGTGACTTGGAAGTCTTTTTCACACTCTTCCCATGCAGTGAATATTAATGGTGGGATAATATCATGATATGTTTTCTGAACACCAAGCCTCTACCAAGGGGTCTCATTTCGATTTACTGGAATAAAGGGGCTACAATAATGTTGCTATTTTTCAATCGAGGTCGGTAGAAAGAGCTATGTAATGAGTCTTAAAACCTAGCATTACTGTTGCTTTCTCCATTAAGTCAGATTTTGGTCTTTGACAGCTCGACAATTTGGTGATAGAAGCACAGCAACTTTTTGCTTGCCCATGGGATCATCAACGGCAGAGATTCGGTACTAGAGATTCGACAATTCAAAACCTTAACGAGACCCAAACCACGAGAAAGAAAGAGGAGATGGGGATGGGCCATGCAAACACGGTATTCTCACTTTTGTTAAGCACCAGTCAAATCCTTGGGAAACTGTAAGCTGGGAAGCACGTTGCTCTAAGTCCTTACCGACCTAAAATAGAAAAAAATGAGGGTGAAAATCACAAAAATCTTTAAATTGTGGATCATAAAAAATCACAATCAGTACACATGTGACAAATTTATCATCTATTAGTTTTTATTAAATTTTATCATTAAATTACTAAATTGGATGATAAGTAACAATTGATAGATGTATTAATTTGGGATTTTACCTTTGGTTTGTCACAAGTATACTAGTTTGTGTTTTTTCGTGATATTAATACCATTTAAAGGAAACTAAAATAGAGATTGTCACGAATGTACCTGTTTAGGGTTTTTGATGGACAAAACATTAATTTTGTGTAAATTTATCATAGATGTATCGGTTTGAGATTTTTAGTGGTGAAAAAATTAGCTCAAGGTAAAATTATTATAGATGTACCAACTTTGGATTGTTTGATGACCACTCTTAGTCCTCCTCAATCAATTGTGGACTTAAATTGATTTAATATTTCTTATTAATTCATAGTGTGTATTTATATTATGATTCAATAAATATTGTACTTTTACATCTCAAAACTACATGATACGCTTCAAATTTACTATCACGACCTATCTCTCGTTGGGAAAAAATGTAGGTCTAGTGATACTGTCCAAAATACGAGTCTAGGTGACACCCTAGGTATGTCACTCGCTACACCAGTCTTTTCCATTTGTACTCACAATTATAATTAAGAATGTGGAAGCACTACAAAGTACGTCATCATACATCAACAAGAAAGTTGGAGATCATCTTAATACTCAACCTAGCACCAATAAAACAACATGAGTTTAAGGCAATGTAAAAATAACTATGCATGGACAAGCTCTCTTTTTTCTTTTTTTTTTCTATCATGATATGTCAATAAGATCCATTAACAACATTACATGTTCATTCACCTAGAAGCAAACGGATGGCATATTAACCTAATGGTTCAATATCACATACATGAATATACATAAGCAAGTTCATACTTGTCATGCATCTCATCATCATACCCACCCACCCACCCACCCACAATTGAATCCATACATGCCATGCATTTCACCACTACTATACATACATTCCATACTTGTCATGAATCTCATCATCATTCACAAGTGAGTTTAGATTGATCATGAAACTCATTTATAGATGACTTCATACAGGTCATGAAGCTCACCAATACTTACATAGGTAATTTCATACTTGTCACTAGCCATGATCTATTTAACCTCATGAGGCAACATAAACACTCTCGAGGCATACCCAATGCACTCTCCCCTTTTTTCGGTATACAGTTCGGTTCATTTATGTCCCTTCGCCATCCTAAAATCCTATTAGGAGCTACTCCTTGTTCGGGTTCTCTTGCCTCATCAATCACTCCATACCCTCATCAAACCGAGTCATTGCAGGCCCACTAGCTCAACTTCCACCTAGTTGGTCCTTAAACCACACACCTTCCAAAGGGGGTCCCGCTTTGACATCCTTAGATTATCTCATATAATCGACAACGTAACATCGACAACTCATGATCAACATCATGAACATTGACAACTCAAATAATCATTACCGTAAACATTGAAAACATAAAGAATCGATCATGTGATTAATCAACAACATCTAACTAGTAATTCGGTAACTCAGTCAAATTACAAAAATATCGCTTCCAAGTTCACACTAAAAAATTTCCATCACATCTTAGAGAAACAATCAAGCACCCCTAAGAAATCCATCAAACAACTCATAGGCACAAAATGAGCTTAATGATCCAATTCTAATGACCACAATATTTCACATACCATCATTAGGAGTTACTTACACATTACAACAAAAGCCAAAACAAATTAACAACCAACAACCAATCAAGTCGAAAGCACCAAGTGAATCAACCCAATTTAGCACCCAAGGTTTTCACTTACCTCACATAGAAGGCTTGAGTAAATGGAATTTCGAAACTTTGATAACACGAGAATAGAAACTTTCATTTCAGACGAAATATTGAAATGTGAAAATAAAAGAGGAAGCTATCTTTTTCTTTGTTTGCTAAAATAAGCTGGAAATTCTTTTTGAGACTTGAAGATGTGACAGCCGCTTCCCTCTCTTATTTCACATCGCCTAGGGAGGGAGTCCTGTGCTAACTTATAAGACTTGGGTCCCTCTAACTATACATACGCGTTTTCTTGAGG
Organism: Eucalyptus paniculata subsp. matutina; assembly: GCA_017140255.1. Classification (NCBI taxonomy): domain Eukaryota; kingdom Viridiplantae; phylum Streptophyta; class Magnoliopsida; order Myrtales; family Myrtaceae; genus Eucalyptus; species Eucalyptus paniculata. Next base: position 21,000,849 of record CM029441.1, on the reverse strand, counting down.
TAGTATGAGCTGCCCCGAGAGGAACAAAACCGTGAGGACTTAGTGTCCAAAGCGGACAATATGTGTACAGTGGAAACCCAGGATGTTACAAGTGGTATTAGAGCCGACTTTCGACCATATGTGGGGCCATAGCAAGAATGTTGTTCTGACTTCCGACCTCATGTTGGGCCACAACGAGGACGCTCTTCTGTTAAGAGGTGGAGAGTGTGACAGCTGCTTCCCTCTCTTGTCCCACATCACCTAGGGAGGGAGTCCTAAGCTAACTTATAAGACTTGGGTCCCTCTAACTGTACATACGCGTTTTCTTGGGGTAGTATGGGCTGCCCCGAGAGGAACAAAATCGTGAGGACTTAGTATCCAAAGCGGACAATATGTGTACAATAGAGACTCGGAATGTTACAAAAGACATAAGGAGACCTATTTATAGGCCAAAGGAGGTAAGAATAAGTAACTCAAGTTAGGAGAAATGATGACTTGTAATTAAAGAACGTGCTAGGTGGAAGTGCAAGAGATATGCTCAAGTTAAAGAATCACAAGTGGCATGATCAATTGGTTCCTTTCAAATGATGTGGCTAAGGGGAATGAACTTAGAAGACCAAGACTTAAAAGTAATAATGACTTTGAGCACTCATGGCCTCATTAAAGGTGACAAGGACCTTGGGTTAAAATCATAAGGTCTAAAGGTAGAGAGGATTTGTGTTACAATAGAAATGCTTCCAATGGCCCTTAAGTGAGTAAATGGGATACAAGTGGCCTCATAAGACAAGCTAGAATGAGATATTTTGAAAGGAAACTCTTTGGCCAAGCATGATGAATGTATGAGAATTAAGCCATCTTGCCCAAGCAAAATGAACGGATGAGAGTTAAGCCTTCTTGACCAAGTAAATTAATGGGCTACGGTTGTCATGAATGATGTAATGCATTATTTCATTTTTAGCCAAGTTCAATGTCTCATACCAAAACATAAGTTTAAAATCATTTGTAGAGAAAAGAGAAGTGGCTTGTAAGTTGAAGGGAAATAGAGATTTAGGAAATCAATTTTCGTTCAGAACATTTGATTCTTAAACATTTTTGTGTCTAAAAATATTTTCATTTTGAACATCTAATTTTAAACACTCGTGAGTATGAAAATATTTTGAATCATCGATGAAAGACATCAAAATCAGGAAAATCTCAATTCAATAACTTTGAAACTTGAATATCATAAAGTATAAAATTCAGAGTATGTCAATCCCTTTCTACAATTAATAGAATTATAATGGTAACAAAAAAAAATCATGTCAAATACTATTGTTAAACATGGAAAATTTAGGATGTCATAGCTTACGACCCTAGTATTAGACGCGAGTTCTCCCAAACCCATATCTTGTACAACATTCAAGTGTTCATGAAAATTTTCTAATGAGGAGTCGCCATTAACCGATTAGGGTAAGTTAGAAACAAATTGAAGATGGAAGTGTACTTTACTTCCTATGTAACTAGAGAATCTACGATTAGGTAGCCTGGATTAATTTTAAACTTATTCACTAACATACGAAATGATCATACGGGTGTGCAATCATTAAAATAACAATCAGTAACCAAGGAAAGCATTAAGAGCAAGGACCTAACAGAAATAAACACCCATCCTAACAAAGCTAAAGGTAAATGACAATCATCATTATGGAAATGCGCAATCAAGGGCATTTGTCTTTAAAGACAATCGAAACCCTAAAGTAAAACCTTAAGGGCTTGTTCAATTTTGAGCATGATTCTAGGTTAAAAGGCTTTCACTTTTTAAAAGAAAGCTACTTATAAAAAAGCTATTTTAAAAATGTTTGAGGAATTTTAATTTTTCTAGAATTTTTTTTTTTTGGAATTTCTAGGAATTTTAGAGATTTTACTAATTTTCTTATTTTTTATTTTTCCAAATTCTCCACAATTTTAAATTTTTTGATTTTTTAAATACCTCTTTAACTTTTTAATATTTAATAATTCCAAAAAATGGGGAATCGAACTAGGTCCTTGAGGCCCAGTCAGAATAAAGGCGGTATTCCGGCTTCGCTGAGATGGGCTAAAGGGTGTAATTGAGTCCATCCTCAAATCCTCTCTAATTCTGACCTTCCTAAGCCTGATTTCAGAAAGACTCCCAAGTTAAGCCCCATGTTTGCTTAACTTAAACCAGGCTCAAATTGAGAAGATCCACAACTAGCCTGCTCTTCTAATAAAGCAAGGCCAAAGCCATACTAAAGCCTCCTTCAAAAAGGGATGGATTAAACCCAAGTCCATACCCTAATTTTCTATACTTCTCGCTCACTTTTTCTTCACATTCAATTCGTCCACACAAACATTTCCAGAACATAAAACTTCCCTTCTTTTGTCTCCTTCTCTCAGCCTCCATAACACTTACCAAACTTTTTGTATCCATTGTTTTCAGTTAGTGGATTGAAAATGCTCATTCAATTTTATCCACTAACTCATGAACCTCCAGACCCACAATTTAAAATCAATGCACCAAAATCTCAAGCCACAAACACATAGCCTTTCACCATTGACTACCCGTTATCGATTCATCCTATCCGTTCCAGCCGTTCGTACACTCCATCTGCTTCATTTCCAGCAAGCATGACAAATGCAACATCGCAACATGCAAAACAGGAAGCCAAGCATACACCCATGTACTCGAGCCACAGAAAAATGAACTCAAAATGAATGACCTGAAGATGAACATTGCGATTTAAAAAAGAAGAAGAAAGAAACAATCATCAAAATGTTTTGATTCAGGGGATGTTCCCCATACAATAACAAAGGTTCCTTTGGACATTTTTGCAAAGAACAGCATGCAGCACATTGAGAAGAAGCAAATGACCATTTTAGAGCTCAGACTCGTGTCTAGACCCGTGCCCACCAGAGAAATCTACTCAGTCGAACACAAAAGACTCAAGAACTGCATCATCGTGCTGTCCCCGAGCTGAGAGATCCTTGGGGCAATGGAGGTTCGGACTGAAAAGGCACTTAGCGAAGATGTGGTTACCGGGAAAGTGAGGTCGGGATGACAAGGATAACGACCGATGGTCGTTGAAGGGAACTCAACTCAAGCATGGCCGAGTGACCGGAGAACTCCTTCTCACCCTCAATCGCTCTCTCTCTCAAGATTTCTCTCTCTACCAATTCCTCGAGCGTACGTTCACCGGCCAGTCGCCCCTTCACTGAGCCAACTCACCCTCTCTGGCGCGGCTTTTCTTTCTTGGAGTTCCAAAACCACCACGTTTTCTTCCCCTTTTTCTCGATTCTCTTTCTCGGCCCCCTCTTCCCATTTTCTCAGCCAAAGAAGAACTTCTCCCTTTCTTTCCATCCTCGTCCCTCTCCCTCTCTCCTAGGACGACGCCAACTACCCCTCGCCGATCATCCTAGCCAAGCGTCGCGCGTGCAACATCCTCCTCGCTCCTCCATCCTCTCGTACCGTCCTTCTAATTGTCCTCCTGTCCTTTGTCGTGGGCCTTGCGTCCAAATTGTGCAGAGAAGGAGATAAAAAGAACAAGAGAAGGGGGCTGTGGTTGGGGAAAGCAGACGGTGGCCCCGCCTGCTCGTGGGGAAAAAGAAAAGGAGGAGAAAATGAAGAAGGGGCCAACCCGGCCCGACTTCGTTTCTTCTTCTCTCTTTTATTTAAAATAATAATAATATTATTTTTTATCAACCGATTTTATTTTTATTTTAATTTTATAAAATCAATAATAATCAATACTAGTAATGCGAATAATCCTAATGTCTATATACGATGCAATTTAATGGAAATTATTTTTGCTAGGGATTAGAAATTAATCTCTAATTTTCTATGCAATTAAAGCCATAAATAAATAAGCAAAATTAGATATTAACAGCTACTTATCTTTGAATGGGAGCTCGACCAAGTATCATATTCACAAGAAAATTGAGGATATCAATCCCGTTGTTGGATAGTCGTTCAAGAATGAATCACTATAACATGCTAAACCAGCCCAACAAGGATACGATGATTTGATCCGGTAAATGAGTGACTGAACTTTTTGATTCACAATGGGATTGTCAAGTATTCCATGTTAACAACTAGTAGAGTAAACTAGAGACAGGATAAGGCTTGTCATCAACTATCAGGCACTCAATTATTTTTTGCAAGATGGTAAGCTCTCTCCCCCCCCCCCCCCCCACCCCCCAATCAAATTAGAACTCATCTTTCTAACCTTTCTCATGCAAGAATACATTCCAAGTTTGGTCTCAAATGGAGAATCTGGCTGCTTGAAATAGGGAAACGTGACAAAAAAGTTCTAAACATTTTCACTTAGTATTAATTTAGTCTTAAATCTTTTTACTTGGTGTCAATTTAGTCCTTTCCGATTAATTTTAATTAGATTTTGCTGATTGGACACTAGTCGGTTAACATAGCATAATCGGCACTAACATGGATGACTTTTAATAATATTTTAAGATTTTTGTTTATATTTTAGTTTATGTTATTTTTTCTTTTTTCTTCTCCTTCCCCTTCCTCCAGCTGCTCGCCAGACCTCGACGATCGGCCAAAGGCAACACTTAGTGAGCTCGAGGTCAACCTCATTGACCACCAACAAGGCTTGAGCCCTCGCTAGAGGCCAGGGTTGCTCACGCCAAGTGACAACGCTCACCCTTGCCAAATTTAACAAGGGTCAAGCCTCACCTGCCATGGACGAGGCCTGACGTCCCCAATTTCGATGAGATCGACCTTGCCCAGCCTTTAATGAGGCTAGCTTGAGGCCGCCCAGGCCGTGAGAGCAGCCTCGCGCTGGGCTAGCGAGGGCTCATGCCTCGCCAGTGGCCAATGAGGCTCACCAAAGATTTGTGAGGTCGACCTTGGCCTCGCTAGAGGTCATCTCTAGTTAGCCGCCAAGGTCTGATGACCAGTTGGAGGAGAAGAAAAAGAATATAAAAAAATAAAAGAATTTTTTTTTTTAAAATATCAAAAAAATATTAAAATATTAGTAAAAGTTGTCCATATTAATACCAATCGTGTTATGTCAACCGACCAACGCTTAGTCTGATCAAAATTAGCTAAAAGGACTGAACTGGCACCAAATGAAGGGATTTAGGACTAAATTAGCACCAATAAAAAGTTTAGGATTAAATTAGCAGTCATGTCACTTGATCTTTGAAGAGCCTCATTCTTATTCCAAAAGGTTATGTGAAAGACTTTGATAGTCCTATACAAAGAGATTTATGAAGAATATTGAGAACTTCAGGGATCCTATACAAAGAGAATCAAATTATTTTGAGATTTTTATGGCCCTATACTTGTCGAGAGAAAATGCTTATTTGATTATTCCCACACATATCGTGCCGCCATAGATGTTTCAACCACATAGTAGACGAGTACAAGCAGAGCCAATCAAAACCAATGGATTTTTCCCAATACCCATGGAATTTCAGAGTCTTATCTTGAAGATGTAACAACCAAATTTAAGCTCAAATGAATATCCTAGTCTCGACCCATACCATCAACCTATAAATAGAGAGGGAATCTTTCAAAATTCATGTGACTAATTAATAAAGTTAAAATGTAAGAGTTGTATTATTGAGTTTATAACAAATCTTTCCAGATTTTGTTACTTTGATAACTCTGTAATATTTCTTGTCAGTGTGTAATATGTTTTGTTGGTATATATTGTTGTATGAGTTGTCCCTATTAATCTAATCTCATCTTTATAAGGCGATATGCTACTTGAATAGAAGGCACAAGTCGGGAGAGTTGTGAAAATCCCAAAGTTCTGATACATTCTTTCAACTGTTCTTCTAAATTTTTCTCCTCTAGGCATGGTGATATTTGAAGTATGGTATTACAATCTTGATCCCATAAGATGAACCGGTTCAGCAAGTACGATTTTCGCTTGCCACTTTAAGCGGATCTTACGGATCACAAAATTTTTCCCTGAGTCCAAAGATTCTTACTATGAAGATTAATGGTATTGAGAGACTAACGTGTAGTCTTTAACAGCCGAGAGGAAGGGCTCGTGTGCTGGGAAAGCATACCGCTCTCGAATTTCGATTAGCCCATCCTCTTGATTCTCTCATGACAGAAAGGGGATCAAGTTGGGGTCCATTGGAAACTCTCAAAAGGCCCATCTCTCAGACACCACTGAGCGGAATATCTACAGTCTAAACAGGCCGAGATGGGCTCAATTTGACGTCCTAGTTTCTCATTGCAAATTCTCAACTACACCCATGGACCCGGGAAGGGAACAAGGACTTACCTCTTCGTCTCGAGCAAGGATTCCATTGACTGTAGCATTTGTCATTTCGCCTGAATTTGCAAATTATTTTCGCTTTGGTCTTTGCCAACAATCGTACAAAATCCAGCAGCAGGCATTCTAAAGTAGGAAAAGTCGGCTAGAATTCATGATTTAGCATGGAACTTGACTGAGTCTTTGACCTTGGAGTTCAAAGCCATTTGAAAAGTTTCAACGTAGTCTTTCTTTCATACTTAAAAAGACTGCAGATCTTTTTTTCTCGAGGAATTAAATTGTGCCGGTTTCTTTTGCTCCTCGATGCACGTTGCACGGCCTGGACACTGTCCATTGGGCCAGATAAGATATGTTAGGGTTGAAGCTTTTCCGATCCAACGAAGCCATTCTAGGAATCCATCACGGAGACAACATTTCCAATATAAAAAGGTCTTTGTTAGATCTGAAAAATACAATCTCAGGCAGCTTTCAAATTTGGTGACTACTTATTAGATGACCGAAATGCAATCACCTCATCTTAATCTCGATACTGAAAAAAAAGAGAGTAAAGAGACGGCATTATATATCATCAAGGATAAATGTTCAACATCTCCGTACCTTCTATGGAGCACTTATTCTCATCTTTGAAATTTATATCCATATTTTCTAGCATAAAATCATCTCAATCCATTTCGAATCAGTCACTTCATATAATGCGTGCGTGAAAGTTAGTACATAGAAAAGTAAAACCTTAAAGCTAAGGTCTTGACTTTTACTTAGTTCCTAACAAGCACTCCAAACTTCATAATTGAACAATGACCTAAAGTCTTGATGCATTGGGATTATTCCCAATTAAAAAGAGATGTGATGGAACAATTTACTATCGAAGCACAAAAATAGAAAATTTTCATGTCTCCATTGGTAAATCGAATCAATTTACTCCTAGTTCAAGAGGATTTTTATGCATCTTAATAGTAAAGTGTAGTTTGATGATGCAATAACGAGTGTTTTTTTTCTTGAGAGAAATCTTTTTGTGGAAAAATAAATGATTTGGATAATATGTTTTTGTGTAAAATTGATTGCTTGCATCACTTGCAAAAATGAAGAATGAAATGTATTTTTATTGTCTACAAAAATTTTAGACATAAATTTTATCGAAAATTTTTTACTAATTATTTCAAGTGACAAGCTATACAAATTATCATTTTTGGGGAAATTTTTTTTCACATTATTTATTTTTTTCACAAAAGAAACAGAGCCCAAATGCTGTTTGAATTAAGATGATTGCTTCACTCACAGAAGAGAAGTCTGTTCTCTCTTCAGTTCATCTGGATTCCTAATGCCGACTGAAGAGACTTTTGTTTTCATTACTGACTTGTCGTGACATTCTTTGATATGTTGATTTTACAGCTTGAGATGTCTCAGTATTACTTAGCCAGTTTCGGTAGTTTTGATTCCCTCCCACGTGTTCAAGTTTTGAGCCTAACCAAAGTCGTTTGCTTATTTAAAGGATTGCTTGTGGTTTGTGCACGTAGGTTGACTATTTTTGAGAATTTTGGAGGGATTTTATTTGGGAGGATGAAAAAAATAAAAATATTCATCAGTCCCATAGGTTGCATGTCGAATAAATTAGTAAGTGAGGTCCTCCAAAGACATTAATAAAAAAGATGATGTCCATATATGGAGTCCAAAGCTTGGGAAGCCTGATAAAACCAAATCAGAGTCAAAACTTGCATGAGTAATACTGTTTTGCTTTACATAATATCATCAAGGTTATTATAGTTTCCCCCTACTTTTCATGTTCGTGCATTTGCTTTGGGTGTAAAGTATGAGGATCTTTATGATTTTTTTTTTTTTTAAAGTAGAAGGATCTTACTATTACAAGGCGCGAATTGTAAAAATTTTCAAAATACGCCCGTTTAAAGTGCAAAGTCTTGCAAATATAGGATGACAAATAAATTTAAGAGAAAAATTAAGAATACCCCTGTAATTAGGTGTGAAACTTGATTTCCATTCATGGAAAATACTAAATCAGTGCGTGTTATGTAAACTAACTCTCTTCTTATCATTCTAATTTATTGAAACGAAATAATCTTTCTTTCTAAATTTGTTTGGTCATGTCAAAGGAAGAAACAATCCATGCAAATAAAGCAACTCATACGCATGCTTTTCCTACTTTTTCTCTTTTTTTCCTTTTTTTTTTTCCCTTTTCTTTTGGGGTCATCGGAGCTTCAATCATTCATTAGGAGAGATGGGAGTGCAAAGCTAGCAAGATACCCAGCGGATTGTGTGAAAGCAAAGGGATAAAAAGTGGAGGGGGAATGTTCCCAAGGACTGGTCTTTCCGCTTCCCTCGATCTTATATATTTTTCGGCATAAAGTTTAATTCAGAAGAACAACATTATAAAAACAAAGGTGCAATGAAATGTGGGAGAGAAAAAAAGAAAGAGGGTGCTAAAAAGAGACCTCTGCATTAGATTCTCTTAACGAGGGAAAGGACCCCCAAGGCAAAGGACAGAAAGCGCAGAGCCGACGAGACCACCCTTACGTCCAAATCACTTGCAATTGCGTGATTCCAAAAGCAAACTCCTCCATCTTCCCACCTTATTTATTGATTTGTCCCAAGATGAGGAACGAGCCCCCTCTGGTAACCACGTCTCCTTGTTTGCCAGGATGCTTTCTTTTACACGATGAATTTTCCCGTGAGATAATTTACACGCATCGGAATGACCCGATGGGTATCCCGTGTTATATATATTTATGGTGAGGTATCTGATCGGATTATATCTACCGCCTCAAGCTATCCAGCTCTATTTAAGGTTGCAAAATTTTCTGCAAAGTTGAGTAAGTAAATCGTTTGTTCTCCTTTGTACAAAGACCAATGGAACATGATAAAATGAAAAAGCTCACAAATAAGAGAAATCTAGAAGTTTGAGATCTCTACCTATAATTTTCTGTTAAGTAGTTTTAACTTATGGAGCATATTATGTTCATAAGGATATTTTGGAGTTCAGATATATCACATGGGAGAGTGATCTATAAACTTTTTAGGCTTTATCCTAGGTACAATGGTTACAAAAACAAAATTCATGAACGCCATAAATTGCAAAGATGTATAGAGTAAGTTCGATAGTTACAATAATCTCATATGTACACATATACGAAATCAATTTTAATACAAATATTATAAAAAAATACTGGTGCTTGTGTCAATTTTTTTTACCACTATAAATGTATCTAGTAATAGTATGAACAACTTAGTAATCAATGGGAGTACATAGGAAGAAAATCATGGGCTCTCTATCAGAGAGGTGGATGACTGAAACCGCAAGAGAAGATTTTTGATTTGGGGCCAAAAAAAAGGGCGAAAGAGAGGGACACTGGGAAGGAGGAGTATGTACCAAGTCAGGAAGAATTATGATGGGAAATGGGAATTGGTGGAGTGGTCACAGATGATTGCCATTAAGTTCTTTTGTTGCAGAAGAGCACATTGCTCTTGAGTAGTTGCAAAACAAAGGCTCTCGAAGTCACTTCACCCTAACTGGAAATAGAAATGATTGTTCATGTCAAATGATGATGATGATGACGACTAACATGCACATCTGAGCACCAAACCCTAGAAAAAGCAAAGCCTTGAGGGTCCTCTCGCAAGGCTTATGCACAAATCAAAGCCGCACCCATATTTTTTTTTCCTTTTGTTAGCTGAAACTGGAAATGATTGGCCCTCAATCTTAAGGGGAGTAGTTGAGATTTCCCCAATCTAGGAAGAGGTTTTGTTATAGTAAAGATAGGTATAATTGTCGTCTCAAAAGCAAGATCCCCATTTGACTAATGATAAATTGCTTTTAAAAATGCACAAAAAAGGCTCATTCCCTTAGGTTGGAGAATATTGAATGGTCTTTATCACCAAACCCCAGAATCATAAACATCTTTGGGCGTGCCCCTTATATTCCTTTGGAGGAAGGAAACAGTTCTCACAATTCTTGCTCCGCATCTCAAAGCATCATCATCATTATCCTAAAGCAAGATTATACTACATACTAAAATATCATCTTAGATTGCTTGACAATGAATCGTGTACGTTTTTTATTTTTACTTTTATAGTCATGTAATCTTCTTTCATAAATTTTTAATTTTTTTATTAAACGTTTTAACATGATACTAAAGCTAGTTATACTCCTTTCACGTACCTTCAACCACCTCTCATTAATCAAATTCCACGTGACGAGGGTATTTCTCTTATATTCACGTGATCTCTCTATCAATTTAAGTTTCTGAATTGAACTTTTAAATAATATATGTAAAGAACGAAAGAAAAGGAAAACAATAAGAGCGTGCATGTATAAATCTCTAGTATTTACAGGTGTATCTTAGCTGAGGAGAGAGAGATACATATCATGATTGGTGATGGGATTGAAGTTGTTGTGGGTGTGTGTGTTTTGTCAGGAAAACATAAATCTATGGAAATTAATTGTAGGGGTTTTCTCGGAGTTTGCGATCTCAGCACACCCCCCTCTCTCCCCTCTTTCGCAAAATCGAAATATGTGTAAATATTTGCTGTGTGTCTTGTGACAATAGAGGAAGTGAGGAACGGAAGGCCACGCAAACAATAATAATATGGATCGTAAAACATGATTGCGATGTGACGGATTACGAAATCGGCACCAATTGCCAACTTGTTTTTCTATCGACATTTGATTGTTTCTTTTTTTTTCTTTTTAAATCTAAACCGGTGCTTCATGATATCAGACATCGGTTTCAATTGCTGTGTTCTTTTTTTTTCATCAGACATCCTCGAAGACCTTCAACTTTATATTATTTGTAAGACATGATTCGAATTTCAAAACTTATCCAATGTGTTCCTAGGCAATTCTTCTACGAAATACAGAGTCTTCATTAATTTCGTGAACTACGGCTATTGTGGTATATTGCGTTAGTCATGTATTTCGAAAATTTCATAAGAAAAGTAAATAAAAAAAGTAGTCTGAAAATAAGGATATATAAATAAAAAGGAAATCAAAGAGAGGGCAGGAGGATTAGCCCGTGATAACAATCTCGCAACCCTAGCCTCGATTCATCGATAGTTGGTGCCACTCTCGCAAACTAACACAATGAATACATAGCCCTTGGCTAGCCACTGCGAGGTCACGTGACCATCGAAGGACCCCGACACGGGTGGACATGATATAAGCCCTAATTTGTGTGTCGACCGCTGCAACGATAGTGCTTGTACCGGCAAAATTTGTAGGCACATTTATGGTAACAAATAAACTTTCGGTATCTCATGGATAAATTTCAAAGTTGTACACAGTTCAGGTGCTTTAAGATATATATATAGAGGTCTTTTATATAGACTGGTTTTTTCTTTTTTTTTTAGCCTTTACGATTTTCGTTCCAACTCTCTAAGGCTGCTGCTTTGCATGACATTTACTCGATCAAATCAAACAGAAAACGGGGCACAGAATACATTGTTAAGTTCGAAATGACGTGTTCCATCGCGATGTCTTACCTGGAAAATCTTCCGAAAAAATGAGCTGTTTTGTTTTATTTTTGATTTACTTTCTTTGTATTATCTAGAGTACATTTTCGTGAATTTTCATTACAATTGAAAAACGTGTGGATGGATAATGAATACACACACATATATATTGTATTACACACACACACTATCATACCATAATGTTATTTTTCGACTTCGACGGACAAAATAAAAGTTCCTTCATCAGTCCATGGCTTGGTTCGATGGATCATACTTTAGTCATTTGTATTTCCACATTTCTTATGATGCGAAGTGTAAATTTAAACATTAGGGTGTCTCTCTAATCAGGCATAATCAATACAATTACATCAGTAACTGATTCAAACAAATTTCATTACTTCCAATGTAACAACTGTTCTACCATTGTAATTAATACTTCGTCGGGATCAACTAGAGCTACTTAGCACAAGGAACAATGATAAAAAGAAAGAAAGGAGAGAAAAGAATATGCGTGTGTGTGTGTGTGTGTGAGAAACTTCAAAAGGGTACTAGGGAAAAAGCAGAAAAGGGGAAAAGGTCGAGTATTCTCAAGACAAGAGAATTACTAGAAGAAGAGACAACATAGATAGCAACAAAACCCTAAAGATGGGGATAAAGTGTTGTAAACGTGGTCGTGAAAGTGGAATAAAGTGGGGGAAATCGATAATAGCGAATAAAGCAATCTCTCGACGATGAAATTCGATAAAAGAGGCCTCTCTCTCCTGTAAAAACCCTCATCTCCTCTCCTTTGATTTCTTGTTTCTTTCCCCCCACTCTTCCAATAGAATATGAGATCTGAAAAAAGAATCCCATCGTAGCCGTAGGTCAGTCGCCTTATATTACAAATGTCAATCCGCCGTTTCATATTATATATGTGTGTGTGTGTGTTGTGTGTCTTATTCGGATAGTAGATAATCATGGCTTTTTGTTTAAAGCGACAAAAACACTCTCATGCTATCAATACTCAATTTAGTAATAAACAATGTTACTTACCATAACCTTGTTTCTCTCTCCTCGCCCTCTTTCTCTTAGGCTCCGTTTGCTTTACAAATAATTAATGATTTAAAAAATATTTTTAAAAAAAAAACCGCTTGTATCGCTTCAAATTATTAGTGAATGGAAATTTTTTTCAATATCAACAATAATTTATATAAAAATATTTTTGTGAACACTGAAAATATTTTCCGTTTATTCATTTTCATAAGCTATATAAGTAATCATTTTATAGAAAAATATTTTTCAAATCATTTATTTTTTACGAAACAAACAGAGTATTTTGAGTTGTCACTTTTTTTAAGATTTCATTTTCTTCTCTTACTATTCTCTCCGTCCTATTGTTTCACTTTCTATTAAATAATAAGATTTTTTTTTTTTTTATCTTCAGCCATATATTAAGTTAAGATATTTTCTTTATTTGTGTCAATATGTGAACTAGTTATAAAATCGTGCATTTGACATAATAATAATAGCACACATAATCATTTAAAAAATTGATGGTGGCGCTAAAGTGTGTTTCATTCAAATAATATTCAGGTAAAAAGGATGAAGGGCCAAATTTGTGCATAATGCGATGTGTATATAAATCATAATTTCATAAGACTTTTGCTTAGATATACGTCACAATTTGATCCTGAATCATATAGTAACTCGAGCACATATTCATTATTACATTTTTATAATCGAGCTATGATTTTTCACATGAACTTGATTATATGCGAATTTCATTAATTTCTTGTTGAGATTGAGTATGTATATGTTAGAAATTACAAAACATAGATTAAATTATGAATATGGTTAATATATTGAACTCTCTAATTCCATATTTAGATCCAATGGACTAATTGCTCAAAAAGATGATAAATTGACATAAGCGAATCAGCATAATTTTTATGTATATCCAATATCGTAGTCAAATAAGATATTGGAGAAGCAAAAGTCATTTATACCATAAAGTTTTTTAATTTAAAGAGTAAAAGAAAAGAGAGGAAAAAAAAAGTCATCTCTCACTGATGAATATTAGAAAAAGCAGTGCGATGATCAAATTATTGTAAGCTACGTGATATATTATCGTCCAAAATAATTCCACCCGAGTATAAGATAATTAACAAATTTTCGTTGCCTAATAAAAATAGTATGTTAATATGGTGTCATTATTTCTAGATAACAAATGGAATGTGCTGTGTCAGCCACAATTTAGTCTTCTGCCTATTCTGGAAATGCATAAATTGTCCAATAAATGCATACTCCTGCCATGTTGGTACATGCCACATGTATATCCCTAATAAGCCTTTTGAGAAAGAGAAATAGCAGGGTATAACGTGAAAAGAATTTGTGTGAACTTTAATAAATTGAACTATAAATGAGATGGATGGTTCATGCCCCATGGTTGTACCCATACCAAAGACAAACCCATCATTACATACCGTACATATATAATATATAATATCCATCATTCAGAAATTATAATGGTGATGGAAAGAAGCAGTCATTTATATTGAAATGCATCATTCACATGAAGAGCATGCAGCTGCACACTCGCTCACTTGTTTTATGACACCAGAATTGAATGCGAGAAGAGAATCTGTGTGTGTATGTTGTGTAATTTGTTCGAGTCGAGGCCTCTCTCTCTCTCTCTTTTTTTTTTTTTTTTTTGGTAAAGGTAATAAATATATAAATAAAGTTAAGGCAATATACAAAAGATCGGCACCAAAAACCTACACTCATACCTCAAAAGGAGACAAAGTGTAGGGGAGCCAATGTAAGAGGCCACATAGGCAAACAAGGAAGCCACAAGGGCACAGCAACAAAACAAACAAGTGGGAAAGAGATAACAACAAGGCTGACCAACCCTCAGCCCCCTAAGGAAGCGGCTAAGAACGGAGAGCCAAGATAGATAGGAGCAACTCGTGCAAAGCAGCAACTAAGGAGCACTAGTCAGACGAGAGAACACCGCAGGGTCGAACCCCCAACCACGCTGAAGCCTCTTATTCCTCGGGGTAGGAGGAACATCTTTGAATGTTATAGCTTTATCCCTCACAACCTTAATAAGGTGGTTTTTTAGAGCCGAGACCACTAAGGATTCGCCCTGAAATATAATCGCATTCCTCTTTTTCCAAATAAGGTGACACATAGCTCCAAACGAGAACCGCGCAATGCAATGGAAGAAGTCCTTACCAGATAAGAACTTTAAGGCCCAACTGAGGATATCTTTCCAACATCTATTCCGCCACGGGAGGTTACACCTGGCGGCCCAAAAGTAGGCCAGAGAAGCCGAGGTGCGACACCCGAAGAATAAATGTTCGATAGAATCTGGAACATCATTGCAGAAGGCATAAACATTATAGTCGATCCTACCATGAGAAAGAAGCAGCATCTGGGTCGGCAGGCGATTTTTTGTTATAAGCCATAAATTAAATTGGAACCGCAGGGCTACAGCATTGTCCCAAACAAAAGACGCCCAATCAACACGATCCTTCTTGACTCTAATGGAATTCCATGCTGAAGTTACAGAGAATGATCCAGAAGCATCACAGCACCAGGTAAACCTGTCACGAGCCGAAGAGAGGACCGGAAGAGAGATCCCCCATCTTTCCAAAAAGGATTTAAATAAACAACCCATAGAGGTAAACAGATCCGCAACAACAGCATTGTCAGGAAGACACAAGCCTTCACGGAATGAGCAAGGGATAAAGGCATCAAGCGGGCCACAAGAAAGCCAGTGATCATGCCAAAGAGACACTGATATGCCATTTCCAATCTTCCACACAAAAGATAAGCGAAAGTAATTCCTCAGTTGAAGGATTTTTTTCCATGCCCAAGAACAACAACGAGGCTGGGAAGAAATCCAAAAGTTCATTCTCTTTAAGAAGTTAGAGTGTACCCACCGACACCACAACGATTCTTTATCAGTGAAAAGAATCCAAATAAATTTAAGCATTGAGGCTTTGTTGTAATCCTTAAGTTTCCGAATGCCTAGACCGCCCTCAACCTTTGGGAGACAGACATCATCCCAGGAAACTTTGGCCCCACCCCGGCCAAGGGTCGTGCCCTTCCATAAAAATTGTCTCAAAATGCGCTCAATATTATCTATAACCGAGGATGGAAGGTTGAAGAGACTAGTCCAATATGTTTGAATTGAAAAGAGTACTGACCTTATTAGTTGCAGCCTCCCAGCAAAGGACATAAAGCGTTGTGCCCAAGATTGAACCCTGGCAGTAATACGATCAGTCAATGCAACACAGTTTGCTTTACCTAATCTAGTAGTAATAATCGGAACACCCAAATAGCGAACCGGTAGTTTCCCTTCTTGAAAACCGAAGGCCTGTAGCATCATATTACGAAGAGATGAATCCCCTCCTGAGATGAAGATCTCACTTTTGTTTTTATTTGGGTAGAGGCCGCTCCAAGAGGAGAAAATGTCCGAACCCTTTTTTAACAACGTCACCGACGCCCAATCAGCTTGACAGAAAAGGAATACATCATCAGCGAAAAATAGGTGAGTCAGCTGCACAGATTTGCATCTCCAGAAATATTTGAAGTCATTGCTAGTAGTACAGGAGAGCAAGATTCCAGAGAAAATTTCCATGACTAAGGTAAATAGGTAAGGTGACATAGGATCACCTTGCCTAAGTCCTCTTCCAGCAGGGAAAAAACAATGCAAATCACCATTGATAGAGATGGAATATTTTTGCGTACATACGCAAACCATAATTAGCGAAATAATCCACTCAGGAAAACCGAAGGCACGGAGAGCAAGCTCCAAGAAATCCCAATCAACCGTGTCATAGGTCTTATGGAAATCAACTTTAACAGCACATTTGGGCAGATAAGGCTCTAAGTGAAATCCAGCAAAAAACTCTTGAGCGATGAGGATATTATCTCTAATCCTCCTACCCTTTACAAAAGCATTTTGTGAAGGGCTTATCAAATCATTTAAGACAGCAGCAATGCGATTAGCAAGGATTTTCGTAATGACTTTATAAATGGTATTGCAGCATGCGATAGGCCTAAAATCGCTGATCGCACTTGCGTTAGGGACTTTAGGAACTAGGGCGAGGATAGTGGTATTTACCTCCTTTAGGAGCAGTCCTGAAGAGAAGAAATCCTGGATTGCTTCCACCACCAATGGCCCCACTAAGTCCCAATTAGTCTTGTAGAACTCTACCGAGAATCCATCAGGACCTGGGGCCTTGCCTTTGGCAAGGGAGAATAGAGTATTCTTAATCTCAGAGGGAGAAACCGGCTCACACAGGGACCGCACCTGAGCATCAGAAAGTGGGTGATGAACAAACGTCTTCAACTCCTGAAGCGAAGGTTTAGATAAAGCCTCATGATGAGAGAGCAGATTCGAGAAAAAACGGACAAAAACTTGCGGCACAAGAACAGGATCAGTGATAATAGCCCCCAACTGATCCTTAACGGAAAGGATCCTATTATTAAGCTGCCTCCTCTTCACCGAATGGTGGAAAAACTTAGTATTCCTGTCACCTTCTTTTAGCCATCTCACTCTCGACTTTTGTCTGAAGAAGGATTCTTCTTGATTCCTCAGATCAATAAAGACACGACGCTGAGATTTTTCCAACTCAGCAAGAGAAAGGTTGTAAGGGTCTGATTGAAGGCTAACCTGAGTGCTTCGAAGGGCCTCTCTTGCTTTGGTCGCTCTCACAGAGATATCCGAGAAGGCGTCTTGGTTAAGTAACTTAAGTCGAGCTTTCACAATTTTCAGCTTAGAAACAAGAATGTACATTGGAACGCTTATGATGGAAGAGTCCCAAGCCTGACGAACAATTGAGTTAAAGTTCGGGTGGTCAGCCCAAAATTCAAAATACTTAAACGGCTTCCTCCTTTGGACCGGCTGAAGAACTCTGACGATCATAGGAGTATGGTCCGAGATACCAGGGTTCAAAAACGAAGCCTCAAAGAACGAGAAATGAAGGTTCCATTTGTTGTTAACGAGAACACGATCGATCTTCCTCATCTTCCTGGCGTCTCCTGCCGAGGTAGACCAAGTATAACGGAGGCCAACATATCTGAGATCCATCAGTTCTGTTTGTGCTAAGCATTGGGCAAACTCATCAAAATAAGGGATCCAGTCGTTGGAACCTCCAACTCGATCGGATGGGTCTTTAATGGCATTGAAATCACCAGCAACAAGCCAAGCCGAATCCTGCATCAAGTCATTAAAGTGGAGGAGGTCCTCCCACAAAGGTCTACGACGCAGAAAAGTATGTTCTCCATAAATAGTAGAGATACAGCAGCTCACACCAGACATATTATGCTTCAGACTACCATGCACAGCCTGATCATTGATAGAGATAGGCACAAAAGAAACAAGATCCGGGTTCCAACCAACCCAAATTCTACCACGAGAAGAATACTCATAGTTTGCAATCCAATTCCAACCACTAATTAAGGAAGCCGAGATAGAATCAAAATGCTCCTCAGGAACTTTAGTCTCAAAAAGGCCAATCAGGCAGAGTTTATTAACAGCAGCAAATCTCCTGATCTCTGCCCGCCTAAGAGGGTTGACCATGCCTCTAATGTTCCAAAAGCCAAAAAACATATCAAAAAAGGATAGAGAGTAGAATTACCTCTTCTTAGGCCTGCGGCCTGTGGCAGGCGCTTTTGAAGCCACCGAGGGTGGTGGATCAGGAAGAAGCAAGAGGAGCTGTTCTTGCATACTTCTAACACCATCCGGAGCTAGGCCTTTTGGCGAAGGGGAACCCACAGACAAAACATCTTCATCATTTACTTCCATTTGAGTACTAGAGTTGCATATTTCATCCGAGCTTCCACCCTGAAGTGAAGAGGAGGGAGCTCCCTTCTCAGCATGCTTTTTCTTTTTCCTACCTTTCCCCTTCACCTGCTTCCATTATGGATCAGCAGCAGGAGCTGAGGACATAGCCACCAATTCACCACCATCCTTAGATGTAGAAACCTTAGCAGCAGAGATCTTCGAAGGCTTAGGAGGAACAAGTGCAGTTGCCTCCAGTTGCAAGTGAGAATCAATCTCAGGATCGATCATGTCCATGCCTGGGGTAGTAAGTGGAACTTGTAAGTCCACCATAGCCTATTTTTGACAATTCTGAGAGAGAGCAGGACCATCTGGACAAGTAGGAGAGTTAGGATGCACAGACTTGTCTTGAGCAGGATGGGTTCCAACACTAGCATTGAAGACTTGATTAGCTTCTGCAGAAGGAACAACAGAGTTTGTAGGAGCAGCTGTTTTACAGCTGTGACCAAAGATACCGCACACAGGGCAAGCAAGCGGTTTCCATTCATACTCAACTTCCACTTCCACTGATTTACCATCAAGGAGCAGCTCAATAGATTCACGAGTTGGTTGCTGGGCTGTTATTTCAACACAAACCCTGGCGAACGTTAGCATTGTCATCTGCTCTGTCCGTTGATCCACATAGAGTGGTTTACCCACTGCACTAGCCACCTTTCCAATGGATTGGGCTGACCAAAATGAAAAAGGTAAGTTCCGAAGTCTCACCCAAATCGGAACGAACGATGGATGTCTTTGCGAGTTCCAAACCTGGTTTCCATTGCTGCAGAACCAGAGGAATCCTTGCAACTGTTATATGGCCTCCTTCAAGGATTTTCCTTTGGAACTCCCTATCTGGTATGCGCAAAACAAACAATCCCCGCCCATTAGACATGACTTCAAGTAGATTCGGACCCCAGGCTTTTTTAAGAGCCTCTTCAATAACTTTAAACGGCAATCGCTTTCCAATGAAATACCCCACAAGACACTCAAAGAGCTTGAGATCAGCAGCTTCAAGATCAGATTCTGTCATCTGTATAACTGGTTTATTGTTCACAAAGGTCGGAGGAGTATATTCAAGATCATACCCTTTATGCACTCCACTAGCAACAGCAGTCCAAGACCGAGTTACCAGGTTTTCCGACTCACCCCTGCGTTGAGGGCGCTTGGATGTCGATCTACCTCTACTCTTTTCACGCGCCTTAATAGGAGCAAGAGGAGGTCGCAAGTCATTGTTCTCAATCGTAGCAAATGGGGGTGAAGGATTCGGCCCCTGTTTGCTCAAAGAAGGAGCAGTCAACGAGGGTTGCCCATGAACAGGATGAACAGGAGGGGAAGGGCTTCGATTACTCGGCCCCTCATCATCAAAATGGGCCCGGAAGGGTCCGGACTCCATCAATTCAGCAGACTCGAAACAGCAGAACCGCAAACCAAATAAACCCTAACCCATCGCAACCAAATTAAACCCACAGGAGAGCACGTACCAAGCAGCACTTAGAGGGTTTGAAGAGCAGTCAATGACGCCCAAGATCCCCGAAGAACAGCTCCCTCCCGACGGTAGACGAACGGAGCTCCAGGGCCTCGCCGCTCGTTGCTTCCCACCCCGACGCTGGTCCTCCGTCTCTTCCTCCTTGTGGTCTTCGAGGCTCAGACTGTGGAGCGGCTTCGGTTGCGAACGTGAGGGGAGGAGTCAATCTCTCGAGGCTCGGGTGACGTCGGTCCCGGAAGACCGGGAGCGGGCGAGGACGATTTAAACACCGCAAACTCCCAAAGTCGCGCAGCAACAGAACCCAAGAGGCTGAAATGGCTAGATCCGGACTTGTAGGCCACCTGCTGCAAAACGGTTCGGTGGGGATGGAAAGGGGTGCAAGGCGACCTCACCCTCCAAATTTGAGCTCAATACAACCACAGGAACTCCCTCAGCAACCGAAACACCAGAACACAGGCCTGAACTCGCGAGCACACCTAAAGAAGGGGAGATAGTGCAAGCAAAGCAAACAGTGCACACCACCTCCTTTTCTTACTCTCTTTCTTTCTTTCTTTCATTTCTCCCTTTATTATTTTTAAAATTTTTTTTTGGATTTTATCATCTTGTTAACTCATTTCCATTCCCTTTGTCTGCAAAAGATTTTTGCTTTTCTTTCCCCCCTCCTGCCCTCTCTCCCTCTCCTCTTGCTTTTTTACACTCTCTAACCTCTCCACCCCTCTATAAGCTCCCTCATAAGCGTGCTTCACTAGCAAAGCAAAACCCGCCCTAGCTATTGACCACTTCTCTCTCTCTCTTTCTCTCTCTCTCTCTCACTCTTCACTTATATCTCTCTTTCTTCCCCGCTCTCTCTCTCTTTCTGCTAAACTAGGTCATCCTCAGCCTAGGAAGCTGTTTGTGCTCAGAAATCACAAATGATGCTCATGTGAGTTTTTTAGTCATCATAATGGTTTGGTTTCATGCCATTCTGTGCTTCCCCTTTGTCTGCTGCCTTAATATTGCATTCAGGGCACTAACTACTAGCTAGTCTTCTTCTTCTTTCCTGCTGTAATCATTCTTGTTTTTCTCAAAAGACTTTAGATGGTGAAGCGTGAGCGCTAATCCCGACTTCTCTGCTTGGTTTCGGGAAGCGGAAAAGAAGGAATTTGCGAGGAGAGAGAGAGAGAGAGAGAGAGAGAGAGAGAGAGAGAGAGAGAGGACTTGGCTGTGTCCTACTTGTTTAGCACTAATTAATCCGACTCGTCAGCTTCTTCTTCTTCTTCTTCTTCTTCTTCTTCTTCTTCTTCTTCCCACGCGCACGCCCTTCCCATGTTGACCTTCTGAAGTTTGCAGTGATGAACTAGGGTTTTGTTTTGTTTAGCCCTTTTAAAGTGCAAGATTTTCTAGAAGTCTCGCAAGAAAGCAAAACCCTTTTCGGCTTAATCATTGTTAAAACCTCTTCCTTGTCTTTCTTCTCCTGTTGCTTGCTTGCCCCTTTTTGTCTCCAGACAAACAAACCGAGACCCCATTAAATAAAAAGACATTATTATAGCAAAGACACGCTAGAGAGAGAATCGATGGAGCTTCCAAGTCAAGATGCGGACATCCCAATCCCCATAAACAGCAGCTTTGCCGGGGGTCATGGAGGCCACTTGATTCATCAACCACAACAACATGACCCTTCTTCTGCGATCGCATCACACAACAACCACATCAACCTCCCTTGCATCCCCTCCAATGGCCCTCCTCCACAACCACCGCCACCACCACCTCCTCTGGAGTGGCCTCAGCCTCAGCACCAGCACGTGATGCCCTACAAGAAGGTGGTGGTCAAGTACAAAGAGTGCCTCAAGAACCATGCAGCCGCCATGGGAGGGATTGCCATGGATGGGTGCGGCGAGTTCATGCCCAGCGGAGAGAAGGCACCATCGAAGCCCTCACCTGCTCAGCCTGTAACTGCCACAGGAACTTCCACAGGAAAGAAGTCGAATGTGGTGGTGATGATCACGAACATCAATGGTGCAACCAGACCCTGAAAGAAAGTAATAAAGAAAGGCAAGAGGAAAGGAAGAAGACAGAGAGAATGTCGTAGGGGAATTTCCTGTGTTTTCAATGTATATTGAATGTACAATTCAATCTTAATAAATAATACAAGATGCATTCTGTGCAAGGAAATAAAAGATCTAATAATCAATCTAGACCTAAATCTAATATTCAATTGACATAAATACACAAAACACAATCAATCAAGATATGAGACAATCCTGCATATCTTCCAACACTCCCCCTCAAGCTGGTGGCTTGTAGATGTCCAAGACGCCTAGCTTGTTCAGTAGATATGCGTGTTGTCGCTGACACAAGGGCTTGATGAACATGTCTGTTGGTTGTTCCAACGTCCCAATTCCTCTTGTCTCAATTACTCCTTCTTGGATCTTTTCTCGTGTAAAATGACAATCCACTTCTATATGCTTGGTTCTTTCATGCACTATAGGATTAGATGCAAGTTTAAGAGCCGCATCATTATCACAATATAGCTTTGTGGACCCTTGCACTTGTACTCTGAGATCCTTGAGTAATCCTCGTATCCAAACTACTTGACATGTAGCTTTAGCCATAGCTCGATATTCTGCTTCGGCTGAAGAAAGAGACACAGTAGCCTGTTTCTTGGTCTTCCAAGAAAGAAGAGATTCTCCCAATTTGATGCAATATCCAGTGACAGATCTTCTACTAATGGGACATGTTGCATAGTCTACATCACAATATGCTGACATCCTTAAGTCACCCTTTCTAGATAGAAGTATCCCAAGTCCTGGACATTTCTTCAAATATTTCACAACCTTCAAGGCTACATCCAAGTGAGATCGCTTTGGCTGATGCATGAACTGGCTAAGTGTCTGAACCGCATATGAGATATCAGGTCTAGTCATTGTCAGATATATAAGTTTCCCAACAAGTCTTTGATAGCCTGATGAATCGCTGAGTACAGGATCATCATTTCTTGATATTCCTTTATCATAGTCTGCGGTGGTCAATTTAGTGTTTTGCTCTATGGGAATTACAGCTGGCTTGCATCCTGAAAGACCTGCCTCTGATATGATCTCTAATATAAATTTCCGTTGACTTAAGGAGATTCCTTTGTCAGAACGGGCAATTTCAATCCCAAGGACGTATTTCGGTGCTCCTAAATCTTTAATATGAAAGGTAGCATGCAGATATTCCTTGAATTTCTCTATAGAGGTTCTATCATTTCTCATAACAAGTATGTCATCAACATAAATCATCAGATAGATAGATGACATACCTTTAGTACGCGAAAATAAAGCATAATCATGCTTGGATTGCTTAAAACCTGCTGTTGTAAGAGCACTAGCAAATTTTGCGTACCATTGCCTGGAAGCCTGTTTTAATCCATAAAGGGATTTCCGGAGACGACACACCTTATTCTCCCCCTGTCTCCGGATGCCTTTAGGAATGTCCATGTAGATTTCTTCATCTAGATCACCATGGAGGAAGGCATTATGAACATCCATCTGGTGTAGATTCCAGTCATTAATGACAGCAACAGCTAAGAATGAACGTACTGTAACATCTTTGGCAACTGGAGAAAATGTCTCGTGATAGTCAAAACCTTCTCTTTGGGTAAACCCTTTAGCTACCAATCTTGCCTTGTATTGTTCAATAGAGCCATCAGCACGATACTTGATCTTATAAACCCATTTGCATCCAATCGGTTTGCGATGATGTGGTAATGGAACAAGATCCCATGTGTGGTTATCAGTAAGTGCCTTCAATTCTGCCGTCATGGCTTCTTGCCATTTAGGATGAGTGGATGCTTTGTCATAACTAGACGGTTCCCTGTCATTGGATAAACGACTAATACAACATCTATGCTCCTGAGATAATCTATGAAAAGAAACATAGGAGGAGATTGGATGTTGAATACTTGGAGAATTGTGAGCAGCACATACATAATCCTTTGTCCAAGTTGGAGGTTTTGTAGCCCGTCCAGACCGTCTGGGATACTCAACTCCAGTTGCAGATTGTGATGTCTCTTGTGAGGAAGTTGGTGCATTGTCATGTTCTTCCATATTGGCAATGAAATCTTCTTCTGCATCTTGCTGAATGTGTGCTGGAGCGGTCAATTGTTCATCAGAACTTGACGAAATAATTTGGGGAGTAGAATCAAGATTCCTTGGTTGTGTCACTGGTATGTAGGAAAGATCTTGATAAGAAGCCTCATCAGAAAAAAAAAACTGATGTCTGGGAATTGTCTCGTGACCTTCATTTGGAGATGTACTTTCTGAAAATGGAAAAATACTCACATGGAAAATCACATCGCAACTGACTAAGAATTCTCCTGTTGAGATCTCAAGAACCCGATATCCTTTCTGGAGATTAGGATATCCCATAAGGATGCATCGCCGTGCACGTGGGCCCAATTTATCTCGAGATCCCATTGTTGCGATATAACAGAGACATCCGAAGATCTTGAGATGGTTTAATTCTGGCTTCTTTCTAAACAGCAGCTCGAATGGCGCTTGCCTATTCAGGATTCGAGTAGGCATTCGATTAATAAGATAAGTTGCTGTAGTGACACACTCGCCCCAAAAATTGTCTGGAATAGATGCCTGAAATTTTAGAGCACGAGCAACTTCCAGCAGATGTCGATACTTTCTTTCAACCACACCATTTTGTTGTGGTGAATATACACATGAATGTTCATGTTGAATGCCATGAGAATTGAATAATGAGGAACATTCATGACTAAAAAATTCTCTCCCGTTATCAGTACGTATCCGCTGAATGGATTTCCAGAATTGATTCTTAGATAGTATGATGGAATTCTTTAGTTGAGAAACAACTTGATTCTTAGAATGCATCAAGAAAAGCCATGTTGCCTGAGAAAAATCATCTACTATTGTAAGAAAATAACGAGAACCATCATGATTGACTGTATGATATGGTCCCCAGATGTCTACATGAATCAATGCAAAGATATCACTAGTTCGTGAAGTACTAGAGGGAAATGGTGTTCTTGATTGCTTTGCAAGAGGACAAATAGAACATTCAGGATATGGAAAGGAAGCACTATGACCCAATCTCATGTGCATAATAAAATTACTATCATTGGTAGTAGAATTACACAATGATTTCTTATTGCAAGAAAATTTGAAATTACTTGGAAAATCCGTCCAGAAATAGAGTCCTTCAGAGAGATTACCCAAGCCCATTAGTCTGCCAGTCGAAAGGGCCTGAAATAAATAGGTGTCAGCATCGAAAAATACCCGGCATGAATTTTCTTTGCAGGCTCTAGACACAGATATGAGGTTGAACTGGAATTCTGGGACATAGAGCACATTCTGGAGAATAATTTGTGGACTTAGATTCACTGTCCCTATCACTTTGACATAAGTGAAATTGCCATTGGGTAATTGTATGGAGACAGGATGATCTAAATTTTCATTCATATTTGAAAATAATCCCTTGTCGCGTATAATATGGTCACTTGCCCCAGAATCGATAATCCATGCCTTTCTGGAAATATAATTAATTAGGCAATGTGAAATACTTGAGAAATTTCCCCCTTTGTTGGAAATATCCATTTTCTGTAATGCCTGCATGAGTTGTTGGTATTGGCCAATTGAAATAGGCTGATCAATTCTTGGGCCAGTTGGTCCAGTGACTTGATAGGCTGTGGAAATTTTTTTCTCCTTATCACCTGGTTTCCCGTGCAATTTCCAACAACTGTCAATAGTATGGTTAGTACGCTTGCAATAATCGCAAAAGAATTTACCCTTTCCTTTAAAATTTTTTGTGAAATTTCTGGATGACGTGGCGAAGATCTGCCCGTCCGTTCCTTTGCCCGCGATCTCCTGTCCGCCGTCCAATCCGGGCATGAACTCGCCCCCTTGGATGCTGTCCGATCCTCGCGTGAAATCTGGACCGCTCGTTCCATCCCTTTTAAAGGGGTGTGAATCGGTGTCACCAAACCCTAAGGGGTTTTTCCTTTCACGAGCTAGGGTTGAGGCAGTCCTGGCGGCCGTGTCTCTTCGTTCACTGCGGGCGGCGAGAGCGATGCTTTCGTTGTTCCTCGTGTGTTCGGCTGATGCGAGTCGCTGACTCTCCTCCTGCATCGCTAACTGGAAGATACGTTCGATTGATGGCATGGGATCCATGGCTAGGATCTGAGATCGGAACGTAAGGTATGATTTGTTTAGAATCATGAGGAATCTCGTGGCCTTTTCTCTTTCTTTGATTTGTTTATACTGCTTGAGGGTTGATTCTGGCCCTTCAAGCTTTTCTTCCGCTGCCTCGAGTTGATTCCACAGAGACGATAGTCTGTTGAAGCAGACCGTGACCGTCGTGTTCGCTTGTTTGAGCTCGCTGATTTCCTGCATTAGGTTAAAAATCTTCGCTTGATCCAATTTACCATACATTTCTCGTATGTTTTCCCACATGGTTTTGGCATCCTCTGCGGGTGGAAGCCCAGCCGCAACCTCTGGGGATAGGCAATTACCGATCCATGTTCGAACGAGGTGATTGCACTTCCGCTAATGTCAGGCTAGGTGTTCATCAGAGGGGATTGCGACTGTTCCATCGAGGAACCCATCTTTATCCTTAGTAATCAAGGCCCGCCGGAGCTCCTGTGACCACTTCGAATAGATCTCTGCTCCGGTCAGTTGTTGGTTTATCAGTCAAAGCTCCGGTCCGTCGGCGATGGAGACATATAAAGGGTCGCCCAGTGAACGCCGCCGTTGGAACGGGCAGAAATCCGGGCATGAAATTCGGGTAGGGATTTTGTCCCGTACATGAATTGCCTGAACCGCCTGTTTGCATCGGATGACCCGCATTGAGATATCCCGAGTAGGGATTTTGTCTGGTACCCGAGTCGCCTGAACCTGAACCGCCCGTCTGCTCTATCTCGATGGTTGGGCTTGCCCCATTTGTGGCTGGCGAGCCCCCGTCGGGACTTTGGTGGCCCATGAAAAAAGGCGGTGATGACATTGGGCCTGGCCCAAGATAAAGTGGATATGGAATCCACTGGTATGGTTGGCCCGTCATGGGTTGCCCCAACTGGATCTGAGCCTGTGTGGGTCGCCATTGTGGAGGTTGGGCCTGAATTAACAGTTGATCGGATATTGAAGTTGCCGCAGGGAGATTCTGGTGCCGTGGAACTTGTGGAGCGTCTTCTCCTCCGGTGTTCCTGTTGTCAGCGCCCAGATTGGAGTCCTGCTAAGAAGACATAATAGGTATTTAAATTTTCTTCCTTTAAGAGTATGCCTTTCTAATGCCGAATGATCAATCCTTTTGTAGGTTGGGAATTTCTTCGGCAGCAGCTTGAAGTGGAAGCAAGTCAAAGACCGGGAGCTCTGATACCATGAAAGAAAGCAATAAAGAAAGGCAAGAGGAAAGGAAGAAGACAGAGAGAATGTCGTAGGGGAATTTTCTGTGTTTTCAATGTATATTGAATGTACAATTCAATCTTAATAAATAATACAAGATGTATTCTGTGCAAGGAAATAAAAGATCTAATAATCAATCTAGACCTAAATCTAATATTCAATTGACATAAATACACAAAACACAATCAATCAAGATATGAGACAATCCTGCGTATCTTCCAACAGACCCCACCACACAATATGATGAACAAGCTTGAGAGGAAATTTATCCTGGGCCATCAGATCCACCCCAAGAACGTCAATGTGCTGGGTGGCCACGAGCCGCCTCATCATCATCATCATGGGTTAGTCTACCCTACAGCTGCAGGCACTCTCATCTCCTCAAGAGCACCTCCACAGCTCCACCAACAGATGATCATCCCTTACAGCATTGGCCCCCACTCCCACTCTGGCCCCTCCGAGTCCGATGACCAGGAGGACAGTGGTGGCAGCGGCGGAGGAGGCGGGGCAGCGGCAATTCGGGCGCTGCACCACCAGGCGGTGAAGAAGAGGTTCAGGACGAAGTTCACCCAGGAGCAGAAGGAGAAGATGTTCAGATTCGCAGAGAAGGTGGGTTGGAAGATCCAGAAGCAGGAAGAGTCGGTGGTTCAGCAGTTCTGTCAAGAGATTGGAGTGAAGAGGAGAGTGCTCAAGGTGTGGATGCACAACAACAAGCACAAGAAGAACCCCTCCAATAATAACACACCCAGTTCATTAAATTAAATTAGTCAGAACGTTGAACTCGTTATGGATTTGCATATACATAAGTGGGTTTATTATAATGATCAGTTTGGTGTTGCCTTTATGTTTTGATGTGAGCCAGATTTCTTTGTGTCAACTAAGAGTCAGAAATTATCGCCATAACTGTTCTTTTTTTAAGAGAGAGTTTGTCTTAATGAATTCCCCAGGATCTGTAGGGTTATTGATTATGCTATCACTATTCTGCCTTCATTACAAGATGCGGATTTAGACAGGCGAATGTCTCATGGAGGAGTTATTGTCATTGTGTGATTTCTAAGTGCTTTCCCTTCGTATGTATAAGCCGTACTGAATTTTGTACTCCATTCATGCTGATAAAGAGTCATTCTCGTTAAAGCTTTAGCTAAACGTACGAGAAGATGATGTTGGTGATGATGATTACCAGCTGGACATTGATGCTTTACAATCTTTTAGCCTCCTAAAAACATCGCACGTCCTTAGAAACAAATGATCCGGTAAAGTCTGCTATAATATCCGAAAAATACATCAAAACACAACTGTTTAAACTTCTAGAATGTGACCGACCAAAAAAAAAAACTTCTAGAATGTGTTCTATCATATCCGGCAATCATATAATGATGCACTTTGTCAAGTTCATACGGGCATCAGATAGTTCTTGTCGAATATTAGTAATTATTTTTCTTTTTCTTCCGTCAAGGAAGAGAGAAGAATAGGTTTCTGCATCACATTTTCATGAAACCCTTAGCCGAAATCACGACACTTCAACAACGTAACAGAACTTCAATATCTCATCATGGATAGACCTTCAAGATGAAGTCTGATTAAGTCTAAGCTCATTTGTATATCTAATTGGACCAAATTCACTAAAAAAATTAAGTCAATGAGTTATGGTTGACTAGATATATGAATTGTTTCACACTACGTTAATGAGTAATTGTATGGCTCTTTCACCAAATTAACACCCCACGTGTGGTTCAATGTGCAAATCTCCCTCATACATGTGAGTGTTCCTATTAGACTGCTTTACCCTAATCAATAGCATCATTCTACACCAACATATTTTAACTTATATATTCGCCAGGTTGCTATTAGCTGCAACATCCATTAGTGCTAACCACCGCACTTGTAATAACCACACTGGGCTACACCAGAGCCAACGTTGCTATGACACAATGTAAGCCTTCACTCATTATCTCTTTTTGGTGTAGACTGAACTGTGATAGCAATCCTCACCTGACAACTACAAAATTTAAGAGATCCTTTTCTTGAGATGATCAACAAATATTAAAACATATTGATGTCATCGATCAATCATCGACTCTATTGCTGCCTACTAGGATGTGTAGAGAAGTCTAGTATCTCATTCTAAGGTCAGATCTCTAAGAGGTAGTCAAGGCCTAAGCACATTAACATGTTGAATTGGAGCTAGGTTACTAAAAAATTTAAATAATAATTTATAAATTAAGTAGATATATTAATTTTTTGCACTTGAGCTCTCTCTTCAAAATCTCTATAGGATAAGATATGAGACTTTTACTACTGCTTCTTGGGATGCACAAAGAAAGTTGAAGACCTCATCCTCTAGAGATCTCTAATAGGGACCAAATTCCGAGTCTATTGGCAAATCTACTAGAGTTAACCTTTCACTCAAATCATTGAGTTATGCATTAACTAGATATGTCTAACTACTCAAACTAAGGCTCCCTCTTTGAGGTCTCTGAGTTGACTCTCGGCTCTATTTGAGGACTAGCCAATTTCTTAATAGAAGGTAGTTGTTTCTCCACTTTTACTTGCCCAAACTTCTCTTGACATTGAGGAAAAGATTTGGCATATTCCATTCGGTGCATATCGCAAGCAGACACCTCCTTTCTTCACATGATTCTTCCTTCAAGTTTTATTATTCACCGCACACTGTTCTTTGTATTTTGCAAACAGACACTTCTTTCTACTTAAATCTCCCTCCTACTTCCGCCAATTACTATTGTATCACTTCAATTTTCATTCCATCTATATACCTTTTAGGGAAGTCAGCGACATTGATGCTGCTGATATTCGACCAATCTCTAAAAAGTTTAAAAGCTTCATCTCATGGTATAATCATCACGTTTCATGAGAACTTCTCTTGGCCGGTTAGTTATCGGTGAGTGTGGTTTCAAGGTGGAAGCTAATGATTGGATTCAAAAAAGCGTAGGCCTCAGGCAATTTGGCTAAGAAAAACTCCGTAGTGAAACTGTTGGAAGGAAGATATGGTCCTAAACTAGTCGAAAGGTATGTATCCAATGAGGCTGTCGTGACCAAATGTCGAGGTTGACCCAAACCGGTGGAGCACAGACTCAACTTATATGAGATCTATCACATGGGGAATGCCTTTCGAGCCTCATATTAGCTAGTAGTCTTCCGAATGTGCGACTGATTAGTTCTTGGAAAACTCTTTATGAGCCCTACATGCTCGTGCGCTTTCATGCAAAACAGCCGGCTTCGCAGAGGAACCTAGTGATGAACGTTTGAAGAGATGGGCGGGACATTCGACAAAAATAGCTCGAGCTGTTCACTCTTAGTGATTCATTGATCCTTCGGTACGATTCTTGATGCCTTCCAGAAGCAGTTTGTAGACATGGGAAAAATCACGACTTGCATCTTCAAGATCGAGAGGTCAAAGTAAAAAATTTGCAATACCATCCAACTGTCAAATTGGACAGAACGACTCTCATTGGAAAACTTATTATCCGGCTGACTCTAGTAAAAAAATTGACCTTACTCAAAAAGAGTAGAGGAGACTGCACATCTATCTTGCTGATCCCCTTTTAAGCAATCAAATTAGTAGTCTATAATCGTTTCTAACGGACTCTTTATGCTCGGATGCTGGCTTTCGCGCGTGGATAGGGTCTAATGCATATTACAATGCAGGTTAATTTGGTATTCCATGCGAGCTCTTCCTTCGCGCGAAAAGAATAATCGAATGGAGGACTTTCTTGTTTGAAATTTGCGAGAACGATGGCAGGTGACTTTTCGGTTGAGAACAGAATTGCACTTTCTTTGAGGCGAAAAACATCT
This sequence comes from Eucalyptus paniculata subsp. matutina, assembly GCA_017140255.1. Classification (NCBI taxonomy): domain Eukaryota; kingdom Viridiplantae; phylum Streptophyta; class Magnoliopsida; order Myrtales; family Myrtaceae; genus Eucalyptus; species Eucalyptus paniculata. The sequence goes on along the minus strand of CM029441.1, from coordinate 20,969,676 downwards.
CTCTGGCTGAAAGCAAGACGTGAGGATGGAAAAGCTTCAGGATGGACCCAGTGGGACTCGAGGCAAAACCAAACATAGCCTTTGTCTCTCTTTTTTTTCGATAGTGGCAAACGTTGACGCCCACGTAAAAGTGGGTTTGCCTAGAGGTTGACGAAATGTCAATCTCAGCGTGGCCTATGCGTGGGGTTTTAAAGAAACAATTTGGCTTTGGTCCAGACCAGACTCCCATTTCCATCTGCACGAGTCATTGATAATTATCCAAGAAAGTTCTTAATCTATTATATGGATATGCTAATTAAATTCTAAACTTTTTAATTTAGCCAATTGAATTTTAAACATTTTGATCATTTGCTAATTAGTCATTCCAATCAATTTTGACCGAAAATCGTTGAATTTGAATACTAACCTACCTGCATGGCACGACCGACGCTAAGTTGAACGATTTTTCAATTATTCTAAATTTGCAAGGTCTTGGGTTTTGATCAAGTCAACTCGATTGGGAATCGATGCTAATTATATTACTTCAAAAATTATTCGCATCAACACCGCTTGTACCACATCACATGTCTATATCAGCCACTTCAAGCCAAAGTTAATCGGAAATACTATATTAATAAATTGTCAAAAGGTAATTGAAAAGTTTAAAATTGAATTGACATTTGTACGATAAATTTAAATCTTTTTTTGATAATTTTCCTACGTATATCGGCCAATATGAAAAAGTTCATTGTCGATTCGATCAAAGGAGGGTCTCGAATGTCTCCACACATCATGCATGAACTCCAACACGGAATTAATGGGGGTGCTACTTGGTCCATGCAAGTGATCCACGCGAACACTCTAAAAACACGAGGACGACCAACACAATTTAAAAGGACCCCCCTTGTTCGCTCATGCATCCGCTGCTCGTGACCCCGGTCATTGAGTTTTAAACTAGTATTGCATCGGAACTAGGATTCCTCGTCTTCCTTCTGATGGATCGATGAATCCGGGGTCAAGCTGAATTATCCGACTTCTCGACATGTTTAGATCGATCTAATTTCCCTAGAGGCACTTCACCCTATGGATTCACTGCTCCTTTAAGCTGTAGTGAATCCACATAGGATTTGGTTCTTCGCTCATGTTTAACACAGATGCATCTTAACAAACGCTAAGCTAGACAAGAATCGTAATAGACACTCATATGGAGAAGACAGGTCAGTTAAAATTTGGGTCCGTGTCTCTGCCGCTCGATTCTGGGCAGTGGCAAGCCAGTCGAGGTTCAAGACCTTCTAACCTGAGACAGCTCTAGTCCTGATTTTGGGTAGGACTAACATAGTTCATTCAGTGTGCCCTCAAGGGTACAGAATTCAATGCCATGATTTGTTATTTAGTTTACAGTTCGAAAGAGGCCCAAAAACAATCTTTGTAATGCTTCAGACCTCGATATATGCAGCGAAATTATAAAGTAAAGTATCGGATATACTCGGTATATAAATCCACATGTACGATACGCCAACCGAAACTTAAAAATATGACAAGAAAACCAAAAGATTATGATACAACTTTGGGAGCGGGAAGAGAAACATTGGAATGCCACTGAAAGACCAAAAGAGAAACACAAAAGAAACAAGCCAGTGACACATTCAAAATTTTGAGAGAGAGAGAGAGAGAGAGAGAGAGAACCTGCCCTGTGATGTCACCCCAAATACAAGGAAAAAGCACCATGGTACATCTACTTTTGGGACATCAATATTTCCATCTTGCCAGTTCGCTTGCACATGATTGAGCAGAGACTCCCTTAGTGACATGTTTTAGTCTGGATTTTAACCGCTAGATAGGAGCCACAACCAATTGCCATGGCAGACAGAGCTCCTTGCGCTAACAGCTTGTTTGTATCCTCGATATACAAGATTGCTGTTATTTGACAGTGGGCTCTGCGTAGGAGATGCTCAAGATCTGGAATAGATCTTCAATGCCTTCCACAGGTGGGAAGAGGATAAAAGTCAACCAAGTATTTGAATCTTATCCTGTCGATTTTTTCAACACAACCGAGCTCGACCGGGATTAAGAAGTGATTCAGACATCACCCACCCCTGGAACAAAAATAGAAAAGTGGCTAAGGAATAGATTTGGAACAGAAATAAGAAATTAAAGAAAAAAAGTAGCTTCTTATTCTCACGAACAATTTCTAGAAATAATTTTTTTTTCTATTTTTCTGTTGTTTTTTTTTTCTTCCTTGTTGTGGCCACCGCCGGCCCCTGCAAAGCATCGGTCGACGGTCGTGCGGCGGTCGTGCGGGGGTCGTGCGGCGGTCGTGCGGCTGTTCTGCGACGGCCATACGGCGGTTTTGCGGCAATCGTGCAACGGTCGTGCGGCAGAGAGCCTTCCAAAAGTGCATGCCTCTTGAAAAGTTGGAGTGCGTGGCTAAATTTCATTTTCACCATTTCATAAGCCATAATTTGGAGTGGAAGGATAGAATTTTTCGACTTCATTTTTTCGATAGTCTCCAGTACACCTATGTTCCTAGTGGTGATAATTATTCTTGTTCCAAAACACAACCGATCTAGTCCAATTAGATTCTCAATTTGCTTTATCTCATCAACGTCATCAAGAGCTATGAGAAACTTCTTACTATGAAGTGTTCTCACTATCCTCTCCCATCCGCGATCGACTCCCCCAATAAATTTTGGTGCATAGGCACTATCAATTTTCTTTAGTAACTCTTCCTGCAATCAGACTAACCCTTCCTGTTTAACTCTCCTCAAATATCATCAAGGAAGGCGAAACACTTTCCAAAGTGAGAAAGAAGTTCATTGTAGACAACCCTAGCTAGAGTGGTTTTACCGCTACCCCCATTCCATAAATTCCAAGCAGCCTCACTTCATTAGTACAGCTAACATATAACTTTTCCAATACTTCTGCCACGCGATCATCAAGTCCGACTAAATCTTTAGTCATAGACTTTTTCTCATATCTTCAACGCCTGTAAAACCACTTCAACTACCGCGTCCACAAGTTTCGCTTGGCTACCACAAATAGAAGCAAGTTCATTAGTTACAAAAGCTATATCGATCATAGAGATTAACATGTATGTATCTAAAACCAAAAAAAAAAAAAAAAACGGTGTGCTCCTTTTATTTATCCTTGATAACTCTTGCGTATGATTGCACTTGTATTTTTTTTAAAGATCGATCATCAAGAGCTATGAGAAACTTCTTACTACGAAGTGTTCTCACTATACTCTCCGATCTGCGATCAAGTCCCCCAATAAATTTTGGTGCATCAACACTATCAATTTCCTTTAGTAACTCCTCCTGCAACCAGACTAACCCCTTCCTGTTTAACTGTCCTCAAATATCATCAAGGAAGGCGGAACACTTTCCAAAGTGAGAGAAGTTCATTGTAGACAACCCTAGCTAGAGTGGTTTTACGGCTACCCCCATTCCATAAATTCCAAGCAGCCTCACTTCATTAGTACAGCTAACATCTAACTTTTCCAATACTTCTGCCACGCGATCATCAAGTCTGACTAAATCTTTAGTCACAGACTTTTCTCATATCATCAACTCCTGCAAAACCACTTCAACTACCGCGTCCACAAGTTTCGCTTGGCTGCCACAAACATAAGCAAGTTCATTAGTTACAAAAGCTATATCGATCTTAGAGATTAACATGTATGTATCTAAATCCAAAAAAAACGGTGTGCTCCTTTTATTTACCCTTGATAACTCTTGCGTATGATTGCACCTGTATTTTTTTTAAAGATCGGAAGATTTGCTAATTTAATTATCTCCGTAATCGCTTGAATTGGACGAGCTTGATTCTAGAGCTAGAAAAGTCAGGGATCTTTAGAGCTTTCCTTTCAAATTTTGACAGCTCCCAGCCCTTGGTTTTATCGACCTTCTCAAGAGCCTTCTCCCAGGATTCTATTTCGTGTAGAAATTTCTCCTTCTGCTCCTCGTTGTGCTCCTTCTTGCGCTTCTCCATGGCCGTTGTGCATAATGAGTTTTCAAGGACAACATCGTCTGGCTTCACATCGTAAAAGATGGGTAGGATTCTTTTCTCCGCTGAATTGGATTTGTTGTCTACCATACTTTTGAGCTCACAGAGACACCATTTGCTACTAGTATAATTTTTTAAGAAGATGGGTACGTAGATCTGGGAGTCGTCAATTGCTTGTAGGAGCATTCCACCAATTCCTTCACCAACCCGTAGTTCTTCCTTATCTATGAAGGCCCGAACACCCTTATTTACCAAGTCTCAATGAAGGAAGCTGGTGAATCCAACTCGAGTATCTCGGCCATGGAAACTCGAGAATACGTGATACTTGCCTCCTCCTTCATAGCCGCCACTCATTCCAACATCTGAATTCTGCATGGCAGTTTTACTTTAGAAATCAAGGTCTCTCTCTACTCTCGCTCTTCTCCCGATTTCTGTTCTTTTGTTCCCTGGAACAAGAAAAGAACAGAAATCTTTTTGGTAACGTCGACTTATTTTTCTATTCACCAGAAAAGAAAAGTGGCTGGGGAATAGATTTGGAACATAAATAAGAAATAAAGAAAAAAGTAGCTTCTTGTTCTCGAGAACAATTTCTAGAAATAATTTTTTTTTCTTTTCTATTTTTCTTTTGTTCTTCTTCCTTGTTGTGGCCACCGCCGGCCCTCGCATCATCGCCCGGTCGTGCGGCGGTCGTGCGGCGGTCGTACGGCAGTTTTTGCGGCAATCGTGCAACGGTCGTGCGATGGAGAGCCTTCCAAAAGTGCATGCCTCTTGAAAAGTTGGAGTACGTGGCTAAATTTCATTTCTTCTCCATGGCCGTTGTGTATAATGAGTTTTCAAGGACAACATCGTTTGGCTTCACATCGTAAAAGATGGGTAGGATTCTTTTTTCCGCTGAATTGGATTTGTTGTCTACCATACTTTTGAGCTCACGGAGACACCATTTGCTACTAGTATAATTTTTTAAGAAGATGGGTACGTAGATCTGGGAGTCGTCGATTGCTTGTAGGAGCATTCCACAAATTTCTTCGCCAACCCGAAGTTCCTCATTATCTATGAAGGCTTGAACACCCTTATTTACCAAGTCTCGATGAAGGAAGCTGGTGAATCCAACTCGAGTATCTCGGCTATGGAAACTCGAGAATACGTGATACTTGCCTCCTCCTTCATAGCCGCCACTCATTCCAACATCTAAACTCTTCATCGCAGTTTTACTTTACGAATCAAGGTCTCTCTCTAGTCTCGCTCTTCTCCCGATTTCTGTTCTTTTGTTCCCTGGAACAAAAAAAAATAACAGAAATCTTTTCGGTAACGTCGACTAATTTGTCTATTCACCAGAAAAGAAAAGTGGCTGGGGAATAGATTTGGAACAGAAATAAGAAATCAAGAAAAAAGTAGCTTCTTGTTCTCGAGAACAATTTCTAGAAATAATTTTTTTTTCTTTTCTATTTTTCTTTTGTTCTTCTTCCTTGTTGTGGCCACCGCCGGCCCCTGCCAAGCATCAGTCGCCGGTCGTGCGGCGGTCGTGCGGCGGTCGTACGGCAGTTTTTGCGGCAATCGTGCAACGGTCGTGCGATGGAGAGCCTTCCAAAAGTGCATGCCTCTTGAAAAGTTGGAGTACGTGGCTAAATTTCATTTCTTCTCCATGGCCGTTGTGTATAATGAGTTTTCAAGGACAACATCGTTTGGCTTCACATCGTAAAAGATGGGTAGGATTCTTTTTTCCGCTGAATTGGATTTGTTGTCTACCATACTTTTGAGCTCACGGAGACACCATTTGCTACTAGTATAATTTTTTAAGAAGATGGGTACGTAGATCTGGGAGTCGTCGATTGCTTGTAGGAGCATTCCACCAATTTCTTCGCCAACCCGAAGTTCTTCATTATCTATTAAGGCTCGAACACCCTTATTTACGAAGTCTCGATGAAGGTAGCTGGTGAATCCAACTCGAGTATCTCGGCCATGGAAACTCGAGAATACGTGATAGTTGCCTCCTCCTTCATAGCCGCCACTCGTTCCAACATCTAAACTCTTCATTGCAGTTTTACTTTACAAATCAAGGTCTCTCTCTACTCTCGCTCTTCTCTCGATTTCTGTTCTTTTGTTCCTTCGAACAAAAAAAGAACAGAAATCTTTTCGGTAACATCAACTTATTTGTCTATTCACCAGAAAAGAAAAGTGGCTGGGGAATAGATTTGGAATAGAAATAAGAAATAAAGAAAAAAGTAGCTTCTTGTTCTCGAGAACAATTTCTAGAAATAATTTTTTTTTCTTTTCTATTTTTCTTTTGTTCTTCTTCCTTGTTGTGGCCACCGCCGGCCCCTGCCAAGAATACGTCGGCGGTTGTGCAGCGGTGGTGCGAGGGTCATGCGGCGGACGTGCGGCGGTCGTGCGACGGTCGTGCAGCGGTCGTGCGACGGTCGTATGGCGGTTTTGCGGCAATCGTGCAACGATCGTGCAGCGGAGAGCCTACCAAAATTGCATGCCTCTTGAAAAGTTGGAGTGCGTTGCTAAATTTCATTTCAACCATTTCATAAGCTAGAATTTGGAGTGCGACGATAGAATTTTTTGACTTCACTTTTTTTATAGTCTCCAGTACACCTATGTTCCTAGTGGTGATAATTATTCTTGTTCCAAAACACAACCGATCAAGTCCAATTAGATTCTCAATTTGCTTTATCTAATCAAGTCATCAAGAGCTATGAGAAACTTCTTACTACGAAGTGTTCTCACTATCCTCTCCCATCTGCGATCAAGTCCCCCAATAAATTTTGGTGCATCAGCACTATCAATTTCCTTTAGTAACTCCTCCTGCAACCAGACTAACCCCTTCCTGTTTAACTCTCCTCAAATATCATCAAGGAAGGCGGAATACTTTCCAAAGTGAGAAAGAAGTTCATTGTAGACAACCCTAGCTAGAGTGGTTTTACCGCTACCCCCATTCCATAAATTCCAAGCAGCCTCACTTCATTAGTATAGCTAACATCTAACTTTTCCAATACTTCTGCCACGCGATCATCAAGTTCGACTAAATCTTTAGTCACAGACTTTTCTCATATCTTCAACTCTTGCAAAACCACTTCAACTACCGCGTCCACAAGTTTCGCTTGGCTGCCACAAACAGAAGCAAGTTCATTAGTTACAAAACCTATATCGATCATAGAGATTAACATGTACGTATCTAAATCCAAAAAAAAAAAAAAAAAAAAAAACAACGGTGTGCTCCTTTTATTTACCCTTGATAATCCTTGCGTATGATTGCACCTGTATTTTTTTTAAAGATCGGAAGATTTGCTAATTTAATTATTTCCGTAATCGCTTGAATTGGACGAGCTAGATTCTAGAGCTAGAAAAGTCAGGAATCTTTAGAGCTTACCTTTCAAATTTTGACAGATCCCAGCCCTTGGTTTTATCGACCTTCTCAAGAGCCTTCTCCCAGGATTCTTTTTCGTGTAGAAATTTCTCCTTCTGCTCCTCGTTGTGCTCCTTCTTGCACTTCGTTGTGCATAATGAGTTTTCATGGACAACATCGTCTGGCTTCACATCGTAAAAGATGGGTAGGATTCTTTTCTCCGCTGAATTGGATTTGTTGTCTACCATACTTTTGAGCTCACGGAGACACCATTTGCTACTAGTATAATTTTTTAAGAAGATGGGTACGTAGATATGGGAGTCGTCGATTGCTTGCAGGAGCATTCCACCAATTTCTTCGCCAACCCGTAGTTCTGCCTTATCTATGAAGACTCGAACACCCTTATTTACCAAGTCTAGATGAAGGAAGCTGGTGAATCCAACTTGAGTATCTCGGCCATGGAAACTCGAGAATACGTAATACTTGCCTCCTCCTTCATAGCCGCCACTCGTTCCAACATCTGAATTCTTCAGGGCAGTTTTACTTTACAAATCAAGGTCTCTCTCTACTCTCGCTCTTCTCCCGATTTATGTTGTTTCGTTCCCTGGAATAAGAAAAGAACAGAAATCTTTTTGGTAACGTCGACTTATTTTTCTATTCACCAGAAAAGAAAAGTGGCTGGTGAATAGATTTGGAACAGAAATAAGAAATAAAGAAAAAAGTAGCTTCTTGTTCTCGAGAACAATTTCTAGAAATATTTTTTTTCTTTTCCATTTTTCTTTTGTTCTTCTTCGTTGTTGTGGCCACTGCCGGCCTCTGCCACGCATCAGTCGGCAGTCGTGCGAGGGTCGTGCGGGGGTCGTGCGGCGGTCGTGCGACGGTTGTGCGGCGGTCGTACGGCGGTTTTGCGGCAATCGTGCAACGGTCGTGCGGCGGAGAGCCTTCCAAAAGTGCATGCGTCTTGAAAAGTTGGAGTGCGTGGCTAAATTTCATTTCTTCTCCATGGCCGTCGTGTATAATGAGTTTTCAAGGACAACATCGTCTGGCTTCACATCGTAAAAGATGGGTAGGATTCTTTTTTCCGTTGAATTGGATTTGTTGTCTACCATACTTTTGAGCTCACGGAGACACCATTTGCTACTAGTATAATTTTTTAAGAAGATGGGTACGTAGATCTGGGAGTCGTCGATTGCTTGCAGGAGCATTCCACAAATTTCTTCGCCAACCCGAAGTTCCTCATTATCTATGAAGGCTTGAACACCCTTATTTACCAAGTCTCGATGAAGGAAGCTGGTGAATCCAACTCGAGTATCTCGGCCATGGAAACTCAAGAATATGTGATACTTGCCTCCTCCTTCATAGCCGCCACTCGTTCCAACATCTAAACTCTTCATCGCAGTTTTACTTTACGAATCAAGGTCTCTCTCTACTCTCGCTCTTCTCCCGATTTCTGTTCTTTTGTTCCCTGGAACAAAAAAAAAAACAGAAATTTTTTTGGTAACGTCGACTAATTTGTCTATTCACCAGAAAAGAAAAGTGGCTGGGGAATAGATTTGGAATAGAAATAAGAAATAAAGAAAAAAGTAGCTTCTTGTTCTCGAGAACAATTTCTAGAAATAATTTTTTTTCTTTTCTATTTTTCTTTTGTTCTTCTTCCTTGTTGTGGCCACCGCCGGCCCCTGCCAAGAATCCGTCGGCGGTCGTGCGACGGTTGTGCGGCGTTCGTGCGACGGTCGTACGGCGGTTTTGCGGCAATCGTGCAACGATCGTGCGGCGGAGAGCCTTCCAAAAGTGCATGCCTCTTGAAAAGTTGGAGTGCGTGGCTAAATTTAATTTCCACCATTTCATAAGCCAGAATTTGGAGTGCGAGGATAGAATTTTTCGACTTCATTTTTTTTATACTCTCTAGTACACCTATGTTCCTAGTGGTGATAATTATTCTCGTTCCAAAACACAACCGATCTAGTCCAATTAGATTCTCAATTTGCTTTATCTAATCAAGTCATCAAGAGCTGTGAGAAACTTCTTACTACGAAGTGTTCTCACTATCCTCTCCCATCTGCGATCAAGTCCCCCAATAAATTTTGGTGCATCAGCACTATCAATTTCCTTTAGTAACTCCTCCTGCAACCAGACTAACCCCTTCCTGTTTAACTCTCCTCAAATATCATCAAGGAAGGCGGAACACTTTCCAAAGTGAGAAAGAAGTTCATTGTAGACAACCCTAGCTAGAGTGGTTTTACCGCTACCCCCATTCCATAAATTCCAAGCAGCCTCACTTCATTAGTATAGCTAACATCTAACTTTTCCAATACTTCTGCCACGCGATCATCAAGTCCGACTAAATCTTTAGTCACAGACTTTTCTCATATCTTCAACTCCTGCAAAACCACTTCAACTACCGCGTCCACAAGTTTCGCTTGGCTGCCACAAACAGAAGCAAGTTCATAAGTGACAAAACCTGTATCGATCATAGAGATTAACATGTATGTATCTAAACCCAAAAAAAAAAAAAAAAACGGTGTGCTCCTTTTATTTACCCTTGATAACTCTTGCGTATGATTGCACCTGTATTTTTTTTAAAGATCGGAAGATTTGCTAATTTAATTATCTCCGTAATCGCTTGAATTGGACGAGCTTAATTCTAGAGCTAGAAAAGTCAGGGATCTTTAGAGCTTACCTTTCAAATTTTGACAGCTCCCAGCCCTTGGTTTTATCGACCTTCTCAAGAGCCTTCTCCCAGGATTCTATTTCGTGTAGAAATTTCTCCTTCTGCTCCTCGTTGCGCTCCTTCTTGCGCTTCTCCATGGCCGTTGTGCATAATGAGTTTTCAAGGACAACATCGTCTGGCTTCACATCGTAAAAGATGGGTAGGATTCTTTTCTCCGCTGAGTTGGATTTGTTGTCTACCATACTTTTGAGCTCACGGAGACACCATTTGCTACTAGTATAATTTTTTAAGAAGATGGGTACGTAGATCTGGGCGTCATCGATACCTTGCAGGAGCATTCCACCAATTTCTTCGCCAACTCGAAGTTCTTCATTATCTATGAAGGCTCGAACACCCTTATTGACCAAGTCTCGATGAAGGAAGCTGGTGAATCCAACTCGAGTATCTCGGCCATGGAAATTCGAGAATATGTGATACTTGCCTCCTCCTTCATAGCCGCCAGTCGTTCCAACATCTGAATTCTCCATGGCAGTTTTACTTTAGAAATCAAGGTCTCTCTCTACTCTCGCTCTTCTCCCGATTTCTGTTCTTTTGTTCCCTGGAACAAGAAAAGAACATAAATCTTTTTGGTAACGTCGACTTATTTTTCTATTCACCAGAAAAGAAAAGTGGCTGGGGAATAGATTTGGAACAGAAATAAGAACCTAAAGAAAAAAGTAGCTTCTTGTTCGCGAGAACAATTTCTAGAAATAATTTTTTTTTCTTTTCTATTTTTCTTTTGTTCTTCTTCCTTGTTGTGGCCACCGCCGGCCCCTGCCAAGCATTAGTCGGCGGTTGTGCGGCGGTCGTCGGGGATCGTACGGGGGTCGTACGGCGGTCGTGTGACAGTCGTGCGGCGGTCGTGCGACGGTAGTACGGCGGTTTTGCCGCAATCGTGCAACGATCGTGCGGCGGAGAGCCTTCCAAAAGTGCATGCCTCTTGAAAAGTTGGAGTGCGTGGCTAAATTTCATTTCCACCATTTCATAAGCTAGAATTTGGAGTGCGTGGCTAAATTTCATTTCTTCTCCATGGCCGTTGTGTATAATGAGTTTTCAAGGACAGCATCGTCTGGCTTCACATCGTAAAAGATGGGTAGGATTCTTTTTTCCGTTGAATTGGATTTGTTGTCTACCATACTTTTGAGCTCACGGAGACACCATTTGCTACTAGTATAATTTTTTAAGAAGATGGGTACGTAGATCTGGGAGTCGTCGATTGCTTGCAGGAGCATTCCACAAATTTCTTCGCCAACCCGAAGTTCCTCATTATCTATGAAGGCTTGAACACCCTTATTTACCAAGTCTCGATGAAGGAAGCTGGTGAATCCAACTCGAGTATCTCGGCTATGGAAACTCGAGAATACGTGATACTTGCCTCCTCCTTCATAGCCGCCACTCATTCCAACATGTAAACTCTTCATCGCAGTTTTACTTTACGAATCAAGGTCTCTCTCTAGTCTCGCTCTTCTCCCGATTTCTGTTCTTTTGTTCCCTGGAACAAAAAAAAATAACAAAAATCTTTTCGGTAACGTCGACTAATTTGTCTATTCACCAGAAAAGAAAAGTGGCTGGGGAATAGATTTGGAACAGAAATAAGAAATCAAGAAAAAAGTAGCTTCTTGTTCTCGAGAACAATTTCTAGAAATAATTTTTTTTTTCTTTTCTATTTTTCTTTTGTTCTTCTTCCTTGTTGTGGCCACCGCCGGCCCCTGCCAAGCATTAGTCGGCGGTTGTGCGGCGGTCGTCGGGGATCGTACGGGGGTCGTACGGCGGTCGTGTGACAGTCGTGCGGCGGTCGTGCAACGGTCGTACGGCGGTTTTGCCGCAATCGTGCAACGATCGTGCGGCGGAGAGCCTTCCAAAAGTGCATGCCTCTTGAAAAGTTGGAGTGCGTGGCTAAATTTCATTTCCACCATTTCATAAGCTAGAATTTGGAGTGCGAGGATAGAATTTTTCGACTTCACTTTTTTTATAGTCTCCAGTACACCTATGTTCCTAGTGGTTATAATTATTCTTGTTCCAAAACACAACCGATCTAGTCCAATTAGATTCTCAATTTGCTTTATCTAATCAAGTCATCAAGAGCTATGAGAAACTTCTTACAACGAAGTGTTCTCACTATCCTCTCCCATCTGCGATCAAGTCCCCCAATAAATTTTGGTACATCAGCACTATCAATTTCCTTTAGTAACTCCTCCTGCAACCAAACTAACCCCTTCCTGTTTAACTCTCCTCAAATATCATCAAGGAAGGCGGAACAATTTCGAAAGTGAGAAAGAAGTTCATTGTAGACAACCCTAGTTGGAGTGGTTTTACCGCTACCCCAATTCCATAAATTCCAAGTAGCCTCACTTCATTAGTACAACTAACATCTAACTTTTCCAATACTTCTACCACGCGATCATCAAGTCCGACTAAATCTTTAGTCACAGACTTTTCTCATATCTTCAACTCCTGCAAAACCACTTCAACTACCGCGTCCACAAGTTTCGCTTGGCTACCACAAACAGAAGCAAGTTCATTAGTTACAAAAGCTATATCGATCATAGAGATTAACATGTATGTATCTAAACCCAAAAAAAAAAAAAAAAAAAAAAACGGTGTGCTCCTTTTATTTACCCTTGATAACTCTTGCGTATGATTGCACCTATATTTTTTTAAAGATCGGAAGATTTGCTAATTTAATTATCTCCGTAATCGCTTGAATTGGACGAGCTTGATTCTAGAGCTAGAAAAGTTAGGGATCCTTAGAGCTTTCCTTTCAAATTTTGACAACTCCCAGCCCTTGGTTTTATCGACCTTCTCAAGGGCCTTCTCCCAGGATTCTATTTTGTGTAGAAATTTCTCCTTCTGCTCCTCGTTGCGCTCCTTCTTGTGCTTCTCCATGGCCGTTGTGCATAATGAGTTTTCAAGGACAACATCGTCTGGCTTCACATCGTAAAAGATGGGTAGGATTCTTTTCTCCTCTGAATTGGATTTATTGTCTACCATAGTTTTGAGCTCACGGAGACACCATTTGCTACTAGTATAATTTTTTGAGAAGATGGGTATGTAGATCTGGGAGTCGTCGATTGCTTGCAGGAGCGTTCCACCAATTTCTTCCCCAACCCGAAGTTTTTCATTATCTATGAAGGCTCGAACACCCTTTTTTACCAAGTCTTGATGAAGGAAGCAGGTGAATCCAACTCAAGTATCTCGGCCATGGAAACTCAAGAATACGTGATACTTGCCTCCTCCTGCATAGCCGCTACTCGTGCCAACATCTGAATTCTTCATGGAAATTTTACTTTGCAAATCAAGGTCTCTCTCTCTACTCTCTCTCTTCTCTCGATTTCTATTCTTTTGTTCCCCGGAATAGAAAAAGAACCGAAATCTATTTGGTAACGTCAACTTATTTTTCTATTCCCTAGAATAGAAAAGTGGCTGGGGAATAGATTTAGAACAAAAATAAGAAATAAAAAAAATTAGGTTCTTGTTCCCGGGAACAATTTCTAGAAATAAGTTTTTATTTTATTTTCTATTTTTCTTTTGTTCTTCTTTCTTGTTGTGGCCCCCACCGGCCACCTGTGAAGCATTGGTTGGGGGTTGTTCGGCGGTCGTGCGGCAGTCATGTGTCGATCGTGCGGCGATCGTGCGATGGTCGTGCGGCAGTTTTGCGCCAATTGTGCAACAGTCATGGGCGGTGGGTGGCGGTCCGTGGGTAAGAAGAAAAAAAAATAGATAAATTTATAATTTTTATCAAACACATTTTTATTCTTTTTCTATTGCAAGAATAGAAATTTTGTATAATTACCAAACTCCTTATTTTACTCAGAAATTGTTCTTGGAGTAGAAATAGAAAAAAAAAACTATTTTTGAAAAGAAATAGTTCCTCGAAATAAACATTGCCATGCGCACCCTTAAGTTTCCCTTTATTTCGTAAAAATAAATAATATTATAAATAAATTTTTAAAAATTATAATTTATATTACTTATAAAATAGACGAACTACAAATATTTTCATCATTTATGATGTTTATATATAAATTATTATCAAATGGTAATAATTTTATCTTTAACTATTAAAAGTACAAAAATTCTTCCACTTAATGATGACTTTCTTAATTATTGGGTAAACATTATTGTTTTAATATTGGATCCTAACAAATTCTCACACATTGTTGTTATATGGCCAAGTGAACCTCTTAAATTTTGCAATATTGAATTCAAAATATAATTAAGACTTTGTTTGTTTCAAGAAAAATGAATAATTTTAAAATTACTTTTATAAAAAAAAATGATTGATAGTGTTACTTAAAATAAGTAATCAATAAAAAAAATTCATTTTCAATAATAATTTGATTCTAATCATTTTCGTAAGAATGAAAATATTTTCCTGGTCATTCATTTTTGTAAACATATATTTGATAATTGGAGCATAAATATAATATTTTCCCTATCAGTTATATTTAAAAAATAATTTTCAAATCATTCATTTTTTGTGTAATAAATGGAACATAAATAATTTAATATTCACTAAGAATGATAGTGTAAATTATTGGAAAAATTTTCCAAAAAAGTCATAAACATTTTATACTTTTGCCTATTCAGTCGTAAACTTTTTAAGTTTGCTAGTTGAGTTCTAAATTTTTACATTTTGCCAATTGAGTTCATCTGATTAATTTGGGCTAGAAATTGTTGACATGGATGGTCAATGCTTATATGGCACTTTAGTATTGTTGTCATGGGATCCTTTTAACCATAGTGAATTGCTCAATCTAGGTCTTAATAGAGAAAGCCCATTTCTTCAACTTGAGTATTTATTAATGATATTTTAATAATTTTTTGAATTTCTATGCTTTTTTCTTTTACTTTTCTCTCTTTTTTAGGGTTTTGGATGGAGGGTCGGTGAGGGTGGCCAGCGAAGCTCCCTCCCCATCGGCCATCCTCACTGACCGTCCATCCAAAACCCTAAAAAAAAAAAAAAAAAAAGTAAAAAAAAAAGAAGAAGAAGAAAAAGCATAAAAATACAAAAAATTATTAAAATATCATTAAATTATTATTAAAAAGTGCTATGTTAGCACCAACCGTCCACATCAGTAATTTCCAGTCAAAATTGGCTAGATAGACTCAATTAGCAAAAGGTGAAAATATTTATGACTTAATTGGCAAAATTGAAGATTTATGACTGAATTGATAATAGTTAAATAGGTTTGAAACTTTATGGATAATTTTCCTGTAAATTATCATAGATGACGTATAAAGTTTCTTTCATTAACTATTTGAAGTTTTTTATGATAAAGAAGTGATGACGTTTTTCTCATAGTTATTGATGCAAGAGAAAAGACCCCCAAAAATTTCACACTTTGTCTAGTGTGATAAATTTACCTTAAACATTTTTTGTAACACAAAAAATTCTAAACTTTATTAACTGTGACACATCTATTCCAAAAAAAATTTCATATTACAAAAAATTCCAAATTTATACCTGTGTGACACACTTACCCCAAATTATACAGCATTTTCATCTTTTACTTTTTTAACTTTTCTTTTCTTTTCTTTTTGTTCTTTTTTCTTCTTCTATCTTCCCTTCATCGGCCATGATGAAGGGAAGCTAGACTCAAGTGGGGCCGTCCTCACCGGTGTTAGGTGAGGTTTGCCCTCCCAGAATTTGGCGAGGGTGGCACTCATTGGCATTGGGCTAGTGCATTCCTTGCCAAATCTAGCTTAGGTGAGGGTCGCCCTCCACCAACGCAAGTGAGGGTTGTCCTCATCGGATCTAGCGAGGGTTGTCCTCACTCAACCTCGTCGATCTAGGCGAGTGCCGCCCTTGCCTAATGATAGCAATGGCGGCCCTTGCTTGAATTTGGCTTTCCTCCAAAAAAAAGACAAAAAAAAAAAAGGAAAGGAAAGAAAAAGAAAAAAAATTTAAGATGAAAATGCCCTTCATCTAAAAATTTTATAGTAAATATGTCACGGTTGACAAAGTTAGGTTTTTTTTTTCCCAGAAAAAAAGTTTATGGTAAATTTGTCACACTAAACAAATTTTGAGATGTTTTTGTAACTTTTTCCCTTGACAGAACTTTCTTTTTGGAATTTGTACAAAATTTCAAACAAAGATTTAATGTGATTTAGGGTCCAATTATTTTTCACAAATATTTTTGTATCATAGCTGTAGGTTCATTGTTTTGGACTCAGTATTTTGGTAGAATTATTAATTTACCCCCAACGATTTTTTGTGTATTTCCTAACTTGCCATTGAAGTTGGTTGATCTTCTAACCAAGCTTAAATGAAGCCCTTATAAGTGATTTTGCGAATGATTTCCCATCACAGCGAAAAACTACGAAAACAAGTTGCGTGATATGCCATGCCTTCTAATGAATTGTTATTTTAAATTGAGTGTAATTTGATTATAGCTTGTGTTATGTATGTATGTGACACTGTATACAACGATTTACTTGATTCAATTACCAAGTAAAGTGAATGATGAAAGGAGAAAAGAAAATATGTGCAATTTAATATATACTCATTCATAGTTTATGTAGCCTTTCTTGCAATATTCAAATTTGCTTAACATAAATTCACAATGAATTGAATAGCCAAAATATTGATATATTCCTTTTTAGTGAATCAAATAAGGTTGGATTAATTCTGCAAAAAATCTATATTGATATATTTATGATAAATTTATTGCAAAAACTTTAAATTGGTACATTTTTAATAAATGTACCCTCCATTACATTGGATTGATATCATAAAAAAAATTACAAAATTGATATAACTGTGAGATTAAAATTCTCAAACTGTTACAACTAATCAACTGTTAGGTGTTATTCAGTTTAGTAATTTAAAGCAAAATTTAACAAAATTAATAGAGGATAAATTTAGTATCAATTTATGATAAATTTATCAAAAATATATCAATTTAAGATTTTTTGTGGTATTAACTCAATAAAATTTATGTAATAAAGTAGAGAAATCAAAAGAAGATTCAAAATCTCACTTAAAAGTAAAAAAAAAAAAAAAAAAAAAAAAAAAAGTCCCCTCGCTAATTGGAGAAACGCGGTTGATAAATTAATCGCTATTAAATCCTTTTTACTGGCTTTTCTTGGGCCCAATCTACAAGCGAGTAGAATCTTCAAGTATATTCGCGCGCGTGGGCGTGTGCAAAAGTGGAGAACATAAAAAGTAAAGAGCGAAGAGAGAGAGAGAGAGAGAGAGAGATGTGTCAGGTCACGAAAAGTAGACACCGAGAGACAAGATACGAATAGGAGGTTTATGGTGAAATCGCATTCCAATAAAGATAAATAATTACAATTCTCCACATGCTGCGACTTAACTTTGCAATTTCCTTCACTTTTATTTTGATTATTATTTGAATAATTTACATTTGGCAAAACTTACTAATCTAATTCACGGGATAAGCGACTTTCCAATCTAATTTGATCAATTCTTCGTCACCTATATGTTGCATCCAAAAAAAGGAAAAAATCTTTGGAATAAAAAACGTAGAAATGACGACAACTTCATGACAACTACACATGGAGGCAGTTGGTGCTTTTCAAGAATCCAATCAGGAGACGATAAGGCCTGTGTCTCATTCATTCGCTTCTTTCCTATGCGACCTTGTCCTTTTGTCTCCGGTGTCGTCAATTTCTCTGAGTTTCTTCTCATGAGGAGGAGGTCTAATATAACTTGAGTATTGTAGATCTTGCAAGAGCGAACTAAATTTTGCTTTTGGCAAAAGATGAGAAGAACTATTTTTGGCTGGGAGTTCAACATTGAAAGAATATTTACTGGTCATCAAAAATATATTTGTATCTTTGAATCTGCTCATCTATGTACTAGATACAAGATGATGCCTACTAAATTCAACATTTTAGAACTACCGAAAGTGCAGGAATTGAGTCTGCACTTATTTTTTTCATGGTGTACTAGGATAGGAGGTGAAGTCTCTTCTATGGCATCCAAAACTGAATTACAAGGGCATGTTCATATTCTTAAGAAAATTATGACGATTGAAACCAAAGGCGAAACTCATGTTGGGTTATGTACGTGGGTTTTTGTTACTATCCATGCGAAAGTACTCGATCAGTGAACTATTGTGCACTATTTAAAGGGTGGCTGAGGTGTGAATGTAATGATTGATTTCACGTTGGATAAAAATTGGGCTCATAAGTCGACGAGTTGGAGTCACACCTAGGAATCTCAAGAGTTCAAATTGAGCTCCCATTGTGATCTCCCATCACAAGGTGTTGAATAGCTGAGACCGAACACTCATCGATATTATGAGCTTGGAACCCCATTTGACTCAAAGTTAACACTACGCAACACACGAGTATCAATGACGAGAGGAAAGGCAACAAATCCACTTTAGTCAAAAGCAGATCGAATTTCAAGATAAAGCAAACAGACTGATAAAACTGATCATCTCCTTAACTATGGCGCTTCTACATGTGTCATGTGCCATCAGTCCTGTGCTCGTAATTCCGAATAGAAACTCGATTTTCTTTGCCACCATAAGAAATCAACACTCAGTAATTAGTCATTAATTTCATTGAGAGTGCAAAGCATTGGACTTACAGGTGCAGTATGTACATAGCCTTCTTCCTTGTAGTTAATAGACTTGGGATCAAAACATTTACCAAAGAATTAGACATGGCAACAGACACAATTATCTCAAGCATGTTGACACTTGAAACCTCAATCAAATCATAACAAGCCCAGAAGCTGAGCGACTCTGATGATAATACTTTCAAATATTTGACACTTGATGAAGGAAAACAAAACTGAGAAAAAGAAGTCACGAAACTAGTTACGAGATTCAGAAAACCAAAAGTTGTGAACAGAAACATGATCGGTTGAAAGTTAAATGATTAATTTTGGTAACCGATTCGAAGTTAAATTCCTCTGAAAAGACACAAAAGACTGGTGTTAGCACATTCACACTAATGTGGCGTAGAAATGCTATTAAGAGATTCTAAGAGCTAAACATTTTCTTTGGGTCCATAAACTTAAAACCTTAAAGAAGGCATCCAACAGAGGCCTGCTTTCGAAGACCAGGTCCTTAAGAGTGTCAGAAAAATCTTGAGAAACACAATATGTGATCGAAGAAGTAGTGACATCCAATAGTTGCGTAAAAAGCTTCTAACAAATGAAGCGCAATTTGTGAGAAACTCTCAGCATCCTCAATTTGTCAGTTCTATGAAAACAAGCTCGAATCTTTTACTTCACTGCTTGAGGAATTGTCCTTCAGTGAGAAGCCCGTGTCTCGTTAGTTTATGAGCACATCTTTGCTTCGAACACTAATAGGTGGTTTTAACTAAACGCAACAGAGGAGATGGCAAAAATATTATCAACTCTGAATGGGACTTTCTGTTAGGAAGATCAGTGTGCAAGCACTTATTCGATTGCAAATGAGATTACGGAATAAGTTGTTGTTTCAAAAGGATTCTACCTTCCTCAAAATGTTGTCTCTAAATTCAGCAGTATGCAAATGAGGTTACAGACAAATGAGTGGCAGAATAAGTCATCAACTAGACTCTCCCTCTCTAATTCAATTTGGACGGTCAGAGTTTTGCCTTGGGCTGGTGGGTTAAATTTGTGGGGCAGTTTCCCTGAAACAACACTGGTGATTGGCCTGGATTTATGTTAGCTCTATAGTTACATCTTCCTCTGTATGAGCAGAATCATGGGTTTCCCTTTCTCGATTTTTCCATATGGTAGGAACAACGGACTGCAAGGTTGATTCAACATGCCGACTAGACCTTCCTTCAAACAAGAAGCAAGTCAGAAGCAGGGCAGATGCGAAAGCGATCTATCTGCAGATTGATTAGCTAACCTTGCTTCGAATCAATAAGTCCGTTTTAAAAATATACATTTACTTTTCTGAGATGATAAAGATGTAATATCACATGTTCTAAGAAATATCTACATCTGGAAAGAGGAAAAAATGGAGTCTTTTTCTAAAGAAATGCATTGAGAAATGAAGGCTCTTCATACTTTAATTTTTATTGAGAAAAGTTTCTTGACAGTTGGATTAATACGGCTCATTAAATATAACCAAGACATGCTATTAATTATGTAGTACACATAATAGATTGTAAGAGTGAAATTTTTTTATTTTATGTGCACCCCAATATGGAACAAGTGTCCTGATTTTCCTATTACGGTTATTCTTCGATTACCCACCACAGCATACGAGAAATGATATCAGTTAAACTCCCAATAAACGTAACAGTTAAAAGTAAAATACCATAACCAACAATTTATATCAGAACACAAAAAAACACTCTCACAAAAAATATTCTCCAAGTGCTACCAGAGTAAAATACTCTACAGGAAAATGATATGTTACATGGAAGAAATGAACAGGTAGAGGGGAAAGGGCGAGTTGCGCTTGCAAAGAAGAAACATAAGCCAGGAAGAGGAGGTGCACCTGATTTGGTCCAAGAAGAATCATCTCTCTGTAGCGATTAAATGAGACGCACTCAATTTTACGTGGACAAAACTCAGTTAATGAATCCCTGCAATCCCAAATTAACATCTCGCATTCATCTGGAATTTTCTCTAATACATCAATCCACCTTTCCAATGACCCATAATCACCAACAAGCAATCGACATAGGCACTCCAATTGTTGAGGCCCTCAACAGCTTGAAGAGCACCGCACTCTCATGCTTAACAACTTGAGGTTCTTCAAGTTTGATAAACCACCTAATCTTTCCATAGCCAGACACCCATCCACAGAAAATATCTCCAATAATTCCAGAATACCGACAACTTAATCTCAACTAGCTTCGGGCACTCTACAACACTGAATTCTGTGAGCTTCCTAAAGGCGCTTGATAGAAGGGACAATCTCCCCTCACAAAATGTCAGCTCATCACATCCTTGCTCCAGCAGAAAACTTAACCTTTCAAAAGATTCGCACCTCTCAATAACCAATCTCTCAAGCGATTCTAAAACACCAAGAAAATGAATCTCAACTAGCTTTGGGCAACCAATAACAGAAATTTCATTTATGATTGAAGGAAAGGATAGCCTCTCCAGGAGCTCACAGTCCGAGACGCTCAAACTTGCCAATTGATGAAGCCCATCAAGCTGAATTTCCTTTACCTCTGATCGTGAGTCTGAAAGTTGACAAGTTTCTCAAGTTGGACATGGGTAACCCTGCTGAGTTGAAACTATGGACTCGTAAGTACAACAGAGATGGTGGAAGCTCTGTGAGGGATTGCAGGTCTAGTCCATACAAAGTAAGTTTTTCCAGAAAAGAAAGGGAGCCCAGTTCTGTAGGTGGTGTGGGGATATTCAATAGGCATAAGTTCAATTCATTCAGTTTGGATAAACTCCGTAACCATCGCATGTCACAAGTTAGTCTTAAGCTTGTTGTGCCTCCAACCACAGATCCATCAGAGAGGATCAATCTAACTAAGTTAGTAAGGTTTGAGAGAACAGGGACAAATCGCAGAGAACGGGATTCCAGCACTAGATCAGTCAAATTAGAAGGAAGCTCCGGCAATTCTTGAATCTCACTACACGTATTTGAGTCCAGCATTTGCAAGAGAGGAAGCATAACAATTGTCCTTGGCACATTAACTCTTTCATTAGACCTCAAAATTAAGATTCTCAGCATGGACAACTGTGACGTCCCAGATTTTCAATCTTGTTTTCTACTTAATAAATCGGACATTTCATTGACGCGTTTATAGGGCTGTTCTCAGAGTTGATCACTCTCGAGATAACTAGACTATCAGGGAAAGCCATTAAGAATTTTAAGGCAAATAGACTTGAGAATTCGACCAGGAATTGGCTTCTCAACTGTGTCCATCTTTAGAGGTCATTACGGCACATATATAAATCAATTCAAGATCAAAGATAGGTTGGTTTGACTGAGATGTGTGGCATTAATCGCGACACCACTAAATTGGAAAAAATACTGGGCCGACACTGATCTAATTTTCTTATTGTTTTGGTGCCCTGTGTCTGTATTTGAATCATTGAGATTTTCACGACAACCGAGAGTCGCCAACGTGTTGAATGGGTTCATTGTGGCTCGAAGAAAATTGACCATGGGTCATTTGCACAAAAAATTTCTGAAAGTTACCCGGTAGCCTAGGTCACACTAAAAACGCGTCGAATGGAAATTAACCGTGAATTCAAGTCCGATTTCAAAGATTGAAGATTCTATCATATCACAATAAATTCTAGGAACGTCAACTTAGTTTCGAAAGATTTTTCAGAGATTCCGAGATTTTTACAGAAAAATCGGTTCGGACGTTACGGAAAATTAGCGAAAATTTGGATCAGCCAAATTGAAGAGATTTTCACCTTGTAAACTGAGCTATATGGCGAGAGGAACTTGTAGAAATTATGTGGGCTTTTTTCTACATCAAAATTGGATGTCGAAGTTGGGAAATTGTTGAAGAAATTGAGGTCCAAAAATTGTGAAATTCGGAATTGGCAAGGGCAGCATTATTTTGGCATCAATTTGGTGAATTTAGTGGGAAATTGTTATTGGAAAGTAATAAGGGGACAAGCATGGCTAAATCCTTTGACTTTTGGCCCCCATTCTTGGCTTCTTGAGCAAGAATTTCTAGTTGCCCATCCTCATCCATTCCCCTCTATCTTCGCACATCTCCTTCATCCGGTGCTCACAGCTTACTTCCGTCCGTGACTTCAACCACGCGTTTCACGGTCATCAGCGAAGCCATCACTCCACGAAGCCCCACCCGAGTCAACCCAAGCCACCACCAAAGACCTTTGCCAGCGACGCCTGCCTCTCCACGCATCCACAGCCTGCTCTTTCACGGTCAACTACAGCAAATTCGTCCCACTTTGCTTACCGCCCGCAACTCCACGATCGTTTGCCGCTTCTCCGCCCCTCACGGCCACGTGGTCTCCTCCTCCAGCAGCTGCCCGAAGACCCCACGACGCCAGCAGCTGCTTCCTCCGTCTCTGCCACGTCCCAGTCAACCAAAGCAGCTTGAAGTTACCGAAGTTGACTCAGCACCGAACGAAATTTCCCTGCCAACGAAGCTCGAAGCAGCCGCCCTCTCTCCACTTCGGTTTGACCTCTCTGCCGCATGCGTCCACGCCAGCTGCTTCCCTACTCCATCTTCGTCCATGCGTCGCTAGCCGCACGAAGCAGCTTCCCTTCGTCTTGTGTTTTCGTGGCCCAGCTCGCAAGAAGCGAGCCTGTGAATTTCCAGCAGCCCAGTTCAGTTTTTTGTTTCAGCCCGTCTCCAAAGTCAGCCCACAGACTCAGCCGACCCAAGCCCAGATCAAGTTCCAGTCCATCTTCTGCGGCAAGCCCAGCAGAAGGCCACGCCAACTCAGCCTGTTAATTGGGCTCAGCAGCCACAAGCCAGTGAAGTTCAGCCCTTGGTCCAGCCCGTGAAGCCCAGCAGTCTTCAGCCCACTTTCAGTTTAATTGCTCAGCCCAGTTCAGTTGCAATTTGGCCCAATTCCAGCCCAGTCTTGAAGTCCAAGAAGTAGGCCCAAGCCCACCAGCCAAGCCCAGCAATTGCTGTGGGCTTGCAAGGCCTTTGGGCCCGGCCCAAGTGTTCGCCGACACCGCCGAAAATTCATATTTCGGCCGTTGTCTCATCGCCGTCGTCGTGTCGCCGTCATCACGGTGATCCAATCTCCGCTTTTAACTAAGTGATTTTTACTCACGAATGCTTCCTTAGTTTGCTAATTATGCTTAAGGGTTGATTAGATTTAATTAAGTGCAATTAGGTGGTTAGATTAGTTTTGAGTAATTTAATTAGTGATTTAATGATGCATGTTAGGTGATTGATTAGTGTAATTAGCAAGTAGAGATGTACTTCTATTTATCGAATGCATCTCGGGATTTTTCCCAATCCGTTCCGGTCTCCAATCAGGCATTACGGGCCTAAATTGGATTTTTAGTAATTATTTATTAATTTTCGAAATTCTTTAATTATTTATTTATTTTTTAAAATTAGCGGGGATAATGACGACGAAATTTTATCTTGATTGTCCTTATGCTAAATTGAATTATTTGTGAAATTGAGAATTATTATTTAATTGAATAATCTTTGGTTATTAATTGAAAAATAACCGGGCATCGGTTGATAATGCCAAAATTTTTTGGTGGACTAAAGAAAATAGTGGGATTTATGGAAAGGAAATTATGTATTTTGGCCAACGCCAACCGCGTACCCACACACGATATTTTTATCGGAAATGATAAAAATTGTGATTTGATTAAATGATCAATTTTCAGCATACTATAAAAGTATGACTAGTAGCATTTGGTGAGCTATAGTATACTATATTGATAATTGCGGTAGCTTTTGGTAAGCATAAATAATATATTATATGAATATAATTAGCTTTAAACGGTGAACATATATAATATACTATATCTGGAATTGAAACAGCTTCTGGCGAGCATAAAACTATACTATATTATCTCAGTAACTGAGGCAGCTTTTGGTGAGCTATACTACCTATTATCGGCTTATAATAAGCAGTCCTGGGTATGATCGGACTTATAGGTAGTATTGATTGAAACGGCTTGGGAATGGTCATCGTTGACATATAATCGACTTAGTCGATTGATCGATGATTCAATCTCATTGATGTGATTGGTGTATATTTGATATATACTGACTTGCGGGATGGAACTAAGACCAAGGTAAGTCCTTTGACCTGTGTTGTGCTTAAGCAACCCTTAAGGTGTATTGGTTTACTAATCGGGTCTTAGGAAGTAGAACTTGTTGAGACGTAGTCTTATCCCGGTTGTAGGACAACATTTTAAGACCTGATGATGAGCCTGAGGAGAAAGAACCCGAAGAGGAGTACATGGAGGAGAACCCTGAGGATGATCCCGAGTACGACTCGGATGAGGACTAAGATCCCATCTTCTTTTGTGAACCCTATTTATAGGTGGTTGAGTGTGAGACTAAACCTTTGTTAATAGTATGGAAAAATACTATGAAGTGTGGTTGTATAAAAAGTTGGTTGTGAATTTCAATATGAAAAATATAGCCCTACTTTTCTATCCCATTGATTTATTGTTTGGGGATTTATAATTGCTTCCGCATGTGCATATTAAAAAGAAAAGGGTCGGCGATACGTCCTGGGATATCGCTTTTAAAATCGACTAAGGTAAGGGATGTGTGCGTGCCTAAGGATCGAGGCGTGACAACAACTCTCCAATTTCGATAGGGATTTCACCTTCCATTTTAAACCAGGGGCACATAGCTCTTCATGATTCTTCAATGCTCCAAGAGCATGAGGAAACTTCTTTGTTGGATTATAACCAACCTGTATCACTTTCAACATTTTTAGATTTTCGATTGATTCAAGTAATTCAATGAATCTGCAAATGACAAATCCAACTCAAGCAATGATGCCTAGTTAAGAATAGGCTTTGGGAGTTCCTTTATCTTTGTCGATTCCATGGACAGAAACTCAATTTTCGGCAGCCCTCCAACAAATTTTGGAAGTTCATTAATCGAGGTATACAAAATGTCAAAAGTTAGTAGGCATCTTAGCTTACCAATAGACTAGGAGAGTTTCCTCAGCCTAAAACAACCTTTTAAAGATAAGCGCTTAAGAGTCACCAGCCCTCCAATTTCACCAGGCAACTCTTCGAGGGGGCAGCAATTAATATACAAGTCAACCAAGCACTTTAACATCCCAATGGAGCTCTCAATTGTCATCAAATTTTCACATAACTGAAGAATCAACCTCTCTAAAGTAGAACATCCAGAGACGTTAGGGCTGCGCATGATAAAATTTCTGTTTTTTGATTTCTCTGTTTCTCTGTTCCCCGGAACAGGTTTGGAACAGAAATCCGTTTGGTAACGCAAATTGATTTCTCTATTTCTGAAACAAATTTCTGTTTCAGAAATTGTTTTGGGGGAGAAATCAGAAGCTAGAAATTGTAGCTTCTCTGTTTCTAAAATAGAAATAGAATTTTTTTTTTTGGAGACTTTGTTTAAGAAACATGCATGACTTATGTATTTCATTTCATGACTTATGTATTTGAGACTTTGTTTATTTATGTTTTTAAGTTGCAATTATGATGATATTATTGCTATAGGCATTCTTCTTTAAGGAATGTCATTGAAAGATCATTTGGGGCATTGAAGAATCGCTTTTTCATTTTGAGGCACATGCCCTCATTTGCACTTCGAAAGCAAGCACATATCGTAATTGCATGTTGTGCCATCCATAATTACATCCGCGATCAAGACAAGATGGATAAGAACTTTTCCCTATATGGAGATCCGATGTACGTGGCTGAACCTACGCAGGATGAGCTTGCAAACATTCAGTTGACCGAGGAGGGAAACCAAATAAATATGCTTAGCAAAACCATTGCCAATAAAATGGCAAGGGATAATAATATGCCGGAAATTCCATGAAATTGTATTTTCAACTTTTGTAATGTATTAGTATTATTTCGACTATTATTTTGTATTTGAGGATTTCCTATGTTGTTATCTAATCAATTTCTATTTCTAGCACAACTTTCATTTTATTAATTTCGAATCGCTCGCAAATTGCGCCTCCCTCCATGTCAACTAGTACCTAACATAAAATCACTTTGTTGTCTCAAAAGAATGGAAAAAAGTGTAGTGACTTAAACCCGAATCTTGAATGAGGAGAATAAATACATTCACTATTTGCATATTAGCATTTGAAAATACCAAATCTTTTATAGTTTGCATATTAGCATTTTTTATACTAATTACTAGCTTTTATTTACATAAATTGCTAATGTTTTGAAGTTCCTAACTACTCTATCGAATTACCAATATAAATTAAAGTGATTTATCAAATTTTATCAAATTAAATTACATCATAAGCACCAAGAAGAGTGAGGTAAAAGGATGGGGACAACATGATTCATAAAAATAGAATTTTTTTTCTGTTATCAAATGGATTTGTTTCCGTAAATGAAATTTTGAAGTCGTTATCAAACGAGTTTCTTTGCTAAACTTGGTTTGGGAATAGAAATTGAGAAATTGATTTCGGCCAGAAATCAATTTCTGTTTCAGAAATTTTATCATGCGCAGCCTAGGAGTCCTTGTTATGCTAGGACAATCTTGAAGAGATAGAACTTTAATTTGCACACCATCTGCCAAAATAATTGAAGCTTCCAAATGACAGAACATTTAATGATTTTGAGAAGAGACAATTAAAGTAGAAGTAAACATATAGCATACCTTGATTAGGCTCCATACATCCAAATCATTGAAGTGATTGGTAGAAAGTTTAAGAACAACTACATAGTGTAGATACATATTGGCCACCCTAATATCTGGAGAAGGAGAATCCCAAGATATCCATCTTACCTTTGTTTGGCAATTCACAAAGTCCCCAACAAAGGTTCCATTGCATAATTTAAGAAACCTTAAATGTGGGAACCTTTCAAACTCGTCATTTGTAAGTAAAATCTGAGTATGCCTTCCATCTAGATCAAGTCCTTGAACCTTTCCCTTCCTCTACCCATAAAGACTTAGGATGATGAGTATAAGTTTTGTTGACAAATAACTTTTCTATTTCATAGTTTAAATAAAAGGATCAGGGAAAAGAAAGCTACTAAGCGGACAATTGAATGTCTAATAACGGGGAATATAATATTTCATTTCCAAGAGTACTAGTTTTTCTCACTTTACCTCTTTTGAACTTATGACATCGTGTATCTCTTCTCTAATCCATAGCCTGCTACGCTTCTCACGGATTTTCTTGACAAACAATTTCCCTTCCAAGATCTCTTAACTGATCATGCATCCAAAGCTTATCGTTCTTTAGTATCTTTATCAAGGACATATTGATAAAGACTTTGATCCCACCTTATGGGAAAAATCTACGGTCAGTCCACATGTAAATGGGATCGGTAATTTCCTCGCTAACAAAAAAGCATGCAATATCTAGAAAAATATGTTGTTGAAACTCATCAAGGACATGTAGCTAATCTTCAACTTCTGCTGGACCTTCTTCTTTGGTATGTTTCTTAGCTTGTCCAATGTCTCTATCCATATTGCTTCCTCTTTACAGTAAAGTAATGAGCCTAGAACTTCAAGAACCGAAGGAAGTCCTCCTGTGACACGGACAATTTCTTTTGAAAGGTGGTGGTAATCATCTGGCGGTGAGTCTCCATAGAATGCAAGCCGATTGAAAAGCTGAAGCACATCCTTAGAATTCATCTCCCGCATTTCATAAGCTAGAATTTCATACTTAAATCCCTTAATTTACAGCAAATTAATATTCCTTGTTTTGATAATTATTCTAGCTCCCGAATATAAAGAACTTCCAATCAATTTCTCAATTTGTTCACTCTTATCCACGTCATCAAGAACAATCAGAGCATTCTTGTTGCAAAGTGTTTCTTCGATCCTCTTCATTCCATAACCAACGTCATCAATTTTGCCTATAACTCTAGAATTAACAATGTCGGATATTAATTTAGCTTGCAACTTGACTAACCCATCCTTCTTTGACTCTTCTCGGATATCATTAAGGAAACTTCCGCAGTTTCCAAATTCATAAGACAATTGATTGAAGATGACCTTGGCAAGGGTTGTTTTACCTATACCACCCATCCCATGAATCCCAACAAGCCGTACACCCCAACATGGATGTGTAATTATTTTTTTATGGCTGCTACTCGGTCATCCATTCCAATTAGATGTTCAGTCACATATCTGTGTTTAGTCTTGAGTTCATCCAACACCTGCTCAACAACCAGTTTCGTAAGCTCTCCTTGGCTGTCGACAAGAACACATTTTTTTAGTGTGAAAGAATGATATATGCAAGTTCTTGTAACCTCCAAGCATGTATATGAGAGGACCCAATGCAATTGGATTTCAACATTATGTGTCTTTGATGAGGATTCGAGGAAGAAGTCTAAATATGACACTGTCAATCTTAACCAACAAGTAAACAAGAAAATAAACAGACAGGGAGAAATTGCTGTCATAACCTATGTGGTATGGCCATTGGCCAGCATCCACAGGCAAATGAGCATAGAATTCATTATGAAATTCAGAGTACACGAACAAAAGAACTCACAATACCTTAATACATATGAACTCTCTATAATAACAAAGAGAACTTTCATATCAGAACTCAAAAAAGGAATACAAAATTAGTTTGACTAGGCCCTCTGCTTTCATCACGAAACTCATGACAATATCCAATCGGGTTGCCTCAAAATTTATCGGACAGGGTAGGTTTTGTCACTCCTTACTAATCTTTAAATAGTCCAAATACACCAAGTGCAGGTTGAAATATATGTCCCTGAAGCAATACCAACCCCGGTTTGGAGTGACATTATTGTATTAGGGGAACTATAACCAAATGGAATTTATTACTCTTGTTGATCCTATAAAGGAAGTGAGACGTATGAGAGAAATCAACAAGCTTACAGAACCCACCAAAACTCATGTAACTTTAGAATTGCAAAAACAATGTGTAAGACCAGATGTCTGGTTTCCTTTGTTAATTGAGCTGAAGAACTGTAGGTCCTGACTCCTGAGTGCAGGTCAGTGTCCTTCATTGAACTTGCGAAATTAGGATGGCTTATACATTCATAAATGCATAACACAACTCCCGGGACATAAATCGACAATGCAAGATAACTCATAAGACTCGGAATCAAACCAAAATTCACCAAGCTTATCAAGTCACGGGGAGCAAATTCACCATATGTCAATGTTTCTTACCAGAAAGTTTCAGTTAACAATACGGGATAAGAAAATAACGAAATTTCATTCCTTTAGACATCCCATTTGCACACACATGGAGATTAGTCTATCAATTCATTACAGAGATGATGCAAAAGAAAGTTAAAGGATCTGCAGAGCTTACCCTCCAAAATTTTTCAAGCTCCATCCTTTAATTTTACCAACCTCTACAAGGGACTCTCGCCACGCGTTCACTTCATCGAGAAATTTCTTTCTGATGCCCCACCAAAGCATTGATGTACAGAGAGGTCTTAAGCTTCACATCGTCGGGTTCGATGTCGAAGAAAATGGGCAGTATCTTCTTGTTCCCCCCTCGATCTAGACGTGTCGTTCACGATCCGCGCGAGCTCACGGAGGCACCATTTGCTGAAAGCATACGTTTTGGAGAAGATCGGAATTTACAGCTTGGAGTCGTTGATCGCCCGCAGAAGCACTTCACCGATCGTTTCGCCCACGCGGAGCTCGTCGTCATCTCTGAAGACGCGGACCCCAGTGTCGACCAAGGCGTGGTAGAGGGTGTCGGTGAACCCGTGGCAAGTGTCGGGCCCTCGAAAGCTCAGGAACACCTGGAAGCCGGCTCCTAGCGCAGTGGTGCCACTGCTCGTTCCGACCGCCGAGGTGGGCATTGGAGATTCTTGGTCAGCAGCCACAGACGTCATCAGTATCCGCCTTCCCCCCTCCCTCTATTTGTTGTCACCCGACAAGAGGATGGTCGGTTCGCATGCCCATGCTCGGAGCTGACACAAGCTTACCGGACAGCAGGTGAAGGTCTTCTTCTGTCACTCTCTTGTCTTTGCCATGGCCAGAGGATCCCACTTCAATGACGTGTGCTTTGCTTACGAGTTAACGACTAAAGAAATTGGACCAAAATTCCCGAGTCCGTAGGACTAAAATCGAAAGAATCACCTTGTTTAAGCTCTGCTTATTTCGTAAATAATAAAATATTCTAAAACTATTTTTTATTCTCAAAACGATTGCTCGTGTATCTTAAAATTTTCAAAAAATAGAGAAATTACAGTATTCAACAAAATAAATTGACCTTTTTGATCCATTTGATCAATTATTTGACTATCATTAACCCAGTCTTAATATTTTTTATCACCATTGGTATCAATATCAATTCAGGACTCGATATTGTCATATTGAAGATAAATAAATGAATGGAAAATATTTTATCATCCATGAAAATATTTAGATTTATATTATTGATGATAACAAAAATATTTTTTATCGATTAATTATTTCAAGTGATATGAGTAATTGTTTTTAGAATAAAAAAAATTTCAAATCACTTATTTCCGTGAAAGAATATAATTAGATCTTTAAGCAAAGCTAAAAAAAGAAGCACATAAATATTTTTCCAACACTAATTAGGAACCTTTTGCTTGCGTAGCGAAAGAGACGTTAATATCATCAAATAAGATTTTTATTTTACCTTTCGTTTTGGAAGGCAATTTCTGTATTTGGCCACCCATTGAGTGAAGAAAGGCATAGAAACCACTAAGAATTAACTACAGGGGCAACCATCAAGATATATCTAATTCAGACTCCATCACTACCAGCACGTCATTAGGCCAATATCTATTTCACGGGATAGAATTGTGCCCAAAGCGCGTGTCCTCCCAAAAGAACACCGCGATTTATTGTTCCTTTTCCTTATCCCAAATCATAATCCTCTAAGACCTTGATTTATAATTTTTGTTCCCTTAAAAAATTTTGGAATCAAGACTGACCTAGTATTTCATCCAATTTAATGGCATCGTTGGAAGCAGCTTTTAAGGAGTTAATTTAAATCATTCACAGAAGGTTTGAATATAATTCTAAGTCGTTCCACAACTAAGGGTACTGAAATGGAATGAATTATGAATCTCACACGTAGTAAAACATGTAAAGGTTAAATTCAAGATTTAAAAAGGTTTTGTATGGGATTTTACAAAATCCTAATGCTATTGGATGGATTTAAAGCCCCACTAAAAATGCGAAGGCCCAATATAATTCCATCGGCTTGCTTTACTCGTTTTGAGCAAAGCCCAAACGTCATTTTAAAAACATTAAGAAAATGGGCCTCTCTTACACCCACAAAGGTCCAATACAATTTTAATGCTTTCACACAAGAAAGCCCAATTGCAGTTTATGAACACGATGAAAACTTTTTTCTTTTCAAAACTATTTTATCTTGGGCTGATGCTGACGTGTACATGATGTTAGTGAAATGCGACAGAAGCTTTGGGAGCTAGGTTGGGGGACAAAATTTTAGCATTTGACTTGTATGAAAACGAATAATCTAATGGTAGTGATGGTTTTTCAAAAGGAGTGATGAAAGAAAACATGCCTCGTAATAGGCTACTGATGTGTGTGCTTACATGATAAATATGTGTTGAGAAAACTCCTATCAGATTTTGAAGTTAACAAAATTTTCTTTCTTCTCATTCTTGTTATTATTCTGAAGAATACTAGACTTCTGTGCTATATCATGGAATTTTGACTAAGTCTATTTACTCTAGAAGTCTTTTCCACTCTAACGAGATCCCGACTAAAACCAAGTTCAAAACAAAGATATAATCAGACTCAGAATTATTGATCTCTTGACAAAGTTTCAATAAGAACGAGATTTATTCTTAATATCTTATTGTCTGACGAAAAATCTCACTTATCTTTTATAAATATATTGATGGAATCAATTACGAATTGATGAAATCAATTTTGAAGATAAGTTCCTTTTTTAGGAAGCATCTACTTATGGAAACCTAGATCTAATTATATGAGTGACCAGAATTATCGGATTTTCATCTCAATCTTCAAACGGTTACAAAATTTCCTTAATTGATTTTGTCCAATGAATTGATTGGAAGAAATTCCTCTGGAGAATGCCAACGATTAGAAATACATAGAGAAGTATTGAGGAGATCATTCGGTCCATTTTGAATAATGCGTGAAAATTAAAATTCCAAAGTTTGAGACATTTTCAACCACTTATTCTTCATCGACAATGCTTACAAATTGTATTCAAGAGAGAAAAACACTAGAAAAGTGACTTAGTGAGAGAAAAATAAATCATTCACTGAGTATTTGTACTCAAATCATTGTATTTCTCTATTGATACCTTAATGAATTTCAATCAGAAAATTGTCAATGTGGGAGAGTAGACGTAGGCTTGACTTAAGCCAGACCACTATAAATCTTGTGTTCAATTTTCTTTTCCATTAACTCTTATTGATTTGTTCGTTACAATCTTTTTTCCGAACTTATTAAATTTCTAAACCTTCTCTAATTAAGTCTGAATTTACTTAAGAAGTCTGGTAGTACCTTTAGTCAGACTTTGGTTGAAATTTAACTCATTATGCATTTATTTGTTTAATTTTTTTTTACACATGTTCACCTCCTCTCTAGGTGGTAATATTAGCATTTTTAATTGGTATCAAAGCTGTGATACTTGTCTTATTGAAGTGTTTTTACTTCTAAGCTAAAGATCTTCTATGACAAGTATCTTGGTGCTAAGGCTTATTGAAGGACGAAATAATATTAGGCCACCCTACTTTGATGGAAAAGAGTACAATGTGTGGAAGAATAAAATGAAGGCATTTTTAAGATTTAGAGATCCTCTAGAATGGGATGTTGTGGAAAGAAGAATCAATCCAAAGGTAGCATCAACTTCAAAGAAGGGAAAACAAGTCATAGATAAAAATGTTGAGGATTCCAACTAAGTAGAAATTACCAAGAAACAGGCTATTGATACTAAAGCTATTTATTTTTATATCATGTCTTGTCTCCTACTAAATATAACAGAATTCTTTCATATGAAATAGCTAAAGAAGTCTGGGATAAGCTTTACGTCACTTATAAAGGTACACATTGTGTAAAAGAGAAAAAAATAAACATCTTACTTGGCCAAAATGAGTCCTTTATAATGAAAATTGGAGAGTCTATTGGAAATATGTTCACTCACTTTATGGAAATTGTAAATGAATTGGCAAATCAAGGTCAACCAATTTTGCTCCAATGAATGTCAACAAATTACTGAAAGGGCTTTCAAAGGACTTGAACCATGTGAAAACATCAATTCGAGAGACGCAAATGATCATGCCTCTTTTTGTTGATGAGTTGATAGGCACTCTTCAATTATATGAAATAGAATAGATCAATGATGAAGATGATCTAAAAGGTAAGAAGTCAATTATGAAAGTTTTAGTACAAACACCTAGAAGGGGGGTGACTAGGTGTTTAAAATAAACATTGGCAAATAAATACGGAATAAAATAATTTTGAGCAAAGTCTAAATAAGGATCAGAGTCTGATAAGCGAGCCACCAAACTTCTGATAGATGTTTAGAATCTATTATACGATAGAACTAACTTCTAAAATAACATGTAAGTATGCAACAAACTTAAATAAAAAGAGTTAAGGAAAGAAAATGTCGCGCATGAAATTTATAATAGTTCAGCTTAGATCAAGCTTACGTCCACTTTCCCACGCTAATAGCTTTCTAGCTGGATTCCACTATGCAATCAACAAGAGATTACAACTTTGATTGCAAACACTCAGTGGTAGATCATACTATCTCACTAAGTTACTCTTTTGGTATTTCTCTCATGATCATAAACGTTTAAGCTCACTAAAAATAAGTGTGTGATGAAAATTCACTAAGACTTTGGAATTATAAATTCTACACTTCGTTTCTTACTTGCTAATCGGTTCTTGATCTCCTTAAATACTCCTCCACTTCCAAACTAGCCGTTAGACAATATCTAGAGGATCGTCTTCCAATCTACCCATTGGATAGATCTATAACTAGAAGATTTAGTAGATGTTGAGTGACAGAAGTAGAATCCCAAATTGATTCTGATCGTCCATACAAACAGAATCTTGATTTCCATAAATAGAGCTCATTCGTATAGAAAGTTCTTATCTTCAATATCCAATTATCAAAAAATTAGATTTAGTCAATCAAATCTATTTTGATTTAGAATTCAAATCGGATCACTAGCTGTTATATTTTTGGGGTTTGTGTTACGTTTTGTCAAGTTATCTTGTTCTGAACATGCTTCGTTTTGAATCTCTTACTTTGTGAATTTGTGTCTTGTTCAGGACATTGTCACATTCTGGACTTGTGTCTCGTTTTGTATGTAAAGTCTGAGAGTGTTTTCCATCTAAAATAGAGTTTGAGTGTCATCCGTCTAAAATAGACTTTACAATATGAACGTAAGTCTGAACATATTTAGACTTAAGGTTTGGGCACAGTATGAATAAGTTCAGCTTCAACATAGAGTCTATCTTCTGGTTCTTCCAAGTATAGACTTCGTGTGACGTCCTTGTAGTGTCACATACTAAGCGCAAGCGAAAGTTACATAGATTATCATCTTATAGGACTTATTAATCTCAAATGTCGGACTACAGTGTCCCCTTTAAAGGTTAGCATGTATAACATGGATATTTTGAGATCTAAACTTTATATAACAAGGTTATCCTGTAATAGTCCTGTCAACTAACATTAGACAATCCAAGCAGGATCATATATAAAGATCATGAGAAGCTTCATTACTTTCCTATCAACAACATTCAGGCTTACAAAAATCAACTTGGATTACTTACAAGTTTTTCCACCTATGTACAACATACTTACAAGCTCAAAAGCAAAGGTGTAAGTAAATAGCTAGGGAAAAGGGTGGGGGGTTTTTAACTCCACTATCACACACAAGCCCGCGTCCATAAAAAATAAAAATAAAAAAGACGTTTCCTCCAGCTTCTACACGATCTGGGCGCCTAAGCACCATCTGTCCCAACTCCAAGTCCTCCAGCACCAAAATGAAGGGGGCCAAACAACTCTCCTTCATGGTTTATGAATCACGCTACAAACCTCATCGGAATCATATCTACTCTGACATCATCCATCCACAACATAGCCTCGTACTTCGTATAGGTTAGCTCGATATTAGGATCGTACACATCATGGAAAGAAACATCGATACATGCAATCACCCTGTAACAAGCTATCGGTGGCACGTCCATACTAACGATCTGAAAAAAAAAAAATAATAATAATAATAAAAAATAATAAATAATAATAATAATAATAATAATAATAATAATAATAATAATAATAATAATAATAATAATAATAATAATAATAATAATAATAATAATAATAATAATAATAATAATAATAATAATAATAATAATAATAATAATAATAATAATAATAATAATAATAATAATAATAATAATAATAATAATAATAATAATAATAATAATAATAATAATAATAATAATAATAATAATAATAATAATAAGGAATGAGCAATTCCCAATAAAGAAATAATAAGACTCTAACCTAGACAATCCATAGCTATCAAGAAGACAAGAGAAGCATAACCAAATAACTTAAGATACTAGGACATGATTGTCACAGGTAGGTTAATTGAATACTAGGACATCACAGGAATGATCACACCAGACTAAAATGTCAAATGCATATATATACCTCATGCTCTAAATCTGTGCCAAGATGTAATGCAATAATAGCATTTGAACTCACACGCCCAGTGGAATTTATGTTATAGTGTGAGTATCAAGTCCACCCTCAATCAGTTTACTCATCGAAACACCGTCGGCCCAATCGAGTCACTTTCGGAATCCCACATCCGGACTTCCACAATATTGCTATCATGGGCATCTCACTCCGAGGCATCCCAGTATCACACAATCGAGGCATCCCAAGAACACACAGCATGGGGCATCTCACTCCGAGGCATCCCGGTATCCCACAACCGAGGCATCCCCGATCACCTACAATGGCATCTCACTCCGAGACATCCCGGTGTTTCACTCAACCGAGGCATCCAAGAACACACAACATGGGCATCCCACTCCCCGAGGCATCACCGGCATCTTAATATCAATGGAAATCTCTTACTCATTTCAAGCACACATTCCACACATCACACATTTGATTAATGTCATCACAGCACGCACAAGACCTCAAGAGCACACAATTCACTCAAGCATAATCAATAATCAGAATACAATCACTCTCGTGTGCCAAACATCCACACAAGTCCTGATTATAAGTTAAAACCATTTTGGCATGTCCCATTCCATGCCTAATAGTTTTGCCCCATAATCAAGCGCAACGCATCGCATTCATTGCATGCGCATGTCACTCTTGGTAACTATACAACGACTTCACTTCAAATGATGGAAGAGGCATGCTCATGTTTGAATTAATCATTATCATGAGATCATTAGACTCCATATATGTCATGAAAGTCAAGTACAAAAGATACAACAACTAATGCACATTCTCGGATCAAGGCAGTATATGAGCTAATATGGGCAATTTCAAACATAGACACAGAAAGTATGTATAATCTTATCGGAATGTTACGAAATTTTAGTATGTTATAGAAGAGACATAGATTAACATTTTTCATTAAGAAACATAAGTCTATATCTTAATGTATTAAGAGCAGTAATTTGTTGTCTTTTTTCTTAAAATTCTGCAGCAACTTTCAAATATAGTACTTACAGAAGAAATATCATTTCACTACTCGAACCTTGTCCGTTTGTTCTCAAATTTTAACATGTTATTCCTAAAGATGTGTTCTATAACTTTGATAAAAGGTTTAAGTCCAATTCTTTATAGAAAATTACAGAAAATTCGTAGAACTATCGAAGGTTTTACTGTCTTCTGCAGAACAGCTTACTGTTTCAAAGAGAATTGCTTTCACCAATACATTTTCGCATAAATCTCACTATAACTAGAGATAGAAACCTAATTTAGTTAGTATACTCTTAAGTAACTTGTTCTTTTCCTTAACTACATCGTTAAAATTCAAGGCGACACATAACAAAAGGTTTTTCTATTTCTATTTCTCTAGAACAGAAAGTCTTGCACAATTTTTTTATCTTTAGCTCAACTAAACTGTTAGTTTCTCCACAAATTCCTTTTGTAGTATCTCGACACTCCTCCACAGCATCTAAGGGTAACCACAGTATGTATTCACTTACATAGAACCTTTCACAGCTTGATTCAAAGCAAATACTCACACCTCGATTCATCTACCGCAACATGCATCACTTTTCCTCACTCAACAATCACCTCTCCGCTTACTCGATTAACACAGCTTACTCACACTCTATTTCCGAAACATGCAAGGACTCATAGCTTCAATCTAGAGTTCATCTAGCTCATTTCAACACAAAACAGAACCATCACACCTAATCCTCCACCATTCGGCTAGTTCCGCGAGTTCCCTCGACAAAACAATGGATAACTTCTAGTTTAGAGACTATATTTTCCTTACCGTTGCTTAGCTTCGTTGGTGACTCAAAGTTCTTCAATTATCTGCTCCTAAATCACACAAGAAGAAGCAAAGTCGCCGGAGCTTCTGTTGGTTCGCTTCTGTTCGAACCGAGGAACAGACTAGAGAAGTTAGTGATGTAGCTAATTAATGATGTACATTGCGAGTAGATTGCGTTCCATCACACATAACTATAGCTTTCTTACTTTTTGGTGTAGTTGACTATTAGGCAAATAGAGTTATTATATGCTGGCCCGCTCGGTCGCGAGGGAGATCTCGGATGGCACAGAGAAGGAGGAGAGACACAGCCTGGAGAAGGATTCCCACCGGCCTCCGGCAGGAGGGAGGCGGTCTCGGTCTCGTTCCCAAGTGGCACCAAGCTCCCTGCCGTTGACCGGGCGTTTGTCCCTGACGCTGGGCTGCTCGGTCGTGAGGGAGATCTCGGCGGACCTGGGCGGGGTCGACGGCACGGAGAAGAAGGAGAGGCACGGGCTGGAGAAGGATTCCCGCTTGCTGTGGACCTGGGCGGGGTCCGTGTGTTTCTCTCTCGACCAGTGAGTTTCTTTCTTCCTCCCCTCTCATGGGTTGGTTTCGGAATGCACGGTCGAAATCCCGAATGGGTGGTTTCTGCATCTTGTTGGGTTGTTCAGTTGCCAGCGAATGCGCGAGTAGCGGTCTATACCGCGGAGAGTTTTTCAGATATCGTGAAAGGAGGATTTGAGAGGGAAGCATGAAGATATTTGAGGCACAAACTAAGTTAGCTACCTCCGAAGAAGATAGTGAAGGTGCTACTAGCTCACTAAACTGTATGAATGCACAATATCCCATCTGAAAGAGATGTTACTGAGTTTCTTCCACAATCAGAGGTAGTGGTCTGCTGGTGGTAGAGACAACAGAGGCAACTGAGATTTACTAATCGATGCTCTAACCATCACTTAACACCACATTAGGGAATGGACATACAAAGAGGAAGGCATAGGGATGAGGGTCAGTAACTAAAATTACATCCGTTCTGTGGCCTATTAAAGAATCTAGGAGGAATCATTGAAATAATTTAAAGGGAGAGGAGACACTTCAGAAGATAAAGTCGTGTTGCAGTAAGCCCTTTGTTACAAGGATAGGGATCTTTTTGACCAACATTGATATCTTCACGAGGAATTCCCCGAGCTGGCGCAATAGGCTCATTTGCAGCCTGAAAAGAGACCACAAGTCTTGAATAAAAGCTTGAACAGAAAATTTGTACAATAGGAGCTGAAAATATCTATTCTATACACAATCCTCCAGTCAAATCACTTGTTTTTTTTTTTTTTATTATACCAAACTTCAGTCATATCTACTTAGCATCCTAATCATATTATATGTCTCCCTTATACTCTTCAATACAACAACATTCAACAACTCAAGTCATTCAATAAAGCTTGAGAAATAATCTTGATCCCTTTGGCATTCAGAATGATTCCAAGCTACAGGTTCTCAGTGCAAACCAATTTCTCATCATTAGGATCTTCGACATTTGTAGCAATTTAAACTTCATTGAAAACTATAAGTACATAGCATTTTAGATTAATTTGACTTTATAAGATGTCAATGTGGAGTGTCTTGTTCCATGGCCAAAGTGCTTGACTGTCTTTTCGCTTTGCTGCTTCAAATTTTCTATTTATCCCAAATCCCTCAGAGCCTGGGCTCTGCTGAGGAGATGTTTCTGTTTGCTAATTTACAGCTCCATGGATCACTGCCTGGATGACTCTTCCCAGATTACATTTCCCCAGACGTTTGAGGGGAATCTCCACTTTCAAGACTCGTGAATTTGTTAACTTAGAAATCATAGCCTATGACCATGCATTGTAGATCAACCTATAGATGTCTCCATCTTTATGCTTAAAAAGGCGGCACCTTAATAGACATTTGAGTGGTCTGACTTGATTGATGATAAACAATCTATATCTGAGAAGACAATCAGACACCATCTAATAAGTGTAAGCTGGACTTCATGCAATGTCTATTTACCATGGTAATTGAATGATAAAATAATGATTAGATTTTTGTTACTTTGTGCCTGTTTATTTAATTGTTTTTTTTCTTTTTTCTTCTGGGGTGTTTCCAGTCGAAACAGTGATTCAAGAAAGAAGTCGGAGCCATCATTGAGAAGGATCCCGGGAGCTTAACGCCCATGCTTGGAGATAGGAAGGTCAGTGTCGACCCAAGTTCGTTGCTTTTTCATCTCTAAATATAGAGCGCAAAGAACAAATAGAGAAAACAGAGGAGAAAGAACGAATGAGAAAAGAAAAAGAAGAGAGGGAAAAAAGAGAAGCTCAGGGGAAAGCTGGCAAAGAGAAAACCAAAACAGCTGAGGAAATTGATCAAGAGAGAATTGAAAAGGGTGGAGGAGGTGAAAGTGATACGTCAACTACAGAGAATATGCTTGATGAAAGGATTGGACTTGTGGATGATTATCCATCTGACCAGGTTCAATAGAATTTGTCTATCCTATTAACTTTTTAACGAGTTGTAGGTCAATGGTTGTAGAAAATTGTTGTTTCTTAATTTTTGAAAGTTTTGGTGTGGATCTATATTGCTTGCCGCATGTTCTGTAGCATGTAGAATGCGATCTGCATGGACAATTTCTTAAATGGCCTAACTTTTTTTTTCTTTTGGTTGAAATAAAATTACCTATTGACGGACTGAATAATGTTACGTTGACATCATAGCTATTGTGCCTCTGCACATGCATGTGGATTCAATGCCTTTCTTTTTCTTTTTCTTTTTTTCCCTAATAGTAAGCCATGCTTACAAAGTTCTGGATGCATATTAGTATGTTAACTTCCTATGCAATAAACTTCCTCCCAGTTCTTTACATGTGTCCACTTTCGATAGGATTTGGAAGAAGATTTGACAGCAGAACATGATCATCTATCCACTGGAGTCCAAGATAAGGGAATTACCACAAGTCATCAAAAGTTTAATCATGCAGTACACGCAATTGATTCTCTGTAGTCAACATGATTCCAACAATCTGGACATTTGGTGTTCTGTATAGCACGCCGTGGAAGAGAAAGATGAGTTTTTAACACCGGCAAATGAGGAAGAGTCAATTGTATCATCTGAACCTATTGTTGATGCTGAAAGCAAGGTGGCTAATGGTTATATAGATGCAGAAGTAATTTTTCTCAACTCTTTTGATTTTATTGCTTTAATGTGACTGCAAACCCTTAGATTTCTCTGGTTAAATCTGGTGCAATCATAAGCAAGTATTATGTCGTAGATGCTTTTTGCTTACCACAAGTACTGCCTTTGCAATGCAGCAACATGCATGAAATTTTATATTCTCATACCAAACTTTGATTTCTCAATCATAGCAGAAAATGTTATGGCTTGGCAGAAGTGAATGTCTGACAGAAATCGTGTTGGCCGTAGAAATTATAGTCGTCATCATCACCTTTATTAATGGACTCCTCTCGTCTCATGTTTTTATGTAATATGATCCCATTTGATGCTTTGGGTATCTCTGCTTTCTCTGACATCATTCCTCGCAGATGAATTGGTTAAGCATACTGAATATTTTCTGCCATTGGCAGTGTATGAAACATAATTCACATGTCATGGAAAATTCTGTTAGATTTAACTCAACATGAAAAAATATATTCTGATTACACTTTTGACTTCTAATAGAAAATGCAGCTTTTTTTTTTCAAAATGTGGCAAGAACAATCTGATTTCTCAGTGTAATTTCCATCAAGTAGATATCATAGGTTTGAGAATGAATATCTTTACTCGAGGTGTCTACATGACTGCATGTTACTTTTCTTCCTCTTGCCCAATGCAGAGCATTTTATTTTTATGGAGTTTCTGAAGTTCTTGTGGTTTTGAATTTGAAATGATCTCAGTTATCTCACTTTACTGGCTTTTCCAGAACTCATGAATGATTGTTTTATTACTTGTAGGGAGATGACGCATCTGAGAATGCTGAGGAACTGTCAAAGGAAGAGTTGGGTCAACTCGTTGCTTCTCGTCGGACAGGGGAGAAGACAGAGAAGGAAAGCGAGGAAGACTTTGCAGCAGATAATAATAATGAGGAACAAAGTAGGGATCTCCCAAAAGACACGCGTGATAGTATTGATGATATATATGTGTTAGAAACTGCTGACAGCGAAAAGAATGAGTGTGATAACGTGGAAGATGCGTTTGATGAAGATTCTGTAGTGAATGATCATTATGATTTTAGTTCTCATTACAAAGATGGATCAGAGTGACTCAGACAATGAATTAG
Organism: Eucalyptus paniculata subsp. matutina; assembly: GCA_017140255.1. Lineage (NCBI taxonomy): Eukaryota > Viridiplantae > Streptophyta > Magnoliopsida > Myrtales > Myrtaceae > Eucalyptus > Eucalyptus paniculata. The sequence goes on along the minus strand of CM029441.1, from coordinate 20,927,359 downwards.
ACTTTGAAGGTTTGCTTTTACGGCTTCCTGTGAATTTGAATATCCTATTTTAAATCGAGAAAATATTCAGTAGTATGAGCGCGCCACGTCATCTGCTAACGTGGTGCACATCTACCACTCAGATATCGACACGTGTCTGTAGGTGGTCATGACTTCTGTTTTCATATTTACTTTTTAAGAATCCTTCCTTTATTCTTGAGTTTTTTATGTTCATAATTCTTTGAAATTCATGATGGACAGACTATAATTTGCTCAAAGAAGTGAAGAGGGTGACTGAAGCAGCTCACAGAACATGAACTAAATTAAGTGTGCATCCTTATTTCAAGTTGCCGTTTCCCCTCCAAAACCTCGGGCATGCAAGCTGCTAGTAGGAGAACGAAACTCTTGTTCCTTCCAAGTGGACTGTCAAAAAGGGGCCGTAATCAGTCTGGATATGAGCAAAGGTGTGATGTCAGAATCTTGACCTTAGAGTGGACTATATATACTATGCTATCGATTTTGTAAGACGACTACAAGTTCTGCACAATAGGTGTAGATGATTTTTGTGGTAGGCTTTATGCATTCTTCTTCTTCTGTTTATCAGTTACTTCTTTTTTTTGGGTGGGGTCTTTCTCTTGGCTGGGGTATACAACATTAGATCAGCTGGGTCCTTCTGAAGGCATTAAATATTTATCTTTAAAACCTGATCTTGCTCTAGGGATTTAGTGATAACAATGTCAGTATTTACTCTACCTGTGATGATGTGATCTCCTTCTCATCTGATGATAAAAGATGTATTATCGAAGGTTAAGATCAGCTCTTCTATCTCTATGTCTCTGAATCTTCATTATATGGGTTTATATCTAGATCACAATTGGAGCTCCTAAGAATATTTAGAATCGATCATTTAACTAAGAAAATGCTATCAAGAAGTGATTCCTTCTATGCAATTACATTCATCGATCAAGAACATTTCTTAAACATGCATGATTGAACTTATCTAACTTGCCTATTTAGGTTTTAATCTCATTTGCAAGTTATTTTCTTGCCATGAGATTAGGAAGTGCAGGACTTGTCAAGTGTTGACTCTTTGGTCATGCTTTGGATATACGGATTAAAGGCGTCCGTAAATGTCAGTTTTTTCTAGAAATGATTCTCATTGAATTTTGTAAGTAGTTTTTCGGTCTACTTGACCTTGGCATTCCCATGCTTTTGGCTAATACTTTCCGCCTTTATCAACCCTCTTGTTTGAATATGTTTTTGCTTAAGAAGATTTATAGTCAGAATGTGATTTTGGAATAGTTTTGTAGTTTCTCATCTATAAACTGTGCTTTTAAAAATGTTTTAGGAAGAAATTTATTTCATGGACGATTGAATGGCACTTTCACTCCACAGATGTGGTATTATGTGACCATGGGTGAGTCGTGTAGTTAAGCTTGATGAAAGCTGATCTGCAATACCTATGTTCACCTCTAGAGATGAGAATTAATTTGTGCTACTATCCATTCCAAAAAGCAATGATACCATGTTCAATGGTTAAGGATGGTTTTTATTGCAGAATACATGAGGACATGACCCTTCATCTTGATGTAGAGGAAGTCTCGTCTGAGGAGACTGTTTCGAGTCATCCCGAGAGTGACACAGTGACACAATGACACTGATTCGTAAATTCAAGGCAGAGGAGTGACAATCTATGGAAATCACAATTTTTTTCATGGGATTGGAAGCGTTAGGGTGCTTTGCAGATGATGGCATAAATTCTTTTCTTGTAGACTTTGAGCATTGACAATGAGCAATGAAACCGCAAAGATAGGGACGATTAGACAAATTAGGACATCTGTGTAAAGCTTTTGTTATAGAAAATGAGATTATAGTGTTAGTTGATGTAAATTCGTCTTACTCAAATGTTGCAGATGCTAGATTAGCATAAAGATGAGTTAGTGCGGGCGTTTAACCAGAGTGAGGTTGCTGAGTGCCTCTGTCCAATACATCACCCTTAGATCCAGTCAACTGGTGCATTTATCTTTCTTTTCTTCACTTGCCTCGTTCTATCTCTCCAAGCTTTTATAAGATTTTAGAAGTTTCTTTTGTATGATACTAAAAGCTTGTATCATATATATTGTATCGTCAAAATATCACAATTTTTCTATGTCAATAAGGGTTCATTTGCTAGTTGTAGTGTGATGAATTTTTTGCATAATGAGTAGTACTAACAACCATGAAAAGCCATTGTTAAAACTTTGCCAAGCTTTCAAAAGGACAAAGGGGAAACGTGCATATAGTTTGCTTGATTTGTGCATAATTTCTTATAGATTCATATTAATCAAAATCGAGACTATGAGATTGCAAAGTGTAGAGTTTTATCTCTTCAGGCACAAAAACATACCTGGTGAAATGGAGTTTTACTATGATGACCAATCAAAGGAAGGAATGGGTATGGAGACTACTAATGAGATTTAACCAACTGTGAATTGAGAGTTTAAAGGACCAGAGTGAACGGACTTATAACTTATTAAACCAACATCTCGTCAGAGTTGAACAATGCAATGTCTTCTCGCCCACATTATCATGCGAAACCGAAGCAGTGTATTTTGTATGACACTGGTATTTTGTAGTCGAGGGCCAAAAAGAACTTGAACACAGCATTTCAATGTTTGAATAACAAAGTTTTCGAGATATCTTCCAACAATACAAAGAGTGAGAATTAAGAACCACCATATTCTTTATAACAATAATTAAAAATTCAAGATTGTTTTGATTTCCAAAACTAACTGAAAGTTAACTAATGTCAATTTCGTTTGTATATGTATACACACACTCAAAAGCTGCAAAAATTCTTTAGATCCTCTTTCTTGGTATATTAGCTTGGTATTTATCTTCGAAATGTGAGGATACAGATCCTTGGAGGAGTTCCTAATCATCCCCTCAGTGACTCCAGTAGCAAGTGATATATCTGCACAAACATTCGATTATTTATATGCACGTGCTGTCTCAAATGCCATTTACATATGCACCAATGTCTTTAGTTGTTTAAATTGAATAGGATTGGGGAAACTAAAACCTTGGGGAGACTTCTTCTCATCAGAGAGCTGAGTGATAATGTAAATAATAGCTGTTGCAATAGATATGGGGCTCCTCCTGTAAAATTAGAGGATAAAAACATAGGAGAATACGTTCCGCACTTGAAAAGGAACAACAGTAAAGCATTTGAACTAAACCTGGTAAGTAATCTTTATACACAGCAGGTCTACATTGACAAACCTACTCAAAACATGTCTTTCAACCTCAATAAAAGAAAGATGAAATGTCGTCAACCAAGTTTTACAGTTTTTGACTCTTCCTCCAGCTTTACCATTAAAATTCCAGCCCATAAGAGAATAACCACTGTCAATGTCAATGCTTATATCAGCTTGTCTATCATTAGCAAGTCCACCCGTCTCCTGTATCTAAGTTGATTTTGGCAGAAGTACTATGTTGATGTCTGTCCTGCTTCTCTGGAACAAGTAAACTAACAGAATTAAGAATGTCTACAATACATACAGAAACATAAAACAATGAACTTGCATCATTACCTCTAACACGACAGCCCAAAACCCGATCAAACCTGAAAAGCAAAAAAGTGTCAAATAAATTAAGATGGATTCTAAGATCGATTACTAGAATCAAACAACAAAGTTGGTCATAAGTAGATTTACCAGCTGAAATTCACTCTGGCGGTGCTGCTTATGCACATTGGTGTATCATTCACATGACTGTCTCTTTTCTTTGGCTTTTCTGGTGGGCTTTTCAACTCTCCAGAAACCTTCTGCACCACAAAGTCAATTTTTAATAAATCATCAAGCCTCAATAAAAAGGACTTTCCATGTGCCTTTGCATGTGGAAACCATCGACTTAGAACTAGCAACCAAAAGATATTCAGGGCTTCTAGATATCTTTAGAAAACAAACACGCCATGCAAGAGGACCAAACACCAAACTGCGTCCACTCAATATATTGTAGAGGTTCATATCTTAGGAAGCAAAGGAAAAAAAAATTGTAAGTCCCATAGATTTGCTAAATGTAAATGAATGCGAGGAAGTATCGTATATATGTCTATACGTAATATGTCAGTAATGAAAAGGCCAATGTAAAAGTATCTACCTTTTGTTTATTTGGACTTTTGCTCCATTTCTTCCATGGCAGACCGTGAACCCTTGTTTACAATTGTTCTCTTTCTTAATTATGAATTACCTATTTCAGGTAATGCAGCTTTCTTCTTCAACCCATGTCTCTTAAAAGTAGAAATAATTTGCTTGCCATCATCATTCCTGCTCTTAGAAGCAGCAATAATTTGCTTGCCATCATCATTCCTGCTCTTAGAAGTAGCAATAATTTGCTTTGCATTGTCAGTCATGCGTTTCTTCTTAATGTCATTTTTCTGCACAAGCTCTCTTCTTAGCTCTCTCTTTACTAGCACCAGTTCCGAGAGCAGCTTGACCATCTGGACTATTGAATGCATCAGAACATTGAGAATTTTTCTCTGATGCTTCATCATATTGTTCTGAACTCACCAGTTGAGAATGAGATGAAACGGGCACAGAAGGAGAAGCTAACCTTCTGGTTGAAGGTGCTTTTGCTGGAGGTACATCTACCTTCCGTTCATCATCATTTTTCTGAGAGGAAGACGTTCCATCCATGGAACCACCCAGGGATGGGCAACCAGCCTTGATGGTGCATGGGTCCTCTCTTGGGGACTGATCTGGCTTACCTTCCAATGGCTGAACTTCAGGTGTTACAACAGAATTCCCTCCACTCAAAGACCTCTTCCTTGGAAAATGGGAGCCACCAAGCATTCGAGATACTTTTTCCATGCTAGATAATGTCTTGGATCTTGACCCACAAATTTTCATCCGAGCTCGCTTCAAATTGGAATCAGGATGGCTTATCGGCTCAACTGAATCACTTTTCGAGCGGCACTTAGGACATGGCCATTTTCCTAGTGGAATCCGCTGGAAATGTAAAACCATAAAATGAGACAACTAAATTATCTCAATCAAGTATGATAAGACAAATGACAGCAATTAATGCATTTGACTCAAGGCAAGACCCCTCAAATAGCTATGAACTACCTTGAGAAGAGGATCAAGGCATATACATCCCATCCCCAAAACTCAGCAAAACCTCAACACAGCATCTAATTCTCTTTCGTCAGCGCAATTACATCCCAAGACATAAGCTTGTGCTGCGAGAAACAAGCATGAAGTGTGAGGCATGTGTCAATCATAGCTAACGAAAAAAGAGAAAGGAAATGGTTAACTAGTTACCAAATCAACCAGATCCCATGAATGGTTCAGCTTCATCTGTCACACCACCTTGCTGCTGCTCCTGAAATTTTTCATGTGAAAAAGCAAAAAAATCAGTTACCTCAAAGATTTTACTCTACGAGAACGACAAATGCTAGCTGTTAATTTTGTGATCCTGGCTAGATAGATAAAAGAAATTGGACTGTTGAAAGAAGACGTTCTACTCACGGCATCAGTCTCCATTTCAGCAGCTGACAGCAACCTATCTAAACAGTGTCCAGATATTTTGCAAACCAAGAGCTCATTGGCAGGATCCATAACAGTTTCTCTGCACGTCTCATCACAGACTGAAAGAAAAGACGATGAAGGAAACCTCATTAGGAAAGACATTCCTGCACGACATATATAAATTGGACATACTAAAGAGACTTGTCATTGTTAGCAATTAAAGTATTTTACCATGAACATTTCCAGTCTTCTCACAAACAAAGACATCACCAATTTGATGATAAGAACACGTTTCTCCTGAACAAACATGGTCCAGAACCAATGCATCAGTGAACCCTTTGCTGCCTTTCCACAAAGACACTTGATCAGCAACCGTCTGAATTATCCGATCATTCGCCTTCAGAAGCAAACATGCATGTGAAATTAAAAGGATGAACCCACGAGTCCTTGAGCAAACCAGAAACATATGTGGTACCACTTGGAATATTTCAAGGAAAATAACTCTAGTAAAGCATGTTGATCATAATTGCTAGGTCAAGAATAATAGTGTAGTAATGCTAGTCAGGATTAAATCTCGAGCAAAAAAGTGTTTACAAATAAGAACCACTAAAGCAGCAACCATCAAGTCTTTTTCCTTTAACCAGTTTCCATAACTTCATTATGGTTGTAATGCAAAAATGAAGAGGATCAACCAGGATATTATTAGTATAAAGCTAAAGAACTAAATGTGAAAGTCACATCAGAAGACAGCAAGTGCACTTCTACCCAACAATCTGCTTTCTGGAAGAAATCCAGTCAAGTTTTGAACAAGCTATAGCACTGGCACCAATTTATACAAAATTCAAACAAATCTAACCTTTGGCCTGTAATATCATCACAATGAAGAATCCTTACAAAAAGCAAGCTCCATCCACCTGTGAAGGAAGAGGTGCCTGGCTTCTCTTTGCAGCTTGCATTTGGATGTAGTATTCTTTAAACTCTGCTGGGCAATTTCTGACGAGTTCACCCGTGTCCTCTTCATCACGCTGCAACCATGTAAATATACACAATCAAATCAAATCAGAGAAGCAACTGAACAAGTGCAGTGCGATTGGCCAGGTTAAGGACCATCTGCCTAGTATAAACAACATAAATAATCAAGAACAACATGTACTCAGAAGTTTTGCAACTGATCATCTGAGAGATGAATACGAATCCTCAAGACATCTAATTGACACAAAAGAGGATAAAATTTTATCCTGTAGACAAAATTTTGCCTATGGTCACTGTTATGATTCAACAAGGGTTTAGTGTAAATATAAAGGAAAACTAGAAGGTGCCTCACGACTTAAGAAACAGCATAGTTATGAATAAACAGAAGTGGCATGGGATGCCAAAGCAATTACCAATATATTGCCCCATCAATTCCTTTCTTCTTCAATGAATACCAATCCGGAGAAATTTCAGATTTTAGCTTGTTCCTAGCGTAGTCTCTGGGACCTCCAAGGCTACTGAATCCTGTTCTTTATCATATTTCTGAGTGTCAGGACTGTTCTTAAGTACTCGGGACAAAAGCCTCGAGCTACAGCTTGCCATGTAAGCTCGAGACTGAAAAACTTCTACAAACTCCAGAATTTAACAGCCGATTCATCTCGATCCAGGAGCAAATAATACATTCCTCAGGGATATCTATGAGCTCAAGACAAGGGATTTTGTACAAACTTGCATTATGCAAAACCTGAAGAGATGGACCAAGACTTGCTAAGTCAAAGAATTTTGGTGAGAGAGATTGAAAAGGCCTCCATGCACCAGCTTCTAGTAAGATGTGGATGCTTCTCACAATTTCCTTGACAGAAAGGTATAGCTCACAAAATTGCTGCCAATCCCAGAGTATCCCCTTCCTCAACCGTTGATCCCGGAGCAAATGCTCCTATCTAGAAGTCGTACAGAAGATGAATCAGATTGCCTGGTCGAAAGTTATGTTTATGAATTTCCTATCACAAGTTAAACAAGATGGGCTATTATAAAATAGATTTCACCTGTTTATTAGTTCATGGACGAAAAACGAATTTATTTTGAAGCCTGATGAAGCCAATAATAGCACAGGAAGGCCAAATGGCCCAGGAACATAAAATGGAACCTGGCCCTATATTTGCTACTGTAGTAAATGTTATGTGAGGATTACAGATCCTACTGATAACATAGTTGTCTTTGGCTCAGAAGAAAGGGAGAAAACAAAAAGAGAGTACGTTATGAATATAACCACTGAATATTTTCTCAGTACACATGTATCTGTATGACATGATAGTACGTTATGAATATAACCATAGTGATTTCATAAGAGTTTGAATCTTCTATTTTGGCTAAGTTGTTCTCAATATCCAAGTGCGAACGAGCCAAGAGAAAGCTTGATATCCTTTCTCTGGGCTTGCTTGCTGCGACCAAGCAATTCATGAGCACTTTAGCAGATAACAAAGAACTACCATATTATCAACTTGGGAGAACAATTAATAACAAAAAGTGCACACTTGATGATGCAAAATGACTTATATACAAAACTAGTGAGGTTTGTTATTTGGGAAGTCGGTGCTTTCAATATTAGGCAAGTCCCATTAAATCTCGGCTACAACCTAATCATGGGATGGAAATGTATCTCAGCGTCAATCAGCTGCCTTCCAACGCATCGGTTGGTTTATCACATGCTGTCGAAGGTTGAAGAAACTGTCAAACACAAGCCAAATATTATAAAATACTTTGTTAGTTGAACCATATGGAAATCAATTTGTAATACACTTGGAGAAAGACTTACCTCGGACAAATGGATAATGAATCCTCGAGGCGGAGGAATATCCTATGCAACGTGAGTTCTTTGTTTCTGGAAAACTTGTCCCTCGACTGTAGTTGCCTTTGAGTTTGATCAGGAGGAGCTTGAAAGTTATCTTTCAAAGCCATCACTTAGTTCTTCAATTAACCAAAATGACTGAGACTTGACTTGCTCTTTCCATCTCCACGGATTCTGAATTTTCCTTCATGTGCCTCCTCTGGTTCGAACTTCAAAATATTTCAGCATTAATGTGCAGACACATTCCCATATGCTCGCTAAGCATATCCTGAACCTATCACAAAAAGTTCTTGGTGGAGAACGTTCATCAAGAACTGCAAAAACAGGTTGTGGTTAAGTTCATCATATACTTCTTCAGCATATGTAACATGATAATTTAGATTGAAACATAGACAATAGTGGCGGAAATACAGTTCGAGTCTTCCCCCGCCTGATTTTGCCTTTCGGGCAGAGTCCCTTCTCTGACATTGTCAAAGGGAGGCTCTTCACTAATTTCATGATCCCAAGAACTTGCAGATGAATAGAATGGAGTCTGAAGATCCCCTTCTATTTTAGCACCGGGAATTTCAGTGATTCCTGAGAATTGTGGGAATAAATCTGACAAACACTGTAGCTTTCTGATGGACTTCGGTAGGCTTGTAATTTGAGTATCTGAAAGGTCCAGCATCCGTAATGATGCCAAGTCACCGATAGAGGTGGGGAGTATGCTCACCATGTGGCATCCACGCAAAGAGAAGCGCTCAAGCTTCACTAGCCCTCCAATTTTATCAGGCACATGTTCAACGAGCTTACAATAGGTGATATTCAGTTCATGCAAGTGCTTTAGCTTTCCAATGGAACTGTCTATTTCCTTCAACCTCCCACAATTATCAAAAGTCAACCTCTCTAAAGTTGAGAATCTAGACAAATCTAGAGTTCTTGTAATGCAATGACATTTTACAAGAGCGAGACTTCTAAGTTTGGTTGTCATCTGCAAAAAGGAAGTATAAACACTATTAAAAAAAAAAGTCAAATAATATACGAGACAACCATTATAAATTAAGATGAAACCATACCTTAATGAAGTCCCATACTTTTGAATCATCTGTGAACCGATTGTCAAAAAGTTCAAGGATGACTAAATTATTTGAACGGATACTAGGCACACTAACATTTGGTGGGGAATGATGCCATGAAATCCATCTCAACTTTGGTAGATAAACAGAGAAATCCCCATGCAAGGTCCAATAAAATAATCTCAAGAACCTCAAATTTTTAAACCTTTCGATTTCTTCATGGCTAATTGAGATAAGAGAACTCCTCCTCCGTAGATCAAGTGCTTCAACATCTTGATACCTCTGCCAATAAAACAGTTGCCATGATTAATTGAAGTTTGTCAGTGACTAGTAATTTTATTTACAATTTTAATGAAAGAAATGGAAGAAAAGATCATGAGCAGAAAGTTGAATCCTCAAAGGCAGGATGTCACTTTTTCATTTGAACCCTATAGTTGTCTTACCTCTTCAGTTCTTATGAAATCGAGGAAATCCTTGCTCGTCCACACCCTACTCCACTTCTTGAGATTTTGAGAATCTCCTCGACGAACGATTTCCCATCCCAGGTTTCTCAGTTGGTCATGCATCCAAAATTTGTTGTTCATTATCTTGATCAAAGACTTCCTAACAAGGACCTTAATGTCAGGATAAAATTCACAAGCCTCCCACATATAATTGGCATTAGTTATATCCTCATTGATGAAAAAGCATGCGATATCGAGAAAAATATCGCGCTGATGATCATCTAGGGCGTCAAAGCTAATCCTCAATTTGTCTTGTAACTCTTTACAATGCATTTTCTATAACTGTTTTAAAGTATTATCCGATTTATTTTTGGGCTCTCCATAAAGTAATGAACCTATAACTTCAAGGGCCAGAGGATTCCCAGTTGTATAGACAATATCCTTTGAGAGGTTGTCAGAATCAAGTTCGACTAAATCTTTAGTCACAGACTTTTCTCTTATCTTAAACTCTTGCAAAACCACTCCAACTACCGCATCCAGAAGTTTCGCTTGGCTGCCACAAATAGAAACAAGTTCATTAGTTACAAAAGCTATATCGATCATAGAAATTAACATGTATGTATCTAAATCCGAAAAAAACGGTGTACTCCTTTTATTTACCCTTGATAACTCTTGCGTATGATTGCACCTGTATTTTTTTTAAAGATCGGAAGATTTACTAATTTAATTATCTCCATAATCACTTGAATTGGACGAGCTTGATTCTAGAGCTAGAAAAGTCAAGGATCTTTAGAGCTTGCCTTTCAAATTTTGACAGATTCGGTCCGTTTACAATCGCTGAGTCATTATATGAAATCTTCGTTGGTAGAACAGATTGATTTGTTCTTGCTCTATAAAAGAAAAGTGCTCTATAAAAGAAAAGGGAGGCTTCTTCCGTTTTGGTTCCTGGAAAAAAAAATAGAAGCACAAAAGAAAACTCTTCTTTTCCTTGGGTAGAGGGGGGGTTTCTTTTGGTGAAAAAAGAACACAAAAGTAAAAAAAGAAAAGGTAGAGAGAGAATACAGAGACAGAGGGGGAGGGATTTGACCCCTACTGTTCATCATCTCCCCAAGCTCGCTGCTCACCCTCTGTTCTGCTCCGCGAAGCCCGACGCCTTCCTCTGCTTGCCGCCAGTAATTGATCCGCCCAACGCCGCCTGCTGTTACTTGGAGCCGAGGCCCTGCAACCCGCCTCTGTGTGCCCGTGCCCCTTTGAAGCGACGACCCATCTCTGCCCTTGGTGCGCTCGCTAGCCACCGCCGCGTCCCTGCACCGAACTGCACTACTCCGAGATCCCATCGCGCCTACCGTCGCCTGCAAAGCCCTCGCGTCGCCGCAACACCAGCGCTGCTGCCGTGCCATATCCGGACGCCCACCCACCGTCGCACCACCAAAGCTATAGTCCAAAGTCCCGCCTCCGCCAGATCCAAATCCAGATCCAGATCCGAGCCCGCTGCTCCGAGCCTCCCCCGACGATTGCTGCTGCTGCTCCCGTGCCGTCCCTGTCCCGCCTGACCCGCGACCAACCGTGCCTTCCCTTCGCCGGAGCTGCCCTGCCAGACCGACGCCAGTTGCCGTAGGTGACCTGCCACGAGCAATCCGTGCTTGGGAAGGGAAAAAGAAAACAGAAAAACAAAAGAAAAAAAGGAAAATCAATTAGGTAGTTTTTTTTTACTTTATGTTATTTTCATTTATTTACTTTGTTTTTTTAGTAGGATTATTCCTGAATGAATGGTTGAGATTCCAACATGAAAAGTCCTCGTTTAGGGATTGACAGTCCGATTTCCTCCAAATCCGACTCAATAACTTACAAAATTCGACAATCCAATCTGGCCCGAGATTCGATTCTCGATTTAATTTAAAAATGGCTAACCCGATCTCATGCGAGATATGGTTCGTCAATTTTTGGATATCAATCTTATCTTTTGTTTGATTTGCTTTCGTCAAGTTGGTTGATCAGATCTTAACTTAAGTAAAATAAAAAATCAAAAAATCTTAATTAGGATTAGGTTTGTTGTTATCTTGCATATTAGGATTGCAATCTTATTATGAATTTTTAAATTAAAAAATCCGAAAAAAGAAAGTGCATTCATTTAGGTTGTTAGTTTTTATTTGAATTGCATTATGTGTTAGTTTTAATTTCGAATTTCTTAAAGAAAAAAACAAAAAATCATTGTGCATATTAGATTAGAATTGCATGTTTCATTTTAAATTTAGATCATCTTTTTCAGATAAATTGCATTTTAGATTTAGATAATGTCTTAGTTTAAATTAGGATTTAATATGACTTAATCCCTAGTTTAAATTAAATAGAATCTTAATCTAGCTAGATCATTTCAAATTTCATAAAATTTGTCTTAGGATAAATTAGTTGCAATTTCTAGGATAGATTGCATTTTTAAAATAAAAAATGTCATTTGCATGTCATATAGAATTAGGTTCATGAAATGCATGTCATTTTAGTGATTATTGTTAGGTTCATTTCTAATTAGAAATTGTCCATCATTAGATTAGGTCATTTAATGAATGTCGCGTGACATATAGCTCGCATATTAAATTATATGTCGCATGTCATTTTAGTTGAAATAATTTTGTACGTCATCGCATTACATTGTGCGTCATTAGAATTAAGTCATTTTGGTTAATTTAAATTGCATATTTAACAATTGCATGTTCATTAAGAGATCATAAAAATTTTATTCACATGTTTAGGACATGTTGCCATGCCATATCATTTCATATTAGATTAAAAGCATTGCATTGCATGTGGACTATAGTCTCGTTTAATAAGTGAAAACAAAAAGAAAGAAATTGCGTGTTAATTAGAAACCATATCTAGGATTGTTGATGTGGATTTTAATTTAACACTGCAGATGCTTTCGTTGTTTTGAGGTAAGTTCTACATCATTTAATTGTTTTCTTGAGTGTTAAATTGGTGGTTTGTGCACCCGCATGATCGTTTCACATGTTAGGGAAGTAGATTCAAAATCAATTCAAACTGCTTGCAAAAACATTTTTTCAAAATAAAAGAATGGTACCGAAAGGACATTAGAAAAATCTAGTGTAACCAAGTCCCCATACCCATAATCTATGGTTCGTAGGAGTAAAGTAAATCTCCCATTACTTTACTTAGGTTTCTAATCGACCCACCAAAATAGATTAGTGGCGACTCCTAATTAAAAATTGCATGTTAAGAACTTGAACTGAAAGTCGCGAATTGGTATAGGCTTGGGAGAGCCCGAGTTAAGTCTAGGCTTAATAATCCATTAGCCAAATCCTAAGTGGTTCAAACCCGAAAAAATTGGTCGCGACACCAGCCCTTGGTTTTATCGACCTTCTCAAGAGCCTTCTCCCAGGATTCTATTTCGTGTAGAAATTTCTCCTTCTGCTCCTCGTTGTGCTCCTTCTTGTGCTTCTCCATGGCCATTGTGCATAATGAGTTTTCAAGGACAAGATCGTCTAGCTTCACATCGTAAAAGATGGGTAGTATTTTTTTCTCTGCTGAATTGGATTTGTTGTCTACCATCCTTTTGAGCTCACGGAGACACCACTTGCTACTAGTATAATTTTTTGAGAAGATGGGTATGTAGATCTGGGAGTCGTCGATTGCTTGCAAGAGCGCTCCACTAATTTCTTCGCCAACCCGAAGTTCTTCATCATCTATGAAGGAACGAACACCCTTATTTACCAAGTCTCGATGAAGGATGCAGGTGAATCCAAAGTGAGTATCTCGGCCATGGAAACTCAAGAATACTTGATACTTGCCTCCTCCTTCATAGCCGCTACTCATTCCAACAACTGAATTCTTCATGGCAGCTTTACTTTGCAAATCTAGGTCTCTCTCTACTCTCTCTCTCTCTCTCTCTCTCTCTAAACGTTCCTCACTAACATCAAGTGAAGCAAAAGACACAGAGTATTCGTTGAAAACTTCTCAATGTTTATCTCACTCTTCTAGGAATCCTGCTGTCCCCATCCTTTTACCTCACTCTTCTTGGTGCTTGTGGTTCAGATGCAGAATCTGTTTTCGAAGACATGAAGGGTAAGCTGAAATTAGAAGTTAAAGAATAACAAATAACAAGAAAGACAATTACATATGTGGAAATCGTATCTTCAAGAGGCATATAAAATCAGCAATCCATTATTCCGTGTGTATTACTAAAGCAAAAACAAGTTATCTTCATAAAAAGCATCATAAGATTATTAGAAGCCAAAATGAGTTCTCTTCTCTTATAAAGCTAAAGGGTGAAATTTATGATACAACAATGAATGCTTTATTGCACAAAATGCCTGGTGGCAAGTACCAATATGTTGAAAAAATGAGTGTTGCATGATGAGACTGCTTCAGCAAATCGATTCGCACTCAAATATAAAGAGGATTACAATGACTGCATTCCAGTAGTCTTGGTCCGGTAGCATTAGGGATGGGATGAGAAACATTTCTTAGTGTTCTGGATATCTCAAAAACTTACTCCTCTTAGTGTTCTGGATATCTCAAAAACTTACTCCAAAATGCAACTATACGATGGGAGAGGAAAGCCAGGAGATATAAAAGGACTTAAGGAACATGAGGAATGAACTTGAGTGGAGAAAACCTTATTGATTCTTTCATTTATTCTTTTCAACAGAGATGCAAAAACTAGGTCTAGATGAAAATAAAGTCTCTCCTGCAATTAGAACCTGCTTGAATGACAATCATCTTTGCAAAAATCGCTCCATATCTTGATTTCACATTCACCACTACTCTCACATGCATAATAAGCTAGAAGGTTTGTATCAACATTATAAAGAGAATACCAGCATATGGCAATCTCATAAACAGACCAGCACAGTCGAAATCCATGTACGAACTCACCGCACAAACAACAACCGTTCACGTACCCATTACCCATCGCCGAAAATCTCGATCAGCCCCAACACGAGCCTTATATTCACATCCAAACCAACCACCCCACCCCCACCCCACCCCACCCCATCCTTCCTTTCTCTTTTCCCCTTGTAAAAAAATTCTCTCTATTCCCCACCCCCACTGAGAAACAGAGCAGCTCGGACGAAATATACGTAAGAACTCGCCACACAAACACCAACCATTCGCATTCGCTCTCACATTCACGTACCCATTTTCCATCGCCGAAAATCTCGATCGACCCCGACACGAGCCTTGGATTCACATCCAAAACCACCCCACCCCACCGAGAAACAGAGCAGCCCAGACGAAATCCATGTACGAACTCGCCGCACAAACACCAACCATTCGCATTCGCTCTCACATTCACGTACCGAGAAGATAAAATCCCCCATCCCTCTTCAACAAGCAACGGAAATCAAAATCGAAATCGAAATCGAAATCGAATTTGCTAAACGAAAGCCGAAACATGATAAGAGAGGCGAGAAGGGAAGGGATCGATAGATCGAACCTCGTGAGGAATCGCGGTGGGAAGTTCAAGGCGAACGAACGCGGATGCGAGCGGACTGAATAATGATGGAGATGGGCGACGGCAACTGGAGTTTCGGAATCGAGAGACGACCGGAGCAAATTGGATGGTCTGAGGACGGCGACGGCGACGGCGACTGGATTTGCAGAATCGAGAGCGGAAAGGGGACGCGGGACAGAGGAGGCGGGTCCGACTGGACGACCGGACAGAGGGTGGAGGCGAGGCCGAGGGCCGGCACCGAGGCTGCAGCTGCGAAAGAGGGCCCTTCCGGCGAGCGACTGTGTGACGAGGAGGAAGAAGAGGCCGTGGTTAGGTGGGGGACGATGGAAAGAAACCGGGACGGAGAGGGGAAGAAACCGAAGGGGCGGGGGGGGCGAGGGAAGGGGAGAGAGAGAGAGAAAGAAAAGGGGAGCAAAAGAGAAAGAAATCCCCGCAGGGGGAGCAGGTGCTGTCGAGGGGAAGGGGGAGAGAGAGAGGGAATTTCTTAATGTCATAAAGGAAAATAAAAATTGGACCCACTTCCTGAATTTTGCACCGTCCGAATCCGACCAGATCTTTCGATCGTAAATGTTGCTTGAAAGCAATGTATATTCTCAGTCATAAAACCCTTAACCCAACTTGCACTCCGTATTCAATGGTTGAAATGAACACGCTAATGCTATTAGATGTGAAAGGAACACGCTAATGCTATTAGATGTGAAATTTAGAAACTATGGATTCAAGAGGAACAATTCTGGGCTATGCGTTCTCGTATTCAATGGTTGAAATGGGGCGATCATAATTCAAAGCTTTTTCATGGAGAGACAAGAGAATAACTATGCTTGTAGATACTCACCACCAGTGGATTAGAGAAAGATCAAAGAACTTACTCGGGAAAAAAAACAATGTCCAGGGGAAATGAGCAAAAGATTTACCAAGCAACTTGTTAAGAAATCCCCTAGACTCTTCATCGGGGAATGACGAGTTATTCAAAGTTCAAGTGCGGGTAGTATGTCAAGACTAAAGGGGAAGTTCAGCATCCGAAAGTATTGAACAGTACCGTCCCATAAGTCTTTGCAACTTCGCTTATAAGATCATCTAAAAAATTATGGACAATAGGGAGAGATGACAACATTATGGTGGAGGGAATTTCTTAATGTCATAAATTTGGCAAAATTTGGGTTACTCGGGTAAAAAATTCGCTTTTGGACCCACTTCCTGAATTTTGCACCGTGGACATGGGTCATATTAAGGGGATTCAATTTAATCCTAAGACCCAGATCAGTATTTTTCGATCGTCATAACCTTGCTAACCTCCTAAACCAATATTGTTTCGCCACAGGCCAGCTCATAAATAGAAACAAATCTGGTGTGTTCTTTAGCAAAAATTGACCTATTTCTTTACAACATAACCTAGCACAAGAACTCAGGGTCCCTATTCTCAGTAAGTATGGAAAATACCTGGGCATTCCCTCGGATTGGGGCCGTTCCAAGAGGGAGATGTTCTCCTGGATCCTGGCAAGAGTAAATGCTAAGTTAGCAGGTTGGCAAGACCAATTTTTATCGAAAAGTGGCAAGGAGATCTTATCGAAATGAAAGCATGTCTATCTTGTATCGCAGATTGATAGAAAAGAAGATTCTCAGCATTCATAAAAGCTTTCCGGGGGATGGGATTTAGAGATTTAATTAACTTCAACAAAGCTATGCTTGGAAAGCAAGCTTGGCGTCTTTTTCAGCAACCTCAAGCTATCTGGAGTCAGCACTTTAAAGGTTTATTTTAGATACCTTTCAAACCTCGGGCCATCGTCCTTCTTGGGGGTGGCAGAGTTTATTGAAAGGTCGTGAAGTAATTACTCCTAAACTACGTTGGTTGCGGGGATGGATCTCATTAGAGAAGATAATTGGTTACCACAAGGTCGGATAGGATCCAACGATCTCATTGATTCCAATGGAAGTCTTCTGTGTTACTTCATTCTTCGATGTCCTTTGTGTCTCTCCTTCATGATCAACTTGTTTCGACACTTATGGCAGTGAAAAGTTGGCAACCAATTCATAAACCATCATCCTCTTATACGGCATATGCATACAGCTCCCAAGCTTAAGGTTTTTCTCTGGTTAGCTTGCAAAAATGCACTAGCTACAAAACACAATCTCTACCAACGCCATATCATCCCGCATCCCTACTGTACTCTATGCAATAATTCTGTCCCAGAAACAATAGAGCATCTGTTTTTCTTTTGCCCTTGGACTTATGACATTTGGAATCATGAAGAAATCAGAGTCAGTATATCACCTACCTCAGTTAGCCGATTCGATGCCTGGGTTGTTGACCGAGTTTCCCACCCACAAACGTATCCAGATTTTGAAATGATTGCTCATATTCTGTGAGAGATCTGGCGACAACGCAATAACGCTGTTTTTCGTCAGATGCCGCTGGATCCTCTCCTGGTTGTCACTGATGCCCTTACCCAAAGTACCATCTTCAAGGTTATCCAACCCTCGCCACAGAAGATTCAAAACACACAGGTCAGTTTAGGGCAAGGCTGGAAACCACCAGAGGAGGGTGTTATCAAGTGTAATATTGATGGGGTTTTTCGCCCAGCATCGGAGAAAGGCTCCATCGCTTGCATTTTCAGAGACAACAAAGGTATTTTGATGGACGTACTTACCAGATCTGTGCCTGCTCAGTCAGCATTCCAAGCCGAGATCTATGCCCTTATATCCGCTCTTCAACGGCTCATCCAGAAGGGACTCCATCTTCAGCAATTTGTGATCGAATTTGATTGCTTGCAGTTGGTGGAGATCGTTCGGACGAAACAGCAGCCGCCATGGAAGGATCGTCATCTTTTCGCGATTCTCAGCGATCTTCTTCCGCAATGCCCTAACCTTTCGCTCCGACACATCCGGCGACAGGCAAACCTAGCAGCTGATTGGGCTGCAAAAGCCCACCGGGATCAAGGCCCACCAACAAACTGGCTCCTTTTCCCTCCGTCTATTTTCCTTAATATTCTCTCTTCGGATGCTTCGGCACTAGCTTGTATTAATCTCTAATATATTATAAGTTGTCTTTCGCCAAAAAAAAAAAAAAACTTGCACTCCGTTCTCGCCATCCAACGGTCCAAGACTCTTTGTGTCGATCGAACGGCTGGCTACGCATGCTGCATGGAAAAGCGCAAAAGAATTGCACGCCTGATTTCCTACTACACGGGACAGGAGGTACGTGGAAAAGGACCTCTGCAGGGACCTTTTCTGACTAGACTTGCTTTTCCGCGACATTGCGAGGAAGGTGAGTGGAACCCGACGAGCAATCCTTCACTTTTTCACATTCTTTCGAGCGAAGGCTCCCAAAATCCAGACACTTTCTCAGTTCTTGTCAAGCTGTACAAGCAACATTCTTTCAGCGGGTGAACACCCAAGGAGAGCCACGGTAGACGACAAACGACGTGACAAGACTCGCATCCCAAGCCTTTGTTTCTTTCTTTCCCATGCATTTGCAATGCAATTCCCAGGAAGCAACCACGTTGAAAACTCTAGAATTTGATCGATGAGGTGGACAAATTCTTACGCGCTACTGCTATGGGAAACTTGTAATAGGGGGCACTGTTGACTTGGCGATGTGCGCATGAAGGCTTGCTTTGCCTTGTGATCCGACTCCAATTATTAGGCAGGAAATATGTACGTCCTCGGTCCTTTCTGTTCTTCCTTTCTTTTTTGTTCATCCTCACAAAGCCATAACTTATGACTTAAGAGATACTAACATAAATCATCATTGCATTCTAATATAAATGATCGTGATAATGACATAATGTAGTCCTTAAACTTTAAATTTGTTCAATATGGTCATTGAAGTATAATTCAATATGTAATTTGATATCAAAGTTATTAGTTTGTTCAATCTAATTCTTGAATTTTAGTCAAATATGTAATTAGTCCTTAAATTTTTAATTTATTCAATATGATTTATAAATTTTGATATATGTTCAGCTTAATCCTTAAACTATATAAAAATTTATCATGATATCCTTTCATAGTATAAGTTTAGCGACAATATTAAGCATTTTCATATAGTTTCAACACTAAATTAAATATGTACAAAAAATTTATAAACTACATTGAACACGTTGAATGTTCAGGAACTATCAAAGATTACATAAACAAATTTAAAGTTTAGATACCACATTACACCTTGGGTCAAGGTTCAAGAACTATTTGTATCATTTTCCTTAAATTAAATTTTTTCTCAATCTTAGATTAAGCAGAAGCTACGAACTATATATGTCATTCTATAAACTTTCAAGACAATTTTTATTTGTTATGATGATGGGTTGGAATCATCAAGTGAAAATCCAACATGCGGGTCACTTTTTTGCTATGGAAATTAATTGATCTAAGAAGATCACATCAAACAATGCAACTTTTGACAAAACAAAGATTCATAAAGAACATCATGCTCGATCTATAGAAAATATTGGATTCCTATCACAAGATTATCTTTTGGTCTCGGCACAAAATTCCGGCCTTTATTAACCTTAAATTGATACAATTCCTCTGCCATTGCTTCGACCCAGTTTTTTCCTCTACTACTAATTAGAATCGGAGTCCTTGCTAGGGCATCGGTTTCATCTACATAGGGGGTAATTAATCGATAAAATACCGACCAATTGTTCACATGCAAAATTTTCCCTAATGAGCTGACCTAAAATTATTGAAATTTTTATGGATGGTGATCAACTAGTCCATATTAAATTCATATTATGATCTAGATTTTTCATTTTGCTTAATTCCTAGCAGCCACACAATCATTCGTTTAGTACGTCCTCGTGCCCTCATTGCCTTTCAGTTGAATATATAAAAATACCCAGTTCTAGATAATAGATATAAAGTCCACATGACGTTAAATTTACAGTACCAAACTCAAAAATAAAGCATCTTCCTTTTAGGTCTAGGAGCATTTATGGTTGAAAAGAAAAATATCTAGAAGCACCTGACATTGAATGATTTAAAAGATTTGTCAGCATAGCATGCCATGGACCGAAGCCTACCTCACTTGACTTTGTTTCATTCAAAGTGACAAAAACAATAGAACTCAAAAAACAGTTGATATATATTTTGGAAAATCGCCGCATTCATTGAAGTGATATTTCACTTAAATTCCACCTTAGTATATATATATAGGGACATAACATTACACGAAAATTCAACAAACGAGAAGGCTTTACACATGAAATAAATTGGGATAGAACATAGTTCTTATACAATGTTACAATGTTTAACTTGAAAGCTTAAACTTATAGATAGAGGAAAACCAATTATATGTAAAGAGCTTATAAACTCCGTAAATAAGTTAAACGACTTAAATAATAACTATACATATGGAAAAGTGGAACTAAGTGGTAGACATTTATCATTGCAACGTAAACATCATACTTATGAATGTATAATGGGAACATTTGAATGAGATGAAAGGAAGGTGAGTTTTTTGTTAATAATATAGATCGAAGAAAGATATATGGATAATGTCCAATGAATTCTTATTTTTCAAAATTTCCAGCTTACTAATTTGTATACTTGTTCATGACTTATGAAATGACAAACCATAGAGCTCAATGGCCAAAAGCGAAGGAAACAACATAGCTCTCTATCTAATATCATCCACAAGTAGGTTAATTAAATGAGCTTTTCTTGTACAAGTATATTTTCACTTTAGAGAAATACAATTCATTAGCTATTACTTGCGTGATTTCAAAATTGTGCTTATGTGTCTCCCTATAAGGCTACAATTTATTCTATCAAGCTTTAAATTAAGGGGAAAAACATTAATCAATCATTGTAGTACCAAAAAAGAAGGTGGTTAACAAGATTAACATATGATGGGTAAATTTTGCATTTGCTATTGTAAGTCTAAATTTGAGGTCTATGCAATTGTCTAATCAAACCGTCACACTTTAAACTCAATTAGATAGTAATTTGAGAATCAATTATCACAGCTTTCACATGAATCGAATTGAGAATAGAAGCTTTTATTTTTCAATTTCCTCTTCTATTGGCCAAATCATCAACTGTTCCCAGCCTCTGCAACCCCATCCCTAATCACGGGCCAAATAGTATAGAAAGATTAGTAGCTCTAGTCCTTTTCTTAAGCACTGCATATAAAAGTGAAGAAATTCCCTCGTCTTAGGCTACATAAAAAGTTCAAGAAATGGAATATCACGAGATCTTTCCATGCTTCGCACGCTTTTACACCTCTCATGTCCTTATCACGACATATATTGCTGGCTTCTATCATTATTTAACCATATAAAGCTACTTTAATCTAAAACAACAGCAACAGCGACGACGACCACGACCACGACCACAACAATAATAATAATAGTTATAATGATTGTGAATAATGGTGATATTTAATAATTGAAAGAATTTTTATTAGGCTAATCATAATCAGATTGATCACAAATCTAAAAACAATTAGACGAATATTAAGTCTCCCAAAAAAGAGTTGTTAATTTTAGGACAACCAAATAAAGAGTTGTTCACACAAAAAAAAAGGGAAAGAACAAAAAAGAAGAGTTTCTGGCATATTCTTCAAGCTCTTCCTTCTGTCATATATTCGATTCCCTCTTCATCTCATACTCCTGCACTTTCACAACTCAATTCTTCGGCTGCTCTGAACCAATTCTAGTCTCGTGGCATCGAACCCGATGGGAGCTTGACACCTCCGATGACCCGCCATTGACGAAACTTTGTCCTTCCTTCCGTCCGAACTCGAGCTGCTCTCGAGCACGGCGCTGGCCTTGATGGCGAGCATGCAGAGCTCTTGTAAAGAGAGCGGCACTCGGGACGTGGAGAGAGGCAAGAGGAAATAGAGTTGGCCCAAACAGAGGTCTTCTTCTTCGTGGATTTGGGGGACTATGGAGTCGATGAACATGGACTCTGAGCTGCAGAGGAAGTAGTTTGGGTTCTGGGAGAGGAGGTGAGAAGCCTTGATGGTTTGGGGAACTCTTGCAGTCTTCCGTCCATGTGAATGACCTTGAGCGTGGATGGAGATGATGATGGCCAGCTATGGTGATAAGTGGTCATGGCAAGGCCACCATTTCTTGTGATCTGAGGAGCCGCACAGTTGCCCATTCTTTATCTTTTTGGGGGGAGATTGGTTTTGGGGGCGTGGGTGTGGTGGTTAGAGAGAGAGAGAGAGAGAGAGAGAGAGAGAGAGAGAGATTGATGTTTGTTTGGCCAAGATGTTCGATATGGGCAGGTATTTAATGGGGGAGTATAGGCGTGTTTCAGAATTTTGGATTGACCAATGACCCAACTTTTTGACCCTCAACAGTATAATTTGTATACAAATACTTTTTTGGGTACTTTGTACCAAATCTCCTTAAACTTTACGTCCATCGCACAATAACTTTAAAACCTTAGAAAATGACACATTATCTCTTTCAACTTTAGCACCGTTGGCCCCATAGCCCTCAGACTTTAGATAGTTACGCATTACTTTCCTAACCTTGAAGCTTCGTCGAGCTTGGCCATGGCAATCCAGAGTTTCTTTGAGCTCGCGGCTATGGCCGCTCGGGATTTAGCACTAGTGGGGTTGTTAGGTTTTATGGGTTTTGATGTCAGCAAATTTCGTCGCTAGACCAACTGGAGATGATACTTTGAAAAAGTACATGGATGATTTCGAACCAAAAACAAAAGTAGAAGGGGAGTTTTAATCTCTTGATTAAGGTATAGAGACCCACAATGATATTTTACTAATTACTTCCGTTAAATACTTTCAGTAAATTAGATCATTTGGAAGATATTTTCATTTGCTAAGTCTTTCAAATACGTAAGGATATGCGAATAAAGAAAAATCATAATTCACCGTCATAAGGCAGTGTCATGAAAAATTGAAAGTTGACATGAGTTTGTTAGTCATTTGGTATGTTCTCCTTTATTACTTAGCATATTCCATAAAGGAAGAGAAAAATGAAGTAATCTACTCGGATTCCCATGGGTGGTGAAATGAAAGACACGAAACAAAAGTTGTCCTAGCAGTCGATGTACAAGGAATCAAAAGCCATTAGTAGACGACATGGCAAGACTGGCATTCCAAGCCTTCCCTTTTGACGCTCAGAGGTTGCTGAAAGGTCCACGCAGTGCAATTCTGAGGCAGCAACCCATGCGTGACCGACGTTGAAAATCTAGACTTCACTAATGACGGGAAAAAATCTCGCGCAGCACTGCTGTTGGGAACTTAAAATATAGGGATATGTGCCTTAGGAGGTTTCACAGCTTCTCATAAAAATATAATTAAATTTTAAAACTTTCAAAAAATATAATCAAATTTTTTTATTAACTCCATTCAACTTGACTAATGAAAAATATCGATATAATTTTTTTTTATTTTCTCTCTCCTATGTGGCATTGACATGACTAAAACAAGAAGAACAAGACTAAAACAATGTCATTTTTGTCCAAATTAAAATTTTAAAACAAATTAAATTAGATTAAAATAAAAATTAAATTAAAAGATGTTT
Organism: Eucalyptus paniculata subsp. matutina; assembly: GCA_017140255.1. Lineage (NCBI taxonomy): Eukaryota > Viridiplantae > Streptophyta > Magnoliopsida > Myrtales > Myrtaceae > Eucalyptus > Eucalyptus paniculata. The sequence continues at coordinate 20,903,586 of CM029441.1, read as the reverse complement.
CCGATTAGATATCAAATATGACTAGATAAAAACATTACTTTGCAAAATGATTGGCATTTTCTGCCTAATGTTGTGGAAGCTTCTTGAGAAAAGTTTAGCAGAGTTCACAATGAATTGGTCTTCTTCGAGCTATTTTTTCTTGAAGAGAACATGGATTGTCAAGTTTATGGCACTTTGTGCCAAGATGCACTTTGACAGTATGAATAAGGCAAAGATAATATCAACATTTCTTAAAGTATTTCAATACATTAAACTTGTTAGAATTTTAAAATTTTAAGTTATGTCTCCATCTAATAGCTTGTAGGGGTGAGCAGCGGTCTAGGGTTATAATTTCAAGCCTCATAATCTGGGCTTTCTTACACGACCAAATTTCTGCCAAAGGGAATAAGCAAAGCCCTAAGTTGGTGAGAATGATTTTTTGCAAATGACCTGAAAGAAAAACAAAGAAACGCCCAGAGGCAAGAATAGCCAGAACATAACAACATACCGTGACCAACATCAATCATCTCAATAACAACATTAAAGAAAGGAACATTTAAATCCACAACGCTTTCATAAGCAGACAAACTAGTGGTCCATCCTGCAAAGTCATTTGCATAGGAACTGATCATAAACCAGACTTGATCAAAGTAGCTGAAAAATGATTGCTTATGTAAGAACAACATTGCAACAAACGATGCACTTTCATCCGTAAAATGTTCGCTTATGTAGGAGAGGCCAAGCATTCTCGCGTTGCTGCACTTAGAATCAAAAGCTCTAAGTACTTTCTCCCCCAAAACAAAGATGCGACCATACAAACTCAGGAAATAAAATCGAACTTGACTTGCAGTCGCAGGGCTTCTCGAGGGACCGCTTCGAGCAGAGCAGAAAGCAAGTCATCAACAAAAGATTAGACGAGAGGGCAGAGCGATTGCTTCTCGGTTGTGAGTCGGGGGACGAAGAGAGGCAAGCGAAATCGACTGTCGACTGCAGAGAGAAAGGCGTTGGCCTTGCTTAGGTCCACCGAGATCTCCCTTGTGACCGATCGGCCCAGCGACAGGGACAGCACCCAGTCGACGGCGGGGAGCCTGGTGCCGCTTGGGAATGAGACTGAGGCTGCCTCCCTCCTGCTGCGGAGGCCGGTGGCATCTTCGATTTGAGTGAGAGGGAGGACGAGTAGACGGAGGACGCCATCGGTGGCGGCAGCTCGGAGTCGGAGTTGATGACGAGTTTGTCGGAGGGAGGCAGTTGCGATAGGCGGGGCTCTTGGAGGAGGTGACATGCCAAAGGTAGATGACCAGTGATGCTTAAGTGGAGGCAAAGGCGGAGTGGGTGGGGTGTGCTGAGAAGGAAACATAGGAAGTGCAACTCGTGTCTGCTCTTCCACGAGGAGAGAGAGAAACAAAATCCAAAAACTTTAAGTGAGGAGTGAGAAATTTTAAGCGGGAGTCGTCCTTTCTTTTGCCAGCCCAGCCGAGCCGAGCCACCAGCCGAGAGTTATTTGGGAGAGAGTGAGAAGAGAGAGGAGAGAGAAAGAAGCGCAGAAGATGGAGAGTAGAGAGAGCAGACGTGGCGAGCCCTGAGAACAGGTGTCGACGCGTGAATGGTTTAGAGCACGAATGATGTGGCACTGTTAAGGTATGCAATATTTTCTTATGTTGAGATTGAAGTCATTTTGGATAGAAAATATTGCATGGTTTTTAGCCTTCACGTAGGCGAAGGGTAAGACCATTCAGAAATCAAAGTATTGACTTTAGTTTTAGTTTGCAATTCTGGCCCCAACTTTTTTTTTTTTGGTAATTCTGGCCCAACTTTTTTTGGTCATAAAATGTACAAACTTTAGCTTAGGTGTGAATCTAGCCCAATTTTTTTCAAACCCAAATTTGGCCACTATCAAGTTTCCGTCGAAAGATGTTTTTAAAGATCCACATGTTATTTCACCTTTACTTGGCATCTCACAATTGTGTTAATGTGGGAGAATCGTACACAATCCGAGAGCTTCCCCTATTTTAGAATTCCTTGATTATGGGGAAAGTAACACTACAACTATCATAATTTTTGCATAGTACTCACTTAAGCGCCATTAATTTTTTAAAACTTATATACATAGCTCATTTGAGTGTTATAGTCTTTTTTTTCTATGATCATTTGAGTGTCATGTAACTTCTCAATCAATCATTTGAATGTTATATATTTTAAATAACATTCACTACAAGTGACCAATTGAAAATAAGCATCTTTTCTTTAGAAATTATAGCACTCAAATAAACAATTAAAAAGTTTATGGCACTCAAGTGAGCACCGTATAAAAGTTATGGAACTTACAGTGTCCTTATCCTAACTCCACCAATCGCAAGTTCAAAGTTTCATCTTCTTAATTTCTAGACATGCTTGGTTACAGGAATCCATTTGTTCATGCCTTGTTTGCCCTGGATAAGTTATTTCTTCCGTCCATATTGATTTTTATCGCCAAAATCCAAACTTGAATGGTCACGATTCCTCCTCTTGCTTGATTTGAAATTATTTAAATTATCGTGGCAGCAATGGCCATGAGTTGCCGATTAGACGTAGAATTGCATGTTGATTATTTGATGGCACCCTTGTATAGTAACTTGATGGAAGCTAGATTGACAACCAACTAAAAGTTAGTGTTTTTTTTTTCCATAAGATTTAAAAAGTTTGGGCCAAAATTCGCACTGAAGTTAAAGTTGGTGCTATTTTATTAGACAAAAAAAAAAAAAAATTGAACCAAAATTAGGATTCGATCTCAAGTTGATGTTTTTAACGAGGACAAAGAAAAAAAGAAGAAGATTGGACTAGAATTGGAACACAAGTTGATGCTTTTCAAGCTCGGCCTTCGCTTTTTGACGCTTCCACCACCCACATCTCTATGTGCCCGCAGCATGTCCATATGGAGAAAGATAAGTTTACCATGTTCCATCAATAGCACCTAATCTATGCTGATTTTGGCAGATCATGCTCCAATTGTTGCTAAGCGCTGCATTTGCATGACTGAATAGAAGATCGTCATTCCAGCTAGTTTGGATGTGATGTGCGTTTAAATGACATACCCGCAAAGAAGAGTCATGATTATTGGGTTGTAACTGTAGATGTCACCGACGAACAAGTTCCATTAAAAAAAAAATGGCTGTTATGACCATATTTCTAACTCATCAGTCAGAAAACTTTGCAGAACATATCTAATACATATTCGCCATATTGGATACAATTCGCCATCTCCTTCTCTAGTCGTATCTACTTTGTGCACTAGATGCACAGAAGTACAAGCCATTTTGTGCCCATGCTAGCATCATTAATATCTCCCAGCCGGAAACCCTCCCCCTCTTTCTCTGCGGGTCTTCCGCCCAAGCCACCGTCATCAGTCGTGCTGTCGACCTCCGCCGTCGGCGTTTGTCACTTGACTATTGCCCTCGTTCCCCTAGCAGCCAATCCCCCTTACATCGTGCTCACGTCAGTTTGAACTTTAAAACGAGGAATGAATTTGACAAAACTATAGTTGATGTATGCAAAAAATAGTAATAATAGTTATTTCTAAGCTATTTATACTTGACTCGATAACCTAGGGTATGGAGATGTGAGATCATGGGGTGATCTCTCTCGGATTTGAGTATGACTGCAGCTGTGCACGTTTTGTCCATCTTTTTGTTGAAGAATCGATGGCCTGGTCGTTGCGGTCCGGATAACTTGATCCAACCTTGCTTACCCTTTCTTCCAAATACTCCATCTTATTTCCATCCGGTCTGGTCCCGTTTGGTTCAAATTGGGCCCTTGATTTTATGAACCCGCCTTTCTCATTTCATGGCTTTTTAATAAACGACATGGATGAGCTCATTTCCAATTGTCATTGCAAAATTAGTGATGTTGGAATGCAATTATGTCTTTATGATTACTTGTCTTTATGCCTCTTCTTACATAGAATAGATGAAAATAAACTTTAATTACAATGCTTTTGTCTTGTCAAAGGTTTAGCACCATCAACGGTCCATTCATATTCTAGAACACTTATTAAAATATACACATACACACACTATCATCAAAAGTTCATTTTATTTTAACAGAAAAGATACCAAAATTGTTTGAAAACAAATAGAAATGTTTGTTTGAGATGCACTGTTCATATAGGGTTACAACCCACCAAGTCAAGAGAAGAAAATACATAAAAGTAAATAAATAAATAAAAATCAGCAAGAAAAAGTATGTAAGGAAATTTGAGAATGTAATCCCTCCAAATCTATCTTGATCTTAATTCCTCCTACCAGACAGGAATACTTTTTACAATCTGCTCTTTTGCTTCTCTAAGCCACTCGTAACTAATGAAGTGTTTAGTAAGAGCATACACAAGTATCCATCGAGCTAATAGATTGAACAGTTAGCTCGCCCACGATCGATCGCCGATCTCTGTGTGCTTAGTTCGGGCATGAAAGATGTGATCGGCTGCAAGATGAATTTTTTAAAGGTTGTCACACCCGAGAATCGGAAGTTGTCTAAGATGTAGACCGCAGTCCGATAGGAGAGAGTGTTTCCTGATTATCGTAGCAGTGGCGTTGGCAAGAAGGCTCTTAGATTCAGACTATGTTCTGGAACGAGCTACAAGGCAAGTCCACTCACATATCAACAGTCATCAAGCTTACAAGCCCAGTCTGCATTTTAGGCATGAAGAGTGAAACAAAAGGATCACTTAGTCGGGAAGCCCAGACCGATTGTGCCCTTTAAGACTGCTTATTTGTAAAAAATAAATAATTTAGAAAATATTTTTCAAAAATAATTGTTTATATTACTTTAAAATAATTAGTCGATGAAAAATATATTTATTATAAACAACAATTTATATCTAAATATTTTCATGGACGATGAAAATATAGTTTGTTTGACCATTTTTGGAAGAGATGCAAGCGATTATTTTTTAAGATATTATTTGTCCAAATCATTTATTTTCTACGAGCCGAATGCACTATAAATAATCTAGAATTTGCTTAGCAACCATCCCATGCACTTGAGCAATGCGTATACTAAAATGCCGACAACTGTGGAGAGAAATTAATTTAAAATGAAAAGTTTTAAACTGATTGTACATTGTCTAATTCAGTTTTAAATATTTTAATTTGACCAATTTAATCTTAAATTTTTTGACGATTTGTCAATATAATCTTTCCAATCAAATTTTTTTTATTGAAAATCATGATGTCAAATCTGATCGTTTTACATAACATAGCCGACGCTATAAGATACACTAAATTACCTACACCGCTTAATCTCGTCTCGTTCGAAAGACTTGGAAGCAATCCAGCGTAGAAAAGGGGCAGTGTTCTTAACAGTCAATCATTCGATATTTGCTCCATTATTGCTTGGCATGGCCCAAGAAAAAGGAAAAGACGAAAGCAACTTACTCCAATTCTTAATGAGTAATAAAATGAAGACACGACGCAAAGGTCATCCCGCGGTCTATCTACAACGAATCGAGCCACAGTGGACGGCAAGCGACGTGACGAGACTCGGTGCAATTCCCAGGAAGCAATCGATGCATGCATTACACTTTTTGACTTGGTCCAGCGTTCTCATTACAATGGGGTCGGGTGAGAATAGGGAGACCCTTGCTCTGGTCATGGCCACCATGAAGTCTCCCCTTCTTAAAAAAGTAAAGCCCTACGTGTTGCTGGTACGATGACTACCAGCGTGATTGAGAGAGCATTTCGAAAAAAAAAGGAAAAAAAAAACAACTTCAGATCAAAAAAGATTTCACAAAATACAAATAATGCTTGGTGAAGAATTTCTTTTGCGGAATTTGAAATTTAATTTGAAAAGTAATTTTTTAATCTAAATTGAAAAAGGGAAGAAACTGGATTGTGTTATGAATCATACCACTCACTTCATGCACTGAGTTGCCGTGAACCCAAATCGTGCAACCTCAAACCTCAGAACTCAGACCTCAGGCATTACACTCACCGCATGTTCTCGGCCTGAAATTTCTTCAACGAAAACTGGAACTTTTTCGTCGCGATTGACATAATATAATGTCCAACTCCAGCTATACCTTCCTTTAATTTTCTTGTTTTTGAAGCAATAAACGATTTTCTTGTTTTTGGAGCAACAACGTTTTCTTTTGGTAGTAATTTCTTTGAAAAATTATTTATTCATTTTTTTTCCTCAAAACCTATCTACAAACTTGTCATGCATTGAATGTTGGAACTAATTTATACTTGATACTCCACTCTTTTGGGAGTTGTAATTAGTCTTGATAATACCAATATCAGGTGAAAGATAGTTTGAGGCTTGATGTTTAAGGTTTGATGCACAATGCAAGCAATAGGAATAGAAACATTAAGGGCCTGAATTTTTGTTTATCGGTCCACCATATCTTACTCAATTAGACAAATCCTATAAAACAATAAATTTCAATCTCAATTAATATAGTTTAGATCAGAAAAATTCTTATAAGAGGTACCAATGGTTTGACTATTAAGTCCTCTAAATTCTTTTGAGCGTACTAATCTCGCTACGGCTAGGGCACTCGGATAAAATAAAATTGCCAAGTCATTTCAAATACGCAAGAATACGCTGATGTTAGGCAATCAGTCGATATGTTCTCCATTATCTCTTAGCATTGCCCATAAAGAAAAGCAAGATAAAAAGTAATTCACTCGGATTCTCAGGGGCGATGAAATGAAAGACACGACACAAAGGTTGTGCCGCGGTCGATCTACAATGAATCAAAGCCATAGTGGGCGACAACACATGATAAGACTCTTGGGATAACATACAAAATTTGCCTCATTGAAGGGACCTGAAATTTTGAAATTTTATGGCCGGTGATCAACTAAGCCCCATCAAATTTAAATTAAGATCCAGATATGTCATTTTGCGTTATTAAAGGCAGCCGCAAAATCTACGGTACGTTAAATCCACGTGACCAAGAAAGCTTGGAGCGATGTCTAGAAGCACACCCGCAAATGAATAATAAAAGCAATTTCTCATGCGTGCTATGGACGAAAGCCCATCCCACTTGACTTAGTTCCGTTCAAAGTGAAATAATAATCTTTGAAAACTGAAAAGCAATATACATACATACATACATACATACATACATACATACATACATACATATGTTTGATTTAATACCATTAAAAATCTTAAATTGATATCCTAATAACACATATACCCCAAATTAATTTACAGCTCACAAAAAAAAAAAAATCTCAAACTGATATCACATGACATATTAATCTCAAACTAATATCCGTATATAAAAAACTCTCAAAATGGTATCTAATGATTCATTTACCCTAAAGTAACTTTCATCTCGCAAAAATCCAAAACCGGTATCCCCAAGCCAAATCTAACTTCCATTAAGATAGTTGCATTTCAACACATATGATAGATGACGTAACATGAATCCAATGTAAAGAATGAATATTTGACATGGATTGACGATTGCAAGACGGTTTTAACATGGAGAGTAACAAATTCAACATGAAAAATACACGTGGATCAACATGTACCCATTTTAAGAGGATATCAGATGGAATGCTAATTGAGGGTAGATTTTGGTTAGGGGTTTAAGTTTGGCTTTTTTTTTTTTTTTTTGAAAATAAAAACTTATTTAGGATAAAAGTATTATGGGATGCCGATTTTAGAATTTTTTTTTTTAAAACGAAATTTATTTACTTCAATTCTACGTTAGACTTTTGCACTCGCTTGCAAAAACAAAAGGCAAAAAAAAAAAAGAATAAAAAAAGAAAAGAAGAAAAGAAGAAGACGGAGATGACATTACAACTATGAGTAGGGAAGGGATAACCACACGTTAAGAAAATGGTTAATACCTTGAAAAACCCCGAACTGGTACATATGTGACAAATTTATCTCAAACTATTTTTTTGACCATAAAAAACCAAAAACCGGTACACCTATGACAAATTTACCCTGATTGATCATAAAAAATCCAAAACTGATACATTTATGACAAATTTACCCAAAATTAATTTATTCGACCGTAAAAAATCACAAACTAGTAAATTTGTAACAAATATACCATTTGCTAAATTGGATTAATATTACAAAAAAATCACAAAAATTGTAAATTGTGACAAACGGAGCATAAAATCCTTGGTATCTGGTCAACTGTCACGTGTCATTTAACTTAATAATTTGACAGTAAAATTTAACGAAAACTAACAGAGGTAAATTTGTTATAAGTGTATCAATTTAGGGTAAATTTGTCAAATGTATATTAGTTTGGGGTTTTTGGTAGTCAAAAAAATAGTTTGGGGTTTTTCAAGGTATTAACCCTTAAGAAAAATGGAACTAAGTAGCAAGTGGTTATTATTGCAATGTCAAAGGGTATGATGGGAACATTTGACTAAGCCAAAGGAAGGCAAGATTTTCATTACTAATATATGTTAAAATGTCCAACTCAAAAATGTAAATTTATCCATGGAGAAAGACCATTTATATACTATATAAGCCCTATAAATAAGTGAGGTGAGATATTTTAACAATCCATTTCACGTACACATTGAATTAAAAATGGCACTTGAAATTTAATAGGAAGCATTATATGTGAAATAAACTGAGATAGAACATGATTCTGTTATCATATTAGAATGTCTAAACAAAAGCTAAATTTATCATTGAGAGAGATCACGTGTATATAAAAAGCATATTAATCATGTACATAAGCAACGTGGGAATGCATAATGTACAGTAAACACTCTTTTTGCAAAATTTTCAGCTTACTATTTGTATACTTGCTCACCACTTATAATCGACCAATGAGATAGCTCGATGGCCAAAATTTAAGAAAACGACTTAGCTTGCTATCAAGTATCATCTACCAATAGGTAGGGGTGAGTGTGGTTCCCGGTTCTTAGGGGACCGATTCCTTTTTTCAGGGAACCGGGAGTTCCGGTTCCAATCGAACAGGAACCGAAATTGTAACCAGAACCGGAACCGTTACGGAACCGGACTGGAACCGGTTTGGTAGGAAAAGTTCAAGGAAGAAAACCTGCTGAGGAAAAACAATAAAAGAAAAGGGGAGGTCAACAAAAAGAAGACAGCTACAGGAGAGAAAGTGATGTGAGAGAGATGTGAGAGCAGAGGGAAAAAAAAGGAAAAAGCGGAGAGAGATTGTTCATCTTCATCGTGCTCCACCCCGCAGCCACTTGAGGGCTCCCCTATGCCGGCCGCCACACGGCGTCGCGCTCGTCTGCGAGCATCGCCCCGGGTCTCCGTGCCAAGCTTCACCGCGGGCAGCCTAGCCGCCGACAACCGCCGTTGTTGGTTTGTTGCTTCCCTCTGCCGGACCTCCTCACAAGCACCCTTCCATAACGCCAAAATCGATCGCTGAGCCACCTCGCTCCTCTACCTCTACTCCAATGCCCAGCAGCCCTTGCTTGCGCTGCTCTCTGTTTGAAGTTCCGCCCCGTCTTTGCGTAGCCCTATTGATGCCGCTCCACTTGCAACTTGCTCTCTGCCCGACACCACAGCAGCTCACCTCTGTTGCTAGCGCCCCTGTTGCAGCACCTTTGCACGCCAGACGCCATGTCATTGCCACACCAGCACCAAAGCTCGACGACCCGACGCCCCTTCTGCCCGAGTGTCTCACCGTCTCGCCGCACTAGCATCGCCTGCGCTGCCCTCCCTTTTTGTGTTTCCTTTTTCCACAGGAACGAAGGAAAAATAAGGTACCAGCTAGTTTTCATATTCTCTTCCTAAATGTTTGCCATGTAATTTTAATGTTAGCAGCGGTAGAGATTTCAAGACCATTCTTTTATGGGCAATTTATTTTTTTGATCGGTCATGACCAATTTGCTGCTAGTGCTAGTTGTTACTCTGTAAAATGCTTGGATTTGCATTTTCATTCTATTGTACCCTTTTTTGTATGTGGACAATGTCATCTAGATACACATACTGCAGAATTTGTTGGGGTTGATGTCAACATCATCCTCTAGGTTAATGGACAATGTTAAAGATTTTGCAACTTTACTGATCTTGATTGGTTGGTGTGTAGAAATTAGTCCAAATATTCTTTTTGTTTTGAAATTTCTAATTATATTATATTATTATTATTGTATAGTTTAAATTTGAAAATGAAAATGAAAAAAAAAACTTTTTGAAACTTGAAACCGACCTTGAAACCCGTGATAGGGTAGATTCCAAATTCTTGGTTCTAACGGGTAGGTTCCAGATTCCAAAAAATGAGGAACCTATACTCGAGGGTAGGTTCCAGGTTCCAGACGGAACCGAACTGGAACCTGGAACCGCTCACCCCTACCAATAGGTTCATTAAATAGCTCTTCTGAACATGTACATTTTAATATACATAAATACAATTGAATAGCTAATAATTGTGTGATTTTGAAGATTTGCATATGACATGATCATGTGATATATATATATATATATATATATATATATTATCAACTGTCGTAGTAGTACCAAAGAAGATGATTAATAAAACTGACAAATGATGGTAATTTTTCAATTTCTCAGTCAAAATTTGAGATCTTAATTCCTTACGTCACACCTTGAATTTATTTAGATACTAATTCAAGAGTATTATCATTGCACTAGCTATCTCCTACGTTATAATTAGCTATAGTAAGCATTAATTCTCCATATTAATCAACCGCGGATCGAAATCATTCATCATTCCCTAACTTTTTGTACACCCATTCCTTGTCATGGGCCATGTAGCATAGAAATTTTAGCATCCCTTTTTTTCCCTTCTTTTGGCCCATGCTTCATATATTTTTTTAGTTCCGCCCAAGTACAAACAAAAGATTAAGCACCTCCTATTAAAAGGACGAAATTCCCTCGTCTTGGGCTCCATAAAAAGCTCACGGGGTAACACGAGATCCTTTCCAGACCGATTAAATACTACTCTACGCACGCTTTTGCAGCTCTCATGTCCCTATCACAACATATTTGCTGACTTCTATCGTTACTCAACCAAATAAAGCGAATTCGAATAGATGATGATGATGATGATGATGATCACGACGACAACGACCATGATGAAATGATAAAAGAATTATTATTAGGCTAATTTTCATCTGATCGATTACAGATCGGGAAAAAATAGACCTATATCAAGTCTCACTAATTGGACAACCAAAAAGTGCACCAAAAATTAAAATATATATTAAAAAGGAGTGTATAGCATGTTCTTAAAGCTCTCGAGCACCAGTCTTGCCTCGTCTATTCGATTTCCACTTCGGCTATATTTAAGCTCTTCCTTATGTCGTCAATTCGATTCCCACTTCGGCTCAAAAGCATGCACCTTCACAACTCAATCCTTCGGCTGCTCCGACCCGATTCCAATCTTGTGGTGTCGAACCCGGTCGGAGCTTGGCACCGTCCCCGATGACCTGCCACTGACGAACCTCCGTCCTTCCTTCTCCTTGAACTCGAGCTGCTCTCAAGCGCAGCACTGGCCTTGATGGCGAGCAAGCAGAGATCTTGGAGAGAGAGAGGGGCTCGCGACATGGAGAGAGGCAAGAGGAAATAGAGTTGGCCCAGACGTAGGTCTTCTTTTTCCTGAATCTGAGGGGCTATGGAGTCGATGAACATGGAGTCTGAGCTGCAGAGGAAGCAGTTAGGGTTTTGGGAGAGGAAGTGAGAGGCCTTCATGGTTTCAGTGAACTCTTCCAGCCTTCCATCCACGTGAATGAGCTTGAGCATGGATGGATATGATGATGACCCGTTATGGTGATGGCTGGTCATGGCGAGGCCGCCACTTCTGGTGATCTGGGGAGCTGCACAGTTGCCCATTCTATGAGAGAGAGAGAGAGAGAGAGAGATTTATTGGTGTTTGCTTGGCGAATATGTTTGAAATGGGTAGGTATTTAATAGGGGGATTAAGGCGCGTTTGACCCACTTTTGACCCTCAACGGTTTGATTTATTACCAGTTCCACGTCATCCAAGGACGTGTTTATTCATTACGCGTGTGCCATAAATGAGAATTATTGGTAATTGGTTGCATATTATGTAATTGCACATGGACTTGCCAATAGAAGAAATTCCCTCAGCAAAAGCAGTGCCAAGGGTTTCGATCGAAGGACAATTAATACGATACTTCTTGTAATAATTGCCCAAAATCCCCCTTATATAATAACTCTTAAACTTTGAAAAGTTATAGATTATCTCCTCCCATTTTGGCACTTGTTGCCCTCTAGCCCCGAACTTTGGAAATTTACATATCCCCCTAGATTTTATGCTTCGTTGAGCTTAGCCGTTTGGCTGATTGAGATTTTGTATTGGCGGGCATGTGAGAGTTTGAGTTTTGGATTTGGTGGGGTTTAGGTTGAAGAAGAAGAAGATGATGGTGATCGCGGTTGCGGGGAGAGAGAGGGAACATTGAAAAAAGCAAAAAAAAAAAAAAAATGCCAGTCAAAGGACATCACCAAGTTTCTAATGGTATTAATGCCGGGTCAGCAGTTCTATCACAGGAACGAGTAGAATGACAATTTTAAGAAGCATTGGGATGATTTAGGATAATAAAAAAAAAAAAAAGAAGAAGGTAGAAGAATGGTTTTGATTTCTTAATTAAGATAAAGGCATCAATGATTCACCTTATCAAATTTGCTAAATCCTTTTTGGCACACTAACCCATCTAGGGCACTTGGAGGAAATATAAAAAGGTTAATACTACAAAAAACTACAAATTCACATATTTATGCTAAATTTATTCTAAAATTAATTTTTTAATCACAAATTAATATACTTGTAATAAGTTTACCATTTATTAATTTACATTAAATTTTATTATCAAATTACTTAATTAGATATTATGAAGCAGTTAAATAGTGTAGCAATTTGGGGTTGACCTCAATATGCCATAAATATACTAGTTTGCTATATTAATTAAATTTAATATAAATTAACGAAAATAAATTTATCATAAATATATCAATTTAATTTTTTTATAATGAAAAAATTAGTTGTAGATAAATTTATTATAAGTATGCCGATTTGAAATAATTTATATTTAAAGATTAATTTATAGATAAATTTATCCTCTAAATATTATTTTAGAGTGTTTTGTGGTATTAATTTAATATAAAAATGTCAAGTTACGTCAAATACCGAGGATACCCTGACGAAGAAAATTCTTGATCACTCGGCATTGCCCCAAAAGAAAAGGAAAGTTAAAAAGTAATTCACTCGGGTTGCCATGTGCAATGAAGCGAAAGACACGACACAAGAGGTTGTCCCGCGGTTGATCTGCAGAGGAATCAAAAGCCATGGTAGACGACAACGACGTGACAAGACTCGCATCCCAAGCCTTGATAACGACGTGACAAGACTCGCATCGCATCCCGAGCCTTTCTTTCCCATGCATTGCAATGCAATTCCCAGGAAGCAACCAATATGGGGGACCCACGTTGAAAACTCTAGGATTTGATCGATGAGGTGGACAATTCTTACGCGGTACTGCTATGGGAAACTTGTAATAGGGGCACTTTTGACTTGGCGACGTGTGCATGAAGGCTTGCTTTGACTTGTAATCCAACTCCAATTCAATTATTAGGGGTGTGTAATCGGACTGAATATATCCGGTTCCCGAACTAGCCCACTCAAAAAATAGGGTTAGGAACTGGTTTATGTTGAAATCAATCTGGAAACCAATTTTCAAAATTTGAAATCGGTTTAAATCGGTCTGAGAACAGGTTCCGAATGATTACCTACCCGGAAACCGGTTCTTGGATCGGTTTTGGAATCGGAACTGGTTCCCAGACCAGCTTTGTAAGTAGAGTTCCAAAACCTTTTTTTTTTCCCTTAATTTCTATTCTTACTCTCGCCATTGCATGACGTTTTTTCTCTTAGCTTTTTCAAACACGCACGACACTCCTCCTTTGTCATTCATCTTCTTCACTTACTTCCCTCCCTCACCGGCTCCCTCTTGCACTGTCCGATAGACAGACGGTGTTCGTCGCTGCCAAATTCTTATGTATCACATGGATTAGCTTGCCTAATTTCTCTTTTATAAGAGGAGTTATGTTTGCATAAATAAGTAATTTCATGTAGTAGTTGTGGGAATAAGACTAATCTTAGACCCATGTTTGTTGCTAATTCTTTGCCTTATGATTTTATTTATTATAATTAACCTTGTGGATCCATAATTTTTCATTTAGTCAAAAAGTTAATGTATTTATTTATTACAAGTGCTTAATGTTTCAATACAAATTATGAGAATTATGTTATTTTCTCGCATATTAATATAAAATTCGAAATCGTATAAAATATCAAAAGATTGCAAAATAGGTTCCAGTAAAAACATGGTTGACCTTGGAACCAAATTGGAAAAACATGGTGAGTCGGATATAGGTTCCAATACAAACAGGATCAAGTACAAAGTTTAAAAAAGAGGAACCGATTATAATAAGATTGGGCACAGGATCCAGGTCACCATACCCACCCTGGACTTGATCACCCCTACCAATTATTAGGCAAGAAATATGTACATCCTCGGTCCTTTCTTTTCTTTTCTTTTTGTTCATCCTCACAAAGCCATAACTTAAGACTTAAGAGATAGTAACATAATCATCATTGCATTCTAATCTAAATGATCGTGATAATGAAATAATGTAATCATTAAACTTTAAATTTGTTCAATGTGGTCATTGAACTATAATTCAATATGCAATTTGGTATCCAAGTTATTAGTTTGTTCAATCTAATGCTTGAATTTTAGTCAAATATATAATTTAGTCCTTCAATTTTTAATTTGTTCAATATGATTCATAGAATTTTGATACATGATCAGCTTAATCCTTGAACTATATAAAAATATATCATGATGTCCTTCTACAGTACAAGTTTAGTAATAATATTGAATATTTTCATATAGTTTCACACTAAATTGAATATGTATCATAAATTTATGAACTACGTTGAACACGTTGAATGTTTGGGAACCATCAAAGATTACATAAACAAATTAAAAATTTAGATACCATATTACACATTGGGTCAAAATTCAAGAACTATTTATATCATTTTCCTTAAATTATATTTTTTTCCTCAATCTTAGATTAAGGAGAATCTACGAACTATATATGTCGTTCTATAAAATTTTACTAAGAAAAAGTCATCATCAAGATAATTTTTATTCGTTATGATGATGGGTTGGAATCATCAAGTGAAAATCCAACACGCGGGTCACTTTTTTGCTATGGAAATTTTATTGATCTAAGAAAATCACATCAAACAATGCAACTTTTGACAAAACAAAGATTCATGAAGAACATCATGCTCGCTCTACAGAAAATATTTGATTCCTATCACAAGATGGTCTTTTGGTCTCGGCACAAAATCTGGACTTTATTAACCTTAAATTGATACAATTCTTCTGGCATTGCTTCGACCTAGTTTTTTCATCTACTACTAATTAGAATCAGACTCCTTGCTAGGGCATAAGTTTCATCTATATAGGGGGTAATTAATCGATAAAATACCAACCAATTGTTCACATGCAAAATTTTCCCTAATGAGCAGATCTAAAATTATTGAAATTTTTATGGATGGTGATCAACTAGTCCACATTGAATTCATATTATGATCTAGATTTTTCATTTTGCTTAATTAGAAGTAGCCACACAATCATTCGTTTAGTACGTCCTCGTGCCCTAGTTGCCTTTCAGTTGAATATATAAAAATACATAATTATAGGTTGCCCCGCGGTCGATCTGCAGAGGAATCAAAAAGCTACGGTAGA
Organism: Eucalyptus paniculata subsp. matutina; assembly: GCA_017140255.1. Classification (NCBI taxonomy): domain Eukaryota; kingdom Viridiplantae; phylum Streptophyta; class Magnoliopsida; order Myrtales; family Myrtaceae; genus Eucalyptus; species Eucalyptus paniculata. Next base: position 20,887,873 of record CM029441.1, on the reverse strand, counting down.
CGACAAACGACGTGACAAGACTCGCATCCGAAGCCTTGATAACGACGTGACAAGACTCGCATCCCGAGCCTTTCTTTCCCATACATTGCAATGCAATTCCCGGGAAGCAACCAATATGGGGGACCCACGTTGAAAACTCTCTAGGATTTGATCGATGAGATGGACAATTCTCACGCGGCACTGCTATGGGAAACTTGTAATAGGGGCACTTTTGACTTGGCTACGTGTGCATGAAGGCTTGCTTTGCCGCTTTGCCTTGTAATCCAGCTTTAATTATTAGGGGTGTGCAACTGGATTGGATATACTCAGTTCCCGAATCAGCCCATCCAAAAAATAGGTTTGGAAACCTATTTTTGTTAAAACCAATTTAGGAATCAATTTCTAAAATTCGGAACTGGTTTAAAATAGGTCTAGAAGCATTTCTAGCTAAAAAGAAAAATGTCTAGAAGCAGCCGATATTAAATGATTTAAAAATTTTGTCAGCATAGCAAGTCGTGGATCGAATGCTACTTTGTTTCGTTCAAAGTGAAAAAAAAAAAAACAATAGAACTCAAAAAACATCGCCGCATTCATTGAAGTGATATTTCACTTAAATTCTACTTAGACTTTTGAATTTGTGTGCATATATATATATATATATATATATATATATATATATATAGGGAGATGACATTACAGGTGACAAGTGAAATAAATTGGGACAAAATATGGTTTTGCTAATACATTAGAATGTTTAACTTAAGAGTTTGAATTTATAGATGGAGGATATCACATGAATATAAAGAACTTATAAACCCCATAAAATAAGCTAAACAAATTTAACAATCACCATACATATAGAAAAAGTGGAACTAAGTAGCAGACAATTATTATTGTGACATAGACACCATATTTATCAAGGTATAATGGGAACAATTGATATATATTTTGGGAAAATGGTCACATTCATTGAAGTGATGTGATATTTCACTTAAATTCTACCTTAGACTTTTGGACTTGTGGAGAAAAAAAGAAGAAGAAAAATATAGGGAGACAATTACACGTAAAATTCAACAAATGAGAAGGCTTTACATACGAAATAAATTGGGATAGAACATAGTTCTAATACAATGTTACAATGTTTAATTTGAAAGCTTAAACTTAGATAGAGAAAAACCAATTATATGTAAAGAGCTTATAAACTCCGTAAATAAGTTAAACGACTTAAATAATAACTATACATATGGAAAAGTGGAAATAAGTGGTAGACAGTTATCATTTCAATGGAACCATCATACTTATGAAGGTATAATGGGAACGTTTGAGTGAGATGAAAGGAAGGCGAGTTTTCCATTAATAATATAGATTGAAGAAAGATATATGGATAATGTCCGATGAATTCTTATTTTTCAAAATTTCCAGCTTACTAATTTGTATACTTGTTCATGAATTATGTAATGACAAACCATAGAGCTCAATGGCCAAAAGTGAAGGAAACAACATAGCTCTCTATCTAATATCATCCACAAGTAGGTTAATTAAATTAGCTTTTCTTGAACACGTATATTTTCACTTTAGAGAAATACAATTCAATAGCTATAACTTGTGTGACTTCAAAAATGTGCTTATGGGTCCCCCAATAAGGCTACAATTCATTCTATCAAGCTTTAAATTAAGGGAAAAAAACATTAATCAACCATCGTCGTACAAAAAAAGAAGGTGGTTAACAAGATTAACATATGATGGGAAAATTTTGCATTTGCTATTGTAAGTCTAAATTTGAGATCTGTGCAATTGCCTAATCAAAGCGTCACACTTTAAACTCAATTAGATAGTAATTTGAGAATCAATTATCACAACACTATTGGTCTCTTTAATTAGCTATATGAAACATTAATTCTGCACATGAATCGAATTGAAAATGGAAGTTCTTATTTTTCAATTTCCTCTTTTATTGGCCAAATCATCAACTGTTCCCAGCCTCTGCAACCCCATTCCTTATCATGGGCCATATAGCATAGAAAGATTAGTAGCGCTAGTCCTTTTCTTAAGCACTGCATATAAAAGTGAAGAAATTCCCTCGTCTTAGGCTACATAAAAAGTTCAAGAAATGGAATTTCACGAGATCTTTCCATGCTTCGCACGCTTTTGCACCTCTCATGTCCTTATCACGACATATATGGCTGGCTTCTATCATTATTTAACCATATAAAGCTACTTTAATCTAAAACAACGACGACGACAAACTTATAATGATTGTGAATAATGGTGATATTTAATAATTGAAAGAATTTTTATTAGGCTAATCATAATCAGATTGATCACAAATCTAAAAACAATTAGACTAATATTAAGTCTCCCAAAAGAGAGTTGTTAATTTTAGGACGACCAAATAAAGAGTTGTTCACACACAAAAAAAGGGGAAAGACAAAAAGAGAGTTTCTGGCATATTCTTCAAGCTCTTCCTTCTGTCATATATTCGATTCCCTCTTCATCTCATACTCCTGCACTTTCACAACTCAATTCTTCGGCTGCTCTGAACCAATTCTAGTCTCGTGGCATCGAACCTGATGGGAGCTTGACACCTCCCATGACCCGCCATTGACGAAACTTTGTCCTTCCTTCCGTCCGAACTCGAGCTGCTCTCGAGCACGGCACTGGCCTTGATGGCGAGCATGCAGAGCTCTTGTAAAGAGAGCGGCACTCGGGACATGGGGAGAGGCAAGAGGAAATAGAGTTGGCCCAAACAGAGGTCTTCTTCTTCGTGGATTTGGGGGACTATGGAGTCGATGAACATGGACTCTGAGCTGCGGAGGAAGCAGTTTGGGTTCTGGGAGAGGAGGTGAGAAGCCTTGATGGTTTGGGTGAACTCTTGCAGTCTTCCGTCCATGTGAATGACCTTGAGCGTGGATGGAGATGATGATGGCCAGCTATGGTGATAAGTGGTCATGGCAAGGCCACCATTTCTTGTGACCTGAGGAGCCGCACAGTTGCCCATTCTATATCTTTTGGGGAGGGGGTGTGGTGGTTAGAGAGAGAGAGAGAGATTGATGTTTGTTTGGCCAAGATGTTTGACATGGGCAGGTATTTAATGGGGGAGTAAAGGCGTGTTTCAGAGTTTTGGATTGACCAATGACCCAACTTTTTGACCCTCAACAGTATAATTTGTACACAAATGCTTTTTTGGGTACTTTGTTCCAAATCTCCTTGAACTTTACGTCCATCGCACAATAATTTTTAAACCATAGAAAATGACACATTATCTCTTTCAACTTTAGCACCGTTGGCCCCATAGCCCTCGGACTTTAGATAGTTACGCATCACTTTCCTAACCTTCAAGCTTCGTCGAGCTTGGCCATGGCAGTCGAGAGTTTCTTTGAGCTTGCGGCTATGGCCACTTGGGATTTAGCACTAGTGGGGTGGTTAGGTTTTATGGGCTTTGATGTCAGCAAATTTCGTCGCTAGACCAACTGGAGATGATACTTTGAAAAGTACATGGATGATTTCGAACCAAAAACAAAAGTAGAATGGGAGTTTTAATCTTTTGATTAAAGTATAGAGACCCACAATGATATTTTACTAATTACTTCCGTTAAATACTTTTAGTAAATTATATCATTTGGAAGATATTTTCATTTGTTAAGGCGCGATTTGGTAAAATTGTTTAGGAAGTAGATTTTGATCAACCGATTCTTTTTTATTATATTCTGCAGGAATTGATCTAAGCAATTTAAACCGTTTAGAATCGTCAAAAATTTTCGATTCTGGAATAATTGCGTTTGGTACCTTGCTTCATTAATTCTATTCCAAATCAATTTCTTTTAATTTTTAAATCATGTTTTTACTTTTTTCCTTTTTTCTTTTCTTTTTCCTTTTTTTTTTCTTTTTTTTTTTTCCTTTTTTCTTTTCTTTTTTTTCCTTTTTCTCATCTCCTTCTTCTTCTTTTGGCCGGTCGCCAGATCGGCGACCGATCAGATGAGGGCCGGCGACCTCACCGAACCGTCGCCAACCCTCGGTGAGGCCGGCCCTCGTCGGCCGAGCCTCGCCGGCAGCTGGGCAAGGCTTGCCTAGCCCCGCCGAGGTTCGGCCTCACCAGATCCGGCGAGGCCGAGCCCCCCCGGTGGCCAGGCCGGCCTCGCCGGGGCTGGGCGAGGCTTGCCAGGCCACCGGTGGGGCTGGGTGTTGCAAGGCTTGCCCAGCCCCTGCCCAACCCCGGCGAGGCCGAGCCTCGCCGGTGGATGGGCTTGCCTCCGACAAGCTCGTCGGACCTCACCCTGGTCTGGCGAGCCTCCAGCGAGCTCGCCGGACCGGCGGCCGGCGGCGGCGGACGGCGACGGACGGCGGTGGCGAACGGCGGACGGTGGCGGGCGGTGGTGGATGGCGATCGCGAGATGGCCGAAGGGAAGAAGAAGAGTTCTTGATTTTGATTCTTAAATTCGTTTGGAACAAGAATTCACTTTTTTTTGGTTCTTGATTCTATTCCCAATCTGTTCTCGGGAACAAAATTTTTACCAAACGCGATTCTAGGCCCAAACTGATTATGGGAACAAAGAATCAGAATTTGGCCATGTTTGGATGGTTACCAAATATGGCCTAAGTCTCTTCAAATATGTAAGGATATGCAAATAAACAAAAATCATAACTCATTGTCGATAAGGCAATGTCATGAAAATTGATAGATGACACGAGTTTGTTAGTCATTTGGTATGTTCTCCTTTATTACTCAGCATATTCCAAAAAGGAAGAGAAAAATGAAGTAATCTACTCGGATTCCCATGGGTGGTGGAATGGAAAACATGAAACAAAAGTTGTCCCAGCGGTCGATGTACAAAGCATCAAAAGCCATTAGTAGACGGCATGGCAAGACTGGCATCCCAAGCCTTCCCTTTATGCAGTGCAATTCTGAGGAAGCAAAACATGCGTGACCGACGTTGAAAATCTAGACTTGACTGATGACGGGGAAAATTCTCACACAGCACTGCTGTTGGGAACTTAAAATATAGGGATACATGCCTTAGGAGGTTTCACAGCTTCTCATAAAAAATATAATTAAATTTTAAAACTTTCAAAATATATAATCAAATTTTTTTTATTAACTCCATTCAACTTGACTAACGAAAAATATCGATATAATTTTTTTCTCTCCTATGTGGCATCGACATGACTAAAACAAGAAGAACAAGACTAAAACAATGTCATTTTTGTCCAAATTAAACTTTTAAAAAAATTAAATTAGATTAAAATAAAAACTAAATTAAAAGAGATTTCCGATTAGATATCGAATATGACCAGAGATAAAAACATTACTTTGCAAAATGATTGGCATTTCTGCCTAATGTCATGGAAGCTTCTTGAGAAAAGTTGACCAGAGTTCACAATGAATTGGTCTTCTTCAAGCTACTTGATCTCGACGAGAACATGGATTGTCAAGTTTATGGCACTTTGTGCCAAGATGCACTTTGACAGTATGAATAAGGCAAAGATAATATCAACATTTCTTAAAGTATTTCAATACATTAAACTTGTTAGAATTTTAAAATTTTAAGTTATGTCTCCATCTAATAGCTTGAACTTACATGGTCCTGCAATTTCAACATGGTATTATAATAGGTCCTGACAAACCTTTCGTGAGCCCCTCGATCATAGTTAATTTCCACACCTCAGTCTTAGGTCAAAGTTTAGCCTATGCATGTGGGGTTGTCGAAACATTTAAACAGTAAAATACTCCTTCATGTAATAGCTTGAGCTTTTAGATCAATTAGCAGAAGTATCCACAATTACCACCAATAAAAAAACCCACATAACAGGATGCTTCTCCTATTGTTCTGCAGTCCCGACGCCCCCCCCCCCAAAAAAAAATTTATTTTGCAGTCCTTACAGGAACCAATGCTAATGTTTTGATAGATCATGTAACAAAAGTCAAAAAATGTAAAAAGTAGTTGTTGCTTCTAGCTTGCACTTATCTAGCTTTCCTCAACCAAGCGTATGAAAGATTATTGATACACAATATAAGCTTCTTTCTGCAGCATAAATTTCTTGATTACCTTGATCACAGAAAATCTTTCTAGCTTCACTGTAAAATCTGCCATTGCTTTCAGGATGGTATCCAATAATACCTGCAACTTGTGATAATAGCCACTGACTTCTAGCTTAAGAAAATCAGAAAAAGAGTGAGCATGTTGTAAATGGAGAACCCCACTTACTAGAGTAACAAGGATGTGAAAAAGGAAATATTTTTGCATCGAATCAATGCCCAATTTGTATATGTATGTAAACACACACACACAAAATAAATGTACACATATTTGTGTGTATTTTTTTCCTATGGCTAGAACTCTCTACATAAAAGAAGCTGATTCTTTTACCCAGGCAGGCAAGTCAGATAGTCAAAATAATTTATAACACATTCAAGAAACCTTGGATGGGTAGTGGGCTGGGGCCTTCTGTAGCAAGATAAAGTATCAATATGCTGGCATGGGACAGAAAAAACAAATGACTAATCAATAGCCACAAGCAAAAAATCTATAGGTTGATGCAGGCATTGTATATCATTCCACTCTTACCTCAGTTGGTGAATGTGCTAAAACTAATCAGGAATCAATAGTTATTGATAGAAAATGAAACTAGTTTGATGGCAATGATGCATGACAAAATGAGGCCGTAGATAGGAAATTGACACAAGTATAATAGAGAACTGTGCAGCTTATTTCTTAACTTATAGGAAATCGGGCACATATTGAACCTGCACTCCAGATACTCAGTTGTCTTTTTTAGTTATTTTCATGAAGATGCTCATCAATCCCTAATACGCTAAAAGAATGGTATGAGATGAAGAAGGGTTAACTCTTGCCAATTACAACAAAATTTTGAAAGTCCAAAATTTGGCCCAATAATCACTTCTCTCATTCTTGACTAAGTGATTCCACAAACAAAATGTAGGTAAAGGCATCGCAAGGCGACCATCAAAGAGTCCAGAGAGCATCTGGTTATCCTCTTGCACAGGATGAGCTATAGGTAGTATCCTGAACTTATCATATTTGCAACTCATAGTCCTAAATAGGTATTTTGGATCCATAGCTTGTCGTAAATCCACTCGTAAACGCCAGACTGATGTAAGATGTCAATGTATTTAAAGAGCAATCCCATGATATCTTGCGTGTGCTCTGCTTTTTGGTGCAATACATGATTAGAATTTCAAGCCTCATAATCTGGGCTTTCTTACAGGACTGAATTTCTGCCAAAAGGAATAAGCAAAGCCGTAAGTTGGTGAGAATGATTTTTTGCAAATGACCTAAAAGAAAAACAGAGAAATGCCCAGAGGCAAGAAGAGCCATAACAGAACAACATACTGTGACCAACATCAGTCATCTCAATAACAACATTAAAGAAAGGAACATTTGAATCCACAACGCTTTCATAAGCAGACAAACTAGTGGCCCATCCTGCAAAGTCATTTGCATTGGAACTGATCATAAACCAGACTTGATCAAAGTAGCTGAAAAATGATTGCTGATGTAAGAACAACATTGCAGCAAACGATGCACTTTCATCCGTAAAATGTTCACTTATGTAGGAGAGGCCAAGCTTTCTCGCGTTGCTGCGCTTAGAATCAAAAGCTCTAAGTACTTTCTCCCCCAAAACAAAGATGCGACCATACAAACTCGGGAAATAAAATCGAACCTAACTTGCGGTCGCAGATTTAGGGCTTCTTGAGGGACCGCTTCGAGCAGAACGGAAAGCAAGTCATCAACGGAAGATTGGACGAGAGGGCGGAGCAATTGCTTCTTGGTCGTGAGTTAGGGGACGGAGAGAGGCGAGCGAAATCGACCGTCGACTGGAGAGAGAAAGGCGTTGGCCCTGCCCAGGTCCATCGAGATCTCCCTTGCGACCGATCGGGCTAGTGACAGGGACAGCACCCAGTTGACGACAGGGAGCCTGGCGCCGCTTGGGAACGAGACCGAGGCCGCCTCCCTCCTGCGGCGGAGGCCGGCGGCATATTCGGTCTAGCGAAGGGGGAGGACGAGCAGATGGAGGACGCCATCAGTGGCAACGGCTCAGAGTCGGAGTTGATGATGAGTTCGTCGGAGGGAGGCAGCTGCGGCAGGTGGGGCTCTTGGAGGAGGCGACATGCCAGAGGTAGATGACCAACGAGACTTAGGTGGAGGCGAAGGGCGGAGGCGGTGGGATGTGCTAAGAAGGAAACAGAGGAAGTGTAGCTCGTGTCTGCTCTTTCATGAAGAGAGAGAGAGAGAGAAACAAAACCCAAAAAAATTAAGTGAGGAGAGAGAAATTTTAAGCGGGAGTCAACCTTTCTTCTGCCAGCTGAGCCGAGTTCAGCCACCAACCGAGAGTTATTCGGGAGAGAGTGAGAAGAAAGAGGAGAGAGAAAGAAGCGCAGAAGATGGAGAAAAGAGAGAGCAGACGTGGCGGGCCCCGAGGACATGTGTCGACGTGTGAATGGTTCAGAGCACGGATGACGTGGCACTGTTAAGGTATGCAATATTTTCTCATGTTTGGAGTCATTATGGATAGAAAATATTGCGTGGGTTTTACCCTCTACGTAGGTGAAGGGTAAGACCATTCAGAAATCAGAGTACCGACTTTAGTTTTAGTTTGCAATTCTGGCCCCAACTTTTTTTTTTTTTGGTAATTCTGGCCCAACTTTTTTTGTTTCATAAAAAGTACAAACTTTAGCTTAGGTGCAAATCTAGCCCAATTTTTTTCAAACCCAAATCTAGCCACTTTCAAGTTTCCGTCGAAAGATGTTTTTAAAGATCCACATGTTATTTCACGTTTACTTGGCATCTCACAATTGTGTTAATGTGGGAGAATCGTACACAATCCGAGAGCTTCCCCTATTTTAGAATTCCTCGATTACGAGGAAAGTAACACTCCAACTGTCATAATTTTCGCATAGTATTCACTTAAGCACCATTAATTTTTTAAAACTTATATACATAGCTCATTTGAGTGTTATAGTCTTTTTTTTCTATGATCATTTGAGTGTCATGTAACTTCTCAATCAATCACTTGAATGTTATATATTTTAAATAACATTCACCACAAGTGATCGATTGAAAATAAGCATCTTTTCTTTAGAAATTATAGCACTCAAATAATCAATTAAAAAGTTATGGTACTCAAGTGAGCACCGTATAAAAGTTATGGAATTTACAGTGTCCTTATCCTAACTCCACCAATGACAAGTTCAAAGTTTCCTTCTTCTTAATTTCTAGACATGCTTGGTTACAGGGATCCATTTGTTCATGCCTTGTTTGCCCTGGATAAGTTATTTCTTCCGTCCATATTGATATTTATCGCCAAAATCCAAACTTGAATGGTCACGATTCCTCCTCTTGCTTGATTTTAAATTATTCAAATTATCATGGCAGCAATGGCCATGAGTTGCCGATTAGACGTAGAATGGCACGTTGATTATTTGATGGCACCCTTGTATAGTAACTTGATGGAAGCTAGATTGACAACCAACTAAAAGTTAGTGTTGTTGTCGTTTTTTTTTTTTCCATAAGATTTAAAAAGTTTGGGCCAAAATTCGCACTTAAGTTATAGTTGGTGCTATTTTATCAAACAAAAAAAAAAATGAACCAAAATTAGGATTCGATCTCAAGTTGATGTTTTTAACAAGGACAAAGAAAAAAAGAAGACGATTGGACTAGAATTGGAACACAAGTTGATGCTTTTCAAGCTCGGCCTTCACTTTTTGAGGCTTCCTCCACCCACATCTCTATGTGCCCGCGGCATGTCCATATGGAGAAAGATAGGTTTACCATGTTCCATCAATAGCACCTAATCTATGCTGATTTTGGCGGATCGTGCTCCAATTGCTGCTAAGTGCTACATTCGCACGACTGAATAGAAGATCGTCATTCCAGCTAGTTTGGATGTGAATCATCCCCGCCATGAGCGAGAGGGTGCGTTTAAATGACATACCCGCGAAGAAGAGTCATGATTATTGGGTTGTAACTGTAGATGTCACCGACGAACAAGTTTCATTAAATAAATAAAATGTCTGTTATGACCATATTGTAGAATATTTATTCACATACACAACTAATCAATCAAGAAAAATGGATCCATATATGATTGTAAAACACCAACATCAATAAATATAGTGGAATTAAAACGTACCTGTTTGAGTCATTGCTTTACGAAAAGTAGATCACTCTGATAATCAGGGATCTATTGGAATGCCATATCTTCCTCTCTATGACCTATTTCGATATAGCAACTTTCAATGGGATTAAAGGAACTAATAGGTATAACCTACCCTTTTATAGGCTAGAGAGGGGACCTAGCAAACCCTAATCAATAGCGTGTCAACTGGGCCCTTCCCATTATGGGCTTCAGTCAAACACAATTGCCTACACTTTACTACTCAACTAGGCCCGTTAACAATAGATGCCAATACCTAATTCAATCAGATCACTTTAGGGTTTAACAAATATTGGAATATCCATTAACCCGATTACTTAAAATAGAAAATCAATTAATTAATGTAAGCTCATATTATAGGAAATTTCCAACATTCTCCCACTTGTGCTACATTAATTAACTTATTTTATTTTGAAAAAGATTTTATATTGAAAACGACACTATCGAGTTAATAATTATAAAATTTGTTTTATGTGGCCACAACTTTTTTAAAAATAATATTCCAATAATGGCATCTCAATATCAATCCAATCCTATATAACCTCAGTATAGGACTATGGAGATCAACGTGTTAAGAAAATATCATTACACAAGACCTTCCATAATCACATATAATAAGCATTATATTTTCATGGATCATGGGCCTAGTAGTGTAGTAAGAAAAAGTGCTAATATGTGATCAAAATATACACTATTTCTTATTGGTCCTCAATGCAATTTCTCAACGACATGAAACTGCATTAATGCAATTTCTAAACAACATGAAATTGCACAATTATGTCACAATCAAACATGAGATCTCATAATCAGTGACATCCAGTCATCTTTAAACAAAATTTGTTTAAAGATACTGTTTTCTACTTCCATTTCTCAGTCAGGAGAAAGGATAACAATAGAATCAACAACAACAATTATCAAAATAAATGCTTTAATAAACATCATAAAAGCATTATCAGTCTGCATAATATCCATAAATACAATTTATATAACTCCCACTAACAAAAGAAATCAAAAGAATCTAAAACACCCATACTCTTTACATGTTCTTTAAACAAAATGGGTTGTAAGCCTTTTGTTAGAGAATTAGCAAACATGAACTCAATTATGATATTTTCAATCAAAATATCTCCCTTTTTAACCAAGTCCTTAACAGTATATTTGTTCAAGTTAATATTTCAATTGTGGCATTATTGTTATTTATAGCAAAAGTAATTATTTATCACACATAATGCAATAAGATCAATTATGGGCAATGAGCAATTCAACAAAATAATTAGTACATTATAAACTCCCCTTTGGGCAGAGTGTATAATGCACAATTATTTTTCACAACATGAAGTTTATAAAGCAACAATAAGGAGAATTACATATAATTGTCAATGATCCATCCCCTTTGGGCAGACAAATCATTTAAATTATACATCTCCATGATATCAATATATAGAGACGATAAAAGAGAATTACATATAATCTTCAAGGTTCAATCCCCTTTGGGCAGACAAATCCTTTAAATTATATATATCTTCATGATCTAAACATAGAGGGGAATTGCACATAACTCTAAAAAATTTATCCCCTTTAGGCAGATAAACCTTTTGAGTCATACATCCCCATCATTCATCTCTAATATATCAATATAGAGGGGAATTAAAGATAACTTTCAAAAATTTATCCCCTTTGGGTAGATAAATATTTTTGAGTCATACATCCTCATCTTTTAATTTTAATATATAAATATAGAGGGGAATTACATATAACTTTCAAAAATTTATCCCCTTTGGGCAGATAAATCTTTTTGAGTCATACATCCCCATATTTTAATTTTGGAATTTATCTTCATGCAATTTTCAAATTAATATACACACTAACCCCCTTTGGATAGGTAATTGTATATACTAATTTTTATCAATTGGAAACTCCAAAAAATATATGCCCAAAATTGATCTAACAATATGAAGCACTTTACGACATGTGCTTCCCAAGATCATATTGCATTTATCAAGCAATAATTTTTGCCACAATTTTTTTAAAATATTATTTTAATATTTCGGACTCATGGCAAAACAAGAATGGATACGAATGGTTACTAGAATTAAAGGGAGCCAAAAATTTTGTAGCTATCATTAATCATTACATCAAAAAATCATGAGGATAATCTTTATCTCACACTTCCTCACTGTCAACCCTTGGTTGGCATATTTAAATTTGGGAAATTTCGTAGTCATGCAATAACTCAATCTCCACCTATTTGACACAATCATATCATCTGAATTTAGAAGTATCCTTAACCCACAAGAGATCAAGCAAAATCTCTATAAAAAGAACTTCTAAACCTCAATCATGTTAAGCCAGTCCATTTCGATGATTCGTGGTAAAACCACACAAGAAGACATGAAAGGTCCATTTGGTTCGCCAGAATTTTCAATAATATTGATTAATTCGTATTTTGATGCTATAGTCTTCCGTTAGTCACCAGTCCAAAGATTACAATAAAAATAAAAAAGCTACAAACGGATAGATTTAAAACATAATTCCCATGTAAAAACAAAAAACGTTCATGTGCTTCTCATCATGCACCATCTACAATTTTCCCCTTTTGAACCTGGGGTTTCCACAAAGCAATACACAGTAGACTATGTATGGACTTTTCTTCAACTGCTGAAACCTTCAGCTTTTACATCTCTCTAGCCTAATCTTAATTTTTTGATAAATAACATCCTCTTGTTTGTATCTATATACATTTGGATCTCGATTCACAAATCTCTTGATTTCATTGTATTGCGTTCAATGGAATTTTAAACCTTAGTCAATAAAACACCAATGCATCGCAGGAGTCGTGTGAGCAATTTGCAAAAAGATTAGAATTTGCAAGTTTGGAATTTGCTGGTCATGCCACATTACTCAGCAAATCAACTATGAACCCAACAAATCCAGACAGATAACTTAGCATAAAACCACTCGTACAAACAAAAATCACAGTTTGGTCTTTTGCTCACCCCACAATCAACATATTTATGGCGAAATCACAATGAAGCCTTAAAGCAGTGGTTTCATTTAGAATCTAGCAACAAGATGCACGCACTGCATGTGAAAAGCAAAAACCGACTATTTCCATCTTTAAATTTTGATATCCTGACAACTTGAGAAATCTTAACCATTGGTTCTCTTTTCCAGACTAAAGGGAGCACCATAGCCCCAAAGCTTCAGCAACTCACTAACTACTTAATATAGAAATAACCCAAATCAACGAAAAATAGGGCACAAATCTCGACTTTATAACAAAGCACCCCATAAGCGTCACCCATTGCATACGTGGATCAATTGATGCGTAATCTCGGTCCACCGAGTAAAACGGCAAAGCGGCAATCAAGGAAAAGGAAAGAGGTGCAAGAACCTAATGCGAACACACAGAAACCCCATACGCACAATCGCACCAAAGCACGAGGCGGGAGGAAGAGAAGGTAGAAACCCTAACCACTCGTCCAAAGCGGAAGAAACAATCAGCTACAGTAATCTCTAAACCAACCGTTGCTACCATCGAATAAAAATCGAAGGTAACACTAGAATCTAACTTAAAATTCTAGAACTTTTTCTATATATATACGAGACAATCACTCCAATTGCACCATACACAACAACCTAAAACCCAAAAATCTCAAGTAACCAGTTAAAAATAAATAAAAAATTCTCTTCCGAACAAAACAGTCACTGCACAAGCTGCATCTGAAGAATTCTACCACAAGATTTCGGATCTCTAAAAAAAAGAAAAAAAAAAGAAAAGGGTTATCAAACACGGGCACTTACTTAGGATTGACCCCTTTGAACACCGAAAAAAAAGAAGAAGAAACAATCTTTGCCATGGGAGATGGAGCCCAAGGAACTTTCTTTAATGCAATCGAAAGATGCTAAAACATATATATAACAATGCTCATGCAACAATTTACAACAAACATCAACCAATTGCAAGTAATTTGAAAATTCTAGAACTCTTCATGTATAAACCCTAGAATTTCAAATTTAAAATTCTCTCTCAATTATCAACGAAATTATACAAAATATATATGGTTGGAAAGATCTCGACATGTAGAAAAAAAGCCCTATGGTTTCAGATCAATCAAGCAAAAAATCCACATGAAAGATAATGCCCATATTTGGCTCAAAGAGGAAAATTTCGAATTTGTCCATAAAAATATAAAATTTGGGTTCTACAATCATATACGACAAGCTCTGATACCACATTTAGAATATTTATTCACATATACAACTAATCAATCAAGAAAAACAGATCTATATATGATTGTAAAACACCGACATCAATAAATACAACGGAATTAAAACGTACCTGTTTGAGCCATTGCTTTATGAAAAGTAGATCACTCTGATAATCAGGGATCTATTGGAATGCCAGATCTTCCTCTCTATGACCTATTTCGATATAGTAGCTTTCAATGGGATTAAAGCAATTGATAGGTATAACCTACCATTTTATAGGCTAGAGAGGGGACCTAGCAAACCCTAATCAACAGCATGTCAATTGGGCCCTTCCCATTACGGGCTTCAGTCAAACACAATTGCCTACACTTTGTTGCTCAACTAGACCCGTTAACAATAGATGCCAATACCCAATTCAATCAGATCACTTTAGGGTTTAACAAATATTGGAATATCCATTAACCCGATTATTTAAAATAGAAAATCAATTAATTAATATAAGCCCATATTATAGGAAATTTTCAACACATATTTCTAACTCATCAGTCAGAAAACTTTGCAGAACATATCCGATACAGATATAGTTGATGTATGCAAAAAATAGTAATAATAGTTATTTCTAAGCTATTTATACTTGACTCGATAACCTAGGGTATGGAGATGTGAGATCATGGGGTGATCTCTCTCGGATTTGAGTATGACTGCAGCCGTGCACGTTTTGTCCCTCTTTTTGTTGAAGAATCGATGGCGCAGTCATTGCAGTCTTGATAACTCGATCCGACCTTGCTTACCCTTTCTTCCAAGTATTCCATCTTATTTCCATCCGGTCTAGTCCGTTCTGGTTCAAATTGGGTCCTTGGTTTTATGAACCTGCCTTTCTCATCTCATGGCTTTTTAATAAACGACATGGATGAGCTCATTTCCAATTGTCATTGCAAAATTAGTGATGTTGGAATGCAATTATGTCTTTATGATAATCTTGTCTTTATGCCTCTTCTTACATAGAATAGATGAAAATAAACTTTAATTACAATGCTTTTGTCTTGTCAAAGGTTTAGCACCATCAACGGTCCATTCATATTCTAGAACACTCATTAAAATATACACATACACACACTATCATCAAAAGTTCATATTATTTTAACAGAAAAGATACCAAAATTGTTTGAAAACAAATAGAAATGTTTGTTTCAGATGCACTGTTCATATAGGGTTACAACCCACCAAGTCAAGAGAAGAAAATACATAAAAGTAAATAAATAAATAAAAATCAGCAAGAAAAAGTATGTAAGGAAATTTGAGAATGTAATCCCTCCAAATCTATCTTGATCTTAATTCCTCCTACCAGACAGGAATACTTTTTACAATCTGCTCTTTTGCTTCTCTAAGCCACTCGCAACTAATGAAGTGCTTAGTAAGAGCATACACGAGTATCCATCGAGCTAATAGATCAGACAGTTAGCTCGCCCAGGATCGATCGCCGATCTCTGTGTGCTTAGTTCGGGCATGAAAGATGTGACCGGCTGCAAGATGAATCGCTGAAAGGTTGTCACACCCGAGAATCGGAAGTTGTCGAAGATGTAGACCGCAGTCCGATAGGAGACAGTGTTTCCAGATTATCTTAGCAGTGGCGTTGGCAAGAAGGCTCTTAGATTCAGACTATGTTCTGGAACGAGCTACAAGGCAAGTCCATTCACATATCAACAGTCATCAAGCTTACAAGCCCAGTCTGCATTTTAGGCATGAAGAGTGAAACAGAAGGATCACTTAGTCGGGAAGCCCAGACCAATTGTGCTGACCGCTTATTTCGTAAAAAATAAATAATTTAGAAAATATTTTTCCAAAAATAATTGTTTATATTACTTTAAAATAATTATTCGATGAAAAATATATTTATTATAAACAACAATTTATATCTAAATATTTTCATGGACGATGAAAATATAGTTCGTTCGATCATTTTTGGAAGAGATGCAAGTGATCATTTTTTAAGAAATTATTTATTCAAATAATTTATTTTCTACGAGCCGATGCACTATAAATAACCTAGAATTTGCTTAGCAGCCATCCCATGCACTTGAGCAATGCGTATACTAAAATGCCGACAACTGTGGAGGGAAATTAATTTAAAAAGAAAAGTTTTAAACTGATTGTACATTATCTAATTCAGTTTTAAATATTTTAATTTGACCAATTTAATCTTAAATTTTTTGACGATTTGTCAATATAATCTTTCCAATCAAATTTTTTTTATTGAAAATCATGATGTCAACTCTGATCGTTTTACGTAACATAGCCGACGCTATAAGGTACACTAAATTACCTACACCGCTTAATCTCGTATCGTTCAAAAGACTTGGAAGCAATCCAGCGTAGAAAAGGGGCAGTGTTCTTAACAGTCAATCATTCGATATTTGCTCCATTATTGCTTGGCATGGCCCAAGAAAAAGGAAAAGACGAAAGCAACTTAGTCCAATTCTTAATGAGTAATAAAATGAAGACACGACGCAAAGGCCATCCCGCGGTCTATGTACAACGAATCGAGCCACAGTGGACGGCCAGCGACGTGACGAGACTCGGTGCAATTCCCAGGAAGCAATCGATGCATGCATTACACTTTTTGACTTGCTCTGGTCATGGCCACCATGAAGTCTCCCCTTCTTAAAAAAGTAAAGCCCTACGTGTTGCTGGTACGATGACTACCAGCGTGATTGAGAGAGCATTTCGAAAAAAAAAAAGAAAAAGAAAAAAAAAACAGCTTCAGATCAAAAAAGATTTCACAAAATACAAATAATGCTTGGTGAAGAATTTCTTTTACGGAATTTGAAATTTAATTGAAAATTAATTTTTTAATCTAAATTGAAAAGGGAAGAAATTGGATGGTGTTATGAATCATATGACTCAGTTCATGCACTGAGTTGCCGTGAACCCAAGTCGTGCGACCTCAGACTTCAGGCATTACACTCACCGCATGTTCTCGGCCCGAAATTTCTTCAACGAAAACTAGAACTTTTTCGTCGCGATTGACATAATATAATGTCCTACTCCAGCTATACCTTCCTTTAATTTTCTTGTTTTTGAAACAATAAACGATTTTCTTGTTTTTGGAGCAACAACGTTTTCTTTTGGTGGTAATTTCTTTGAAAAATTATTTATTCCTTTTTTTTTCCTCAAAACCTATCTACAAACTTGTCATGCATTGAATGTTGGAACTAATTTATACTTGATACTCCACTCTTTTGGGAGTTGTAATTAGTCTTGATAATCCCAATATCAGGTGAAAGATAGTTTGGGGCTTGATGTTTAAGGTTTGATGCACAATGCAAGCAATAAGAATAGAAACATTAAGGGCCTAAACTTTTTTTTATCGGTCCACTGTATCTTACTCAATTAGATAAATCCTATAAAAATGATAAATTTCAATCTCAACTAATATAGTTCAGATCAGAAAAATTCCTACAAGAGATACCAATGGTTTGACTGTCAAGTCCGCTAAATCCTTTTGAGCGTACTAATCTCGTTAGGGCTAGGGCACTTGGATAAAATAAAATTGCCAAGTCATTTCAAATACGCAAGAATACGCTGATGAAGAAAATCCATAATTCACCGTAGGTGAACATGATGTTAGGCAATCATTCGATATGTTCTCCATTATCACTTGGCATTGCCCATCAAGAAAAGCAAGATAAAAAGTAATTCACTCGGATTTTCAGGTGCGATGAGTAAGACACAAAGGTTGTGTCGCGGTCGATCTACAACGAATCAAAGCCATAGTGGGCGACAACACGTGATAAGGCTTTTGGGATAACATACAAAATTTGCCTCATTGAAGGTATCAGAAATTTTGAAATTTTATGGCCGGTGATCAACTAAGCCCCGTCAAATTTAAATTAAGATCTAGATATGTCATTTTGCGTTATTAAAGGCAGCCGCAAAATCTACGGTACGTTAAATCCACGTGACCAAGAAAGCTTGGAGCGATGTCTAGAGACTAGAAGCACACCCGCAAATGAATAATAAAAGCAATTTCTCATGCGTGCTATGGACGAAAGCCCATACATACATACATACATACATACATACTTTGAAAACTGAAAAGCAATATACATACATACATACATACATACATACATACATACATATGTTTGATTTAATACCATTAAAAATCTTAAATTGATATCCTAATGACACATATACCCCAAATTAATTTGCAGCTCACAAAAAAAAAAATCTCAAACTGGTATCACATGACATATTAATCTCAAACTAATATCCGTATATAAAAAACTCTCAAAATGGTATCTAATGAGTCATTTACCCTAAAGTAACTTTCATCTTGCAAAAATCCAAAACCGGTATCCCCAAGCCAAATCTAACTTCCATTAAGATAGTTGCATTTCAACACATATGATAGATGACGTAACACGAATCCAATGTAAAGAATGAATATTTGACATGGATTGACGATTGCAAGACGGTTTTAACATGGAGAGTAACAAATTCGACATGAAAAATGCACGTGGATCAACATGTACCCATTTTAAGAGGATATCAGATGGAATGCTAATTGAGGGTAGATTTTGGTTAGGGGTTTAAGTTTGGGTTTTTTTTTTTTTTTTTTGAAAATAAAAACTTATTTAGTATAAAAGTATTATGGGATGCCAATTTTAGAATTTTTTTTTAAAACGAAAATTATTTACTTCAATTCTACGTTAGACTTTTGCACTCGCTTGCAAAAACAAAAGGCAAAAAAAAAAAAAAAAAAAGAATAAAAATAGAAAAGAAGAACAGAAGAAGACGGAGATGACATTACAACTATGAGTAGGGAAGGGATAACCACACGTTAAGAAAATGGTTAATACCTTGAAAAACCCCAAACTGGTACATATGTGACAAATTTACCCCAAACTATTTTTTTGATCATAAAAAACCCAAAACCGGTACACCTATGACAAATTTACCCCGATTGACCATAAAAAATCCAAAACTGGTACATTTATAACAAATTTACTCAAAACTAATTTATTCGACCGCAAAAAATCACAAACTAGTAAATTTGTAACAAATATACCATTTGCTAAATTGGATTAATATTACAAAAAAATCACAAAAATTGTAAACTGTGACGAATGGAGTGTAAAATCCCTTGGTATACCAGTCAACTGTCACGTGTCATTTAACTTAATAATTTGACAGTAAAATTTAACGAAAACTAACAGAAGGTAAATTTGTTATAAGTGTACCAGTTTAGGGTAAATTTGTCAAATGTATATTAGTTTGGGGTTTTTGGTAGTCAAAAAAATAGTTTTGGGTAAATTTGTCATAAGTGTACCAGTTTAGGGTTTTTCAAGGTATTAACCCTTAAGAAAAATGGAACTAAGTAGCAAGTAGTTATTATTGCAATGTCAAAGGGTATGATGGGAACATTTGACTAAGCCAAAGGAAGGTGAGATTTTCTTTACTAATATATGTTAAAATGCCCAACTCAAAAATGTAAATTTATCCATGGAGAAAGACCATTTATATACTATATAAGCCCTATAAATAAGTGAGGTGAGATATTTTAACAATCCATTTCACGTACACATTGAATTAAAAACGGCACTTGAAATTTAATAGGAAGCATTATATGTGAAATAAACTTAGATAGAACATGATTCTGTTATCATATTAGAATGTCTAAACAAAAGCTAAATTTATCATTGAGAGAGATCACGTGTATATAAAAAGCATATTAATCATGTAGATAAGCAACGTGGGAATGCATAATGTACACTAAACACTCTTTTTGCAAAATTTTCAGCTTACTATTTGTATACTTGCTCACCACTTATAATCGACCAATGAGATAGCTCGATGGCCAAAATTTAAGAAAACGACTTAGCTTGCTATCAAGTATCATCTACCAATAGGTAGGGGTGAGTGTGGTTCCCAGTTCTTAGGGACCGATTCCTTTTTTCAGGGAACTGGGAGTTCCGGTTCCAATCAAACAGGAACCGAAATTGTAACCAGAACCGGAACTGTTACGGAATTGGACTGGAACTGGTTTGGTAGGAAAAGTTCAAGGAAGAAAACCTGCTGAGGAAAAACAATAAAAGAAAAGGGGAGGTCAACAAAAAGAAGACAGCTACACGAGAGAAAGTGACGTGAGAGAGATGTGAGAGCAGAGGGAAAAAAAGGAAAAAGCAGAAAAGTAGAGAAGCAAAGAGAGACTATTCATCTTCGTCGTGCTCCGCCTTGCAGCCGCTCGAGGGCTCCCCTACGCTAGCCGCCGCATGGTGCCGCACTCATTTGCGAGCATCGCCCTGTGTCTCCGTGCCAAGCTTCACCACGGGCAGCCTAGCCGCCGGCCACCGCTGTTGTTGGTCTGTTGCTCCCCTCTGCCGGACCTCCTCACAAGCACCCTTCCGTGACGCCAAAATCGATCGCTGAGCCACCTCGCTCCTCTACCTCTACTCCGATGCCCAGCAGCCCTTGCTTGCGCTGCCACACCTTGAATTTATTTAGATACTAATTCAAGAGTATTATCATAGCACTAGCTATCTCCTACGTTATAATTAGCTATAGTAAGCATTAATTCTTCATATTAATCAACCGCGGATCAAAATCATTCATCATTCCCTAACTGTTTGTACACCCATTCCTTGTCATGGGCCATGTAGCATAGAAATTTTAGCATCCCTTTTTTCCCCTTCTTTTGGCACATGCTTCATATTTTTTTTTTAGTTCCGCCCAAGTACAAACAAAAGATTAAGCACCTCCTATTAAAAGGACGAAATTCCCTCGTCTTGGGCTCCATAAAAAGCTCACGGAGTAACACGAGATCCTTTCAAGACCGATTAAATACTACTCTAAGCACGCTTTTGCAGCTCTCATGTCCCTATCACAACATATTTGCTGACTTCTATCGTTACTCAACCAAATAAAGCGAATTCGAATAGATGATGAGGATGATGATGATCACGACGACAACGACCATGATGAAATGATAAAAGAATTATTATTAGGCTAATTTTCATCTGATCGATTAAAAATCGGGAAAAAATGAGACCTATATCAAGTCTCACTAATTGGACAACCAAAAAGTGCACCCAAAAATATATATATATATATTAAAAAGGAGTGTATAGCATGTTCTTAAAAAAGTCTTGCCTCGTCTATTCGATTTCTTAAAGCTATCTCGAGCACTTCAGTTTGTCGTCTATTCGATTCCCACTTCGGCTCAAAAGCATGCACCTTCACAACTCAATCCTTCGGCTGCTCTGACCCGATTCCAATCTTGTGGTGTCGAACCCGGTCGGAGCTCGGCACCGTCCCCGATGATCCGCCACTGACGAACCTCCGTGCTTCCTTCTCCTTGAACTCGAGCTGCTCTCGAGCGCAGCACTGGCCTTGATGGCGAGCGAGCAGAGCTCTTGGAGAGAGAGAGGGGCTCGCGACGTGGAGAGAGGCAAGAGGAAATAGAGTTGGCCCAGATGTAGGTCTTCTTTTTCCTGAATCTGAGGGACTATGGAGTCGATGAACATGGAGTCTGAGCTGCAGAGGAAGCAGTTAGGGTTTTGGGAGAGGAAGTGAGAGGCCTTCATGGTTTCAGTGAACTCTTCCAGCCTTCCATCCACATGAATGAGCTTGAGCATGGATGGATATGATGATGACCCGTTATGATGATGGGTGGTCATGGCGAGGCCGCCATTTCTGGTGATCTGAGGAGCTGCACAGTTGCCCATTCTATGAGTATGAGAGAGAGAGAGAGAGAGAGATTGGTGTTTGCTTGGCGAATATGTTTGAAATGGGTAGGTATTAATAGGGGGATTAAGGCGTGTTTGACCCACTTTTGACCCTCAACGGTTCAACTTATTACCAGTTCCATGTCATCCAAGATTCCAAGGACGTGTTTATTCATTACGCGTGTGCCATAAATGAGAATTATTGGTAATTGGTTGCATATTATGTAATTCGCACATGGGCTTGCCAATAGAAGAAATTCCCTCAGGAAAAGCAGTGCCAAGGGTTTCGATCGAAGGACAATTAATACGATACTCCTTGTAATAATTGCCCAAAATCCCCCCTCATATAATAAATATTAAACTTTGGAAATTTACATACCATCCCCCTAAATTTTATGCTTCGTTGAGCTTAGCCGTTCGGTTGATTGAGATTTTGTATTGGCGGGCATGTGAGAGTTTGTGAGTTTTGGATTTGGTGAGGCATGATGATGGTAATCGCGGCTGTGGAGGAGAGAGAGGGAACTTTGAAAAAAAAAATCCAAATCAACAAAATTTAATGCCAGTTAAAGGACATCACCCAGTTTCTAATGATATTAATGCCAGGTCAGCAAATTCTATCATAGGAATGAGTAGGATGACAATTTTAAGAAGCATTGGGATGATTTAGAATATATATATATATATATATAAGGTAGAAGAATGGTTTTGATTTCTTAATTAAGGTAAGGCAGGCACCAATGGTTCACCTTATTGAATAAACTAAATCCTTTCTAGCATACTAACCTCTTTAGGGCACTCAGATGAATATATTAAAAGGTTAATATCACGAAAAACTCTAAATATGTATATTTATGATAAATATATATTGCAAAATTAATTTTTTTAATTACAAATTAATACACTTGTAATAAATTTACTATTTATTAATTTATGTTAAATTTGATTATCAAATTACTTGATTGGATGATGTAGTAGTTTGGGGTTTTGATCTCAATTTGTCATAAATATACTGGTCGCTATATTAATTCAATTTAATATAAATTAATAAAAATAAATTTATTATAAATATATCAATTTGAATTTTTTTATAATTAACAAATTAGTTCTAAATTAATTTATCATAAGTGCATCGAGTTGAAATATTTTATCAACTCACGTCAAATTCCGAAGATACGCTGACGAAGAAAATTCTTGATCACTCGGCATTGCCCCAAAAGAAAAAGAAAGATAAGAAAGTAAGTCACTCGGATTCCCATGTGCAATGAAGCGAAAGACACGACTTAAGAGGTTGTCCCGCGGTCGATCTGCAGAGGAATCAAAAGCCACGGTAGACGACAACCGACGTGACAAGACTCTTATCCCAAGCCTTTGTTTCTTTCCCATGCATTGCAATGCAATTCCCAGGAAGCAACCAATATGCGGGACCCACGTTGAAAAACTCTCTAGGATTTGATCGATGAGGTTGACAATTCTCACGCGGCACTGCTATGGGAAACTTGTAATAGGGGCACTTTTGCTTTGCCTTGTAATCGGACTCCAATTATTAGGCAGGAAATATGTACGTCCTCGGTCCTTTCTTTTATTTTTTTGTTCATCCTCACAAAGCCATAACTTAAGACTTAAGAGATAGTAACATAAATAATCATTGCATTCTAATCTAAATGATCATCAGAATGATATAACGTAGTTTTTAAACTTTAAATTTGTTCAATGATCATTGAACTATAATTCAATATAAAATTCGGTATCTAAGTTATTAGTTTGTTCAATTTGATCATTGAATTTTAGTTAAATATGTAATTTAGTCCTTCAATTTTTAAATTGTTCAATATGATTCATAGAATTTTGATACATGGTCAGCTTAATCTTTGAACTATAAAAAAATATATCATGATGTCGTTCTATAGTACAAGTTTAGCGACAATATTAAATATTTTCATATAGTTTTAACATTAAATTGAATATGTATCATAAATTTATGGACTACATTGAACACATTGAATGTTCAGGAACGATCAAAGATTACATAGACAAATTAAAATTTTAGATACCACATTACACATTGGGTCAAAATTCAAGAACTACTTATATCATTTTCCTTAAATTAAATTTTTTCCTTGATCTTAGATTAAGGAGAAGCTACGATTTACTAAGAAAAAGTCATCATCAAGACATTTTTTATTTGTTATGATGATGGGTTGGAATCATCAAGTGAAAATCCAACACGCGGGTCACTTTTTTGCTATGGAAATTTGATTGATCTAAGAAAATCACATCAAACAATGCAACTTTGACTAAACAAAGATTCATAAAGAACATCATGCTCGATCTGCAGAAAATATTTGATTCCTATCACAAGATGATCTTATGGTCTTGGCACAAAATTCTGGACTTTATTAACCTTAAATTGATACAATTCTTCTGGCATTGCTTCGACCTAGTTTTTCCCTCTACTACTAATTAGAATCGGAGTCCTTGCTAGGGCATCGGTTTCATCTATATAGGGGGTAATTAATCGATAAAATACTGACCAATTGTTCACATGCAAAATTTTCCCTAATGAGCTGACCTAAAATATTGAAATTTTTATGGATGGCGATCAACTAGATCATATTAAATTCATATTATGATCTAGATTCTTCATTTTACTTAATTCCATGCAGCCACGCGATCATTCGTTTAGTACGTCCTCGTGCCCTCGTTGCCTTTTAGTTGAAAATATAAAAATACCCAATTCTAGATAGTAGATATAAAGTCCACATGACGTTAAATTTACGGTACCAAACTCAAAAATAAAGCGTCTTCTTTTTAGGTCTAGAAGCATTTCTGGCCGAAAAGAAAAATGTCTAGAAGCAGCCGATATTGAATGATTTAAAAGATTTGTCAGCATAGCATGCCGTGGACCGAAGCCTACCTCACTTGACTTTGTTTCGTTCAAAGTGAAAAAAACAATAGAACTCAAAAAACAGTTGATATGTATTTTGGGAAAATCGCCGCATTCATTGAAGTGATATTTCACTTAAATTCTACCTTAGACTTTTGGATTTATGCGCATATATATATAGGGAGATGACATTACACGTGACAAGTGAAATAAATTTGGACAGAATATGATTTCGATAATACATTAGAATGTGTAACTTAAGAGTTTGAATTTATAGATGAGGGATATCACGTGAATATAAAGAACTTATAAACTCCATAAATAAGCTAAACAAATTTAACAATAACCATACATATAGAAAAATTGGAACTAAGTAGCAGACAATTATTATTGTGACATTGACATCATACTTATCAAGGTATAATGGGAACAATTGATATATATTTTGGGAAAATGGTCACATTCATTGAAGTGATGTGATATTTCACTTAAATTCTACCTTAGACTTTTGGACTTGTGCGGAAAAAAAAAGAAGAAGAAAAAATATAGGGAGACAATTACACGTAAAATTCAACAAACGAGAAGGCTTTACATGCGAAATAAATTGGGATAAAACATAGTTCTAATAGAATGTTACAATGTTTAATTTGAAAGCTTAAACTTATTGATAGAGAAAAACCAATTATATGTAAAAAGCTTATAAACTCCGTAAATAAGTTAAACGACTTAAATAATAACTATACATATGGAAAAGTGGAAATAAGTGGTAGACAGTTATCATTGCGATGTAAACATCATACTTATGAAGGTATAATGGGAACATTTGAGTGAGATGAAAGGTAAACATCATAGTTATGAAGGTATAATGGGAACATCTGAGTGAGATGAAAGGAAGGCAAGTTTTCCATTAATAATATAGATCGAAGAAAGATATATGGATAATGTCCGATGAATTCTTATTTTCAAACTTTCCAGCTTACTAATTTGTATACTTGTTCATGAATTATGAAATGACAAACCATAGAGCTCAATGGCCAAAAGTGAAGGAAACAACATAGCTCTCTATCTAATATCATCCACAAGTAGGTTAATTCAATAGCTAGAACTTGTGTGATTTCAAAAATGTGCTTATGTGTCTCTCAATAAGGCTACAATTTATTCTATCAAGCTTTAAATTAAGGGGAAAAATATTAATCAACCATCGTAGTAGCAAAAAAGAAGGTGGTTAACAAGATTAACGTATGATGGGTAAATTTTGCATTTGCTATTGTAAGTCTAAATTTGAGATCCGGGCGATTGTCTAATGAAACCGTCACACTTTAAACTCAATTAGATAGTAATTTGAGAATCAATTATCACAGCACTAGTGGTCTCCTTAATTAGCTATATTAAACATTAATTCTTCACATGAATCGAATTGAGAATGGAAGTTCTTATTTTTCAATTTCCTCTTTTATTGGCCAAATGATCAACTGTTCCCAGCCTCTGCAACCCCATTCCTTATCATGGGCCATATAGCATAGAAAGATTAGTAGCGCTAGTCCTTTTCTTAAGCACTGCATATAAAAGTGAAGAAATTCCCTCGTCTTACGCTACATAAAAAGTTCAAGAAATGGAATATCACGAGATCTTTTCATGCTTCGCACGCTTTTACACCTCTCATGTCCTTATCATGACATATATTGCTGGCTTCTATCATTATTTAACCATATAAAGCTACTTTAATCTAAAAAAACAGCAACAGCGACGACGACCACGACCACGACCACAACAATAATAATGATAGTTATAATGATTGTGAATAATGGTGATATTTAATAATTGAAAGAATTTTTATTAGGCTAATCATAATCAGATTGATCACAAATCTAAAAACAATTAGACGAATATCAAGTCTCCCAAAAGAGAGTTGTTAATTTTAGGACGACCAAATAAAGAGTCGTTCACACAAAATAAAAGGGAAAGAAAAAAAAGAGAGTTTCTGGCATATTCTTCAAGCTCTTCCTTCTGTCATATGTTCGATTCCCTCTTCATCTCATACTCCTGCACTTTCACAACTCAATTCTTCGGCTGCTCTGAACCAATTCTAGCCTCGTGGCATCGAACCTGATGGGAGCTTGACACCTCGGACCCGCCATTGACGAAACTTTGTCCTTCCTTCCGTCCGAACTCGAGCTGCTCTCGAGCACGGCGCTGGCCTTGATGGCGAGCATGCAGAGCTCTTGTAAAGAGAGCGGCACTCGGGACATGGAGAGAGGCAAGAGGAAATAGAGTTGGCCCAAACAGAGGTCTTCTTCTTCGTGGATTTGGGGGACTATGGAGTCGATGAACATGGACTCTGAGCTGCAGAGGAAGCAGTTTGGGTTCTGGGAGAGGAGGTGAGAAGCCTTGATGGTTTGGGTGAACTCTTGCAGTCTTCCGTCCATGTGAATGACCTTGAGCGTGGATGGAGATGATGATGGCCGGCTATGGTGATCAGTAGTCATGGCAAGGCCACCATTTCTTGTGATCTGAGGAGCCGCACAGTTGCCCATTCTATATCTTTTGGGTGGAGGTGAGGTTGGTTTTGGGGGCGTGGGTGTGGTGGTTAGATGGAGAGGGAGAGAGAGAGAGAGGGAGAGATTGATGCTTGTTTGGCCAAGATGTTTGACACGGGCAGGTATTTAATGGGGGAGTATAGGCGTGTTTCAGAATTTTGGATTGACCAATGACCCAACTTTTTGACCCTCAACAGTATAATTTGTACACAAATACTTTTTTTGGGTACTTTGTACCAAATCTCCTTAAACTTAGAAAATGACACATTATCTCTTTCAACTTTAGCTCCGTCGGTCCCATAGCCTATATAACACCGACACGGACACGCGACACAACACGACACGACACGCCGACACGTCATTTTTTTAAAAATAAAGAATTTCGACACGTTCCGACACGTTATATATTAAATATATTTTATATATAATTACATAAATAAATAATAACAAAAATACACTAGAATTAATTTACACGAAAAATATAAATAATATCATTCATTATTTTAATTTGTTACAATAATACATAAAATTTAGAGGAAAAAAAACATTGTTAAAGAAAAATGCTGAAATGATATTTTTAAATTTATTTATTTATCATAGCATTTTTTATTACTTCTTTCATAGTAAAAAGACTTAAAAAAAAAACTAAAACAATTCTAAAAAAACAAAACTGAAAAAAAAAATTTGACCCCGTGCGTGTATATTGATAGCAATTTTATTGCTTCTTTTATTGCTTCTTTTGTGTATATTTATATTTTGACCCTTCAAGTATTAGAAATTTTTAAAATTGACCCCGTGCGTGTCGAAATCGCGTGTCGGAATTCTAGACTCGCATGTCGGAGAGAGTTAATCAAGTGTCGGATTTTTTCGACACTCGTTGACCACGTGTTGGAGTGTGTCAAAACGTGTCGGAGTGTTGGACACGACATAAAGGCTTCCAGAGAGTGTCCGTGCTACATAGCCCATAGCCCTTAGACTTTAGATAGTTACGCATTACTTTCCTAACCTTGAAGCTTCATCCAGCTTGGCCATGGTAGTCCAGAGTTTCTTTGAGCTCGCGGCTATGGCTGCTCGGGATTTAGCACTAGTGGGGTTGTTAGGTTTTATGGGTTTTGATGTCAGCAAATTTCGTCGCTAGACCAACTGGAGATGATACTTTGAAAAGTACATGGATGATTTCGAACCAAAAACAAAAGTAGAAGGGGAGTGTTAATCTCTTGATTAAGGTATAGAGACCAACGATGATATTTTACTAATTACTTCCGTTAAATGCATTCAATAAATTAGATTATTTGGAAGATATTTTCCTCTTCTAAGTCTTTCAAATACGTAAGGATATTCGAATAAAGAAGAATTATAATTCACCGTTGATAAAGCAGTGTCATGAAAAATTAACAGATGACATGAGTTTGTTAGTCATTTGGTATGTTCTCCTTTATTACTCGGCATATTCCAAAAAGGAAGAGAAAAATGAAGTAATTTACTCGGATTCCCATGGGTGGTGGAATGAAAAACACGAAACAAAAGTTGTCCCAGCGGTCGATGTACAAAGAATCAAAAGCCATTAGTAGACGACATGGCAAGACTGGCATCCCAAGCCTCCCCTTTTTGACGCTCAGAGGTTGCCGAAAGGTCCACGCAGCGCAATTCTGAGGCAGCAACCCATGCGTGACCGACGTTGAAAATCTAGACTTGACTGATGACGGGGAAAATTCTCACGCAGCACTGCTGTTGGGAACTTAAAATATAGGGATATGTGCCTAGGAGGTTTCACAGCTTCTCATAAAAATATAATTAAATTTTAAAACTTTCAAAAAATATAATCAAATTTTTTTATTAACTCCATTCAACTTGACTAACGAAAAATATCGATATAATTTTTATTTTTACTTTTCCTCTCCTATGTGGCATTGACATGACTAAAACAAGAAGAACAAGACTAAAACAATGTCATTTTTTGTCCAAATTAAATTTTAAAACAAATTAAATTAGATTAAAATAAAAACTAAATTAAAAGAGGTTTCCTGATTAGATATCGAATATGACCAAATAAAAACATTACTCTGCAAAATGATTGGCATTTCTGCCTAATGTCGTGGAAGCTTCTTGAGAAAAGTTGACCAGAGTTCACAATGAATTGGTCTTCTTCAAGCTATTTGATCTCGAAGAGAACATGGATTGTCAAGCTTATGGCACTTTGTGCCAAGATGCACTTTGAACGTATGAATAAGGCAAAGATAATATCAACATTTCTTAAAGTATTTCAATACAATAAACTTGTTAGAATTTTAAAATTTTAAGTTATATCTCCATCTAATAGCTTGAACTTACATGGTCCTACAATTTCAACCTTTCGTGAGCCCCTCGATCGTAGTCAATTTCCACGCCTCAGTCTTAGGTCAAAGTTTAGCCTATGCATGTGGGGTTGTTGAAACATTTAAACAGTAAAATACTCCTTCACGTAATAGCTTGAGCTTTTAGATCAATTAGCAGAAGTATCCACAATTTCCACCAATAAAAAACCCACATAATAGGATGCTTCTCCTATTGTTCTGTAGTCCTAACGGCCCCCCCAAAAAAATTTATTTTGCAGTCCTTAACAGGAACCAATGCAAATGTTTTGATAGATCATATAACAAAAGTCAAAAAATGCACAAAGTAGTTGTTGCTTATGGCCTGCACTTATCTAGCTTTCCTCAACCAAGCATATGAAAGATTATTGATACACAGGAACTTATATAAGCTTCTTTCTACAGCATAAATTTCATGATTACCTTGATCACATAAAATCTTTCTGGCTTCATTGTAAAATCTGCCATTGCTTTCAGGATGGTATCCAATAATACCTGCAACTTGTGATAATAGCCACTGACTTCTAGCTTAAGAAAATCAGAAAAAGAATGAGCATGTTGTAAATGGAGAACCCCACTTACTGGAGGAACAAGGATGTGAAAAAGGAAATATTTCTGCATCGAATCAATGCCCAATTTGTATATGTATGTAAATACACACACACAAAATAAATGTACATATATATATATATATATATGTGTGTGTGTGTGTGTGTGTGTGTGTGTGTGTGTGTGTATTTTTTTTCCTATGGCTAGAACTCTCTACATAAAAGAAGCTGATTCTTTCACCCAGGCAGGCAAATTAGATAGTCAGAATAATTTATGACACATTCAAGAAACCTTGGATGGGTAGTGGGCTGGGGCCTTCTATAGCAAGATAAAGTATCTATATCCTGGCATGGGACAGAAAAAACGAATGACTAACCAATAGCCACAAGCAAAAAATCTATAGGTTGATGCAGGCATTGTATATCATTCCACTCTTACCTCAGTTGATGAATGTGCTAAAACTAACCAGGAATCAACATTTATTGATAGAAAATGAAACTAGTTTGATGGCAATCATGCATGACAAAATGAGGCCGCAGATAGGAAATTGACACAAGTATAATAGAGAACTGTGCAACTTATTTCTTAACTTATAGGAAATCAGGCACATATTGAACCTGCACTCCAAATGCTCAGCTATCTTTTTTAGTTATTTTCATGAAGATGCTCATCAGTCCCTAATACACTAAAAAAATGGTATGAGATGAAGAAGGGTCAACTCTTGCCAATTACAACAAATTTTTGAAAGTCCAAAATTTGGCCCAATAATCGCTTCTCTCATTCTTGACTAAGTGATTCCACAAACAAAATGCAGGTAAAGGCATCACAAGGCGACCATCAAAGAGTCCAGAGAGCATTTGATTATCCTCTTGCATAGGATGAGCTGCAGGTAGTATCCTGAACTTATCATATTTGCAACTCATAGTCCTAAATAGGTATTTTGGATCCATACCTTGTCGTAAATCCACTTGCAAACGCTAGATTGGTATAAGATGTCAATGTATTTAAAGAGCAATCCCATGATATCTTGCGTGTGCTCTACTTTTTGGTGCAATACATGAATAGAATTTCAAGCCTCATAATCTGGGCTTTCTTACACGACCAAATTTCTGCCAAAGGGAATAAGCAAAGCCCTAAGTTGGTGAGAATGGTTTTTTGCAAATGACCTAAAAGAAAAACAGAGAAACGCCCAGAGGCAAGAATAGCCAGAACAGAACAACATACCGTGACCAACATCAGTCATCTCAATAACAACATTAAAGAAAGGAACATTTGAATGCACAACGCTTTCATAAGCAGACAAACTAGTGGCCCATCCTGCGAAGTCATTTGCATTGGAATTGATCATAAACCAGACTTGATCAAAGTAGCTGAAAAATGATCGCTTATGTAAGAAGAACATTGTAGCAAACGATGCACTTTCATCCGTAAAATGTTCGCTTATGTAGGAGAGGCTAAGCTTTCTCATGTTGCTACGCTTAGAATCAAAAGCTCTAAGTCCTTTCTCCCCAAAACAAAGATGCGACCATACAAACTCATGAAATAAAATCGAACCTGACTTGCAGTCCCAGATTTAGGGCTTCTCGAGGGACCGCTTTGAGCAGAGTGGAAAGCAAGTCATCGATGGAAGATTAGACGAGAGGGTAGAGCGATTGCTTCTCGATCGTGAGTCAGGGGACGGAGAGAGGCGAGCGAAATCGGCCTTCAACTGGAAAGAGAAAGGCGTCGGCCCTACACAGGTCCATCGAGATCTCCCTCGTGACCGATTGGGCCAGCGACAGGGACAGCACCCGGTCAACGGCGGGGAGCTTAGCGCCGCTTGGGAATGAGACCAAGGCCGCCTTCCTCCTGTGGCGGAGGTCGGCGGCGTCTTCGGTCTGAGGGAGGGGGAGGACGAGCAGATGGAGGATGCCATTGACAGCAGTGGCTCGAAGTTAGAGTTGATGACGAGTTCGTTAGAGGGAGGCAGCTGCGACTGGCGAGGCTCTTGGAGGAGGCGACGTGCTAGAGGTAGATGACCGGCGAGGCTTAGGCGGAGGCAAGCTGCACTTCCTTTGTTTCCTTCTCAACGCATCCCACCCCTTGTTATTTCATGTTTACTTGGTGTCTCACAATTGTGTTAATGTGGGAGAATCATACACAATCCGAGAGCTTCCCCTATTTTAGGATTCCTTGATTACAGGGAAAGTAACACTACAACTGTCATAATTTTCGCATAGTACTTACTTAAGCGCCATTAATTTTTTAAAACTTATATACATAGCTCATTTGAGTGTTATAGTTTTTTTTTTCTATGATCATTTGAGTGTCATGTAACGTCTCAATCAATCACTTGAATGTTATATATTTTAAATAACATTCACCACAAGTGATCAATTGAAAATAAGCATCTTTTCTTTAGAAATTATAGCACTCAAATAATCAATTAAAAAGTTATGGTACTCAAGTGAGCACCGTATAAAAGTTATGGAACTTACAGTGTCCTTATCCTAACTCCACCAATCGCAAGTTCAAAGTTTCTTCTTCTTAATTTCTAGACATGCTTGGTTACAGGGATCCATTTGTTCATGCCTTGTTTGCCCTGGATAAGTTATTTCTTCCGTCCATATTGATTTTTATCGCCAAAATCCAAACTTGAATGGTCACGATTCCTCCTCTTGCTTGATTTGAAATTATTTAAATTATCGTGGCAGCAATGGCCATGAGTTGCCGATTAGACGTAGAATGGCACGTTGATTATTTGATGGCACCCTTGTACAGTAACTTGATGGAAGCTAGATTGACAACCAACTAAAAGTTAGTGTTGTTTTTTTTTTTTCCATAAGATTTAAAAACTTTGGGCCAAAATTCGCACTTAAGTTAAAGTTGGTGCTATTTTATCAAACAAAAAGAAAAAATGAACCAAAATTAGGATTCGATCTCAAGTTGATGTTTTTAACAAGGACAAAGAAAAAAAAGAAGACGATTGGACTAGAATTGGAACACAAGTTGATGCTTTTCAAGCTCGGCCTTCACTTTTTGAGGCTTCCTCCACCCACATCTCTATGTGCCCGCGGCATGTCCATATGGAGAAAGATAGGTTTACCATGTTCCATCAATAGCACCTAATCTATGCTGATTTTGGCGGATCGTGCTCCAATTGCTGCTAAGTGCTACATTCGCACGACTGAATAGAAGATCGTCATTCCAGCTAGTTTGGATGTGAATCATCCCTGCCATGAGCGAGAGAGTGTGTTTAAATGACATACCCGCAAAGAAGAGTCATGATTATTGGGTTGTAACTGTAGATGTCACCGACCAACAAGTTTCATTAAAAAAAAAAAAAAAAGACTGTTATGACCATATTTCTAACTCATCAGTCAGAAAACTTTGCAGAACATATCTGATACAGATTCGCCATATTGGATACAATTCGCCATCTCCTTCTCTAGTCGTATCTACTTTGTGCACTAGATGCACAGAAATACAAGCCATTTTGTGCCCATGCTAGCATCATTAATATCTCCCAGCCAGAAACC